>OX104071.1:39945797-40632600 GCA_944474145.2 Dicrocoelium dendriticum
AGATGACGGAACTTCCTTTTTCGACCAAACTTACGAGTACAAAGCAGTAAGTTCTCGAACCAGCGATGCGCCACCATCGGCAACTAGAACTGGAGGAAGACCATCAGGGCCAGGAACTTGATAGCGCTTCATGTGGCGGAGCTCCTGCTCGATTCCCTGGTAAGAGGCAGGATCTATGGGGGTAGACCACTCGGCAGCATTGCGAGCGCCAGAAGTAGCAGATGGAGCTTGGGGCCAACAAAACGGTGAGCCAATATGTTCGGCCCATGGCTCTAACCTTTGTTGAGGCTTAGTGATTAAGGTGCCATGCTCTTCGCATACTGTTTCACTTATACCAGATCGAACACATTCGGTGACTCGAATGAGATGGAAAGTTTTCTGGTATTGCCAGAGATACTAACAAGCTCCATCTCCCTAGCACCTTCACACCACCAAGCTTCGCGGTCCATTTGCAGACTGCGGCGCAACTCTCGACCCAGGGATTGGCGTTCTTCACTGTGGCTGGAATCCCACGGGATCAAATGGCGTTTGTCCATCAGCGACAAGGAGACGCGGAAATGTAATGCTTCGGTATATGATGAGCAACTCCATTTGTTGATACTGGCGGAAACTATGGCATCTTTGATCTGTGCCCACTGCTAATCGAGGTCATCGTCAATGGTTGAACCAAGCACTGTTGACATTGAGGCTTGGTACCTAGTTGAAATCGCATGGTTTTGTAGATTTGAGACATTCGGTCGGTAGTGAGCGTGCTTGGGTTCTCTCCGAAATGCATGAAAATCTTAGCATGAACCAACGCGTGGTCGGAGTCTAGATAAGTTGACCAGTATAATCGGCAGTCCGTTACGCCTCCGCGCTACCTATAGTTAATTGCCATGTGGTTAAGCTGGGAGAACTCTTGCCTTTGTGAGGGCGGGCACCAGCTAGTTGTGTGTCTCATCGAGTGCCGAAAACTAGTGCTTGAAAGAAACCAGCAATGATCAGAGAAAGGAGCAAATAGTCTGTCCCCATTGTCTGATTGACTGTCACCGAGGCCAAAACTACTCCCAAGATGGTGCTTGCTTGGTGGAAGGTGGCACAGCCGTACGTTAAACTCTCCGGCAATGATGACTATATCATTCATTCTGGAGGAACACAGAAGTTCATGTAGCCGTTGTTAAAAGCTATTCTTGACTGCATCCTGGCTGCAGTCTGTAGGGACGTAGGCGGAGAGGACAAACAAGACAGGCTTAAGGTCTCGACGTCTGCTTACATTACATGAACCTCTTAATCAGACTGCGCATTGCCAACTGTCGATTGGGATCCAGTCAAGAAGACCTGGTTAACCTCTGTCATTCAGTGCAACCCAACACCACCTTAGGCAGTGGTGGCATCTTCTGGGTCTCCGGAAAACCGCAAGTGGTATTTGGCGTTAGGGCTTACCGGAGAGTCCATTCTGATGACAGCGCTAGAGTCTTGTAATCTGATCTGTGAAAGCCAACATATGACCACCAAAAACGTTACAAAATTACGGGCCAAACTTGCTTATCGTCCGATTAGTATCAACGTTCGAACATTATACGCTGCGAGGATGAATGGAGGATAAGGTCGAAGAACAGCTAGATCTTCGGTGGAGTGAGACACGGTTGCCATCGCAGGGTATGACAAAACTGGAGTTTGACGGTTACTTCCATCAGTTGCAAAAAGTAGGTCGTTTGTGATGGTGACCGAAGAAGACATAAGAGTAGATATAGGTGAAGGACTGGAGGTGGGGTGATCTGTGAGTGGAGGTTGAGCAGTTGACTTATCAGAGATGATAGACATAGCAAGAGCAGTAGTAAGCAGTGTGATCAATTATTCGTCAGTGGGCGTGATACTACCCGGTTGCCCAGGCAGAAGTAGAGGATTGTCTTAGGGAGCTCTACCCTGAGACTTTGAGCAAAGATCAAACCCACAAAGCAGCAGAGCGGTGTGAGAGCGTCGCAACTCTTTGGGAGTCGGTGACCAAGTACAAGGTTCATGCGCTTTTCGGTCCGTGAAGTACCAGGGGTCCAAAGCACCCTTGAAGTACAATGCCTCTCAGGGAAGGGCAATGGGCAGTGATTTTATTTAGTGTCAAGTCACATCCGCTACGTAGCAATGTTGTTAAGCAGACATGTATGGTTTTTTATGGGGAGCACATTTGCCAGGCGAAACCCACCACGTCCTGGAACACTGAAGCCGAACCATTTGCTGGAACAGGTAATACCCGAACCATGAGGGGATTGTTCGGCAAGCCGGTTAGTGATACTAAGAAACAAAGAGAATTCATCTTATTACAAAGTGAAAGGGATTAAAGAGAAGTGATTTAATGTTCTGTGTCTGTGTAGCTAGACGAAACATCTGCTTAGATAAATTGGGCTGAATTTCTGGTCACGAAGAATTATGATTTGAGTGGCAAGAACTGGGGGTAATTCTCGAGGTTTTTCACAATTTAGAGCAGAGGATGGAGTTAGCTGACTTCGATGAAGTATAGGACTTCAGGTTTTAAAACCGGTTGTCAATAGAGTAAGTGCTTGTCGACTGTTGGCATGTGACAGCAAGAGGATGCGGCACTTGGAACTTTAGGTGCTGGTGTTAAGTTAGTTACGAAGAGCAAAAAGCGTTCGAACAATGGACGGCTTTAGATATATGTTAAGACAATACTCTGCACCACCCAAGCGTACTTCATAGTAGGGACTAGGTATGAAATTTAGGTTTGCATCGCTTTGAGAACTTCATGAAAAAAGCGGAGGCTTAATGGTTAGGGATAACATTCAGCTGCCTCTCCTGACCTCCTAAAAAGACAGTGGGTATGAGTGATGTTTTCGGGGATCTGTAATTTTAAAGAGTGAACCGCGGAATGGAGGTGTTACTTCCACGTACAACTTTCTCAACTAATGTTTGTGGAACACTACCTTGCAACTCATCTTCATGGTAAAGTCTAATCACACACCATGTGATATACACCACATGATCCACGTAGACGTAAAAATAGCATTTGATCTCTAACCAATGACTACGCTGGGGCATCAAAGCACGTGATACCCAAGGGCGATTGATATTAGTGGGCAATTTTGTTGAAGTTGGTCATACAGAGAGCTCTGTAGACCTCCAGTGTGCGCTTATAAGCTTGTGGGGAATAATAAGTTTCCGTAGATCTGCTGCTTCAGATTTATTTGAGGGTGTTTGGCAGAATCCGTAAGCAGGCGTTGTGAAATGCTGGGCCCCGAGTCATTTGCCTCAGTTAATGAACTATTTTTAAGACGCCTATTAAATTTAT
Organism: Dicrocoelium dendriticum; assembly: GCA_944474145.2. Taxonomy (NCBI): domain Eukaryota; kingdom Metazoa; phylum Platyhelminthes; class Trematoda; order Plagiorchiida; family Dicrocoeliidae; genus Dicrocoelium; species Dicrocoelium dendriticum. The sequence continues at coordinate 39,949,078 of OX104071.1, forward strand.
AGGATCCTTTGTTTCTCTGTGGCCCAATTTGGATGGAGAGTAATGTGATAGGCGAGTCTAAAGGAAAGTCATCATTGCCGCTACTCTGAAACTGATTTACGTGACTTTGTTGGCTTTCCGAGGTTCATAGCGGTGTCTGCGTATACTTTTAGCAGTCAGACGTTTTATGGTATTTGCCGTAGCCACCGTGACTGTCGGAGAGTCAGGGAGGTTTATTATGCTGGTGGATTGGCTAGGATTGATTTCTTCTACAGTTACCCCTACAGTATGTGTGTCGGTCATGCAGATGCAAAAGAGTCCAGTAGATGCGGTATACGTGGAAACATTGGGAGAGTGCAGTGTGTCAGCATGCTGAATAGCATCAGATTATCTATTCAAAAGTATTCTGTGTAAAGACATTCTAACAGCAATTATTTTCAGGGTTTTGAAAGTAGTGTTGTCAACAATTTGGTTGCGTTTGTTTATAAAATTATTAGCTGTTATGAACTGTGAAAGTTGAATATGATTGGATACGAGGAGTGTTGAACTGTTTTATTAGGCCTTACGCAATTGCACTTTGTGCCAACCATATTTCCAGCGTTAAGTAGAATATGCCGCAAGGCATCGGGCGGAATTTTATTGGGTGCAGTAACTACCTCTGCGTTGTTAGGGCGACTCATCCTGTTTTATTAAGGCAGTTATAGGTTCTAGCGCACTCACAACTGATAGAGTGCTATCGATCAACGAAACTTTGGTCTTAAGCTTCGTAAGATCCTTTTGGATGGTAGGTAGGTAAATAAGCTGACCCGGCGGGGTTGCTGTACATAGTTTTATCCCTGTTGATTTATCCAGTCTCATTGTTTTAGATATAGCCGGGATTTTACGGGTCGTTACCCAGTCGCTTGTACATCCGACAAGTATAATAGAAAAGAACGAAATGAGCTTAGACCAATAGCTAAAATGAACTTCTTAGACCAAGAAACCGCAAGGGAAACATGTGGGTAGCGGATCAAAAATCTAATATCCATGTTGGAGTTTCAGTTTGAGTGGTTAGAGGAAGTTGGATAAACCTTTGAGGTCTTTTCTGTCCTACGTTGTATAGCTTCTGGCTCTTTGAGGTGGTGCGTCTGCCAGAGTTGCCACAATTTGACAGCGTATTTCACATGCAACCTCATGTATGCAACAAGTATTTGCGCTAAGCTTGAGGGGTCGAACTTCCCGAACACCCTACGAAGTGGGCCGAAGGGCTGATTTATCTTCCTTGAAGCCTTTACGGTATGCCTCGGACAAATAGTCAACTTACACCAGCGTGCCGAAGTCGCACTCATGAGATGCGGGCTGCAGAATTTGTGGCCAATACCGTTAGTCATGATTACTCTGATCATGCATGCTCGGCACCTTGGCTGCGTTGAACAGGAGTATGTTCTCAGTAAAAGCTACATATACTTTATCCAAGTCATTTTGCATGGATGCTTAAGCTTCCGTTGCAGGGATGTCACACTATATCTTTAGATAATCAAAACTAGTAAAACATGTGAAGTCAGCACTCTCACTAGGTCGTTAATGAGGACCAGGAAGAGGTATGGTCCGATTACCGAGCCTTACTGGACTTCGTTTAGACCGGATGGGGTGCTAAACGAGGAAGAAGCTGATTTAAATCAGAACGGGATTGCCGATTCTATAAATCTAAAGCTTCGGAAGTAGAAGACGGTAACCCAGATGGTAAACTACTTTGACAACACCCGGGTAGACGCCATTTTCATCAGGAATAGCACGGCTATACACTGCCCAGCAAACACAGACCATCAGTAACCTCGTGATGCACAACGATTTTAGCGAAATAATCGCTGGTCCGGATAGAGCATTTTGATGCTATGTAAATACCCAATCAGTACCCTAGCGACAATGGACTCTAAGAGCTTGTGTATCAATGGATTTAGTATTACGGCAGGTAATTCGCTAGTTCTGCATAGCTGCAACTCTTGTAGATTAGAGTGAAGATCGCGTGCTTTCAAATTCATTGGCAGATCGACTAGCATCCTCTGCCCATTTTATTACCCTACTCTTGCCTCTTTCACTTTATTGAAACAACTGCGATAAACCTGATAACGTTTATCGGTCTTAGGGCCTACCCTAGACGGGTAAGCAACTAGTATATCCCAATTAACACCTCAAGCTCAATTGGTCGCAGGTGCAATTAAGTTGTTATGCTGATAATTCTATGAAGTGCACGCATTAAACCCGTGACCACCATCTAACTTGCTTTTCAGATTGCCTGGCAGAACTAACTGCTTTAAGAACGCTCGTCCAAACCAAAGAACATATAACTAAGCTCTGAGCAATTTGTGGCCCCTTATTCTACAAGTTCTGCTTGCGAAACAACTAGACAAAAATGAAATGATCGAGCACTATGTTAGTTTAGAGATTTCCCAATTTGATTCAGTCTGTTCGTTAATTTCTTACTTTAGTTTCTGTTTCCTTACATACTGGTGGGATCGGTGCAGTATGCTGGATTGCATGTTTAATTCGACTGTTTGAATCGAGCAATGTCTTTTTCTTTGCGCTTCGACTGATCTGCATTACGCGACCGCATCTTCAGCCGCACCTTTCCTTTCACCTAGCCAGCAACACCATCGATGTCATTATTATGGCTAGGACGACATGAAAGGTTTACTGTATAAAATAAAGGCATCCCTGAGTTCACCGCACTTTTGAAACCACAAGACAATGGACAATGGTTTATAACGGGTAAAAAAAGCATCGCTTAACAATTCCCGTGGGATGGAAGTGATTGCAAAAATCAATTGCATAATAAAGTGAAAAGCGTTGTGGTGGACTCACCATAGACTTATGTGGAATAGCGGATATGTTCGCATATTAAACGTATAAATCCATAAATCCATTGCTTAGGCATTTGGCAAGAAACCGTTTGATTGCGTTTTGTAGCCCCTGGCTAACAAGTCATAAAATGAAATGTAAGTGAGACAATGCATCGTCAACGCGTTTTTTAAATTTCGCCAGATTGGGAGCAGAGACGACATAATTAGGGAGGGCATTCCAAGGCTCACACACGCGGAGAGAAAAGAAATTTCTACGGCATTCAAACCGGCTATAATGAATTGTCAGTTTCAGAAGGTGACCTCTTAGTTTAGTGTTTTGGTTCAATTCCAGCAGCGGACGGCAAATGTGGTTTGGGTTCTTCAAAATCTGGTAAACCATTATGAGATCTCCCCCCAAAAGCCGACATCGACTGCTGTACATTCTTAGAGATTTCAGTCTAAGCTGATAAGGCAGATGAAAGAGGCCCCTGACGTTCTTGGTTGCCCTCCGTTGAGGAGTCTCGAGAGCAACGAGATCCTGTTTCTGCTACGGCTGCCACGCCTGAATAGCATATTCCACTTGAGGTCGCACGTAGGCGTTAAGCATATGGGGAAATAATGTGGCTTCAAACCGACCGAAGGCTCTGCAAAGAAGGCCGAAGTGTTGATTGCCGGTTCTCGTCACCTTCTCTGCTTGTTTTGAAACCCGAGATCTTCCTGTATTAATACACCCAGGTCACGCTCCTGAGAAACCTTCGCCAATGTGTGGTCTCCAATCTTGTAAGCGCTCACCGGCTGGTGACGCAGATGCATCACTTTGCACTTAGCCATGTTCAATTGAAGCTTGTTCCTCTTTGACCATTCGTAAATGCAATCTAAGTCATGTTGGAGCAGATCCTGATCTGGCTTGTTACCAATCGCCCGCCATATCTTGACGTCATCGGCGAAAAGCAGGAAATTTGTGGAGATGACTCTTGCCAGGTCGTTGATAAACACCAGGAATAAACGCGGTCCCAGCACTGAGCCTTGTGGGACACCACATTCTACCTCCATTGGGTTAGAAAGTGATCCCCTAACACGTACTTGGAGCTTTCGTTGGTAAAGGAAGTTGCCAATCCAACCAAGTACAGAATCTCCGATTCCGTAACTTTGTAGTCTTTGAAGTAGGATGCGGTGATCAAGGCGGTCGAAAGTTTTGGAAAAGTCCAGATAGATGACATCGACGCCGACCCCATCATCGGCCACTTCCGTTTAACTACCTCGTGCAATCACTAGGTTGGTGGTGCATGACAGTGTTGACGGAAGCCATGCTGTTCCGGTACCAAAATGTTGCTTTTTTCCAGGTAGTCCATTAAAGCCTCAGCAACGACTGCTTCCATCACCTTCGCGAGCACATTGACGAGAGTCACTGGACGATAGTTTGCAGGATCTGAACGGCTATCGCCTTTAAAAATAGGGGTTATAATGCCACACTTCCACATAGTGGGGACTTGTTGTTCATCAAAGCACCTTTGGAAGAACTGTGACAGTGGTTCAGCTAGCTTGCTGGCCGCAGCCTTCAGTGCCTACGTGCGGATGTTGGCTGCTCCCGGAGAGCTATGATCACGCAGTGAGTGTAACTTCCTTGGCGCAATCGATGGGTTGAAAATTACATGTGTAAACAATGGAGTCAAGAATGTGCATGATATTATGGGACAGGTAGTGGATGCGAGTTCGAAAATTGTAGCGTATTGTAGCCGCAGGACATTAGCTGCTTCTTCGGCGCTTTGTACTTTACCGCCTGTCGTGAATAGTGGGGGTATTCCTTGCTTCACTTTACGAAGCTTATTGACATGCTTATACAGCAGTTTGTTGTTTGCCATGAACTTTGTGGCTAGGCACTGTAGATAAGTTATTTTGTCCTCACGAACAAGTGCGGTGCAATGGTTGCGATGGGCCAAGTAATTGCCCCAAGTTTCTGGGTCGGGGTTAATCTTGTAGGCACGCCATGCTGCATCCCTTATCTCCAGGCATTTGCGAGTCCTGCTCCTTATAATTGAAGGCATTTTCGCGGGACGACGGGGTTTGGTCTCTGATGCTTTGTTGACGATGTCGATGAGCTTATTAACGAACTCTGCCCAAACGTTGTCAAGGGAACTTTTGTTTGAAAATTCCCAAGCAGCTGCGTTGGCGAGTCCTCTCAATACATGGTAGCGTGTGATTGTATGAGTTAGTTCCAAGTGTTCAGATGGATACTCTGCATAACACACATAGTCAAAAGTTATTACTACGTGGTCACTGAGACCTAATGGACTATCCATCAATAACTTGTCAATCATAAGCTCTTCATTCGTGAGCACAAGGTCCAATATGGACGGTTTGTTTGCTGTCCTGAACCTAGTGGGCGTGGTGACATGATTGTACAAAGGAATATTAGCGATCAGTTCCTGCAAGTCTGCTTTGAACTGCTAACTGGGAGATGCCGAAACCTCCAGATTGTGTAGATTGAAGTCCCCGGAGATGAAAATGTGGCTGTACCTAGTGCGTGTTACTCTGTTTAGGCTACGGATAAGCAGTAATCCATTTCCGGAGTGGATGTTGGGGGGCGGTAAACGATAGCTAGGAGACATGTATCGTTGTGTCTCAGTCGGAGACGACACCAGAGTGAGTCGGTAACGTGTGTTTCTAGATCATCAACGGTTGTACATTGTAGATCGCTGCTGTAGTAGAGTAGAACCCCACCTCCTCTGCTGGGGCGGTCGTTCCGGATGAGTGACATTCCGGCTATCTCAACCTCAGCATCAGTCACCTCTTGATGCAACCAAGTTTCGGTAATAGAAATTAGGTCCCAAGCATTCGCAACCTGACGTAGTCGAAGTTCGTTAATTTTACTGAGGAGCCCTTGGGCGTTGGTGTACATACATGAAAGTTTCTCAGATTTAATCAATGTTTCAGGAGGTTGTACAACTCATACGTGAAGTTTCGCCGACCAGTGAGTGGCCGGCGACTGGATGGGTGGATGAAGCAAATGAGTTTACGCCGACCATTAAAGGGTCGGCGACTAATCGCTTTTTGCACGGGTTGCATACTCTCGAGAAGTATTTGATATATAAGCAGGTATCAGATGCTCCGAATACCGGTGTTTGCTCGTGCTCTGCTGTGCCCCTCCGGATAGGATGGCTACGCTTGAAACCGCCCCCGAGCCGGGTCCTGCAGTTGGCGTTTTCACTAAGAGTTGTGCCTCTACTGAATTGTCCTTAAAAATGTCGGCGTTCTTGCTGCTTTCAGACGAATTTCTGTTGGCAATCTGCAACGGGATTTAATCCAGTTCGCTAGCAGGGTTTGTGCCATTTGTTCTGACCGTAACACAAGTTTTAAGAGCCTGGGACCGCATCCTTTATGGTTTGGTGATATGGGGATCATTGTCAACGAGATGACAACCACATTTTCGAGAGAAAGAACCTCCCGGACGTAGTGCCATTGCTCGCGGTCATGCATCTGGGCATCATCAGAAGAGGCGTCAGTAAGCTCAGGAACACCGTGAGCAATCACTCTTTTCTTATCTTGACTTATTATTTAACTATCTTTGTTAGCGGGATCCCCTAAACGTTCTTTCCACGGGATTTCGGGTAGTATGCGCACTCCACTTGAGTCGTTGCGGAGACGATTCGCGGACAGCAGAACGGCCTCAGTCTCGTCCGCCGAGTTTAGTGTTACCCGAAGTAACCGGGGTTCGCCGAAGTGCAACGCGTTTGGGTGGCGCGAGATTCTTTTTAATGTCGTGGGATTAGCATGGACTCCGATCGACGTACAGATGGAACCCCACTGATCTCGATCGTCCGTCAACTTACCCTTAATTGTATTGGATTTGGATTCGGGGACATTAGTGCATACAATGTTTAGGACACCATGGTTGCGCCTGGTGGCTACTGGTTTTGGATTTTGAGGCTTAGTTTCTGGTGTTTTTGTTGAATTTGTGAACGGCCTTGGTGTGTGCCATCCGTGCTGAGGCAGTTTTGTTTTCTCTAGTTCGGGCACAGAGGTTGCCAGTGCTCTTTCCGGTGTTTGCTTGGCGGCAACCGATGCGTACGTTGCCGGGTTTTCACTATTGCTGGTTGACTGTAGCCTACAGTCTCGAGTGTAGTGAACAGACTACTAGGTGCAGCACACAGTACAGAAGTTGAGGCAGGCGCGCTGCAGGCACTGTTTTTAATTATAGAAGGGAAGGAGAATGGAGTTGATACTGCTGGAGGCTGTCGTTGGGGTTAGGTTGGGACGCCTGGTTCGCTTCTTCGGCTTGCCTAGTGAGTTCGGGGTGTTATTTTCACTCACAAGTGGAGGTCCGTTTCCTCTCATGGGTGTAACTCTGGCGCTCACCAGTTGCTCGACCGCTTCGGTTAGTCTTTCACACCTCTTCAGTAGCACAGATAGACAGCTAACAAATGGAATAGACTTGCATACTTGGCAGAACCAAGGCGACTCTGCGGTGTTGGCTTTCGTGGACGCCTTCCCAAGACAGGTAGTGTGATAGGTTTTCAAGCACAGGGTACACACAAGACCATTTTGCACCACTTTAGCACATGATTCACATTTGCTTTTCATACGAGACATGTTCTCAGTAGGGCTAGGAAGTGGATGGAGATACTGACGCACCGCTGCGTGGCGATCGGCGCTGGTTTGAGGTCAGCAGGTCCAGGGGATGTGCGTGCTATCGATCCAGACGGATAGACAGCGATGCGAGACAAAGCGACTGAGGCAAAGCAAGGTGACTTGGAAAATACTGTCTAATGACGACAGTGGCAGTTCCAAGGGCGGATCAAATTGACGACTATCGCTTTGTAGAGCGACTTGAAGGAATAGTATTAAGCTGATCGGGTGACTCTCAAAAAGATCTTTAAAATAAGACCACAAGAGTTCTTGTGCGACGAGAGGAAAAATAAAACATCCGATAAGCTTCAAATACGGTTGACTTCGAAGTTCCAAGAGCACAGTTTGTTGGTGACCAGTGAATGATAGATCCAATAGAAGAATAGTGGTAGGAGAAGCTCGCGGAGCCAAATCGAATGATGGCACATAGGTCTCTGTGAGAATAAATCCAAAGATTTGGAGGCGAATAACGCAGGAAGACAGATTTTTTGCGACCGCACTGTGGAATAATATCAATCTCGCTACATTTTGTACATCAGATAAAAAGGCAATTGATCAGCTAGTTTCTCGGAATGGCCAGAGCAAGTGCAACAAAACTGTAAAAGAAATCATTTTGATAAAAGCAAAGCGTTTTTTGGATGCATGGTTTTCACACTGTGATAGGAGCATGAATCATCCTAGCTTGTGTAGGGAAACAATGGTTACCATACCGTTTGCTACGTTTCATCTACCGATGTACGCTGGCTACATAAATTTGTGTGGGATAGAGGGATGTCTAAACATTCTTTGAACAAGGTAAATGTGGCAGGGGTGGAAACAACGTGACTAAAGTGGGCCTTCCATGGCCAGCACACGCGGAGAGATTAAACCTTCCGGTGCTATCCTAGCAGGATGTGTTGCAAGGTCAACCTGAAATGGTGACCTCTCAGGTTCATGTTGTTAGATAACGGCCGAAATAGTTGGGGTCCCAAAGAATCTGATAACTGGTTATTAAATGGCTAAGCATGCGTTGATTTCGACCGCTGTTCAATCTCAGGGTAGTCAGTATAATTTAATAAAGCATGCGGAACAACCATTTGATGTGCGCTCTGGCTCTTCACAGCGAAGTCTATATAGAGCCATGCGCAATTCTACGTGGGCTAGAGATGCCGGGCCTGAATAGCGCATTCCACATGGAGCCGGACGTATTTGCTAATCATCTGCGAGCAGAGTGATGGATAATACGGAGCGAATGTCCTCCCCACTTGACAAACGTGTTGGTCCCCGGTTTTTGACAACAAAAGATTTAGCAACAGAGAGCAGCATGAATTGTTACCCCAATGCTCGTTCCTAGCTGACCGCATGCATGACTCTGTACCTGATGAAATCGGAAGAATGCGGTTGTCCAGTTGGTCGAAATCTTTGAAAAACTTGGCAAATTACGTCAATCCCTATCTTTCTGTCGACCTTAACAGTCCAAATGCCTCGTGTAATCAGTATGTTGGTTGAAAGGACCGACGCCGACGGGATCCGTGTGGTTACGGTGCTATTAGTTGCAGCATTCTAGATAGTCGACTAAAGTCTCAGCGACGATTGCCTCCGTCACCTTTGACAGTATATGAGGGAAGACTGTTTGGCGATGGATTACAGGTTCCGATCTACTGCCACTTTAAAAAACTGGCATGATAGTTTCACGTTTTCACATGGTAGTCAGTGTTTGCTTTTGCGAGCACGTTTGGAAGAAGTGGGATAATGGATCCGGTGAATAGTGCACACGTAGAGCATTAGCTGCTTTTTCAGCGCCGTATGCCACTCCGATTACCTTGTTAATGGAACAATGAAACAATGGTGTATTACGGGTAAAAAAGCAATGCTTAACAATTCCCATGGGATGGAAATTATTGCGAAAAGTAAATTGAATGATAAAGTGACCAGCGTTTGGTGGGCTCACTATAGACTTATGTAGAATAGCGGGGATGTTTGTGCATTAAAAATAATAATCCATAAATTCATTGGTTGGAATTTTGGTAAGACACCATTTGATTGCGTTTTGTAACACTTGGCTAACATGTCATAAAGTGAAGTGTAGTTGGAGCAATGCAATATCAACTCTTTGTTTTAATATCGCTAGACTGGGAGTAGATACGACATAATAAGGGAGGGCGTTCCAAGTTTAACACACCCGAAAGGAAAAGAAATTTCTACGGCATTCAAGCCGGCTTTATTGTATTTTCAGTTTCAGAGGATGACCTCGTAGGTTAGTGTTGTGCGCCAATTTCAGCAGCGGACGACAAATGTGGTTTGGGTTCTTCAGAATCTGGCAAACCATTGTGAGATCTTCCCGCAAAAGCCGATATCGACTGCTGTACATTCTTAGAGATTTAAGTGCAAGCTGCGAGAGCAGTAAAAGGATGCCCTTGACATTCTTGGTTGCCCTTCGTTGAGGAGTCTCGAGAGCAACAACATCCTGTTTTGCCACGGCTGCCACGCCTGGATAGCATAGTCCACGTTCGGTCCCACGTAGGACTAAAGTAGTTGGGGAGAGATACAGGGTTCGAACCGACTGAAGGCACTGCGAAGTAGGCCGAAGTGTTGATTGACGGTTTTCATCGCCTTCCCTGCTTGTTTTGAACACCCGAGATCTCCCTGTACCAATACGCCCAGGTCACGCTCCTGAGAGGCTTTCTCCAAGTTGTGGTCTCCAAGTTTGTAAGCCCTCACCGGCTGGTGACGCAGATGAAGCACCTTGCACTTAGATGTGTTCAACTGGAGCAGGTTCCTCTTTGGCCGTTCATAAATGCAACCTAGGTCATATTGAAGTGGATCGTGATTTTTATTGTTCCTAATCGCCAGCCATATCCTGATGGAATTAGGGAAAAGCAGGTCGCTGATAAACACCAGGAATAAGCGAGGTCCCAGCAGTAAGCCTTGTGGAACACCACCTTCCACATCAATCGGGTTAGAAAATGATCCTCTAACGCGTACTTGAAGCTTCCGTTAGTGAAGAAAGTTGCCAATCCAACGGATCTCCGATTCCGTAGCTCTGTAGCCGGTGAAGTATGATGGGGTTATTTAGGCGGTCGAAAGCTTTGGAGAAGTCCAGATAGATGACGTCAACTCCGACCCCGTCATCAGCCACTTCCGTCCAACTACTTCTTGCAATCACCAGGTTGGTGTTGCATGACAGTGTTGACGGAAGCCATGCTGCTCCGGTGCCAAAATGTTGCGTTCTTTCAGGTAGTCCAGTAAAGCCTCAGTGACGACCGATTCCATCACCTTTGCGATCACAGGGAGGAGAGTCGCTGGGCGATAGTTTGCAGGATCTGAACGGCTACCGCATTTAAAAATTGGGGTGATAATGTCACACATCCACATAGTGGGGACTAATTGTTCATCAAAGCTCCTTTGGAAGAACTGTGACAGTGGTTCAGCTAGCTTGCTGGCCGCAGCCTTCAGTGCCTTCGTGCGGATGTTGGCTGCTCCCGGAGAGCTATGATCACGCAGTGAGTGTAACTTCCTTAGCGCAATCGATGGGTTGAAAATTACATGTGTAAACAATGGAGTCAGTAATGTGCGTGGTATTATGGGACAGGTAGAAGACTGCGAGTTCGAAAATTGTGGTGCATTGTAGCCGCGGGGTATTAGCTACTTCTTCGGCGCTTTGTAATCTACCGCCTGTCGTGAAAAGTGGAGGGATTCTATTCTTTACTTTACGAAGATTGTTGACATACCTATACATCAGTTTATTGTTTGCCGGGAATCTTTTGGCTAGGCACTTTTGATAAGTTACTTTGTCCTTACGGAGAAGTGCAGTGCACAGGTTGTGATGGGTCAGGAAATTGCCCCAATTCTCTGAGTCGGGGTTAATCATGTAGGCGCGCCATGCTGCATCACTAATCGCCGGGAATTTTCTAGTCCTGCTCCTTATAATTGAAGGCACTTTTGCGGGACGAAGGAACCTGGTCACTGATGCTCGTTTGACGATGTCACTGAGTACGTCAACGAACTCTCTGAACGTTGGTAAGGGGAGTGTTATTTGTGAATTCCCAAGCATATGCGTCGACCAGTTCTTGCAATTCGTAGTAGCATGGAATTGTATGTTTTGGTTTTGACTGTTCACTTTTATACTGTATAACACACACAGTTGAACGTTATAACTTCATGGTCACTGAGACCTAATGGGCTATCCAGAAATAAGTTGTTAAGCATGAGATCTTTATTCGTGAGCACAAGGTCCAATATGGACGGTTTGTTTGATGTCCTGAATCTAATGGGCGTAGTGATATGATTGCACAAGGGGATATTAGCGCTCAGTTCATGCAAGTCTGCTTTAAACTGCTCATTGAACGATACCTAAACCTCCAGATCGTGTAGATTGAAGTCCCCGGAGATGAGAATGTGGCTGTACCTAGTGCGTGTTACTCTGCTCTGGATACGTATCAAGCGGGAATCCATTTCCGGAGTGGAAGTTGGGGGCGGTAAACGGTAGCTACGGGACATGCGTAGTTGTGTCTTAGTCGGAGACGGCAACGGAATGATTCGGTAATGCGAGTTCCCAGATCATCGACTATTGCACATTACAGGTCGCTACGGTAGTAGAGTAGAACCCCACCTCCTCTGCTGGGGCGGTCGTTTTTGATGAGTGACATTCCGGCTATCTCAACCTCAGCATCAGTCACCCCTTGGTGTAACCAAGTTTCGGTAATAGAAATTAGGTCCCAAGCATTCGCAACCTGACGTAGTCGAAGTTCGGTAATTTTACTGAGGAGCCCTTGGGCGTTAGTGTACATACATGAAAGTTTCTCAGATTTAAGCAATGTTTCGGAGGTTCGGCAACTCATATGTGAAGTTTCGCCGACCAGTGAGTGGCCGGCGACTAATCGTTTTTTCGATGTGTGCTTGGTGAAGGGTTTATCATTTTATTCATCGTCCGTGTAGTTAGTCTCGTATCTGATCTGCGACGTACAGGGTAAGGTGTCTGGTCGGTATCATCTTGTACAGGTTGTATGGGCTCATTCGGCACACTACTGATGCATTGTTCTCTCATAGATCCCATCGCGTTTGGTTCTTTGAGTGACATATTATCTCTAGGAGGCATATCGCTGATTGTCTTCAGCCGAAGCTCAGATGGTAGCCTGCAACGAAACATGCACCAGCCTTTTAGCAGCCGTGCTACTAGTGTTTAAACTGTAGGACCATCTTCAACACTCTCGGGCCACTTACGTTATAGTTCGGTGAGGTACGCAACCGGGTTTCGCCAACACATCGTCCAATCAGAGTATTTCACACCACCGTTCTTTATCATGGGTTGTTACTTCATGCTGATCACATGCTTCAGTTTCAGGTACCCGTAAAGAAGCATTATTCTGGCTGAAGTTTCCTTGCGTTCATCCTCTAAGGTGCGGTCAACTCGATCACGCACACCACATGGGATGTCTGGAAAGATACGGATGGAGCAGCGTCCATTTCTGAGACTACCTGTCGACCGTAGTATTGATTCTGCTTCAGTGATGGAGTTCAGTACAACACGCAGAAGTCTTGGCTCTTCAAAAAGCTTTGAGTTGGGGTGTCGTGTAATACACATTACGTGTACAGGTTTAAGTACAACCCTGACAAAGTTACCAATAATATCCCACTGGTTGACGTCATCCAACTGAATACCTCCTATTGATGTCGAATTTGATTCTGGGATATTGGAGCACAGTACGCTCAGTACAGGTAGTTATATCTTTAGACCTTTCGACATGTCTCGTTCAGTGATTGCAGCACTCGGAGATGTACCGCAGGAAACCGGTGGTGCTTGCACTAGGAAGACTCTGCTATGCTCCTCAGTTTCCGATCCATTTAGGGGTGATGTTAATTTTAAATGACGGCTCTTCTTGTAGGTAACCGGAACCCAACTTTTGCTGGTCCCGGCCTGCTCTTTTTCTACTCACTCCGTTGGGAGTTTGGAAGTAGCCTTACGTGTAGTTACTCCGATCGAACTAGAACCGCTTTAGTCAAATGTGAGCTACATGTGGTATTGGGACAGCTGTTGATGTGTTGGACTCTAGGTGTCGTGTTGCTTACGGTGTTATTAACAGTTCTTCGTGGGTTAGTAGCAGCACTTACGGGAGAGGATTGGGTTGCACAGTCTGCTATGCTTACTCCCACAGTAGTGATTTTGGTGGTAAGAATTTCTTCAGACTTGACTAGTAGCTGGTCGTACATATGAGATAATAGGAGCACGCAGTTTATCAGTGGGATAGATGTGCATTCCACGCAGAACCATAGAGAGTCTGGTTTGTTTAACAACTTGACTTGAATAGGTCTCACTCGGAGGCATCTGGCATGGAAAAGCTCACAACAATTACGGCACAAAACGCCCCCTTTAACAAGTTTGGAATATGATCCACATAGGTCTTTAAACTGTGGCACACTGGGCAGCGCGCTTGTTGAGGAAATGTTACCAACCGTTTGCATGTCTCACCCTCTATAATAAACGTTTTCTGTTACTGACGTTGTCAGCAAGGCCACAGCGTTCACGTTTTTAGTTGTGTGCTTGTAGACTGTCCTCTGGTGTGTCAGTTGAATGTGTCAGCTTGAACGTGGGGCAGAATACACGAGGGTGTGATTGAGAATTTTCGTGGTTAAGCCTATGGGTCGCGCCGGATGAATTTGCCTTGAGAGTTGTGTGCTCCAAGCAATGTTGGATTTGTACGACTAACAGTTCGTTCGAAAGCCGTTGAAATGCTCTATCGAGTGAGACCAAACAATGTCTCCGATGGTTGGAGTTAGGCAACGTTTGGCGCTTGGATATCGGCGAAACACTGCCTGGAATTTCGAATTCAAGGTAAATGTAGAATGCATTGGAGTGTACTCGAGAAAATAGTAACAAAAGGTGGAGCTTTTAAAAGCATGACGAATGAGTATAGATCCAAAGGCTTGTGACAAAATGCTGCTGGGCCACAGTGAAAAAACCACGAGTTCACAAATGAGCGATTTGCACGCACTTTCGCTCAAGGTCACGTCGCCACGAGAACCCATCAATCCACTGAACAGAAAGGGGATTCCGCGCGTCACTGTGAGTATACAGTTAACATGTCTGTATAGAGGCTTTCCTCTTCAGCAACTCAACAAGTCAGGTATTGTTGCGGAGTCGATTTGTCCTCAAGTACAGCGTATTAGAGTAGCTGCGCTAAAGCATGCAGTCGCTCCAGGGTTGGGGACCAAGACAGGCTCTGTAAGCGCGCCAAGCTGTATTCCTTGCTGACATGCATTTTCTTGTACGGCTTTTGGTGACCGACGACTGCTTAGTGGAACTAAGCCGGCTAATTTCTGAAGCAGTTACGATTAGTTTGTTGATACTTCCAACAGATCGGATCCAAGCTCCGTCAGGAGAAGGACCCTTCAGGTAAGTCCAATCGACCATCGCACTCATATCTGTCAAGCACTCATAACATATGATGGCACGCCATGGTTTAGTGTGTTCTTCCAAAACTTCAGTGCAACATACACTTTCGGATTATGGTAACTTAATCTCTTAGTCTCACTGTGGTGTCTACCAGTGCTTTGTCTATCATGAGTTCCTCATTGTAAGTAAGAGGTCAATTATCGACATTTCGTTGTCAGCTTCCCAACTGGTGGGTGTCGTTCTGTGAGTGTAGATAGAAATAGTTGCGCTATTCTTGGCATTTTTGTTTTGAATATATCAATGGAATGTTCTAAAACGTTCAGATCGTGTACGCTGAAATAGCCGGAGATAATAACTGTAAGTTAGGAACGCGATAATTTTCAGGGCCGATATTTTTCTTAGACAATGTATGCAATAAACGACTGTAAAGTAGTAGTTGCTATCGTAACCGAGACAAAACAGCATTTAAGGATGCCAGAAAATCCACTGGCTTGTATTGTAACCCACTGCCATCTTACTTCGATACGCCACCTCCTCTGCTGTTACGATCGTTTCTGAAGAGCGACATTCCAGGAAACTCAACCTCGACATCAGTACCATTTGGAAGGAGAACCTAAGCATTCGTTGCCAGACTTATTGATGCTGGGTGAGCTTACTGATACGAACGTTTGTGAACATTCAGGAAGATTTTTCGGTTCATTGCACTGACTCGGTAAGCGATTGTGCCGACCGTTATATGGCCAACTGCTAGTCGTTATCTTTCCTTCTTCCTGATTATCGGCTTGGATCTGGGTTTTGCAACTTTGCACTTAGCTCCGCTGGCAACCCATCTTGAACATTGCGTAAAGTGTGTTCACAGGATTGTATAGGAAGATTTATACAGTTTTGAAACTTGCTGTGTTTCGAATGATGTCCCTACACATTTGCCTACTGAAGCAACGCATTAAATCGAGCGGCACTGTAGTTCGCTGTTTTAAATCAGAGCTGGGTAGGAAG
The DNA here is from genome assembly GCA_944474145.2 of Dicrocoelium dendriticum. Lineage (NCBI taxonomy): Eukaryota > Metazoa > Platyhelminthes > Trematoda > Plagiorchiida > Dicrocoeliidae > Dicrocoelium > Dicrocoelium dendriticum. Next base: position 39,964,870 of record OX104071.1, read on the forward strand.
TTCGTTCCGAAGTGATTGCCAACTTTCCGGTAGCCTAAGTGCAAGCTATCTGGTTTGAGCACTTCGTTTATTTTCCATGCTTTCCACCGTTTTTAACCTGTTTATCACGGCTGTATTGAGAGGGAAGCGGTTACAAAAGCGAGCAAGAGCAAGTTTCCAGTAATCTGGCGCCAATGCGCTTTCTCATGAGCCACTGTCTCATATCCATCATGTTCATGAGGTTAAAGTACGAAATGGACTTTGCAGACTCTAGCTGTGAAGTCAGCGCGGAATTTTACCAGGCTTCAGATTTTTACATGGAATTGTGTGACGGGTGATCTTGGTGAGGTTGGTGGGCTTAGACGGAACACTAACCAGGTTGCTTGTGGTGTTCCATTTTCTCAGTGATCCCACCTAGTTTCTTTACCATATATTCGACGTTGGTTTAGTAACCTTATTACATATTATGGATAGGGCATCCCCTTGTTTTTAAGTGTCATTCAGAGGACTACGGATGGTGGTTGGGAGATCAGGTGCTTTGCTAAGAACCACGGCAGCATCGCTACTCAAGTTTGTCTTGCGTGTAACAGCAAAAATAGCAGTTTCTACTTCCGGAGCACTCTGAAACACAACTACCACACTTGACACCCTTGACTTCCTGTGGGCTCCCTGTGGGACCGAGAAACCATCCTGTCCTTATACCGATGCTCAAGACCCTTACAATAATCTGGCCGAACTGAAAGATCGTCAAATTTTAAAACCATGCGATTTCTTCGGTGTCACAAAGTTTAGTGGCAAAGTGGAACGGCAGACACAGGAGACTCGTTGTCGGACATGGCACTCATATGAAATGATAGACTGGCCAAAGGAGGATGGGTAATTCTTTAGCATCGAAGCGACCTAAGTTCGAGACCGTTGAAGATTCAGACTTGACTTGCGCCGATTCTCTTTGGTACCATCTGCAATTACATGACAGAGACAGCTGTCTCGTAGCTTTGGTGTATCGCGTCGGCCGGTGGCCGAGCGGACTGCACGTTTGCTTTGCAACCATAAGGTCACCGGTTCGAATCCGCCTAGGGGTGGGCGTCCTCGCGGTATACTCAGCCCGCGCGCGACTGGTAGTGGTTGCGCTGCAGCGAAGCACCGTTACGGCGTACAGATGACACATTATTATACATTATTGGTGTATCGCACCCCAAACTCTACACCGGAAAGGCACTGCTACCTTGCGACATCTTAAAATACGCTCTAAAGCGAAAGCACACACATTTTTATCACGGGTGATTTCAAGGTACACTGTTTAGAAACACCTGCTACAATCGGAGGACAATTCAAAGCAGATCTGCAAGAGCTCATAACCAGTGTTTCAATTTACAATCACCTTATGCTTACTCGTTTCATAACAAGTAATCGACTATCTTTCCTGGATCTTGTGTCTACCAACGATGAAAATATGATTGATTGTAGAATGCCCCTTGGGTCACCGTGATCATACAGTCATCGGTTTCTACTTCATCTGCTACGAAGAATATCGCCGCCAGAACACAGATGTCGCAAACCATCAAGCCCTACGACCGCTTAGCCCACCTCGTCATTGCTACAATCTGGTCGCTCCTCGCTGAAGTCCACCCGGAAGTGGCTTGACTTGAATTCTTCATCAAATTCCATCAACTGGTTACGGATGCCTCAGACACAAGCGTTTCCAATGGGCCTAAAACCGTTCCTTTCGTCAGCAATAAAACTAAAAAATGCATGACGGTACGCAACGCAGCCTGACGAGAGTACAGATTATCATCAACTTCAGATAATTGGGGCAATTACATAGCAGGCCGTATCACTGACTACCAGGCGACTTGATCATGATGTAGTTGATTTCACTCAACTTAGCAGTAACATTAAGCTGAGGCCGCTGTTTGAAAGTAGCGGAACAGTACAGCGGTCTGGCGTATCGTAGACTTATTTATTCGTGTGTGTCAACCATGACACGCTCTCCCCGAATGGGTTGTTTCTGCATGCACGCTAGCCGTATTTAAAAGTCGCTTGGATGACGCACTCCGCCAGTTATAGCTTTTTACTTGACGCTACTCTTCATTCTACTCCATGGAACTAGCCTGGATTTACTTTTGCCTCTGCTGGAGCTGTGTGAACACTCGGAGTGCAGAGCTACTGCATTATATAGGATAAGTCCATTCTTTTGACAGTAGAACTAGTAACTGCATTTATTTCCATTTCCATTTTTCCATAACCTACCAAACTACCCAGCGGCGCTTGTAAGGCCGTGCTTCTTAATCCGGATAAAATTACTGTTCATTGTTCATCTGTCACTAGTACTGGCTTGCTTTAGGAGTTTCGGCTAAGCCTAGAAGAAGGATATAAGCTTCGGGAAATTGTCACAAATGAGCTGGAGGTACAATCTTGGGAACACCTGTGCAGCCTAGAATAGTAGCGAGCTGGTAGCTCACCGTAGCTGCAGTTGCCACTTCACCAGTGTAACACATGGCCTTGTGAGTCGGGCTTGCAGTGGTGTTTACTAGACATACCTGTTCGTGTATTCTTCCTACTGGGATGAGTTTCATGTTTAAAAGTTACTTGTAATTTTTTATCGTTTTTATACTTCTGTTACTTAGTTGGATGATCATGCACATCGCGCAGAACCAGCAAGAGTCTGGCCTATTGTTGTGCGGCATCATTTTGCCTGTTGGCACGTACCAATTTGAGATAGACAAATTGTGCAATGATAAAATATGAAAGGCCTATTTTGACAATCTTATTGCAGGTTCCACAGATTTCTTTTACCATAGCTGATAGATTCTCGCCCAGTTGAGGTCAAGTACAGTTGGCGTTGACAATTAGTTCAATCCTAGTCATTGGTCATCACTCCGCTTAGGTGTTTAGGGCGGTTTGCCTGCACTGGTGACCTACTAATGGTCGACGACAGCACGTATATTGGCGGATTCCACGATCACTGTCTCAAGATTTCGTAAGGGTGTGTACGGGATTGCCAACACGAAAGCTCATCGCATATTGGTCGGCTTACTTTGCGCGGTATAAAGAAACAGTGCGCCGAGAAGTGTTGGCTTCACAGCGATTTATAATGAAGAACCAACACAAACTGCCACTAAACCTTTTTATACAGCAGTCTGCAGAGATGGCCTCAGGATCGTCTATAGTCCTCAACGTTCCCTTCCGAATGTGGCCGAAGTTATTCCCAAAATCCCAGAAATGGGTTATTTGTATGTGTGAGTTTTGCCAACGAATGTGCTAAGATTGTGAATTGGAGATTAATTATGATACCCCAAACTTAGATCTAAGAGACTGTACACCCGACTCGCATCGACGATAACTGATCTCATTAGGTGGAGGTCAAATAGGGTGAGGACGTGGGTAACAACCAATTTCTATCGGCTTCGGCTGTAAATCTAGTGATCGATTGACAAAGGTTCACTTTAATGGCATGGCACTTCACCTTGAGTTTGCGCGCCGCAATTGATTCACACACACCGTGCCTCGAAACTGACCCTCTAATCAGTCATTAACCGCTGAGAAAAGCGTTGCCTCTTGGTGATCCAGCAACCAATGTTTTTGGCTACAACTCCCATTGTCCCGGGTTCGAGGCTTGCTACCATCAACTAATGAGATCAGATGAGGTCGAAACGCCTCGTAGTGTGCGGTGTTCTCGAGTGAACAATACCCAATTTCCATCTGTTTCAAATGCGGCCCTAGTGGTAGAATGAACAATATCCATTCTAATGGAAGTCGCGATCAACCATGAGGTTTTCCGTCGCAGGCTATTGAAACAAAGAGTGCATTAAAATGGCGCTGCAATTAGACCCAGGATTTTGAGAGCGCTTAATAGCGCTAGTCAATCTAGTTGGAATGAGTGCACGCGGATGAATGTGCGATGAGGACCAGAACAATAACCCTGGACAAAGCGGTAGTGCAAACTGAATGCAGTTGCATTGTAGTCGTTATCCCCGGTCATTGAACTCCAGAAGGCAGGACAAATTTTGGAATATATATGTACCTAGCTTTTACAGTAGTTATGTGCAGAAATGTGTTGTAGTGTCGGATACGTCGCGATTATCCACTGCAGTTTTCGAATGGCTGTAATGAATTACCCCCTACCCGGGGGGATAGAGTTGCTGAGCGTGTTGGATAATTAATCTGTAGTGACAATTAAAAGTTCTGTGCTCCGGTTAAAATCAACGTGTCATTATAAACAAACTGTGTTCCATAGGTCTTCTACTAATGGTTTCCTTTACGGTTCCGTATAAGCGCTGCTTCTAAAATCCGTTGATGCACAGACTATGTACATTCTAACTGGTAATTTCAGCATGGATGTCAAAAATGCATTATATCTGTCATCAAAAGCAGTGATACAGATTGAGTTAAGCATAAAGTTAAGAAATACCTGGATTCATGTATATGTTCGTCACATGTAGACACAGACAGCCGTCACAGGCCCAACAAGGCATTTTCAGCATACATCCTTTCCAAAATTGTAAGATATTCAACGCATTTACTATTTCCTCAGTTGTTTGGTGTATTTCAATTTTTGGCTATTATGTGAAGCGAATTAATTTTTGTTTGACCTTAAGACACAAACATAAAGTTCCCCTCCGTATTTCACTGCACGATCCATTTTAGCTTTTTGCGGATGCATTTAGGCTGCGTTTATATGTGACTGACTTGTAGCTCAATTTTGTGCTCCAATTGTCAGTAATAAATTCCTTTGGAAGGTTGATAGGCGTTTGACTAGGCAATTCACTGCGCGTTTTGGTAACAACTGGTCAAGTAATTTGACAAGGTAATGCATTTCTAAATAAAACTCAAGTGGCATATGTAATAAGACTGAGATCATATAAGGCAATTACTTACGTAGCTTGCATTCCACTATATGTTTCTTATACTGTTATTCATATGTCATTAAATTTTTGTCAGCATTATGCCATTTGGGGGAGGGTTGGGGGTCCCAAGGTCAAATAATATGGTAGCTTTTGTCCGATTTTTGAGCACCCGCCTTGTTCCGACTGGAGCACAAAACCTCAACTGGAAACATTTTTCGTCCGAGGAAAATCTGAAGATTTTAACTAAGGTCGAAACCAACCACGAAGCTAGCGGCATCATATGTCCTCATTTGATTGCCCGTCCGAAATCAGTGAACAATCGCGACACATTTCCAAGTTATTTTCTCACAGCAAGTGGAGATAGCAGGCCTCCAACTCACGACGGCTGGAATAGTAACCGTAACTTCTGCCCCTGTGGCTTCCCAGCCACGACGAGCAATGCTTGACACAATGGCGCATGACTGGTCGGAGGGTTAGTTTCTTACCACACCTTATGTGATTGGCTTGCGATGCGCAACCTCAACATAGACCGCGATTTAGATGGAAGTGAATCTTGGTCACTGTAATCATTGGGACCGTCGCCGAAGCAGCTGCAAATTAGGTGGTACCCTCCTGAAAATACTGTACAACCACGACGTGTTTCGATGCATTCTCATCACATCAGCTGGAAACCAGACCTCGAAGCCGCCACCATTGAGATTGCGTGTCGCAATCTAACCACACAACGTGTAGTCCAAAATTGACTCTCTAATTCGTTATTCACCTTTGTGCCAAGCTTTGCCCGCCGTGACCCGGTAGCCAAAGCGGTAGAGGTTTCGGCTCCTATTCCAGTGGTCACAAGTCTAAAGCCTACTATCTCCACCTGATGAGATGAAATAACATCGAAACGCGTCGTGGTTGCGCAGTGTTATCAGAGGGGGGCAACAGCTAATTTCCGTCAGCTTCGGGTTTACTCTCAGTGATCGCAGTGAGCAAGGTTCACTTCAACCTGAATCATGGTCTACATTGAGATTGAGCGTCGCAATCCAATCACACAATGTGTAGACCAAAATTGACCCACCAATTTACACATTGTGATTAATTATGCTTGAGCGATTAGATAAAGCGTTAGATATAGTAAAAAGCATATAAACTATATTCGCGCTAAAGATTGTCTTTATCTGTATTCCTGATGCTTGCACTAGTTGAGTTGCCTGTGACTTGCGCTAAGAAAGTACCGTCCCAGTTTTCATTTACCTTAAAAGCCAAACACTCTAGTTAAACAAACAAAGGTTTCGTCACACATCCAATCCGATCTGTAATTTAATTGTGTTACTTTACACTGCTGAACTGTTAAAATAATCAATTTTAATAGAAAAGCACCTCATGGTAATTTACTGCGAAGATGCTTAGATACTGAATGCCATACTGCTATACCAGTACACTGCTTGTCATGTAAACAACGTGGTTATTTTTAAATTTTTACTAATTTCAGTCATCGACAATTGGCCAGAAGCGATGCTGGTTGATAAACGGAGGACAGGCTGCAAGACAAATGTTTTTTCATTCACTTGGATTTCAAATGCTGAATTAAAAATAGTTGTCACATCCTCAATATGGAATAAATTTACTAATATTGCGGTTGTGGTACAGTTGACTTGGGGCAAGTTTATCAACCAATGTTTGCTTTGAACTGTGCTACGGCCTAAACAACATATGTTTGTTGAAGAACAGCTGGTGTAGGTGGTTAGGCTTAGGTGAATGCTCATTCTGTGTTGACTGTTTTAGACGAGCGAAGAAATTGATGATATTACCATACAACAACCACTCTTTAAATCGCACTAGCTGTGTACATTCGTTCACGTTAACGGTACTACCCATCCAGGTCATGTTGACTTCAACTATGGTACATTATAAGATGAACCAAATAGGCAATGAGGATTTCATCGTGCATGTGGCAATATTTGTCCCATGAGTTTATAGATGAAGGGCAGATGAGTGTCGGTAGTACGCGGTGGTGCTCCGTGACTACGCTATCACATCGGTTTATTAGCCACCTCACATGATACATCTAAAACTAAGCCCACAAAATGAAATTTAATGCTGGGCTACTGCAGATAAAAGTTTGTAAGATAAGCACTTATAAACAAACAATTTGCCTACTGCAGCTGCTCGTAATCTGTTATTTCTGGTGTCACATGCGCCACTGTCTTGGTTTCCAAATTGTCATGACGTCGCATTGGATTTAGGTCTGGCATCCCATAAATATTTACCGTATGTGCAAAGTTGGCCACTCATGTTTCATTTTTCTTACTTGTCGGGCAAGGAAGGTTTCGGAAGCTTGGCTTCTAATTTTCTGCACCCTGATTTCTTTGGGTGCCCAAGCGCCATGCACATCTCCACATGTGTGGAGATGTTTCAGGCATAATATCTTAGAGGGGCTTATACTTCTAAGGCTAACTAGTAAAAGATTTTCATTTAGCTAATTCCATGATTTCACATACGCACTTCTCGATTCACACGAAAACGGTATTGACTGCGGTCCCATATCAGCACAAACGTGCCACCCATACTTCCGCTTTTGACAGCAAACAGGTTGAGTCTAATGTGAGACGCTGTTTGTTATTTTTACAACGCACTGACTAAACGGTACATGCATCTGCTCCTCTTGCAATGTAACTCTTTTTCATCTCCGGTGAAATGGAAACCTTCACCTAAGCCCTTAGAAACGATTTGAATTACGGGTCAACAGAGTTGCATCACATCGAACATGTACAGTATCCCTGGGTTCACAGTCTACTATCTTCTGCGTTAGAGGCACTTTGCAACAACTTTAGCTTGCAAAATTTTAGGCACGTAATGTTGTCCAGTTCAAATTTGGCCCACATAAAGCTAAATGATTGGATGATTACAGGTTACGATCAAAACATAACCCAACTGCATTAATTGTCAATAGTTTTGCAGTTTTTTGGAGAATCAAGTTTGTTCATCCATTGTTGTTTTAAAACAACTTCAAATCGTTTAATTTCCTCCTCAGAAACCTTTTATCAGGAAGCATTCTTTAGCCAAATGTAAAATAGGGAAATGTGCCGAGCTAAATGTATTTGTCAAATCAAATATCCTCTATCAAAATGAGAATGCTTCATTAGATTTATGAACTGCTTTCTTGGTTAAACCCCTTGTTTAGGTGTAAACTTGCAAACGTTCTCTTTTGTGGAAACAAAAGGAAAACAATTTAAATTTAAGATTTGAACGTGACTGAATAAGATATCAGGAAACTCAATTGATTGACTATCGCGCATTCATGTGAATACAGATGAAATTTGGTTAACAAAAATGACATGCGATGAAAGCATAAATAATCATTTACATTTTAGTAACTTGCAGTTTCAATAAATGCATTTGATGTATGGTTATGATTTTGCACACCCATCATTGTTTTCAAAGTCTAAGAATGATAGATGGGGTGTTTGTATTTGATAATTGGCTGAAAGCATCCGATTCCGGTTTGTCTGGCAATGCGACCTCCATAGGACAGCCACTGGACGCTTGCGCCTACTCAGGGACCATGGATGACTTGCGCTGCAACACCGACATCTCAACTCACACACCTCATATCTAGTGTAAACCAAAGGGAATAGAACCGGGAATCATGCGGTTGGGAGTCACATTAAACCAGTGGAGCCGGGCTTCAATATGCACAGCAGCGGCAATCGTATCTAGCTAATTTGGCAATCACGCGTACAACGCTTACACAAGTCGGTAGTAGTCCTTAGCCCGTTCCACACTGGATGCATGGAACCACTTTTTGAGCTTAGCAAATTCACGAGAACCGTGCACCCCGTCTCCTCAAGCAGCGACCAGCTGTCTCCTGGACACAGTATAATTGAGGTAGCGCATTCTAAACAGGTAGGCACTTTGTCAATATTCATATCCAGCGCAGCTACACCGGTGATATCAAACGGCAAGTCCAAAATATGAAGGGAAATAAACAAGCAAGCTGGAAAGTGGCTTTTCAACAGAGTACCAGAGTAAAGCGAGTGATAAAATGGGTATTAAATCGGATCTAGAATAAGGATGGCTTGGGTAAGTGTAATTCAGAGAACAACCGAATAAGACCGAAATAGATGAAAAGAATATCGCAAATTAAACAGGGAATGCGCGGGTGATTAAAACAACCAAGGAAATAAAATAACATACGTTTAGTCAGATGTAGTGTAATGCGGAACAAGCGTAAGTGTAAGTCACTATGGCCCAACTGCTGTGAAGAAGCATAATAGATGCAACAGTAACCTCAGCACGAGGCTTTTATAAATACATATATATATAAGGACTACATTTAAAATTTTGATGTGTCAAGTTTAGCGTGCATTCAAGCGCATCGATTCCTACGAGTACGAACTTATTGCTTTGGGACTCTGAGATTATCTGACAGTCTGAAGCTATTTATCTATACGTTACCCGCGCAAATATGGTCTTTAATATTAAGTCATTATTCCACTTTCGGACCTAAATCTACATTTGTTGCGCGACATTAATCGCTTTCAGTGAGACAGTATTGCATCTGAAGGGGTGACTTAATATTGCTTACATCACTACGTTTGGTTTCTATATGACATGCAACCTTAGCGTTCGAAGTGAGTAAGACTCATGCGTATGGAATAGTTGAAATTGCGCGGTCCAACTCCACTGAGGTTGCACTTTTTGAGTACTCGCTGTTTGAAAACACTAGTTTGTGTGTGATGTATTCGAAATGAACGAGTCCATTTGTTTCTTCTGGTTTCCTAGTCAAATCAAATTGAATCTGACAGATACCTAATAATATAGAAGAAAATCCGATTTCGAAATATTATCTGCTAAACTACAGGTTGCTACATAAATCAAACTGAATTATGTTTTTATCCAATGTGGAACCAATGCAGATAGAACAAAACTGAACATCTACAAACAGGTGGTCGATATCTTGCCGTCTGTTGGTAACTTTTGTCTGAACGATCCAGCAGACAAATTACAGCAGACTTGCCGATTCGATGTAGGGTGTTCCCAGATGGAGCCCATGACGAACACGGAAACGGCGCCGTCCCATTCAGCCGTGACCACCCCATTGACAGTCTGGTGCCTGGTGAAATATATGATGTCTCTGGCTACCCTCAAACAATAGATGTGACGGACAGTTAAGCGGAGGAAATCACAAACCACTTTTAAAATAGGTTTTGAATGCGATTTGCAGGAAAAAAATTTCTTTCGACGGCCTACCCGCGTGCCCGAGAAACAAATTACCGTTCATTTCTCTTCGCATAACAATCGTTAGGGGGAGGAGCATATCTCACTGCCTATCATATTTATATTTGGATTTCACATTCCTGCTGGTGTGCCTTAAACGTTTTTGCAGTTATGGGGTGAGCACAATGAAATAGGTTTGCCGTATATGAACGAAGCTATGATGGCAAAACCAAACGGGGAGTTTAAACAAATTCGATAAATGTCCCAAAGAGCTTTCTCCGTGCGTGATGTCAGAATAATAGAGGTGTGCTGTCTTTTTTAACAGTGAACGTATAAGAATAATACAGATAACTCAACGGTAAATGGAGCTGAGCGAAGTGCGTTAAAGTAGTTAAGACAGGATTACTGTGCACAACCAGCATTACAACCTTCCAGCCTAAATGTACCGAGCTTTCCTATTGAAAGTACGGAAGCATACCACAGTGACTTGTGCGGTGATTCCGCTCAGCATGCAGGGGCTCGCACTAATTGTACTGATATAATGACTGAAATACTTGTCCTGTTAGCGAGCTCCAATGCTACACATTAGAATCGTTGCGAAAAGTGGTTGACTTCAGAATCCCCACTGATCTCCTTTACTTGGTAAGAGATTACTCAGCACTCCCTCGATCCTCGACAGCTCGAAATGGCCAGCTATTGATTTCTGGATTGCTATTTGACCTATCTAAATGATAAGCTAATTGAGATATGCTAACAAAATTTTACCAAATCCCTCTTTACTTGAAACATAGATGCCAGTAATTCTGGCACTATTTGACATGTAACTCACTCCGACCACTCCATGCCCCTTAAGGGTGCACATTGTACTTCTTGTGCTTGGCCTCGCCTCCCTCAGATAGGTAGCACTTAACGAGTTGGTCATAATGCCCATGACTTAGATCTGCAGGTTGTCAAGTGAAAGGGAATACCGAGAAGCATGCCTACCGGATACGTCCATCAAAGCTCCGAAATATACTTCCTTAGTCCTAATCCTTTCTTCGAGCATAAGCAGCGCGACGCAGCTCGCACCATTCTTGCCAGTGCTACCTACCACACCTCCCAAACGCAACTTACAGCTGCTTTCAAACCACGGCGCGTAAACTGTTCTGCACTCTAACGTTCCCGAATCCCAGTCGGGTAAATTAAAGAGTGAGACACTGGAATATCGCCACTAGGAAAATAACTTCGCAGTGCCATCGATATACAGGATGAGTTCACTACGATGAGGCGCATAAAAGGTCTTCCAACTTTAGTACACTATGATGAATACTGGTATCTTTTGGCACATTGAATCCAGTTCCTTTCCTCCACTCATTCTGTTCACATCATATCCTAATTACCTTAGAAAGAAGTCTCAACGAAAATGGATAACAAATGCAACACCCCAAATTACAGTAAGAAAATCACCCTACTTCATAATGTTCCCGACCATCAACTTTCGCTTCATCACGAAACGCAGACACATCCCGGAAACACTAAAGCCACATCTGCAAAGCGTTCACAATATATATTGTCATGACTGAGTCATTGACGGGCATCGGTTTTTTTCTTAACCATTGATGCTATAATCTCAGAATACTGGACGTGATGGTGCGTCCCAAATGTATGACAGTGGTGCTTTCGGATGACTGGTTGTCAATACGTTGTATAACTGTTAATCAAAATTTGGTTAAAAGCAACTGGCATCTGACCAACATCGGCTGGTACTTACTTACAAATGGCTACCTCAGTGTAACTTACGTTTACACCTTCCTGTTAAGGGGCTGATACTAAGACAAGGTTTCGGACAAAATACCTTATGTTCTGTGGGTATATTAACACCCGCAGGTTTTATCATGCAGCTTGGTCCGACTGGAATTCAAGAACAAAGGATCCATCAGAGAAACGATAAGAGACTGGACTTCAGACTGTTAAATCAAACTGAGTTGACTGGGACCCATTAACGTTCCCCAAATGACAAAATTTTATGCCTTCTATTAAAATCTCACAAGATCAGTTTATTAATTTGGTCAAGCTTAGAAAACTACTGATTTCACAACAACTGGCTCTTAGCTTGATGTTGAGAATTTACTTTCAACCCATGTAGAATGCCCATTTGTTATGTCAAGTTTCGAAAGATAAACAAAACACGAAGCTTTGAGCAAATAATTGTTTTCGATTACTTTTTTATCAGACTCATACAGTAATATGCATTATGTTAACGTCTGCTGCAATCGTTAGTGTGACAAAGAAACAATTGATCAGACAATTTAACTAGTGATCGTGATGGCCTTCATCTGATCACGTGACTGAGGTCAGGTGAATTTGCAGAGTACCATTACTTCCTTCACGGCTGGTGGTCGGCCAGGGAAGTTGTAGTGTTTGTATTAGTTTATTCTGAACACACAAGTTCGGATTTGTGAGACGTATGCATATTGCCTCAGCGGTGGCGAGTATGCTTGCTCTAAGACGATGATTTTGTCTTGATGGCATTTTGTAGAGAATTTGAAAGGCTGTTCGTTTGTCTATCCGGTGACCTGTGTTAATTAGATGGTTTGTAATCACACTGTAGTTTGTTCTATTCTCGCGCGTGTAGAGCCAACCTGGTAGGTGTTCCTTAATTCTCTCACCTAGATGCCTGGTCGTCCGTCCAACGTACCTGGCCCCGCACGGGCAGGTGAACCGGTAGATTAACATCGATTGGAGATGATCAGGCACTCGGTCTTTGAATCTCGGAACTAGTAAAGGTCTGCTCGTGTAAATCACCTTCAGTTGAGCCGCATTAAAGGTCTTTTTGCAGCTTTGCTTTAGTCGGCGCGTGCATGTTTCAGCCGCACTATTTCCTTTGAATGGAAGTGTCAAGTAAAGCTGTTTCTTTTCAACGGTTTGTTTTGATGTTTTGGTATGCATCGCTTCATATGGGTCTCGATAAATCGCTCCGGATATCCATTTTCGAGAAGCTCCTCTTTGATTCGTGCGAGTTCGGCTTTTATGGTATCTTCGCTGCAGATTTTATATGCCCGATCGGTTAGCGTTCGTACCAGCGTTCTTTTTTGGCTGAGTGGGGCGAAACTATGAAAGTTCATGTATTGTCCAGTCCAATATGGCTTCCTGTATACTTTTCTTTGGATTGATCCATCGGCTCTTCTGATAAGACTTGCGTCCAAAAAGTTCAAATGGTTGCTGTTTTCTTCTTCAGCTGTAAATGCGACATTGGGGTGCGCATTGTTGAAACAGTCGATTATACCTTGGGGTTTGGTGGTCCGATCACTTATACAAATTATATCATCCGCATAGCGCCGATAGAATTTCAGTCCGGATATGACCTGTTTTAATGGACCGTTTTCTAGCATTCCCATATAAATATCCGCTAACAATGGACCAAGCGGGGAGCCCATTGCAACGCCATCAACCTGTCTATAAAACTCACTATTGAATTGAAATTGAACGTTGTACGTACATCTGAGTATCAGTTGTTTCAGTTGGTTACTTCGTATATCGATATTTATACCATGCTGGTCAATGTATGAGCACAGGTAGTTAACTGTTTCTACCAGAGGCACGTTGGCAAACAATGAAACAACATCTAAGGAAAACATCCGATGTTCGGACATTCATATCTCTAACTTCGTTGATGAACTGGAATGTATCTGCCAGTCTGTGAGGAGCAATCATTTGTCTGATGGGATTCAGCATTTTTGTCAGCCACTGCGCAATGTTGTGGTACGGTGAATTCCTCATATCTAGTATGGGTCTCAATGGTGTGTCAGGTTTATGTATTTTTGTGAGACCATAAAGGCGAGGAGTAGTGGAGCCTATGGGACGAAGTCGGTCGTACGTTTCTTTGGTGATGGCGCCGTCGTTCACTAGTGATTTCAAACACTTGATCAATTGATTTTCTACACATTCTGTTTTATCTTTCTGTTGTTAACATCTCACGAAACGTGAAGTGTCCGAGAGTATCGTTTTCATTTTCTTGATGTAATCTGCACGATCCATCAGCACAGTCCCAGAGCCTTTGTCTGGTTTGGTTATGATGAGATCTTCGTTTTTCTGAAGTTCTCTCAAAGCATCAAGGTGCGCTTTTGTCAGAAATCGATGGTGTTCTATTGGTTGTCTTTGGTATTGAAAAGAAACGTTGACCAAAGTTGATTTGAACTGTTCAAGTTCCATATCAGAGTTGGCCACCAAGTCGTTTGTCTGCTTGAATAGGTGTTCAAACTGTGTTTCTATTTCCACACGATTGTATTTGTTTGCGGATGGCTAAATTTTAGACCAAGTGAAAGTGCTTGCAGCTGCAGTCTGTCTAAATGAACACTAGAAAGGTTGTGCACGTATTGTTCTGTATGAGCCTGATGAAGAAGTAATCGAAAACAATTGTTTGCTCAAAGCTTCGTGTTTTGTTTATCTTTCGAAATTTACTTTCACTTTTCTGAAATATAGCTTCCGCGAAATCAAACAAATAGAAGCAGATAGATGCAAGACTGTTCATTAAATCACTTTCCGATGTGAGCGTAACGATCATCCAGAAATAAATCTCTGAATCTCAAAAGCAACAGTAAAATGGCAACTATATGGCAGCCGTTATTGTCGCTCACCAACTGCCAGCGGAAAATGGCAGCAACCTAACCACCGTCTTGAAGATTGCACTAAGCGAACCAGAATCGATTTCTCATTAGCTGCTAACTTAGTTCTCACAAAGTAGGATCGTTAGAAATTAATGGTACGCTGTTGAGGGCAAATCTGCAAGTGTTTGTTTCTATCACACTTGTGCATTCTCATCACCTGTCCTAACAATTTAATTGGCAAGTAGTCCATTGATAGATACTCGTGTGCTCACTGATACGTGATTGATGGTCGAGTGGGTGCGGCGGCCATTAGAGAACAAATTCTCACGTCCTAATACTAGGGTGATAATGTGTGCACTATTCTTGCCTTGGACTTTTTATCTGCACCAGTTATTGAGGCAGCTTAGATGTTTTCAAGTGATTGAACTTTAGCAATAGCCTAGGAAGCGTTCGCATGCAGGTTGGCGTACTGGCTGTATCGAAGTAGAAATCCTCCATTTTCTTAACAAAACCATTTGAATAGCAGGGCGAATATAGGTGTGCGTTTTTGGGACTTAGAATGACCAATGCGCAAGAACTCTTCTAATACCAAGGGCAAGACTGCAGTACTGAATTGGACTGACTACCGTGTACATTTTATTCGCGCGAACAAAGCAAGACACCAACAAGAACTAATGCTGCGGTCAAGTATGAACTACAAACGTGTATATGAGCATGTCGGTATCTTTGCATATCAAGATGCGGAGTTCTAAAGCTCTCTACGTCGATGAGCAATGCGGTTAGCAAGAGGTAATTACAGGGCTCAAGTCTTCGTCTCGTCTCCATGTGCCACCCGTCCGGTTTGTGCGTTATTTCCTTCATCAAACAAATGCTTTTCTCGGTGCATCTTAGAGTAACCTGAGCCGAATAACGCAACCGAGATCAAGCAGTTAAAGATCTTCAGAACATCTTGACAACATGAAGTAACCTCGCGCTGGTTGGAAAGTTGGTCTCCGACGATGCACTTTGCAGAATATGCAGTTACCACTCATCCCCTCCAGCAGTGTGTGTTCATTGTCAGGAAAAAGCACTGATCTCACAGCTCTTCTATGACAAAGGAATAAATAAAATTGTTATTTCGTTACAAAAAGTTGGTTGCAACCTAGTCTTGAACATGGAGTCATTAGCATCAGTGCACACCACGGCGATTAGATCCGATCGCCCAGGTAAGCCAAGGACTCGTGGTGGTGGCGTCATCACGTAGGTTAATCAACTCTAGTACAACTCAGTCAACCAACTATTCACCCACTCTGCAAGTTCTGTTAGCTGTCATTTACTTTAATGTAAGCCTAAATTTCTCAGTGGTTTTCAATCCATTGTTATTGGAGAATTCTGCATTGCCCTTTATACATCCTCATCCGCACTGAAGAATTTAGTTGAGTAACTTTCTTTGGTGTTGCTGCCAAAACTGGAATGCTCTGTCTGTATTGTCGCCGCTGACTTCATTAAAGGTGATACAACGTTATACAAGTCATTTGCTTTGGCAAATTTCCCGAGCAGATATGACGCACAACTTAATGTTTCTTACATAAACAGAATTTGCTTGTTTTCCATCCAAAAGCGTGCACTACTATGCAACTCGGACCATTGCATGCTAAAGACGCCCTATCATCTACAATAAAGCCATACATGCCACATTGATGAAACAAAAATAAAGGACAATTCGACAGCGCAATTGCTGGGGGAAAATATCTCACGACTTCAAGAAATGCTTCATTCAACCGATATTTCAGTATTTACAGATGAAGATCATTCGCTTCAGTGCGATCATCTCAAGAGTTTCATATACCTCTGCTTCCACTTATGCCGCCTTATCGTGACGATCGACCTGCAAGCAACTAGATGATCTTCACCCCTGCTGAAGTAGCTTCGAATCAACATAGAATGTGCTTCCAAGCTCAAAATGATCCCTTTACTTAAAAGCCATGGGTTGAACAAGTAAAGCTGCAATAGCAAAACTAAACTCTGTGTACCTTGAAACGGTGCTGGGAAACCGTAACTGTCAAGATCTCTGGAGGCTGTTGAAACAAATCTGGAGGTACTGGAATCGTGAATGTTGACAAATTTAGTTATAAGTTTAATTTCTCTCCTTCGAGCGCTTTTCCATTACCCTCTTTCACTGGCCCATAACCAGCCGCCTTATTCGATCAAGTTGATGTCAAAGGAGAACTCAAGAAGCCAAGTACAAATAAAGTTAGTCCCCCTGATGGCCTATTACCAGTGCATTTGAAACAGTGCACCAATTCGCTTACTTTCCCCCCTTACTGTTATTTTTAATAACTGTTTCTCTACCGGTGCTTTCTCCGACATCTGGAGGTTAGTTAAAATAACGTCAATTCCCACGAAGGAACCACAAAAGTATCGGTCTATTGGTTGTACTCCCTTGCTCTTAAAAGTCCTGGAAAATCTACTAGTTTCACGGATTTTAACAGCTACTCGTGCCGAGGATGTCCACCAGTTTGCGTTTAGACCTTACCTTGTGCATTAAATAATCTGTGCACTAGATAAAAAGTGCAGGTCCGTTCGACTTCTCTTTCTTGGCTATTCAAATGCACTTTGACCAGTTCAGCAGCAAAAGCTTCTTTATGCTCCGCGCTGACTGTGGTGCATTACAGGGCGCAATTCTACCATTTTTATTCTATATATATGTCGAAACTCTTCCCCATACCATCAGCATCCATTGGATGTAAATATGCGGACGCTCTTGTCTTGGGGTGAAGATTTCCCACCGCTAAGACGTCTTCGCTTCAATGTGGTTGAGACGAAATTGTGAGTTGGTCCTCAACCAGGTCCCCTAACCTTGCTGCCTTGAAATGTACTGATGTCACCTTTTCATTTCTCCGCCCTGGTCAAATGCGGGTAACGCTAGATGCCTCTCCTCTTTTAACTTTGGAGTACAAAACCATTCCCACTTCATCCACTGACAAATATATGGGCTTTAATTTCCACCATCCTCTCTTGCTCCATGAACCTTTAGGAGACCTTACACAAGGTCAGAAGGTTATCCTTTTATGCTTTCCGACTTAATAAATTTCCGTACCGCTAAGCTTAATTTTGCGCTTTGTAACTGCATGTATACTAGCCCACTGGTTATGTTGTTCCCCAGTAATCTTTCTGGACCACTGCAGAAGGACTATGTCTTGATTGTGCTGTCGACTGAACATATTTCCAGATGTGCTGGCTTGCCGAGAGATTCCACAGTTGATTTTATCACTCCTAAGCAGTTTAACGCTTGCATGCATTTTCTTCTAAGGTCCTAAGTGACTGCTCTTATCCGCAACATGATGCTCTCGCACAGCAGTTATCCGTCCCTTACACACTTAAAATTTAGGATTTTATGCTCTTGCACTTTTTCGTATCGTAACACAATCTTGCTTTATTTGTCATGCTTCTTGTCGACACTATGAAAGTCAAAACTGCGATGCGCATGTCGTTGCTTAGATGACATCCACCTACCTTTGACTAGTTAATTACGAAAAAGCAAAATTTACTTTTGAATTAGCAGCAGTTGTGTCTGTTCCGCTAATCGTTTATCCGTGTTCGGTGAGAAATTTGTGCTAATGTCATTATTCCCGGGCATACGTTGTCTTCTTTTGGCACTGTATGTGCATCGTTTCACAAAAGCACAAGTTTCCAAAATAATCGTCGATACGGGTTTTAAAACACTTCACAGAATCGGCCTCTATTAATCCTTCAGGTAGTGTATTCCATAAGTTTACGATTCTTCGTTCGATACAAAACTGATGTGATACTTTGTTCATGCTGGGGACCCTGAGTTTGGAGCGATGTCCTCGGGTGTTACAGGGTTCCTGCAGGTGAAATATTGGCCGCAGTATGGGGAAGTGATTCAAGTGTAGTACCCGATGGGTCATAATAAGGTCAATTCATACTCGGCGATAGGATAGTGTGTAGAGTCCGAGCCTTTCACAACGTTTTTCATACAGAAGCTTTCGTAGGGTCGGTATCATTCTAGTTGCGATATGCTGTCTTTTCTCCAGCTTTTCAGTTTCCCACTGGGTTATCGGATGGTAAGCTGGGGCACCATATTCAAGGATTGGTCTAATGAGCGAGGTGAATAGACGAGGGACGGTTTCTTCGGACCATGTGGAGAAACTACGTCTTAGTGCCCAGAGCATACGAAGTCCAGCACGGTACAATTTCTCTGTATTTTCTAGTGATCTCATATCATGTCGTGAGAGAACTCCTAAGTCTCTAACAGATGTGGTGGGATGAAGCAACTGGCCGTCGAAGGTGTATGATCGAGTGGCTGGACGTCTGGTGGTACTGACGAACTCCGACTTGCTTACGTTAAGAGCGAGTTGCGTTTCAGTGGACCACGTTGACAGTCGCTCTAAGTCATGCTGGAGGCGAGCGCAGTCGACCTGGTTCTCAATGATCCTCCAGATTTTCAAATCATCTGCAAACAGGGCACATGTTGACTGGAGCTGCTGCGGAAGATTGTTGATATGAATAAGAAATAATACTGGCCCAAGTATAGTTCCTTGAGGCACGCCACTGGTCGATGGGAACCAGTCTGTCAGATAGTCATTGACCTGTACTCTAAACCTTCGACCCACAATAAACTCGTGTAACCACTGGAGTAACGTGCCACCGATTCCGTATGTCCTCAGTTTACGATGGAGTACCTCGTGGTTCACTCTGTCAAACGCCTTACTAAATTCGATATAGACCACGTCAACATCCTTCTGTTCATTGAGAGCTCGAACCCACTGGTGGTTTGCGTACATCAAGTTGGTGATGCAGGATCGCCCTTTCGCAAAGCCGTTTTGCGCTGGCGTCAATACGTCCATCGATTCGAAGAACGACAGCAGACACTTTTTCACAACCTTCTTGAGAACTTTGGATAATACCGAAGTCAAACAGATCGGTCTATAGTTCTCTATTTTACTCGGATCACCACCTTTGGGAAGCGGTCTCACTATCGAGCATTTCCAGTCGTTTGTAATTTTTACCGGTCGCATTCGTTTAGTGTATCCTCAGTGATAGCGTAAAGCCTGATAATGCACCTATTTAGGTGCCTCAAGCCTATGTTGACTTGAAATGACTTGAAACTCCAGGCTGAGCAGAATGTGAGCTAGGGACTCAAAGCTACGGAGTGAGTTAGGCAGCCAGGTCCCCAAAAAGGCGAACGTGACATGTTGTGATTCCCTATGTAAGTTGAATTGTGGGACAGAAACATAGTCGCTAAATGCGCGCGTGTACGCTTCTTGTGAAAATCATGTTCGCGTGCAATAAATATTGTGTTTTCTTGGCGCTATGTTCTTTCTACATTATGCCCCCTGGGACAAGTTACACAACGGGCGGCAAGCCACGGTGACAGCAGCGGTTGGAACAGAATCAAGGGTCATCGAATAGGAAGACAGAAGTAGTTTGAAAAGTTTGCGGTAAACTGAAGTTTATCATACGGCACTTGTGTCAGTTTTGGGATCCATAACAATATCCAAATTTGTGACTTGCGACTTGCATGGCAATTTTACATTTAGCTTTTTTTAAATCTCCCCGTACCTTGTTTTCTGTGAACCTAACGATCAGGAGAGTAAATGATGCTTCCAATAATTAGGAGACATATAAACAGCTGTTCATACTTTTTCACGTAGTCTGCTGGTCAGCACAATTAACTTTTCACTTATTAACCTGAAGAAAGCTGGTTGATATGTGAATCTGCGCTATGGAGGGTCAATCGCTCCAAATCCAGGTGTACTTCTACGCTTCAATTTAAGGTGCGTGGAAAACAGCAACAGCCTATACAGAAGCAGAATGTACATTGTTTGTGTGTCTAAATGTGACAGTTTATTTGTATTGGAGAAATTTCCACTGACTTCTCTTTGTTACACTAAGACTTATGCTACATTAAGTCTCACATAGCTACTGTCCGGTTACTCTAGGTAAGACACGGCTTCCCGAATGTGTCCAACACATCGCCAGCAACTCCATTCAAAGTTTACGTCTTTTATCGTAAGAAGAACGTTGCAAGCAACTAGAGCTTTACACCATGCCCCATTGTCCATTTCGAGTTGAGCACACATTAACCCACCGGATATTACATCCAGAGGACTTCTCCAAATTAAGACTGCTGCTCCTCCTTATCGCATCAAGCAACTAGTTGAGTCCGTTTGCCACTCTCAAAACACTCAAGTCTGTGGAACTGCACTTGCATCAAACCTGCATGACAGAGCTTAACCACATACCACGTGATATACACCTTGTGATATACACGGCACTGCCAAAGAGCGTTTGGACCTCTGTACATTACCATGCCGGCGTCGAAACACTTGACAAACATGTACAATTGGGAATGCATTATAGCATATTCCCTCTGATATACAAGTCACATCAAGGCGCAGCAACACAGCACAACTGGAACGACCTGAGAACGGAGAGTGCGTTTCCCTCCACTTGTTGAAGCCTCAAGGTGGCCATCGTCGCAATTGCAATACAGTCTGAATTGGACCCACAGTCATCATGCAAGCACGCGCGATAAGTTACTCGTTTACGTATCCTTATCGTCTGTACGATATTATCATGTATTTAGTGCTTAGCCTTCTATATTGTGACTTCTCACTTGTTAAGCAGGAATAACACAGCACACGTAAATGCAAGTACAGAATGGTTTTACCGGATCAGAATTGCTTCGAGCGCCGAGTGAAAAAAGATTGCAACAGTTTGCAGACACGAACAGTCGAAGGGAAATCAATGTGGGAATTCGAGAAACTCTAAGCTATGCTATTGAGGATTTTTAAACTCAAATACTGTTCCGCAGCTATGCTTTGAACAATCACGGGAATTGGTAGGTTTGTTCCGAATGAGTACTTCGTTAGGCCCTGGTGACGCGAAACAAATTTACACATTCACATACCATATTTACAGTATCCAGTATCTAATGTGCTGCAACAAGTATGAGGTAAGATGCTAAAAATTTTCGTATCATACTCAGGGTCACACTGACCCATTTATTTTCTACGTCACCTTGAGGACGAATACTAGAGCCCCTGCTAATGCAATATAGTCTTGGACCGCCTTTAACTGCAGATTTTGTGCCTTCTGAATAGAAAGATCCTTGGGATTACCGAACTGCCGGAGAAGTGGAAGAGATTTGTAGATTCTAATATGGTGAAAGAAACCAAAGCTTAACATGTTCCGCTGAATGATCGGTTGAGTGTGATCAAAACGAAGGCCCAAAGTAGCAACAAGGATTAGTGAACGAGCAGAAATTGCCAACTTGTTGGTTAGAGTTTCCCCGTCTGAGCGACCCACACATGTGCATATGCATTATGCAAGGTAATTCTCCGTGGTTTCCAAGCAAAAGTTAGGTGCGTTGCTTTGTTTGTGTTTTCCTTTCGTGTGTCTAGGTCATTTGGGTTACGTGATATGTTGCAGTACAACCAGTGCACCGTCGACACGACCATTAAACAAGGTTAACGTGAGGGTGGGTTAACCGCTTCTGAGAGGGTATTCCAGGTGTGGTCGTGCCTTAGCGAGAAGAACTTCCTTTGACACTCCAACCGGTTGTATTGTTCTGCAAATCTGAGATGGTGACCTCTCAGTCTGCTGTCGTCACTCAGCTTCAACAAGTTATGGCACGGGAGATTAGGGTTGTTTATAATTTGGTAAAGCATGATTAGGTCACCACGCAAACGCTTATGGCGTCCGCTGAAAATGTCTAGCACACTAAGATGCTGATCGTATGAAAAGTGACGCAACCCCCTGACATTGTTGGTCACCTGAGGTTGCGAAATCTCCAAGGCTGCCAAATCTCACTTTATCCATGGACGCTATGCTTGCATTGCATACTCACTATGAGGGCGAATGTAGGCGAGTAGTTGGCGCAAATCGATGATTACATGCGCTCGAAAGCTACCCGTAGAATCCCAGCGATTTACATCCCCACTTCGATGCCACTTCGAACTGCTCCGAGTAGCCGAAATTTTCCTTAACTAACTCACCCAGATCCCTTTCGCAAGAACAGGATTGCAGAACCTGGCCGCCAAACTTATAAGTGTAAAACATTATGTGTCGTAAATGGAGCACGCGAACTTTATGTACATTAGATAAAAGGCGGTTTTGGACCGACTATTCGTAGATCTAGTCAAAGTGGTTTTGAAGCTGGATACGGTCTTTTGGAGTCCTAGTAACTCTCCAAACTTTAAGGTCCTCTGTGCAAACATTTTGACCTGCTTTAACTCACCAGATCGTTAATGAAGACCAAACATAGACGGGGCCCAGTACCGAACTTTTTGGAACACCGCATTCGACGTGAAATTGCTCTGACACGCATTCTGTACTCTCACCTCCAGACGTCTGTGCGCGAGAAAACTGCAGATCCCCCAGAGAAGAGCGTCCCCAATGCCCCATCCTTGCAGTTTTGCGAGAAGAATAACATAGTCCAACCGGCTGGGTGCCTTAGAAAAGAAGCCAAGGTAAGCTACAGCAACTCCTGCATTAGCATCCACCGTTCCGGTTTAGCTGACCCACGCTAAACAGAATTTGGTGATGCACGACCGATGTTGGCGGAAGCATTGCGACCGAAGACGTCTAGGTAAGCCTTGAGTACGTCGGCAAGGATAACCTGCATAACATTTGAAAGAACTGACAGAAGAGTCCCTGGTCGATAATTATCTGAATCGAAACGAGCAACTCTTCGTAAATTGGAGTTATTTTCCCGTGTTTCCACATTGCATGAACGTGTCTCTTGTCAAGGCATTGCTGTAAGAGCTGCACCAAGAGTACTACCAAAGCAATGGCCGCCACAACAAGTGTCTTTGAAAGAATGTCGTCATTTGGAAACATTATAGTGTTGCTCACCCAAACACTGGCACTCCAAGACCGCGGTTTCGTTCTGGTTGGGGCTCATCAGTTGGAGATAGCCTGAGTTGGGGTGGAACTCAGAGCCTAGTGGCTCATGGGTGACGCCATGAGCACTATGCCACTGAGAACCGCGAACAACGCTTGGTCCAGCTGAAACGAATGCAAAGTTGGACTTGGAGTATCCGATGGTGGTTGGGTTGCTACAAGCAAACGAAGCCTTCAAGTCCAACTTTGCATTTGTTTCCGCTGGACCAAGCGTTGCTCGCGGATCTCAGTGGCATAGTGCTTATGGCGTCAACCATGAGCCACTAGGCTCTGAGTTCCACCCCAACTCAGGCTATCTCCAACTGATGAGTCCCAACCAGGACGAAACCGCGGTCTTGGGGTGCCAGTGTTTGGGGGAGCAACACTATAATGTTTCCATTTTACTTACGGTCATTGTGATCGGAATGACCGAGGTCCACCTCAAGTGAACCGAGGTCTCAATAGAGGTTGCTTGTAGGAACCCAACCACCAGCGGAATCTCCAAGTCCAACTTTGGATGTCGTCAGTTCCTAGAATGGCGTACGGGCGCATGGATAGCAGTATTTTCCTCACGGTGTCTGTAGTAAATTTATGTGAGTGAGTAGCGGTGGAAGAATAATAGATTCTAAAGGTTCAGAAAGACAACGGGATACAATGAAACGTTGGTGCAATGTGCACCCATCATTCGCTCCCTTGTTCTAATGACTGAACTTCAGAGGAATAGGATCTCAGTCGCCATGCATAATGCAAGTGCATTTGCTTGTGGTACTAACCATCGTCACTGCACCAGTCACTGGAGTTCCGAGAAGTCGGTGAACCTGTTGGAATCCAGAATGATGCTGGACTATTAGGCGCGAACTAAAGCGGAGCCTGTGCGTTGACAAGGAAATCAAGTAAACCAGTCAAGCTAAAGTAATGGTGGAGGTGGGAGAAGCAGGCAATTATTGCAAGCCTTCCAGCGGATCTCCACTACTGGTCCAAGAAACCCAGGCGTCAGTGAGACAACCAGAGACAGCGTGTCTGCAATGGATCACAATAAGGAGCACCGTATGGCGGAGGACTTTCAAGTCAGTTCATTTCCGAACTCTTCCTACTCGGGTGATGCAGACTGAGCCATGGACGGTTAGTTTAGAGGCTCCATCGGTGGCTGAGGTCCGAAAGGCGATCTCAGGCCTCCATTGTTTTTTTGCTGTCGACTCGGATTCCCTCCGACGTGCAATATATAAAGATGGAGGTGAGGTCCTCTGCCAAGCAGTTACCCCTGTTCGAACAGTTATAGAAAGAGGAGACTGGCCCGGCTAAACTGAGTGAATCGACTATAGTGGCAATGTACAATTAGGGAAGTCGCACCGACTGTGCTAACCACAGGGGATTCGCCTAACGCCAGTTGTGAGAAAATTACCGGCCTCAATTCTCATTCGTCCCCTCACTGCGGAACGGGAATCGCGGAGTATGGAAGTGCAGAAATTTTTTCCGTCCTAGACGTGGCTGTATAGACCAGGTGCTAGAGCAACGCCACGCATACCGTAGACCGACAATAGCTGTGTTCCTCAATGTTAAGAGTGCGTTCGATGCAGTCGATCGATGCATCCTGTTCGAAATACTTTCACGGAAATGTGTTCCCATAAAATTTGTGAACGTTTTACGTGTCCCGTACTCGCAAACTACAGGCCGCGTCAGGGTCTATGGTGATTTGACGGATATCTTTCTGAAAAAGCGGCATTCGTCAGGCCTGTCCAATTCCCCATTTTATTCAATTTCATCGTGGAATGCATCATGGAGTGTCTCTTTATAGATTTTCTCGATGAAGGCATTAAAGTGCTATCTGGAGAAATGCTAGTTGCTCTTGATTATGCGGCGTATATGGTCCTCCTGTTTAAGGAACAGCCTCTTCAGCGTGGTCCCAATATTAAGTATGCGCTTCACACATTCAAAGTGCAAAGTGTTGTAGTTTCAACGGCCACTTGGTGATCTCTTGACTTTAGGTAGCGAGGAAATCGAGGTAGTTGATTAATCCACTTTCCTTGGCAACACTATCAGTAAAGAATGGCGCATAAGCAGTAAAGTCCATTCACTTATTGCAAAACCAGAACTGCTTTTTGAGTCTGCGTTATCGTTGATGACCGTAAGAGGTTTCCCTACATTTGAAAGACTCGTTACAAGGCCAATATGAGGGCCGTCCTACTCTACGGCAGTGAAAATCGGCCCCTTCGGTCTAAAGATCTGTGGTGCATTTAAATTTTTGAGCATCGTTGTCTACCTGACACTTCTGGTGTCAGATGGCACCAGGGTGTCAGCAAAAATGATGTGCGTAGGCGAATACTAGTTAGTGATAATCATGCTAGTTCCTTAGATCAACAGACAGCATTGAATAAGTTACGTTGGCTTGGGCACGTACTACGCATGCCTGGTCAACGCTTACTGAGTACGGCCTTGTTTAGTCCACCAGATGTAGGGTGGCCCAAGGCTCGAGGTGGAAAAAAGTTGACTTAGCTGCGAGAAATGAATTCACTGACGACCAAGCTGGGTATTGTCATGCGGTCACGCCTTCCAGGCTGGAGTTCACGTGGCTCGCACTGTGCTTCGCTTGAG
Source organism: Dicrocoelium dendriticum (assembly GCA_944474145.2). NCBI lineage: Eukaryota > Metazoa > Platyhelminthes > Trematoda > Plagiorchiida > Dicrocoeliidae > Dicrocoelium > Dicrocoelium dendriticum. Next base: position 39,990,965 of record OX104071.1, read on the forward strand.
ACTTTACAGGATATGTCTCGCAGTCAGCACTAGTGGCGCGGATACTGCCTAGTCAGACAGGCTGTTTAAAGTGTGTTTGGTGCATAGTTATGTGCGAGGTAATGTCTTATTATGATGCGGGGCAGTGAAAACCGGAAAGAACCTGTGTCGCCGATGTTGCTTTTCTTTGCGCGAAAGCTAGTTGTTTTGGATAGCATGTACTTCACTAGGTGTAGGTGCTTTGATCTTGTATATTTGCTTAGGGCATTAGGCTTTTTACGTAAGTGCCCATTCTCTCCCACTTATTATTTACCATTCTGTAGGTCTTTACGTCTGTATGGTAGCAAAGCATTAGTTCAAACGGCTGTTGTACTGTTGCTGACGATGATTGTATTAATGATGCTACCTTTGGTGGTTGCCGAATATCCGACGTCTCTTAGCGGAGGAGGGAAATCCTCTTCTTATCTAGCGAATTCTGCTTACATGTTTATGAAGAAGCTTAGAATTTGAAGTAAGTAACAATGCTAAAGCATTTTGATATACTACATTTTTCTCGCGCACTAGTTCGGTACAGGGGTTACGTGGACAACATAGGTTTTCCAGGTACTCGGACTTGGAACAGTTTTGTGTGGGACACCACGCCATACGCATCACCATGCATTTGCGTATCCTACTTGGTATAAACGACGCAATGATTCTCGAACTGGCAATTTTGGTTTCCAAGGTATTAGTTTTACTCAAAAAATGTTCCCAGGCGGTATCCGGTGCATCCTCTGGCAGTCGGTAGCTTCAACGAATCGAAGTAATGTGTCGTAGCTGGTTATGGTCTGTGTCTTACAAATCCTGTCTTCGGTTTATTCAACGTAGCAGACGGATATGAAGTACAAGGTTGCATGATCACTGCGGCCTTGAGGAGTATCTATTAGCACTCTCTCTACAATCATTCCTTCATTATTAAATATTATGTGCAATATGGATGGCCTGTTTTTCGCTTAATCTAGTGGGCGGAGTGAAGTTACCATAAGGCAGGAAATTTAGGACAAAATCCTGCATTACGGCTTTACATTGCTTTCCTGGTGTTGCCTGGGATTCTACAGCATGTCAGCTAATGTCGCCAATGACTCGAACGCGAATTCACTTCCTGTTTATCACCTAGCACATCACAGCCACCAACTTGAAGTCCATCTCAGATGTAGACGACGATGGACGGTAAACAAGAGCCACTAGACTAACGTCGTTCCCCATCAACCATAAGCTAGATCAAATGAAGTCAGGCACCTCGGTTTCTGAATCGTTTTTGGATTTACAATGGAAATTGTTGCGAAAGTAGCTGTCGACCCCACCGCCGTTGCTGGTTCGATCCTTCCTGACAACGGACACAACCGTTAGCGCCATTTCGACATCAGTTTTATCACAGCGGAACCATGTTTCTGTGACAACGATGAAGTCTTTGGCTGCTAACATTTCAAAGTCTCAATTCATTAAATTTGATGAGTAGACATTGGGCATTGGTATACATACAAGAGGGCTTCTGGGTACGCCAGAAGCGTATTGGATATGATGAATGAAGCGAGAACTTTCAATCCGACTGATGAATGTTCGGCCGCTAATCAGTAACAGACTCTCGAGCTGACATTTGGATATTCTCATGCATCACATTCTCTGGATCCTGGTGGTCGCATGTGTTCTTCGATGTTTCTTCGGGTGTTATGACTTTTGTTAAAACCGTCACCGCGTCTGCTCCTACAGTGGGAGTTTGCAGTGAGATTGCCACTCTAACTGGTTTGTCAATGGACCATGGATCTGTTCTTGCTGCCTTTATTTAAATTTCTGTTGCCAGCCTGATAAGGAACTTGATCGCATTCTCTAGAAGAGTTCGTACCCTTAGTTTAGGCTGTAAAGCCAGTTTCAATAGCCTGAGACCGCACCGCTTGTAGCTAAGTGACAAGGGGCTCATTTCCAACGAGATATCGACGGTATTTAAGAGTGAAAGGGCCTCACGGATGAACAATAAACAATGAACAAGGATTTATCACGGGTAAAAAGCATGTGCTTTACCAGTCCCGTAGGATGTTTGGATTGAAGGAATCATCGAATAAGTAAATCGTTATTTCAAGCGTCCACCGAGTTAAATGCACTACTGCATAACGATAGTTTGAAGTGGGAAGGGGATTTGCACACGCAAAATAGTATAGACAGCTGTTATATTTCAGTAAGTGCGTGAGAAAGAAAAAAGGAAATGACCAAGCTCACTCATGTGTTGCTTCATTTGACAAATATGGTACATAAATCCAGTTTGGATACATCCAGGCTATTCACATGGACACTTCTGCATGTATCCTCACCGCGACGTTGCGGAGAGGACCGTTAAGCACAAGGTTATGTTTGCGTTATTTCGTCCTCTAAGTGGAACATATCAAGTAATGTAAGTTGGAAAGCGTTTCATCAAGGCTTTTTTTGTATAGCGTTAATTTAGGGGTACGGAGAACATGAGTCGTGGTCATTCCAAATATGGGACACACTGAGGGAGAAAACGTTTCGTCGACAATCAGGTCGACTATAGTGTGTGGCCAGTTTGAGCTGATGATCTCTTAGCTTGGTATTTTGGCTCAGCTGCAACAGATTGTGATATAGATGAGTTCGATTCGTCAGTATTAAGGTTGATATTATCCCGCCTCGTTAGGCAAAGAGTTCTAAAGATCCACATGCGTCCAGATTTGGATCCGTCTGACCGAGAAACTGTAGTCAACCATCATGGATTTAAACCGGCAGATAGTTGAGAAATCAATCTCCACATTGTAAATTTTCGGTCAGTTCCCCGGGTCCGCCGAACCCGGACCAACAGATCGTTGACGTTACGCTCGTCTGTCGGTTCCTAACGGTGTCTGCGCGTCGGCTTCACTAATGTTGGCAATTTACTGACCAAAGGTGACGAGGTACATCATTTTATTGCATCTCTTCGTCCGGCCGTAGTAGGACTGACCGGAACCTGGTTACATCCTGAGGTCCCTAACCAGGAAGTCCAGACCATTGGCTACTCACGGTTCCTGTGCGGCAGACTACTAAACGAACGAGGTGGCGTGTTGTTAGATATTCCGTCCTCGCTGGGCGGGAGACTGGTACAGACCTACAGCAGCGTAGATGACCAGTGCTAACAGTTCTGGTGCTCGATGCGTCTGAGACAGGGTGAACTATTTGTCGGTGCGCCTAATCGTACCCCCCGAATTGATATCTGAATTGTTTGCTGCATGCCAGATCCTAGTTGATTCGGCCCCACTTCTTACTTATGGGCGATTTCAACTTCCTTCGAATACAGTGGCCTGAGGTTCAACTTCTCTCCGGACACTGTGTAAAAGAGGCGCAGTTTGCAGCAATTGTAAACGAAACTGGGGTAACATACATATCTGCCTACCGACGCGAGTTACACTGCGCTCCGCTCCATCGTGCCTGGATCTACTACTAATAAGTTATGAGCAATGTGCAGTGAACTTCAGGTCCTGGAGCCTCTGGCAGCTAGTGACAATTTGATAGTGTTAGCTAGCCTAGAGCTGCCGATGCCTCGCGTCCGCCGGAGCCGTTCTACAATAATTGGAAGACCGACTTCGATGGTCTCAGTCGAGCAATAAGTATATTGGACTGGCTGATGCTGCAGGATTCATATGTTGAAGCCTGATTGTTTTGTTTTAAAAGTGATCGTACATTCGTTGTGCGCTGAGTTCGCACCCCTCAAACATCGGAAAGTTGGATCAATGAAGCCAAATTGGTTCGATAGAGAGTAGGGTCCACTGACTCAACGGCGACGCGTATTGTGAAATGATTTCCTCGTGTCTTTCTCTGCCGACGATTATGAGGTGTAAAAGGGCAGCGGATTCTAGGCAACAGTGCAAAAGCGCGAAGGCGTCGGCAGTTCGAGGAGGAGCTTGCAACCTCAGCGAAGACGGCCCCCAAAAACATTTTTGCTTACCTGAAGCCGCGCCTGAGCCCCGCGAATGATGCAGCTGTGTTAGAGGGCACTAAATGACACTCTCTGACATCCAGCACGGAACGCGCGTCCGCCTTGGCGGAGCATTTCGTTTTCTTATTGACAAGCTGGCATGCGCCTATGCCAAGCTCGACGTGTGCAACATCTACTGAACTCGAGCGCGTTGATTGCGGTGTATAAGATGTCCGCAGTCTACTCGCTAGACTTGCTGGCACAAAATCTGCCGGACTAGATGGACTACCTGCTAATTTTGAAGCGCTTATCGGCCATCATCTCGCCTGCTGTGGCGGATCAGTTCAGCAGAGCGTTGTCCGAGGGTGCATTGCCGAGCAACTGGAAAGTTTGGTAGTGAAGCCGAGTCCAAAATGCGGTGGCGCACGCAATGTGGATAATTACCGGCAGATTTGTCTCACCTCTGTTTTGGCGTAGGTGCTCGAGAACATTGTGAAAAGTGTCTTTTCCAGCTGGTGGAGTCGAAAGATCTCTTAACGTCAACACAGCGCTGCTTCATGAAGGGCCGCACGTGCATCACCAATCTGCTGTTGACGCTCCAAAAATGGTTGCAAGCCTTGAACCGGGGGGAAGTCAGCGCCTGTCGTCTATGTTGATTTAAGTAGAGCTTTCGATTAGGTTAACCATAAGGTACTGCTCCACAAGCTGAGGATGTATGGTGTTGGTGGCGCAGCGCAACAATAAGCCAGTGACTTTCTTATTGGGAGAAGATGGCGCTTACAGGAGGATGACCGCCTTATCGACTGCCACACGTCCACTAGCGGTGTACCCCAAGGCAGAATGTTGGGGTCCATTTTAATCATGATCGACATCAACGAAATACCTCAGATTCTTCGGTAGCTCTGCTTTTTGTTTGCAGATGACCTGAAGAATTGCAAGATTAATAATTCGCCATAGCGACTGGGACGATCTTCAGCAGGACCTCGATCGCCTATTCCTATGGCCTGAGGAATTCCACATACCTGTCAACACGGCCAACTCCTCGTTTATGAGCTGAGGAGAGGTAGTAATGGGCGTGCATACACCCTGGCCGGCCACCCACTTCATCCCATCAGTTCAGTAAAGGTTTGAGGCGGTGGTCTGAAGTCTGTCCACCACACGAATAGACTCTATGGAAAGCGACTATCCCTGCTTTGGGCTCCAAAACGCAGCTACTGCATTTTTTCTAAAGAGACTGCCACCCGTCTGTTCTCATCCATAATAAGACCGGTGCTTGAGTACGGCCCATCCGCTTATTTCTCGATCACAATTGTTGAGGTGCAGCGACTGGAATGGGTCCAGCATATAGCTACTCAGGTCATCCCCAGTTTACGGAGTAAGTAGTACGAGGACCGAGGTAGGAGAATATGGCTCTATACCCTGCCATATCGTCGGTTTTGAGTTGATCTCATTATGTCGCACCAGATAATGCACCTGGGACTCCTCCCTATGTTGAGGTCGCTGCTGCACGTTCGCGCACCAAGTTGCACGTGCGGACACTGGTACAAAATGGTGTTACCGGATTGGAAGCGTATCGCTCACCCACTATATTTTGCGCGTCGAGTGGTGAAATAGCCGAACAACGCGCCGGAGACAATAGTCAAGGCGAAATCGGTGTCGGAATTTAGAGATTGCTTGAAGCCCACTTTGCGGACAACAAGTATAGGGAGCGTATCGCACCCGGATACGATGTTGTGCAGCTGCAATCTGCTACCACCACGTAGGAATCATTGACGTGATTCCGCGCATATGCCCGATCCATTTACGATGGAGCAACACAGATTTTTATCAGTTTGCCCTCTATTCTCCGTATTCAGCATGCTAGGAAAAAGGAAACAAAATTTTTGATCAACATAGAACTTATGTGTTTCAGTGTACATTTTTCCCCAAGCCCTTTTGCAACTTTTAAATTTTTAATGTTTTTAAGTTGGAGATTCACACAGAGTTGCGCGCGTTACTCCCACTATATCCGCTTTTGCGCCATTGCCTCAAGAGTTGGGAGCCACTGGCACTCTTCATGGTTGAGTCCCAACCAATAGACTTAATGTGCCTGCGATGGCTAGGCAAGACATCATTGCCTTCTTGCTTTTTCAAGAAGTGGCCACCACGCTGCCTATTTAAATGCTGCCCTGCGAGTGCAAATAGTCAACGGCTTAGTAAACGCTCATTTTGTAGCGAGAACGACACGACAGGGGGGTAGACGTTTATTGCACACCGAAAATGGGCACATGAGGGTCTCGCGCGCGCCATCGAATATCGACTAGGTTTCCGTCCCACAACGCAACACAGGTGCGGATGTTAGAGACGAGCCAGTCCTTTCGCCTCGGGAGCTCTGACTTGGAAGATCCGCCTTCCTGTTTTCGCCTCGATCTCCGCTTCTCTGCACCCAATTTGGATCGGCCAGGAGTCGTTCGAGAGCTCTCGACTTGCTTGTTCGGGGCTGTGTCAATCGGCTCGGCCTCGGTGCTGTGGGCTGCGCTAGCGGCGTATTTGTCTGATTTATTGCGCTGTCCACATGTTCCCGCTCCGTAATTCCGGGCACAGGCTCGTCGCTAGCCGTCTTTCGCGACCCGCTCTCAGCTAGCTCCGAAGAGCTCCCCAGAGCCATTCTTGGAAGCGGCCCCTCTACACCCGCCCCTCCTCCAGGACCTTTCTTCCTCTCGTACCATGGTCGCAGGAGAGCAGCATTCACCCAACGTTTCATTCCTCCGCAGTCGATTAAGAAGTTGCCCGCTTTCTGGTCGATAATGGTGTAGGGGCCTTTCCAGCGTTCTCTGAACTTGCTTGCGCCCGGCCCGTCATGATCCGGCCGATCGTTGTTCCGTAACTTGACCCGTTCTCCAATCCTGAATGGCCTCTACTTGTGAGCCTCATGCCTGGCGTCGTAATTTCGCTTATTCCGCGCTTGTCGAGCTTTGGTTTCGCTTCTAGCTTTCCATCGCAGTCGCTCTTGATGCTCAGCTGGATGTTTCCACTCACCCTGGTTCGGTAGGCAAGTATCGAGCGCAATCCGTGGTTCTCTGCCGAACAGTAATTCGAATGGCGAGACCTTGGTGGTTGATTGCATGCTGGTCCGATACGCGATCAGAACTTGAGGCAAAGCATCTTCCCATGCCAACCTCGTGCAGTTTATCCACGTCTTCAATGTCCGGTTGAACCGCTCGGTCATCCCGTTGGTTTGTGGGTGGTACGGTGAAGTTCGCCGTCTCTGGATGCCCCACTTGTCCAACACTGACTTAAACGCTCTTGACTCGAAGCAGGGCCCTTGGTCCGTGATGATACACTGTGGGATCCCATACCTTGCAGGCACATTGAATTCGAATACTTGCGACACTGTCTCGCCTGTTTGGTCCTTGATTGGTATGGCTTCCACCCATCGAGTGAAGTGGTCAATCATCACTAGAATGTATCTGTTTCCTGTTCGACTCACTGGTAAGGGTCCAAAGACGTCCAGTCCCCAACACTGAAGTGGCTCACCAACCTCCATCGATCGCATCGGCGGTCTCGGGGACTCCATCTCCCGACTCGTTTGGCAGTTTGGGCACTCCCGAAGGTATGCCGCGACGTCCTTCCTCATAGTTGGCCAAAACACTCGCCTCCGCAGCAATTCAAAGACCCGCTCGAATCCCATATGGGCGCCATCATGAGTTATGCGCATCACACGTTCTCGCTGATTTGGTGGAACAAAAGGCACTTTCCGTCCGTCTATCGCCACCACCACGTTATCGTTTTCGACCTTCAACCTGTCCCAGATCTTGAGGAGTTCCTCCACCTCCTCCGATGTAGCCTCCGGTTTGGTGCCAGCCCGTAAGTGAGAGCACAACACATTCATGAATTCATCTGTCCTTTGATCTCCCAGCAGGTTCCTCTCTCCCATCGCGAACGCACGCACCGGTATAGCATGGTCTGGCATGATGTCGTCCAAACACGGGCGTGACAACATATCTGGCAATACATTCTGCGTACCATCCACGTGCTCAATGGTGAAGTTGAATTCCTGCAATCGGTAGGCCCATCGCGCAAGCCGTCCCCGCGGGTCTTTCGCCGTCATCAACCACGAGAGCGGTTTGTGGTCAGTGACGACCCGGAATTCATTCGCCAGTAAGTAATTTCTCCACTTCTCTAACGCCCACACGATGGCCAAGCATTCTTTCTCCGTTGTTGAATACTTCTGCTCCGCCCCCGTCAGCACTCTGCTCGCGTACTCCACCACCCCAGCCGGTTGAGACAAAACCGCACCGATTGCCACGTTGCTTGCGTCGACCGCCACAGTGAACCTCTCACCAGGATTGGGTAGCCGTAGACATGTCGGGGCTTCTGCTATGCATGCCTTTAGCTGGTCAAAGGCTTGATCCGCTTCAGCTGTCCACACGAACGGCACGTCCTTGCGAAGCAGCTTTAACAACGGGCTGACCTTCTCCGCGAACTGGGGCACAAACTTTGAATCATATGCCACCACACCCAAGAATGAACGGAGCTGACGCTTGGATTTTGGTTTTGTTAAGCACTTGATCGTCTCGCGTTTCTCCGGAAGTGGATGGACTTGACCATTGCCCACGATGTGACCCAAGCATACAATTGACTTTTGGCCAATCTGCGACTTTTTACGACTGAGTTTCAGACCAGCTTCATCCAGTCTCTGCAGTACTGCTCCAAGTCTGGTCACATGTTCCTGTTCCGTCTCAGAGAAGACGATGATGTCATCACCGTACACAACCACGCCTTGCAGGTTCGCGAGGACCATCAGCAACAAACGCCTGAATGTAGCCGGGGCGTTGCACAATCCAAACGGCATTCTCAAAAATTCATACTGCTGGCCATTGACACTGAAAGCCGTCTTGTGGCGATCTTCTTCTGCGATCGGCAGTTGCCAATATCCCGAGCGGAGATCAATCAGAGATATCTGCTACGCACTGTGAAGGCTTGAGAAAATTTCTTCCATCTGAGGCATCGGGAATGCATCCTTCACCGTCACCCTGTTTAGTTCTCTGAAATCGATACAAAATCGATAGGTTCCGTCGGCCTTCTTCGTCAATAGCACGGGTGATGAATACGGGCTGTGCGTTCGCCTGATGATTCCTTTCGATTCCATCTCGGTCATCTGCTTCTGTATCTCCACCAGGGTGTTCTGTGGAATTCGTCTGAAGATTGGCTTGCATTGTCCTCCTGGGATCAACGGTATTCGGTGTTCAACCCAATTGCAAAATCCGTAATCATCTTCCGCGTCTGTTAATAAGTGGGCATACCTGCTCAGTACGTTGCGTATTGCACGGTTCTGACAATCAGGCACGGCTTTGAGGGCACAAACCCGGTCGGTTCTCCCCTTGTTTATCTCGATCGTCTCCTTAGCCACGATCACCACATCGTTTTTCAGGTCAATTGTGACACCGAGCCGTTTCAGGATGTCGGTTCCGATGATGGTTTCGGTCGTCTCCTCCACTATGAACATGTCATGGCGGATGAGCGTTTCTCCTATCCTGCTTCGTAACCGCTGGGTGCCTGTCACTTTCAAAGAATGCCCGCCGACCGTCTGCATCGTGATTGAAGATGGATTCACTGGAACCCCATTGAACCTCTTCGTAATTGACACTTCCGCTCCTGTGTCTACTATGGCTCGGACAGACACCCCTTCTATAGTTACATGGAGGACTGGTACTCGCCACCGACTCGGCATGGATAGAGAGAAACAATGGGGGACATTGACGTTGGTGCAGAATCTCGCCACATGACCATTCTGGTTGCATCGGAAACAGCGGCGACCGTTCCGGATTACCCGTACATTGCGTTGTGAAGTGGTGCTTGAAGACTCTATCGACAACAGCTGCTCCACCATTTCGGAAAGGCGATTTACTTTCTGTTCCAACTCAGCATGCTGGATGCTTCTCACTGTCACTCGCTCCGACAAATTCTGGGCGACTGTCACTAGATCCAACGCTTTGCTGTCTCCCACCAGCGACGCCAATTTCACCTGATCATGGAGTGGACCGGGCAGACTTCGGATAAACTGCTGTTTCAGTAGGCGCTCTCTTGCTTTGCCCTCTAACTCGGGGAGCCCAATCGTTAGATGTCTGTCCAGCTGCTGGAAAAACACCATCAAATCCTCCTGTTCGTCCCATCTGGCTGCGTGAAATCGTTGCAGTGCTCGTTCTCTCTCCAGATCCTTCCCAAATTCTGCACACAAGGCAGCCCTCATCTCAGCGAACGAACAACCGGGTTTGGCCTTTCGAGTGAGCAAATACACCGCCTTGGCTCGTCCACTCAACCGTGTGCCCAAAGCAATTAGCAAATTTGCATCCCCCCTCACACCCGTGCAAGCCGCAATTCCGTCGAAATCATCGAGCCACGCCTCCACGTCACCGGCCGCAAATTGCTCCAACCGGGTCAACTCCATCGCGATTGGTCACGGCACCAATGTAGCGAGAACGACACGACAGGGGGGTAGACGTTTATTGCACACCGAAAATGGGCACATGAGGGTCTCGCGCGCGCCATCGAATATCGACTAGGTTTCCGTCCCACAACGCAACACAGGTGCGGATGTTAGAGACGAGCCAGTCCTTTCGCCTCGGGAGCTCTGACTTGGAAGATCCGCCTTCCTGTTTTCGCCTCGATCTCCGCTTCTCTGCACCCAATTTGGATCGGCCAGGAGTCGTTCGAGAGCTCTCGACTTGCTTGTTCGGGGCTGTGTCAATCGGCTCGGCCTCGGTGCTGTGGGCTGCGCTAGCGGCGTATTTGTCTGATTTATTGCGCTGTCCACATGTTCCCGCTCCGTAATTCCGGGCACAGGCTCGTCGCTAGCCGTCTTTCGCGATCCGCTCTCAGCTAGCTCCGAAGAGCTCCCCAGAGCCATTCTTGGAAGCGGCCCCTCTATAATTAGGCGTACATAGGATGTAGGCAATAAATCTTAATTGGCGTAACGGATGCAGTTTCTGACATCATAATTACGCACCCGATCTTGTCACCATACCTGAGCGATCATGTGCAAATAGCCACTGTCAAAGGCCATAAAGCCGTAGCATGTCAGTTACACGGAGCGGCTAGGATTCGAATCCATAGAACAGTACCGCATGAACACTGACGTTGTAGACCTTGCCATTTTATTACAGTGAAATGTCGTGACGACACCATAAGTGCCTCAAATTTGCAAAAGCTGACCAGATTTTCGCGAAACGAAGGGATACCTCCTCCTAAATTGTGCACTTGGCAGATGTGCAGATACACAGAGAAATATAGTCAACAGCGAAGCCCACAGGACTTAGTGCTTGCAGCAGTTAAGAAATGGCCCATATTGAGTTGCCTTTCAAGTTTGCCTCCCCTACACTTAAGACCACTAAACGTTTAATTTCTGCTACGTAGAATAGCTCCGATGCTGCTGACGTTATGATCATTAACAGAACTGGTAACTTGCCTGTTCCTCCGGCAAAGGAATTCCGGCCGATCGGGGCCAATTCACACCACATATACCAATTTGTGTGTGAATGCGAATCCAGTTACACGGAACCAATCGGTTTTTGACTTCCTGAATAAAGGAACACGTGCCAAGTTCGGTTCAACGTGAAATTGCCCAGCATCCTTGACCCCTGAATCTTCGTGCTCGCGCAGGCCGCCAGATTCCTCAGTATGTACACACCTACTGGTCACGTGCCGCTGGATACCGCTAGGATCAGCGTTCACAATCGCGGTACGTCACCCTAATCCTCGCTGTCTCAGTTTCGCCTAGGCTGTGGGAATATGCCGGATAAAGCCAGTCGTGTGTCAAAAATAATTATTTTTAAGCCTGAAAGTGAATGGACGTAGGGGTGGAACTTCCGTCACTTATTTTGCATCTCAAGTTTGCATGGTCACACCCGTAGTTATTTACGTAGTTGCATATCGGTTGTTGTTAACCGTATTGGGGAGACAATACGTAATGCATGCGTCTACCAGCTTTCGCTTTCCTAACACATTGTTCGAATACCCTTGAGTTGGAGCTGTATCCTTTGATGGTGGGCTGATGAAGAGTTAGCTGTCACTCTTGTAACGATGCTTTGCATTCGGAGGGGACAAAGCACATATCATATATTGAAGCTATAACCACTACTCTGTCAAAAATCACTTGCATACCAGGAAAGTCTTCACCAAGCAAGGGGATGTCATCAGCACAGTCTAAGCCGGTTACGCGATTATCTGGGAGGAGCTCGATGCCAAAACTCTGCATACCTTCTAATGCTCCAAACAGGACTTCGCTAAAAAAATGTTGGATTGAAACAAAGGACATTCTTATTGCACACCACTGGTGAAAAAGAAGAGTGCAGTACTTTAAAACGTAGGCTGTCACTTTGTCTGGAGGTATAGTGCACGAAGGATAGCAAGGTAGTTCTCTGGAAACTCATTCTTTAGCAGACGTCGTCATAAAGTAGGTCCGTCTACTGAGTTACATACAGCCTAAATGTTCAGGAAGGCGACCATGGCGCGTCCACGTTAGAGATGACGATGATCGCGGAGCTGAGGAAGAGAGGATATTGATCCATACTTCCTCTTTCTGGAAGAAAACCAACCTACTCCTCTCGGTAGTGTGTTTCATGCGTTACGGCTAGCCTGAGGATCATAATGGATGCAACCGACATGAAATTGATTCTTCGGTGATTGACGCGGGAAGTGAAAGAACCGTGGAACAAATAATTGCTCTCACCCAAAAGAAGATACCCTTTCCTCACATCAGCATATTTACACCCAATAAAGGTAGATGATATGAGCTTTTCGATGTATAAATAAAGCAGTGCAGGTGTGAGGATGGCTCCTTGTAGAACATCATGATTAGAGAGCACCGCAGAAGACTTCGCTGCCGTTCAACTGGGTGAATTTTGTGCGGTTTGTGAACTTGGCGTTAACCACGCTGCAAACAATTGTTGGAACCCCATTCGCAGACCGATGATTGAGCAGGACTGATCTGTCAACGTTACCGAAAGCTTCCGCATAGTCGAGAAACAGAAGGCGTATGCCCCGGCTTTTCCATCCATTCACACAAACTATCCCAACGTGCAGTGAAGCGCGCTTGATATGTGGAAGTCGGATTGCGTGATGATCAAGACTCTACTTACATAAAGAATGTAGCTCTAGTTATGTATTATTAACATTGCAGCACGTTCCATTAGTGGGTTTGGCGTGCACCTTCTTGATCCCACATCTCATCTCACCATCTCACGTTAGCCAAGACGTCCTAATCGTGGCTTTCTAACTGTCAACTTTCCAATGCACTATGTTCGGCCAAACGCCTTCACCACTTCTGTTCTCATGCTCCTGCCCAGCGTCCGTTTGTGCAGCGTTGGTAGAACAATACCCCCGCTTCGGCTCCCTCGACGAGCTCCAAGTCTGGCTAAAACTCATCTTCCCATTCTCACGTTTTGGACAGATAAAGTGGTTCTTAGGTTTGGCCTCTTGCCACTCCTTTCGCATTTTCGGGTCTGGTCCGTCTGTCCTTAAAGCGCCGTAAACTCTACCGCTACGTGTCTTGTTTCTGGCATCTTGCTCAAAATCCGTGTTATCAAGTCGGTCTTATCGCTCCTTCTCCAGCGCGTTACTTAGTGCATGCTACCTTTCGTTAATACAACCCTTTGCCCACTCTGAGCTCGTAGCTTCTCTCTCCTGCGTGAGACCCTAAAACTCCTCGCCTACACCGTCTCTCAACTCCGGGAGCCAAGTGTACCCATACACCCTCCACAACAAAAGCGGCGACAACTCTTTTGACCTGCAATCATACTAGCGTTTTTGACGAAGCATTCGCTTTTACGAACGACTTTGCCTCATAGCTTGGGGTGGCGCTTCGGTTTAGAGCAGACTGTTGGTAGTAGGCATCATACTAATAATTTTGCCGCCAAACAGTGTCTGAGCAGAGCTCGCTCTGATTTCCGAAGACGAAATGTTTCTCCTGTCCAGTATTATGATTTAAGGATCCTCATGCAGCTTTTTCACTTTGGTTAATAAGCTTGTGTCTTCATCGTGGCCTCCGCCTTGCTGCTGGACTGACTGGGGTGCGGGCTAATATATCGATCCTTGAATTCCCATTTCTTGTTGAAAGCTCTGAATTTTGCAGTAAACTGCGGCCCGAGACGACTTCGTCGGGGATTCCAAGTAAAACAAAATGACAGCGCAGCTTGTTCACCACCGCCTGAGCTTCGCTTGTGGGTAGGAATTCAATCCCAAAATAATCGCTGTAATAGTTTACAAGGATCAACTAGTCTTCCGTCGTGCGTGGTTAATTCTACTGCCACCTTTTCTCACGGTCTCTCTCGAATATCTTGAAGCGCCATTGGCCTTTTCGTTTGGCGAACATCATACTCCCGGCAAGTTGCGCAGCTTGACACATGGTCGCGGATATGACTGATCATTCCTGGCCAAAACAACAATTCCTTTGCTCGTGCGACGCAATGTTTTGTCCCGAAATATGCACCGTGAATCATCTCCAGCATCTCATGTTTCATTATCTATGGGGTCAACACTAGATTGCTTTTAAATATCAGTCCATCTTCCACGGCAAAATTGTCATTAAAATGCAAAAACGGTGCTAGCTCAGGTGGCAAACACTTTTCATCCTCCGGTCAACCGTTCGTGATTGCCCGCTCCAGAATTTTACCGGCTGCATCCTCCTTTGTGCACCATCCTAACAACTGTAACAGTTCTCCGGCGACGGTGAAGGGCTATGTGGCATGGACTGTGTCTAGATTCTCATTTCATCTGGCTCCTGGAGATGGCCTCGCCATTTCGCATCCGCTATGTAGACCTATTTGAGATCCGGGGCGGTATACGATTGCCAAATCGTATGTATTAAGCGGAATAAGCATTTGCTGAAGGAGGCACGACACCACGTGGAGTGCGTATTTGGCAATTTGCCTTTAACGTTTGGAACAATGGTTTATTACGGGTAAAAAAGCATTGCTTAACAAGTCCCGTGGGATGGAAATTATCGCGAAGATCAATTGCATGACAAAATGTAAAGCGTTGTGGTGAACTCCCCATAGACTTATGTGGAATAGCGGAGATGTTCGCGTATTAAACGTATAAATCCATAAATCCATTGGTTAGGCGTTTGGCAAGAAACCGTCTGATTGCGTTTTGTAGCCCCTGGCTAACAAGTCATAAAATGAAATGTAAGTGAGAAAATGCATCGTCAACACGTTTTTTAAATATCGCCAAATTGGGAGTAGAGACGACATAATTAGGGAGGGCATTCCAAGGCTCACACCCGCGGAGAGAAAAGAAATTTTGACGGCATTCAAGCCGGCTATACTGAATTGTCCGTTTCAGAGGGTGACCTCTTAGTTTAGTGTTGTGGTTCAATTCCAGCAGCGGACGGCAAATGTGGTTTGGGTTCTTCAGAATCTGGTAAACCATTATGAGATCCCCCCGCAAATGCCGATATCGACTGTTGTAGATTCTTAGAGATTTCAGTCTAAGCTGATAGGGCAGCTGAAATAGGCCCTTGACGTTCTTGGTTGCCCATCGTTGAGGAGTCTCAAGAGCAACGAGATCCTTTTTCTGCCACGGCTGCCACGCCTGGATAGCATATTCCACGTGAGGTCGCACGTAGGCGTTAAGCATTTGGGGAAATATTGAGGGTTCAAACCGACCGAAGGCTCTGCGAAGAAGGTCGAACTGTTGATTACCGGTTCTCGTCACCTTCTTTGCTTGTTTTGAACACCCGAGATCTTCCTGTACCAATACACCCAGGTCACGCTCCTGAGAAACCTTCGCCAAGGTGTGGTCTCCAATCTTGTAAGCGCTCACCGGCTGGTGCCGCAGATGTATCACTTTGCACTTATCTATGTTCAATTGAAGCTTGTTCCTCTTTAACCATCCGTAAATGCAATCTAAGTCATGTTGGAGCAGATCCTGACCTGGTTATTGAGCACTGTGGTCGTCCATCCTAAAGTATAGTCGTTGTATCGTTCGACTGCGTAGGTAATCGTAAGACTTTTCTTCACAGTTTTTGTGTAGCCGAAGTTCGGCTCGTGTTGGCGTCCGACTGGGAAAAGCCAGCGGTTTCCCATTCCGCATTTGCACCGCCCTCTTCCCATACTGACTGCTGTCGCGTTGTATTGCGAGTGGCAGTGATGGATTGCAATAGACAAGTGTTAGGGCCTATGTGATTAAGTTATTTATTAGGTCGAAGGCTTCCTCTTGGTAGCTTCCAAAGTGCCAGACCTCAACTTTTTATGTTAGTTTTCGTATCGGCGCCATCACCTCGACATGTCTAGGTGGACAGTGGATTAAGTAAATAACCAACCCATTCAGTCTACTGACCCGTTTAGAATCCTCTGGGGCTGACATTTCTTTAATGGCTAATATCTTTTCCGAATCTGGCTTCACTCCGTGATAGCTCAAAACGAGACCGAGAAATACCGCTTCCGCTTTGCTTAGTTTTACTTTGTTGCTATTCATTTTGATGTTCATCTCAATGCGCCGTTGGAGAAATGGATTCAAGTGATGATCGTGCTTTTCTGCCGTGGGGCCAAATATAAGCACGTTGTCCGCTACGCAAATAGTTCCTGGCAAACCCACTGGCGCTTGCACCAAATATCTCTGGAAGATCTCGCTGTATACTTTTATTCCAAATTGTAGACGCATCCACTGCCATCGCCCGAATGGTGTGCCGAAAGTTCTGAGATAGCTGACTTCCTCGTCCAACACGACATGTCAAAGTGTAAAAGCTAGATCTACCTTCGTGAAAAGCTTTGGTAGTACTGGCAATATGTCGTCCAGCGTGGGAAGACTACAGTGTTCCCTTCGAAGAGGGTCGTTAAGTGGCTTTGGATCAATACACACTGGTAGCTCGCCGGGCTTCTTAGTGAAGTTGCTAATTGCCTGACCTAAACTATCAGTTCGTCCACTTTGGTTATTACCCCAAATGTAGCTAGACGCTGCAGCTCTCAAGAAATAATTTATGCACAACGCTACGGACACTTTCCTAGTTTAAAGCAGTTAGTTCCCTTCAACAATTTGAAAAGCACGGAAAGAAGACGAAGGCTGGTAGATGCATGCATTTCGTATTGTCTCCTCAGTACCATTAACAATAACCGGTATGCATAGATATAGCTAACACTGTGTATACCAATTTGTATGTGACTGCGGAAAAAGTTACATAGGCAGAACCAATCGAACGCTGACTTCCCGAATAAAGGAACATGTGCCAAAATGGGTTCAACGTGAAGTTGCTCAGATTTCCTACCCCCGTCAGATTCCATGTTCGCGCAGACCGCCGGCTTCCTCGATAGGCAAACACCTATTAGACTCGGGTCACCAATTAGAGCTGAGCTCAGCGTTTACAGTCGTGTTACGTCACACTAATCCCCGCTTCCTTCGGTTTGCTGAGGCTGTCGCAATAAGCCGGATTAAGCCAGCCTTATGTGTTCAGAAACAATTATTTGTCAGCCTAAAGCTGCCTTGGACGTAGGTGTGAACTTCCGTCATTCGTTTTGCACCTTAAGTTTGTCTGGTTGCACCCACTGTTAGCTATATCTATGCATACCGGTTATTGTTAATGGTACTGAGGAGACAATACGAAATGCATGCATCTACCAGCCTTCGTCTTCTTTCCGGACTTTCCTAGTTGGTGGTAACAATGGCATGACGGACTCATTTACTGACAGATGTGTGAACCCATGAAATCTCTCTATAGCTTCACCAAACACGCTGGAATACTGCTCCATGATATATGTGACTAACTGACACGAATTCACAGAGCGTTCAAAGTTATAGGAAACCAAACGGAGCTGCTGAATAGGATCAAGACCCAAGATGGGCACCAAATCTCCATGCATCACGATAAAGTTTATCTGACGGCTTGTTCCATCTCTTGGATTTGTGTCTTCCAATACCATTAGGTTAAAATTTTACACCATTCTATATTGTGAGACAAGGTTTTTCCTTACTACACCGCACACCAGGGCAGTATTTCTCCGACAGCATAGTAACCGTGACTCCGGTGTCTAGTTGGAAATGCACAGGTTTCTCCTCGAAGATAAGTGTCGCATATTCACTTCGTTTACCACCCAGATGTTTAATGTTGTTAATCCAGAGGTCTGATTTAAACGGCAAATCGTCACAGTCAACTGAATTCACTTTCCTTAAGCAGAAACCCTGTGCAATGTGGTTTTTCTTCGAGAACCGCATGCGTGTTTTTCCCCAATCTGGGCCGCTTTCCTTTCGAGAGTGGTGAAAACGGCCACAATACTGACAGATGGCTTACCTGCCAAACATGCGTTGTGATTCGGCAAATTAAGACCTTGAAGCTGAAAATATTTCAGCAAATTTATCGGACTTCATCTGGTAAAATTGGAACGCGATTGCTATTTCCCTATTGCAAATGTCAATGCAGTGTCATAGCAATATGTCTCGTTGTTTCAGCAACCTCCGGCTAATGTTCTCGTCCTTGATACCCAGTACAATTCGGTCTGTTATCAGGGAATCGCGGGTGCATTCGCAAAGTTTGCACGTTCTTGCCAGTATTTTCAGCTCGGAGACGTAGTTATTGACTGATTTACCATGGAGCCGATTTCGACCAAAATTATCTAGCGCTAGTAAGTTGCATTTCGCTTTCCTTAGCAAAATGCACCGAACATATACATCACGGTGTACGAATCTTGACATGCGCCGTCGAGCTTCATTGTCTCCAATACGCGTCATGCATCATAGCCAATCGCGTGTCCGAACATTGCCTACAGGTGTTCGTCGGCTGGTTGAGTAACTGCGTCAGTAGCCATCCACTGCGCTTTCCACAGTAGCCAGTTTCCGCCAATTAAAATGGACTCGGCCTGGAAATTGTTGGCTGTCCTTCAAGGTCATACTGGGTTGTTTTCCCTTATCATAGGGTCGTTCAATAGTTCAATAGTGCATGATGTGGTAAAAGCATAAGTTTATAGGACTCACAGGATGGGGATTGCACAAGAAAATAAAAAGGTTCCAAGGTGGAACGTGAATCCTCAGTACTAAGGGCATCGAACTTTATTACCCTGTCGTGCAGCGTTTAGAACTTGGATTAAAGTCTCGAATTCTCTTGAATGCAGAGAAATCTGATACGTTCACCAAATGGGTTGGTAGTGCATTCCAGTGTGAGCAGGTACTAAGATAGTAAAGATACTTCCCAAAATCCAAACGGGTGTTGCGATGCTAGTTTCAGCTGCTATTCTCGACATTGTTTATAAGATGCTAGGGTCAGCAGTGATATAAACTGGTGCTCACTTTCAGTTGGCATCCGATATGTGAGAACGCGATCTCCGTAAACCCATCGGTATTCTGAAGAGAACACGCCGAGTAAACCAAGGCGCAGTTGGTAACTGAGACCGGATAGTTCACGTGTTGCCTTGGTGGCTCTTCTTTCGGGTTGCTTCAAGAGACGAATACCACATCTTAACCATGGGCTTCAGGCCTGTACAGCATATTCAACCTGGTACGAAGATATGTGTTGATCAACAGTGGTACTAGTCGTCGTTCAAATGTGCTGAGAGCTCGCTGCAAAAACCTCAAATTCAAGTTGGCCACATTCGTTGCTTTCAAAATTGGAGCTATTTGCCAAGACTTCCTTACATGATGATACCTAAGTCTCTTTCACTAGTCACATGTTATAAAAAATACATTCCCATAAGATATGTGTTGTTGAAGCTGCAACGCACCGTCATTGAGAGCTGGTTCCCTTCTGCCCGTTTGTAAATCCGGTCCAGATGGTTCTGGAGGTATCACTGTCGGCTGCTGAGCGATTTGATCTTTATATTTTAGCGTAATCTGCAAATAAAGCTGATGCATTCTTGACATGTAGAAGTCTGACTACGCGGTGAAGCCTCTATTTACATGAAGAATGTGTTACAGAAACATTGGGGAGCGTCCCAGTATTGGTTTCGGCGTGCTTCTTCTTGGTTCTGCATCTCATCGTACCATCTCACGCTTGACAAACACTCCTGATCATGAAGCTCTAACTGTCCCCTTTCCCACGCACAACGTTCGGTCAAACGGCTTTTCCAATTCTGTTTTTACACTGCGGCTTTATAAAGTAGGTCTTAGGTTTGGCCTCCTTCCACACACCGGACTTGTCGTGTCTCGTCTTTTTTACTTATTATGCTATTGTTTCCTTCATCCATTAAGTATCAGGGAAAAGATGGAGAAATGTAATCACCCTAGTGCCATCCAAAAGAGACCATCATGATGGCTAGCAATTTTCATAGCGGACGCAAATTGTAAAAACTGAGGTATTTCTGTGCGAGTACACCGAGGTGGAGTTTCAGAGAGGAGGCCTGCAGGTCGTGCGGCCCAAGTCTGTAAATCTAGGCTTGTCGATGGTGGGTATAATCAAGTCATCACTTGTAAACATTCACTTGAAGCGCGTTCCCCACCGACTTATTTCGGTACTCATCAATTTCCAGCTAGAGTAACTTGTGTCGGTTTAATCGAGTAATGCATAACCGAAGCTGAAGGTCACCTGCAAGAAGTAAAATATCGATGCGATTCTTCTCGGTAGACCATTAATGACGACTAAAAGCAGGTGTGGTCAGTGTGATGAATCCTACGGTATGTCGCAACCGAATCGAGCTTTGTCAGACAAAGATGCTCTGACTTCAATTACCTCCAATGAAACAAAGGTATAGTACGGGCCAAAAAGCGGATGAGTAGCAAGTCCCTAAGATGGCCAGAAAGAGAAACACAACATGGTAACTAGAAAATAGTGCTAAAATGAAAATCGTTTTGTGGACTCACCACAGTGATAACACAGAGGCATCCAGAAAGTCTCAAACTCAATCGTGTAGGTTAATTCTGGTTGTGCAACTTCCGTCGTATTATATCGTCTGTCGAGACACACGGGTTATGTCTCGCAATGTAGGTGGGTTAGGACCACGTCAAGACGTTTATTAAACCCAGATAAAGTAGGGGTTGAACCAACGTAATTTAGGGGGTGTTCCATTGTTGGCACACACGGAGAGTAAAACTTCCGCTGACGCTCTAGCCGACTGCACCGCGAGGCTAAATTGAACTGGTGGCGCCTCAAATTCGTGTTGTGGCTCAATTGTAGTAGGTGACGGCAGACGTGGTTGAGGTTCCTTGGAATTTGGTAAACCATAATACGATCGCCACGTAGGCGCCGCTACTGTTCACTGTATAATTTTAGGGTCGTACTTGTGCCAGGGATGCCAGGCCTGGACTGCATATTCCAAATGAGGCCACACCTAGCTGTTAAGCAACTGCGAACAGACAGAGGGATCAAACCGTCCAAACACACTCCGCAGCATGCCAACGTGTTGGTTCCCAGTAGTTGACGCCTTCTCAGATTTTTCTGAGTAGCGCAGATCAGTCTGGATTGTAACACAAGGTTGTGCTCCAGGGTGACTGCTTTAAGGACATAGTCTCCAAGCTTGTATGTGAGGCTCTGCTGGTGGCGAATATGGACTAACTTACACTTCCCCGAATTGAACTGGAGCAGATTGCAAAGTCAGCACTCTTAATGACCGGGCAGGTCGCACTAAAGCGCAAAGAAATCTGCTAGGTCGGTGATCGTCCACCTCATCTTAACATCATCAGCGTGACAGATCCCTTAATGGCAGACATTTTTGTGTACCGTTTCGCAAAGAGATCTTCTGAAGTTGTCGCAACTGCTGAAAATAAAGACTGTAACAATACTTCAATTAAATATTTATGTGGCACCTTTATTCCTGCGTGTCTGACTAGCTTCTTTAAGCAATGCTTGTAGAGCGACAAAGCGATCAATCAGATGAATGTTTTGGACACTGCGTCCAAAGTATCGGCGTAGCAAGTGTGTACGAACATCCAGGTCACATGAACGCACGTATCTAGTTGCGAGGTAGCTGCACACGGTTGTGCTAGTGGGCAGTTCTTGCAGATAGTCTTTGAACTGTCCTTTGGCGAATGTTAGAGTTGCCAGATCATGGATACTGAACTCACCAGTAATGAGTAACTAGTTACATTTCCGACTTATTACAGGCCAAAAAACGATCTTGGTCTGTGGTTAATTTCCGGAGTGGATTAGTGAGTTTAATCAAGTACAAAAAAGGACAAAACTCAACGCTTTGTAGTGCGTTTAGGGATCGTCTATGAGTATGTAGAAAGGTTTTGGTATCACGTGCCCACTCACCTTACGTAACTATTCCGTCGTCCATGTGAAGCAACATACCCGATCGAGTAATCACGGTGTCGGTCATCCTACAGCTCAGTAAACCTCCTTGTGATAATTATGATATCCCGAAGGTGAGAAGCATACAGGTACCCGACATAGCCCAACCTGTTTATAAAACATTGTGCGTATGTCTACAGGTAGACGAGTTACTGAGTATGCAAAATTGCCTTAATGGATGTTGAATCATGACTGAACTTTGTGCTGAACATTGCGAGGTCGGCATGTAGCCTACTATTAGACCAGACACTTATCCTTGTGATCCGGTCATGTAACAAGGCTGCTCATGTCTGCACTGGCACTGATGGTCGTCCTATTTCGACAATTCTTATCGGACGCTGTTACCACCAGGCCACCGCATTCAGCCAACTGTAGGATAATCAAATTCCCACATTTGGCCAGGACGGATCAACCTTTTAGATTTATTGCTTTCAAATGTTATCCTTCAGATTTCAAGGATTAAATAGATGTAAATATTACTACATCCGAAACGAATATGATGGCTCTACGGACCACAAATCTTAAGCCATGCTCCAGCTCTACCCAGAAGCATGTCAGACGCATTCATGTGGGCACCGTCATTAAGGATAAAATTGTAAACAATTTAGAGAACACTATAGTTACTTGGTAAAAACCGGAGCGAAGTAACCTTAAACCCCAGGTGCTCATTGCTGAAGAGAAACTGGTCGACTGCATAGAGTAACTGATGAACTAATTAATAGCATTTGAGTGTATGAAATTATGGCACTTAAAATAAGCCAAAACATGCTTACTGTTTGAAATGATGAAAGTGGTCGAGGGCATTTACGCTACTTTTAAACAAAAATAATAAGTTCTATATAGAATTTGAGTTCGTAGAACTGAACTCTGGGACATTTGGCATTTGTTTTCAAAGGGAAGGTAATAGTTTACCTCGTGAAATGCCCACTTCACGAGTGGCCGGTTTTGTACGCTGCACTGACTGTTGGAGCAACTTTATTGACGAGTTTGCGTGGCGTAGGCCGTCCCAGTGCCCCAAATTTAAACCATATAATTATCATTCAAACATTTTCCTTGTTTGTCCTTGCCATATAACGAAAATGCATTCATTTTGGTCGCAAATACAGTCCGCGATAAGTAAAAACTGGATTCCTGAGGCATTAGAATACATGAATGATTAATTACAGATCAACTGGAAGTTTTGTTTGACCAATAATTGAACCCAATAAGCTCACTGGGGCTTCAAGCGTCTCACGAATCGGCCGCTCAGCAGCAGGCTACCGATCACTCACGCTGATTGAATGTGCGGTTCGAACAAAAATTAACTAGTTATATCTTATGAGCAATGGCGTTAACAATGCATTTTAATAGTTAACATCGTATTTAGACACATTACGAGAATTCTGTTCCCGCTTTACTGATATGTATGGATTGGGCTAAAACACAGCGAAACGTGATGCCTAGGTGTTCACTTGTGTCTAAACAACCTACACATGTAAACACGTGGCAAGTTGTTCGGTACAGAAATAATTTATGTCAGGTTCTTGCATAGAATTCCAAGGAATTAAAATAAAATTGTTTTTTTAAAGCTGTTAGTGTTTGAGACATAACAATTTACCAAAATGTTGATAACCCTTGAAATGTTTCAGGTTCCAGAACGCATATTTTACCATAAAGTCACCGAGCCGCATAATGCAACAATTTTGGTAACTTGTTGAATGCTTCCGGTCGAACTATTATCCTGTATTTTCTGGTATTGCGCATATAATTTTTATCGTGATCCCGCCAGCATACACCCGTTAAGATCTACATGTGCTTTCCAACGATCAATTTAAATCGAACCTGCACTAATTTGCAAATTTTGCATTTTTTTCTACTGTTCACGCGCAGAGCCTTAGTCGCTTTGTATCTTACATACGAATTGTGATTTATGGAAACTCAAATAAAAGCTCTCTAACATGTGGGTAGCTGCTTATCCTCGAGGCAAGCGGTCCTTAGCGGTGTCCCACAGGGCTCGGTCCTTGGACCGATGCTGTTCTCCGTCTACGTGGACTGAATACTGAATACTGTATTTTGGAGCAAGTAGAAAATAATTCTGCACAACTCCATCGGGTGAAATCAAAAAAACATTTTAAAAAAATAAACACGTCCGGTGGTTATCCTGTGATGGTTCAGCAACTCCTTCTGTAGCACACCAAATGCTTGTTCACACAGTGAGTCACAAGTGGGTGATATCGTTGTCAAGTGGCAACCGTTCTCTGAAATGTATGTTAGCGAAGTGTAAATCCAACAAACATTTGTATTTCTGCCCAGATTCGGCCTCGACGACGTGTTCTGGCAGACTGTTCCAGGCGTGCACAACCCTCCGCTGGAAACACAGGGGGTGTGGGATTTCCTTCAGATCAGGTACCAGGAGTTTGTACCTGTGCCCACGTGTGGCGCATGGTACTCGCAAGTGGAGTAACGACCTCAGCATGGGGAAATGACCGAGATGTAAAATACAGTAGGTCATGATAAGATCAACTCGAACACGGCGATATGACAAGGTGCAGAGCCCAAGTTTCATGCACCGGTTTTCATACGATAAGCCTCTCAAGCTAGGGATCAACTTGGTGGCGACGTATTGTACTCGTTCGATCTTTTGCGCTTCGCCGCGAGTGATCGCAGAGTATGCAGGCGAGCCGTACTCTAGCATTGGTCTGACGATGGAAGAGAAGAGGCGAGTGGCGACGTCCTCAGACCAAGTGCAGAAGCTGCGTTTCAGTGCCCAGAGCATGCGCAGTCCGTTTCGATACAGTTTGTTGGTGTTGTCGACGGACTTCAAGCCGCAGCGCGAGAGTACACCTAGGTCTTTCAAGGAAGGTGCGAGATGCAGTGGTTGGCCGTCTAGGGTGTACGTTCGTCCGTGAACAGCCTTCCCGAGATTCATGAATAGGGACTTTGTCGGGTTGGCCGGTAGGTGGACTTCAGCAGACCATACTGCGAGGCGGTCGAGGTCTTGTTGGAGAATGTCACAGTCATCGAGAGTATTAATTTCTCGCCAAATTTTGAGGTCATCGGCAAACAGTGCACACGGCGACCGTATAAGCTAGGGCAGCTCGTTGATATGGATGAGAAACAGAGTGGGTCCCAGTACCGTACCTTGAGGTACACCACTGGTCGAGTGATACCAATCGGTTAGATGGCCGCCCACCTGTACCCTCCACTTTCTTCCAACGAAAAATTCATGGATCCATCGATGTGACGATGCTCCGACACCACACGACCCTAATCTGTCTAGAAGCACTTCATGATTAACTTGTCGAATGCTTTGCTGAAGTCGATGTAGATTACGTCGACGGACTTTCCCCGGTTCAGTGTTTGCAACCATTCCTGTCTCGTCACAAGTAAGTTGGTAACACAAGAAGATCCCATCCTGAATCCGTGTTGTGCCGGTGTCAGAAGTTCTTTCGATTGCAACAGATGTATTAGACGCTTTTTTACTATCTTCTCGATCATTTTGGCCAAAACGGGTGTAAGACTAATTGGCCTGTAGTTATCCACCTTACTGGGGTCGCCACCTTTCGGGATCGGCCTCACCACCAAGCGCTTCCAGTCGTTTGGCAATGAGCCCTCAGACAATGATTTGTTGAATAGATCCGTAACAGCAGGAGAGATAATGGCGGCTAGTGATTTGATAATTAGCGGATGAAGCCCGTCAGACCCTGCAGGCTTGGTACCGTCAAGGTTCGCAAGTAGCAGGCGCACCTCGTCGACATCACAAACCAAACTGTTGAGTTCTACAGGAATGTTACTCGCTGAGATGGGTATGGACGTCGCGTCGTTTGCAAACACGAAAGCGACGTGAGCGGCCAGTGCGGACGCGCGATCTGAACTGGAAGTTAGCAGGTGTCCGTCCGCGTCTTCCAGACATGACACATCACCTTCTGGCCTCAAACGATCTCCCTGGAGAGCATGGGGTATCATCCCTATTGTTTGCTGATGGCCTTAACCTATGGAATGTTATAAATGTTCCTGGGGGTTCTGAGGTCATACAGCATGCACTGGACAGACTT
The DNA here is from genome assembly GCA_944474145.2 of Dicrocoelium dendriticum. NCBI lineage: Eukaryota > Metazoa > Platyhelminthes > Trematoda > Plagiorchiida > Dicrocoeliidae > Dicrocoelium > Dicrocoelium dendriticum. The sequence goes on from OX104071.1 coordinate 40,017,102, forward strand.
TGGAACTGGTCTACTTTGTGGCTACTGCCCATAAATCAGGCTAAGTGTTCCGTCCTTCGTATAGGAGCAACTTTCCCGCCTTAGAGCTACGTACTCGGTGGGGTCGAACTCCCCCTTGTCTCCAACCAGGTAGACCTAGGCGTCGTCCATTCCTCATCTTTGCTTTCTGGTGACAACTGGAAGAAGGCCGCAAGTAGGGGTTTCAGCATGTTGTGGTTAGTACGCCATTCTTTCGAGTCCTAACTGCCGACATATTTGTGAAGCTGTTCACAGCTTTCGTCCGGCTCCATCTGGAATACTGCGTCCACGCCTGCCCGCCCTGCGTTGTTCGGGACAAAATGGAGCTCGAGAGGGTTTTGAGGGTAGGTACCAAATTGGTCGAGGGGTTACGGGGGCAATCGTACCGCGAGCGTCTACTTAGCTTTGGTATGCATTCAATGCACTACCGACGGCTTCAAGGAGACCTAATCCTTACTTACCGCATTTTAACAGGGACGTTGGACCGGACTTGAGCTAGCTATTTAGCCCGGCTAGATTGCCTTGTCTTCGCCGTCATCCCATGAAGCTACACAAGCCCCGTTCTGACGGGATCAGGGCGGAAACTCAGGTTATCGCGTAGAGTTATCGAGCGCTGGAAATCGCTTCCAGAAAGTGTACTCAGTGAACCTACAGTTAAGGGTTTCGAGCTTCAGTTAGACACTCTTGGGTGGCAACACGAAACCTTTCCTTTCTCCTGACCGTATCCATCTTCAAACCTTAATTCTTATTCTGTCATTCTCCTCAATCTTTGGTGTTATCCTTCATTTTAATGACTTCCATTCCCCTTTATCTTCCATTTACTTTCTACTTCTTTCTTACGTCACGTAACCTACACAGCGGGGACTGCTAGTGCAGGGAACGTGGGCAGTAATTGGTTGATGAGGGTGTGTTTCGGGTGTTTCGTTTTAGATCTATCAAGAACTAGCAATTTATCAATTCCTGGCACAAAGATTTGCACAAGAAGGAACACTCAAGGGATTTTCCCATCGTTCCAGTCCAACTGCAGCTGGATCTGAACAACTCCACACTTACTCATATTGGCGGCAATTTAAGACAGATTCAGGCGGCGATAAAGGAGATCAATGGAGGCTGCCATTATCCAAAGTCAGCGCACAAGACTAAACACAGTGTAGCGCGTTTAGGGATCGTTTATCAGTATGTAGAAAGGTTTTTTGTATTATGTGCTCACTCATATTACTTAAATATTCCGTCGTCCCCGTGATCAACGTGTCGGTCATCCTACAGCTCAGTAAACCTCCTTGTGATAATTATGATATCCCGAAGGTGAGAAGCATACAGATAATCGACATAGCCCAACCTGTTTATAAAACATTGTGCGTATGTCTACAGGTAGACGAGTTACTGAGTATGCAAAATTGCCTTAATGGATGTTGAATCATGACTGAACTTTGTGCTGAACATTGCGAGGTCGGCATGTAGCCTACTATTAGACCAGACACTTATCCTTGTGATCCGGTCATGTAACAAGGCTGCTCATGTCTGCACTGGCACTGATGGTCGTCCTATTTCGACGCTTCCCATCGGACACTGTTACCATCAGACCACCGCATTCTGCCAAATGTAGAGAATCAAATTCCCACATTTGGCCAGGACGGATCAACCTTTTAGATTTATTGCTTTCAAATGTTATCCATCAGATTTCAAGGATTAAATAGATGTAAATATTACTACATCCGAAACGATTGTATTCGCTCTAGCATAGAGAATAAATACATTTACGTGACTGAATACTGAGGCAGTTTGGATAGAGGTAGGAAAGTTGTTAGATTTGTTTGAGACCAGCGTGGTTCAAAACTAATGGACGCCAATTGAGAGCTTACTAAACGGACGGTGCGCCATGTAACGCGCACGCTCTCACTGGCCAATGGGTGTGTCTGGGACATGTGCCGAAATGTGCACAATCCCTCGGTGAAGGGGCACGTGGCGCGTAGAGAGAACGTCCGCAATGCCGGTTTCAAAACTGAAGTGTAATCAACGCCCTTGTGTGAGCGAGTGAAGGACACTCTGAAGCTAGCGCACAGATGAGGCACTGAGGATCAGAGTAAACAATGTTGGCTTGGTACTCCAAAATACTCCATGCAAGAGGCACAGGTAGGTTGACTTATTTTGACGGGGCTTCAGGCTACTTCGATCGGATTGTTACAGACGCAATACAAGCTACAGTTTGATCAGGAAGTCAAGCTGTCAGCAACTTAAAGAGCGGAACGATATGTTGCTAGCTTCGTAAAACAGCTCCTTAACACTGATTTAAAGGTGTGAGGGCTTAGATCCAAAAATACTGACGCTTGCTTCAAATTTTTCCTAGGTTGGTGGTTGTTTCGATGCTACCCAACTGAAGCCACCCACTTCTTGAAATTCGTTTATACTATCCTGTAAATAATCGACGCAATTTTCGTAGAAGTTGGTGTTTCGCTGATGAGACACGATTGTTCGAGTTGGCCAATTCGGATATTTGCCACGTTTGTTACAAAGCTGTTCCCGTTGCCCTCCCTGCAACTTCGCAGTAATTCGTACATTACAAATGACACTTCCAGTGCTGAAATATTTCACTCCTCCATTTTAAGTACAATGGCATGAAAAATGGCAGAGTTTGTTTATAAAGAAGTGCTTTAGCTCAGCGCGGTGTTTTTCAAAGAAACAGTGTACTACTGTAGACATTGCTGTCTAGACGAACAAAAGGTATTCAACGGTGAAGAGTGATTCAGGATTCTCCCAACTGCTGGAATAAATGAAGCCACCCAGTTCTCCCGCATCCTAGAATGCGTTAGTTCCCTGCCATTGCAGATGCACAGAATTTCCTTATGTCGTAAACTCAAACAATGTAAATGTACAAGTAAGAATATATTTTCAACACAACTGTTTCAACATCAGTAGGAAGACAGTCAGTCGCCGTTGGCAATGTGTTTTTGACAATGTGGTCCACACAACCAATTCCTTCACGAATTGTTTAATCGATGATTTCATTTTTACAAATACGTTGCATTGTCCTTTTCTCTGAGAACCAGCGGAAGTTCTGTTGGTGTTGTCAGCACAAATCCCACAGTTTTCCTGGTCAGATTATTTTGTTCCAACACACTCTGTACAATTTACAAATGGTGCCCGATGTGTCATCAGTAAGTGACGGCGGAGTTAAAAACTTCACTTCAATACTTGAGGACGGCACAAAATATCTTACAAGGAGTGAGAACAACTTTACTTCCTTGTTGTTTGAGGCGTCTGTCAAACTTGACACGAATTTTCCCTTCTTTAACTGCTCTTAAAGTTGGTCGCTGGCAAATCGGAACAGGAAACTAGTTATTATTGCCTCACATTTTGTGTGGGCACAAACAAACTTCAGTTCAGACATTTTCTTATCAACTTGCAGGTGCAATTCGTTGAGCGGAAACTGCGATTATGCAATACAGCGGGATAAGCGAAAGTGCCTTCTGCAGCTGCTAGCTTGGCTTCTGTGTTTCCAAACATGCTGGTAGAAAATAATTGATTTCAGGCGTAGCATTTGCTGCCCCAGACACTGCTACCTTATGGCGATTCCATTTTAGGTGTTTTGTGACATGCGGTCGGCCACGGTGAGCAATAGAAAATTTCGGATTTTTATGTGCCACAATTAACATGTCAGTCGTTGTCACGTGTTGCCATCTTAAAAAATGAAATGTCGCTATCCAGATGAGTAGTCATTTTACGTGTTCGTTTAGATATGATTTTCCCACCCAACTGCACTTGATGCAGGCGTTCTCCAGTAAAACACAAACATTCCATCGTCGCTTTCTTCCCTCTTTATAATATCCGAAAATATTTCCCTGCCGCGTTACCCACCTGCGCAGTCTACTGTCCCGCCCAACTCATACCCGCCCACTTATTTTGGTCTTATGGCGTGCATACCTTACCACTGATTGGTTTTGGTCTTTTTCATGTACATTCGACATGCTCAAAGCGGGACCTTCTGAGGTCCCCGATCTCCAAGTCGAACATCGGTGCATCCCGTCCGAGAGTTCGGATTGGAATGCGTGACTGTCCCTCCAAAATCGGGACGTATGGCCACCTTACGTGTAATGCAACTTCAAATGTCACCGCCTACGATTTCCCCAAAGAAGCGGATGTGGGTTGATACGGCATTGTTTTCTGAATCTGAGTATTATACCGGTGTGCTGTAATTTGGTGTAACGCGAATACTGCATTGTCGACACGATGGTTGAGCACGGTGGGCATAAAGCCTGAAACAAAAGGTTCTGTTAGTGAATGGCGTAGGTGGCAAACAGGTGGGAAGAAGAAATTCCGTATACAATTTAACCGGCTGACAGTTGGAGTCCGTAGCTTCGTAGTCTGTTGTTATGACTGCGGTTCAGCGGCTGGTAGCACGAGTGATTAGGGTGCTTATGATTAGGTCCCCGAGCAAACGCCGCTAGCGTTCGCTGAACACTCCTAAAGTACTCAGGCGCTGTTCGAACGGTAAGTGGTATTGTCCATTGACGTAACTGTTTTCCCTTTGTCGGGAAATTTCCAACACCATGAACTCTTGCTTCAGCCATTCTAGAAGTGCATATTTCGCGTGCTGTCGTAATCACGCACAAAGCAGCTGAGAAGAAGTAGTTGAGTGAAAGTGACAGCCAATTTGCAGTGCTAGCACAAATCGCTTCGACCAGACTAGGTTTGCTCAAATTAGGACACGGAGATCTTTTTCCCTGAGGACAATGCTTGAGATCATTGTTGCCAAATTTATAGGTGTGAAGCATTTGGTGTGGTAGATGGTGTCGCACAGCTACTCACGCTGAATTGAAGATGATTATGGACTGACCGGTCATGAATCTTGCCGAGGTCATTTTGAAGCTGCGTGCAGTCTGTCGATGCCATGAACCACCGTGGAGTCTTTATGTCGTCTCCCTAAATGAAACAGTCTGAAGTGATTATGTCAGATTGTCACTTCAGACATTAAGTACAAACCTAACACGTGTTCCGCTCGGTCTATTTTTGCTATTCATGTGTTAAATAAATTAATTTATACATAGTTTAATTTCAAATTTATAGAAACATACCAAAGCTGGCATGATCAAGCCTGATGATGAATCAGTGAAAGGGAGCTTTTCCGCTATACTGATTATTCATCAACGGATCGGGAATTAATCACCAGCTAAATATCGATCTGGAACCTTTTGATATTCCATGCGTATTAAACTTACTACTGAAGCGTTTAATTTCACTTCCAGACGCGTGTGCAATATGAAGTTGCTGATGCACTATAGGATGGGATTACCAATGCCGTACCCCCGATATTTGGCTAGAAGAGAGCGACACGTCAACCGATCGCATTCCTTAGGGACATCGAGATAGACAGCATCAAATCCTACACCAACATCCACTGTTTCGGTCCAACTGTCCCGTGCTAACAGTAGATGGGTAGTGCACGCTGGGTTCTGGCAGAAGCTATGCTGCTCTTGCGTGATGTAGTCAACTTAATCAAGGAAAGACAAGAGTAAGCTGCACAGATGGTCGGTGAAGAGATGCGTATTGGTCAATGTTTGGAGGAAGAGCTGAAACAACATACCGATTTGATATTTTGGCATGAAGCAACACTTGGATTGACGGCTTATTCTGCTGCATCAAGTGACGAGAAGCTTCGGATATGGACTTATTCCTCATTTGTTGTTGCAACATCGGTCTAGTGAATCTTTGTCTTTGACACTGAACCGAATCCGTGTACTTAGGTGTGGGCGTTTGCCAGATCAAGGTGGATGTTGGCTACAGTAATGCTGTAAATCGTTGAGCTTAAGGTGTTTCTTCAATACATCGAGGACACTCTTCTCAGTTGCAATTTTAGCCTGACAGCTCACGGGGTCAAACTATGTTTGACTAGATTGTCAAAATAGCCTTTTCTCCCTTCTGGTATCCCAAACATGCAAGGTCCTCCAGCTCATGTCATTTAGCCACAACGTTAACGCTTTGCATAAGGTGCCCTGAAGACATTTTATCCCACGTGCCTTGCTTGACATATTGTCTGTTTCATTAAGAGGGCGAAACAACTCGAGTCAAGCTATGTACTCATTAGTTCTTTCCACGTTATTAGAGTGAGAAAACTTACATCAGTATTCATGTAAATAGCTTTGTGAGTCATTGAAAGCTCGAAGATCTCTATCTACTCATGTTAATTGATTATCTTCGGTTTCATAATTCCTACTTCAGACATCCTACGGGAACTTTCAAGAAATTGCGCTTTTACCTGTCATAAATTATTGTTCGTTCCGTCAAACGCAATTACTGAGCTATCATTGTATGATGTCATGTTTTTTGTTGACTCCGAGCGCGTGTTTTCTCTGATCAACGGATAATTGAATTACAGACTAGTTATTGTTAAACATTCCGGAAAACACTTCTTGTCGACTTCTTCATGGGCTCGGGTAAAGGCTAGGAGACCGGTTAGCTAAAACTGCTCCAGTGTCGTTGGTAAGAACGCAAGAGGTCACAATCCAGATATATATGATAAGTCTTTTGGATACTTGCTCTAACTTTCTTGTTAATTGCTAACATGCCTTTGAAATCACACATTCAGCAAAGGGATTTTCGATCCACATCCCGTTGCCTATCGATGTCAACCTGGTTATGTAGATGCGGCGTTAGCGGTTTGGTTTTGAGTGAATTCGGGTGGGACTTAGGTGAGCGAATCTCAATGACCCAGCTCGCATGCTTTCCCGGCCGTATCTCGGTAGTATTGACGGTGGATATGAATTCCGTAGACTATGAGAGGATTGGGCCGCTCCGACTAAGTTTAGGTGCATCCGATGGACTGATGGATTCTAACGGTAGAAAAACAGTACACAGCTGAGACATTCTGTGCAATCTGCTCAAACTAAAGATAGGCTGGGTTAGTGTTGAAGCCTTAAGTAGGGTCCCCTTCACCGCAGTATTTCTCAAAGTATGGTCCGCGAATCCATTCGGAGTCCTTTAAATCATTTTCTGGACATGATCTTTAGTTATCATAGGTCGAGGATATACATGCGGAGAAAACTTGTTTGGGACCGTGTATATTAGTCACATTAGTCAATGTCGTTGAGACATTGGACACATCATAGTGCTTGACCGTGCTCGGTAGCCAAGACAATGTCCTGAGCCCAGTTCAGGAGACAGACTGTTGACTTGAGGAATGCCCAGTAGACACAGGGGTAAGAATGGGGCCAGTGCAGTGGGAAATGCGCGGGATACGTTGGCCCTCTATTCACTGGGGACAACTCATTTGTGAACTGCACAGATGAGTGTACCATCGGCAGAAGCTTCGGTCGAGAGAGCTCCGCTTTGAACGGCGCATTTTAGGTCTTTGCCTATCGACCGGGTTTATCGGTTCACGTAGTGTACTGAAGCCAGTGAACTGCAAGTGAGTTTGGCAGGGCTGTTTCAGCCCTTCAGCTGTATTCACACCGTGATGCTATAGGTAGATTCTGGAAGGGCAGTTCTACCTCCGTGTAACCTCAGATTCCCCATGCTCTGAATCCCCAGCGGGAGACGAGTAGTAGACCAGTAGCTCTATGGTAGTGAGACTTGGCCCCTTCGGTCTGAAGATCTGAGGCGCCTTCAAGTCTTTGATCATCGTTGTTTGCGAAGCGTTGCTGGTGTCGGATGGCACCAGCGTGTCCGCAACGATGATGTGCGTAGGCGAGTACTAGGTGGTGATAATCATGCTAGCTCCCTAGAACAACAGATAGCACTGAATAAGTTGCGTTGGCTCGGGCACGTACTACGTATGCCTGGTCACCGCTTACCTAGGAGGGCGTTGTTTAGTCTACCAGGTGTAGGATGGCGCAACGCTCGAGCTGGACAGAAGTTGACTTGGCAGCGGGAAATGAAGTCACTGACGAACAAACTAGGTGCCGTTGGTCCGTCTCGCCTTCCGGGTTGGAGTCCACGTGACTCACCTTGTGCTTGGCTCGAGACTTTACAGGACATGGCTCGCAACCGACACCAGTGACGCGTCTGCTGCCGTTCTCCTAATCGGATTGTCTGTTTAAAGTGTGTTTGGTGCTGAGTTATCTGCAGGGTAATGGCTGATTATGACGCTTGGCAGTGAAAACCGCAAGGAAGCTGTCTCGCCGATGCCGCCTTATCTTTGCATGATAGCCAGCTGTTTGTGACGGTTTGTTGTTTATACAAGGTGTAGGCGCCTTGACCCTGAATGCTTGCTTAGGGCATTAAGGTTTTCAGGTAAGTCCCCCTTCTCTCCCACTTCTTATTCTTTATTTCATAGTTCTTCATGGTTGTATAGCAGCGAAGCGTCAGTTCAAATGGCTGATGTACTGCTGTTGATGATGATGATGATGATGACGAGTAGTAAGTCTTAAGAGAGGACCCCTTTATGCTACCATTTAGAAAGTTGCTACCCTTTGCAATTGCAGACCAGAAAGAGAGGATCATAGGCCTGATGCAACGCGCGCAAGCCCCGAATAAATGCATGGATATTTCTGTTTAAGGGGTGTGCTCACTCGATTTTACGAATTGCGGCGAACTATCTCAGCAACGTTAGAAATGGTATTGAATTGTTCACCTTATTTAAAACTTCATTCAAAATCCAAATAATTATATCAATGTGAATCCAACGGCCTTCGCGACACTTGTGAAGAATTACTTGTTTCCATGTTAGCATATGGATATATAGCAAAATATTGGACCGTTGGCCGAAGACGGGAACAAAGCTGAAAGTGTTACAGAAATAGGTTTCGGCGTCGGGGGACCCGCTTGGATAAAACAGCTGCGGCATATTTGGCACGAAGGTAAAATGTAACAATCCAAAGGGGAGTGACCAATAATTTGCTCAATTGATTTAACTTTCCCATTAATTGCTAGCATGCCACTGAAAGTCACACAATCAGCAAAAGATTTTTCTATCCGCAGCAATATATGTATCGATGTCAACCTAGCTGTCCAGCTGCGGCGTTATCAGTTTAATTTTGAGTGAACTCTGGTGGGACTTAGGTAAGCGACTATCCATGTTCCAGCTTGAAAGCCGTTCCAGCCGTATTTTCGGCTTAGTGACGGCGGATGAGAAATCCGCAGACGATGGGATCATTGCGTCGTTCCGAAACAGTGCATTTGCATCCGATAGACCTTTGGGGTTTAACAGTGCACTCCTGAGACTTCCTGCGAAGTGCCCAAAAATAACGTTAAGCTGTGTTAGGGTTCAAGATTTAGGTAGAGTGCCCTACACAGAGTTTAATGTGTGTCCATCAGCAAGCTTACAGACAGTCAAGTTGTTGAAACCTGATTAGCTGTAGGTACATACTATGCGGTTATTCGAATGGGTTACTCGCATGCTAAGAGCGTTAAGGTATACGTACACGATTGCGGCGTGCGGACTCCCATGTGAATCGAAATTGAAAACGGCATTATGCAAGCAGCCCGTAAATTTTGTAACATCCCTGCAATTGCGTAGGGACCATTGAATGCGAACATTCCCTAATACCTGAGCCGCTTCTTCCATGGTGTAGTGCCCACCCACATGCGTGTCTGCGGACATCTCTCGGTTCTGTGAATAACGTCGGGGTGTAAAATCCAAAGAGTATAATGAACTCATATAGCTGACCAGATGTGCTTTCGGAATACCAATTTGACTCCATGACCCGTAAACGCGACCGGTAATGTGCGCTTGTACCGAAAATTTTCCCTCACTTTTTTCTGTAGGCATATAAATAATCCCCCAAATAAAAGTAGGACGTGAGAGCGGTGACAAGATTACACTACTTGGAAAATGGCTCATAGCTTCGACAGATTGCACGCAGCTTCAAAATGACCTCGGCAAGATTCATGACCGGTCAGTCCATAATCATCTTCAATTCAGCGTGAGTAGCTGTGCGACACCATCTACCACACCAAATGCTTCACACCTATAAGTTTGGCAACAATGATCTCAAGCATTGTCCTCAGGGAAAAAAGATCTCCGTGTCCTAATTTGAGCAAACCTAGTCTGGTCGAAGCGATTTGTGCTAGCACTGCAAATTGGCTGTCACTTTCACTCAACTACTTCTTCTCAGCTGCTTTGTGCGTGATTACGACAGCACGCGAAATATGCACTTCTAGAATGGCTGAAGCAAGAGTTCATGGTGTTGGAAATTTCCCGACAAAGGGAAAACAGTTACGTCAATGGACAATGCCACTCACCTTTCGAACAGTGCCTGAGTACTTTAGGAATGTTCAGCGAACGCTAGCGGCGTTTGCTCGGGGACCTAATCATAAGCACCCTAATCACTCGTGCTACCAGCCGCTGAACCGCAGTCATAACAACAGACTGCGAGGCTACGGATTCAAACTGGCAGCCGGTTGGTTTGTAAACGGAATTTCTTCTCCTCTCCTGTTTGCCGCCCATACCATCCACTACCAGAACATTTTATTTCAGGCTTTATACCCAACGTGCTCAACCATCGTGTCGACAATGCAGTATTCGCGTTACACCAAATTACAGCACACCGGTATAATACTCAGATTCAGAAAACAATGCCGTATCAACCCACATCCGCTTCTTTGGGGAAATCGTAGGCGGTGACATTTGAAGTTGCATTACACGTAAGGTGGCCATACGTCTCGATTTTGGCGGGACAGTCCCGCATTCCGATCCGTTGTCCCAGGCGGGATGCACCAATGTCCGAGTTGGTGATCGGGGACCTCAGAAGAGCTTGTAGAATGTACGTTGGAAAATATCAAAACAAATCAGTGGTAAGGCATGCAAGCCACAAGACCAAAATAAGTGGGCGGGAATGAGTTGGGCGGGACAGTAGACTGCGCAGGTGGGTAACGCGGCAGGGAAATGTTTTACGATATTAAAAAGAGGGAAGAAGGCGATGATGGAATGTTTGTGTTTTACTGGAGAACGCCTGCATCAAGTGCAGTTGGGTGGGAAAATCATATCTAAACGAACGCGTAAAATGACTACTTATTTGGATAGCGACTATTCATTTAATTAGATGGCAACACGTGACAACGACTGACATGTTAATTGTGGCACATAAAAATCCGAAATTTTCTATTGCTCACCGTGGCAGACCGCATGTCACAAAACACCTAAATTTGAATCGCCATAAGGTAGCAGTGTCTGGGGCAGCAAATGCTACGCCTGAAATCAATTATTTTCTACCAGCAATGTTTGGAAACACAAGCCAACCTAGCAGCTGCAGAAGGCACTTTCGCTTATCCCGCTGTATTGCATAATCGCAGTTTCCGCTCAACGAATTGCACCTGCAAGTTGATAAGAAAATGTCTGGACTGAAGTTTGTTTGTGCCTACACGAAATGTGAGGCAATGATAACTAGTTTCCTGTTCTCATTTGCCCGCGACCAACTTTAAGAGCAGTTAAAGAAGGGAAAATTCGTGTCAAGTTTGACAGACGCCTCAAACAACAAGGAAGTAAAGTTGTTCTCACTCCTTGTATGATCTTTGGTGCCGTCCTCAAGTATTGAAGTGAAGTTTTTAACTCCGCCGTCACTTACTGATGACACATCGGGCACCATTTGTAAATTGTACAGAGTGTGTTGGAACAAAATAATCTGACCAGGAAAACTGTGGGATTTGTGCTGACAACGCTAACAGAAGTTTGCTGGCTTTCAGGGAAAAGGACAATGCAATTTATTTTCATAAATGAAATCATCGATTAATCAATTCGTGGGGAAATACGTTGCGTGGGCCACATTGTCAACGACACATTGCCAACGGCGACTGACTGTCTTCCTACTGATGTTGAAACAGTTGTTGTGAAATTATATTCTTACTTTTACATTTACACTCTTTGTGTTTACGACATAAAGAGATTCTGCACATCTGCACTGGCAGAGAACCAGCACATTCGAGGATACGGGAGAACTGGGTGACTTCACTTATGCCAGCATTTGAGAGAATCCTGAATCACTCTTCACCGTTGAATACCTTTTGTTCGTCTAGACAGCAATGTCTACAGTAGTACACTGTTTCTTTGAAAAATTCTGCGCTGAGCTAATGCACTTCTTTATAAACAAAATGTCTGCCATTTTTCATGCTATTGTACTTAAAATGGAGGAGTGAAATATTTCAGCACTGGAAGTGTCATTTGCAATGTACGAATTACTGCGAAGTTGCAGGGTGGGGAACGGTAACCGCTTGGTTACAAACGAGGCAGATGTCCGAATTGGCCAACTCGAACAATCGTGTCGCATCAGCGAAACACCAGCTTCTACGATAATTGCATCGATTATCTACATGAAAGTATAAACAAATTTCAAGTATTGGGTGGCTTCAGTTGGGTAGCATGGAATCAACCACCATCCTAGGAAAAATTTGTAGTAAGCGTCAGCATTTTTGCACCTAAACCCTCAGACCTGGAAATCATTGATAACGAGCTGTTAGACGAAGGTAACAACGTGTGTAGGTTTGCATCAACTGACAACATAAGGTTCCGCTCCTTATGTTGCTGGCAATTTGATTTCGAGATCAAACTGTAGCTTGTATTTCGTCTGTAACAATCCGATCGAAGTAGCCTGAGGCCCCATCAAAACGAGTCAAACTATATGCGCCTCTCGCATAGAGTATTTTGGAGTAGCAAGCCAACATTGTTTACTCTGATCCTCAATGCTTCATCTGCGCCCTAGCCTCAGAGTGTCCTTCACTCGCTCACACAAGGGCGTTGATTACACTTCAGGTTTGAACCCGGCATTCCGGACGTTCTCTCCGCGCGCCTACGTGCCCCTTCACAGATGGACTGTGCCCATTCCGGCATATGTCCCAGGCACACCCATTGGCCAGTGAGCGCGTGAGCGGCACACGGTGCACCGTCCGTTTAGTAAGCTCTCAATTGCCGTCCATTAACTTTGAACCACGCTGGTCTCACCCAAATCTAACAACTTTCCTATCTCCCTCCATTATGCCTGAGTATTCTGCCTCGTAAGTGTATTTAGTCTTTACGCTATGCCGAATTCCATCGTTTCGGATGTGGTAATATTTAAATCTATTTCATCCTCGAAATCTGAAGGATAACATTTGAAAGCAATAAATCTAAAGGGTTGATCCGTTCTGGCCAAAGCTGTGAATTTTATGCTTTTACATTTGGCAGAATGCGGTGGTCTGATGGTAACAGTGTCCGATGGGAAGTGTCGAAATAGGACGACCATCAGTGCCAGTGCAGACACGAGCAGCCTTGTTACACGACCGAATCAGAAGGATAAGTGTCACCTCTAATAGTATGCTACATGTCGACCTCGCAACGGTCATTACTAAGTTCCGTCATGATTCAACATCGATTAAGACACTTTTGCATACCCAGCAACTCGTCTACCTGTAGACATACGCACAATGTTTTATTAACGGTTTTGGCTATGTCGGGTATCTGTATGCTTCTCACCTTCGGGATATCATAATTATCACAAGGAGGTTTACTGAGCTGTAGGATGACCGACACCTTGATCACTCGACCGGGTATGTTGCTACACAGGGACGACGGAATAGTTAAGTAAGGTGAATGAACACGTAGTACCAGAAAAGCTTTCTACATTCTCGTAGACGATCCCTAAACGCGCTACAAAGCGTTGAGTTTTGTTCTGTTATTAACTTGATTGAACTCACTAATCCACTCCGGATATTATCGGCAGACCAATATCGTTTTTTGGCTTGTAGTAATTCGGAAATGCAGCTATTTACTGATTACTGGTGATTTCAGTATCCATGATCTGGCAAATCTAACAATCGCCAGCGGACAGTTGAGGGACTAACTGCAAGAACTACCCATTAGCGCAACCTTGTACAGCCACCTCGTAGCTAGATACGTGCGTTCATGTGACCTGGATGTTCGTACACACTTGCTCCGCCGATAATTTGGACGCAGTGTCCAAAACATTCATCTTATGAATGGAAGGGTTTTGGTGAGTATTTTTGTTCGTCACAATCAGCCGACAATTCAGATATGTCGACCAGCTGTCCGGAAAAGCACCAGACGACCGTTTCGCCCTATTGGGGCTCATCAATGGTGCGCATCCTTCGGTCCTCTGCAGAGGATCGAACCCATGATTGCTAGTGGCTCTTGCCAACTAGCCCGCAGCTTATGCAACTGCGCCATGGAGGACGGTGTCTGACTATCGTGAATTGTTAGCTAAATGCGATATAGCCCGACGCATCCTCCACTGTCATGCAGGCACCTGCCATGCAGATGACAGCGGTCGGCCTTCCGGCGTCAGGACTTCCCGGTTACGGCAGCTATGAATCGACATAGCATTTTGTGGAATCCGTACGGGCGAATTGGTATTACTTATGAATGGAAGGATTTTGGTGCTTTTCCGGACAGCTGGTCGACATATCTGAATTGTCGGCTGATTGCGACGAACAACATTCATCTTATTAATCTCTTTGTCGCTCTACAAGCATTGCTTAAAGAAGCTGTTTGGACGTGCAGGAATAAATTGTCACTCTAATCATTTGATTGAAGGATTCGTAGGGTCTTTAACTTCAGCAGTCGCGAAAACGTCCGCGCCGAATCTTTCCATCGTCCCCTCAAACAGAAGATCTCTTTGAGAAACGGTACACAACGATGTCTGACTCCAATTGTTCTAACAATCTATGCATGCAAATTTTCTTATCTCTTTATCTTAGACGCCGGTACGTTTAATCATTCTCACCTTTGCAACATAAAACGTACAAAATTACAGAGGTACTTGGGCGAACTCTGCTCTCTTGGAGCAGTTAGCCTTCACATTTATCACTGACAGCTGCAGGGATGCACCTAGCCAAACACTTTCTGGTTTCCCTTAGATCCGTATAAACAAGAAAGTTGATACTTTATAATAGAAATGAGGTGTAATTACTCTTATTCACGAGGGTTGGAGTTGAACGGAATCTGCCAATTATCACCCGGTAACACTTTTCCTAAACAGGAAAGCAGTCATCTAAGTGGTCATCTAAGTGTCGTAATCTCGTTCCTGCAAAAATTGTTTCATTGTTTGCGTTGTTGTCAGTTACACAACAGATTGAATTCCACGTGCATTCTAGAGCCCATGTTCTCTTGGTTTTCCTCATATCTGGTTGGTAGACATCAAGTGGTGCGTATCGGTGACCATTTCCTTGAATGGACTGCTGTCGCAGGTGGCGTAATTTAAGGGCATGTTATTAGACCACTTTTTTCTCATATGCGTTAACGATATATTCCAGAGAATAAGGTACGATACTGCTTTCCTGTTTACTGATGGCATTAAAGTCGCGTACTTAAAAGAACTTGAAAATACCCAATCCACTCTAGGCCTAATTCAGGATGACCTATCCGTATTGAATCCTATTACCAACTGTGGTAGATGTCATTTGCTATTTACAAGTGTAATATCCTGTGGTACAAATACCAAATACCTCCAGACAGTCTACTATTGCAAGGCACATACGTCTCGCATTGTAGGGCGGTTTGTGATCTGACCGTGTGATATGTTGTTACTTTTAACTTTTCTGAACATAGTGACTTTCACGTTTCGAAGTCTATGATGACAATCGGATACATGGGGCATCAGTTCAATCTTACTTAATCTCACATCCGGCTTTATAGAACATATTGCTTTATATGGTACACTGCTCAATGGTTCAATCAAATCCGCGAAAATCGGACTAACATACACTTGAGAGAGTCCAGCGTCGCTACACAAAAATCTATGCGGTTATTCTTTAAAGTTGATATACGGAGAACGTTGCGATAAGCTTGGATTTGACGCAGCCTGGCTTCGGAGAATGAAGTTGCATGTATGTTTTTTGAACGATTATAAACCGCCAAATACACAGTTCTGATGACGGCGTTCATGTTTTTATTTACTGGAGACCCTTCTGCAAAAATGTAGAAATAAGCCATAATTCCAATCTTAGCTACCAGAATCGGACAACGATTTTCCTAGTCCAATACACAAATATTTTGAACAAACTTTCAGGAGATATCAAAACAAGTACACGGCGTAATTTCAAGATAGCGTCGGTCAGCAGCTAACCATTTTCAAAGCTGGTAATATGCTTGGATATTACAAACCCTGCATAAGGCTTTCGAGAACCGTATCGACTGTGTCTGACTAGATCATGAACAGCACTTGTAACAGGAGACCACAGTGTGAATATGGGACATGGTTTCGAGACGCCTACCATCGGGGCACGGCTTGCTACCCATCCGGCGTTAGCAGGGCTGAGTCACGCGGGAAGGTGCTGAACTCAGATCGTCACAATGAAACTGGTTGTTACGGGAGATGATAGATTGTGACCTATAAAATTAAACATGAACTGTGCCCAAAATTTTCGGTCTAGCAAGTTTCAGTGTTCTGTTTTTTCTCCGGCTGGGTTGGCATGGCAGAGAGCAGAGGGAAAGCAGCGTTACATTTATGTGGGGTAAATGAGTACATGCATATATTATTTTGCAGCGGCTCCTCTTTTAGTTCACTTTTTCCCCCAGCCCGAACATAGGCCACGTGTTTATGAGGAACCCAGGTTCATTGACATGTCGAAAAATCAGAAAAATTATTCGGATTACGTGTTAAATGAACTTGAATTTTGTGCTTATATTTAATTACTTACACAAAGGCAGGGACATGCTGTAACGTATTTTGAGCTGTCCTTTCTAAGGACAGCTCTCAGCGTTGAGTAATGTACACTTGATTTACTTGTACGCTGATTATTTGACCTTTCCATTAAACAATGCCACACTCCTTTTATGTCCACACTTTCCCAAGTTCGTCGAAATGTATATAGCTCCTTTCGTGAGGTTCTATTCAGCCGCCTAGGTAAGCATCATGCCATGGGTATTTAACTACACTCCCTGTACCTTATCCCTTAATTAACAACCTGCTGATTGACAATTCTTACACAATTCGCGACATAAATTTCAGCGCAAGTACAATCAGGTTTTTGTATTGCTTTGGGTTTTATGGATATGTTCCAACCCATATACCTACAACCAGCTAGATTAGGGGTTCCCAACCTGGGCGTAATTACTCCCAAATAGGGTAAAATGGCATCTTGCGGGGGGTAAATATTAGTACGAGGATTGGGTCATCAATCGGTCGCTAAACAAGTTGAATGACAAAATTATCCGTACCAAAACATGTCGCTAACTATCTATGCACTTTGGATTAGCTATCATTGACCAGCCATTAGTCGCTGCAACCAGATGACGCGTCTATTGGCTCCCGTGGCTATCGTCAGGCAGTCGTTCGTCGGGTTAAATTATGGAGTCGATTGCAAACTAACTCGTGGGTTAGTGCCCTACCAGGGTCCGATGGAATGCGCACTGCTGACGATTCCCGAAAAGAAGTAACGCGCCTACATTGCATTTCCGGGCATGTGGCGGCGGACTGAATGAGTCTAGACATTGCGGATTTCTGCTTATGCCATACAACTCTCCCTACTACTCTTCTGTAAGCTGCAATGTGTTTTGTGCAGCAAAGTGTTCACGGGGGAGAGTATGCAAACCAGCAATTTGGAAGACCACTTCGACCGAGGTCGTTGTCAGTTTGTAGGTAAAGATATTACATTCTTCAAACCGAAAGAAGCTGCGCTAAATGTTCGCACATGAATAAATCGCGCTCCTTTTTCAGTCAACTGAAGCTGGTTTTGAAGCGTCGTACCGCATCGCTCTCCGAATCGCCAAAAACAAGAAATCGCATACTGTAGGAGAGGATCTCATAAGAACTTGCATAGTGGATGCCGTGAAGGTTGCCAGTTTTTTCTTCGTAAAATGCAGCCTCACCAAAGCAGAGCAACAGTGGACGATGTGTCGATGTTTCCAAAACTATTAATGGTGTTCGCTGGAAGAAATGAAACATGCACTTTCATAGATGATTTGACTTGCCACTTTTCATTAGTGGTCCATTCCATCAGCAAATATTTTCCTGATTCAGAAAATCGCCAAGTAAATGCCTGGGTGCTGAGACCCTTTTCAGTTGATGTGGAAATCTTTCCGGATACTGCCATCGAAGCCAAAGCATAATTCCTAAGAATGTGCAAAGAAAACGCATTAAAAATATATTTCCAAAGCACACCACTGGTAGCATTTTGGATAGAGATAGGTGATGTGTATCCACTGCTATCGGAAAGAGCACTGAGAATATTTATCCCATTTGCAACAACTTATGTATGTAAAAGTGGATTTTCGACATTGGTTTCAATGAAAACAAAAGTAAGGAGTTGAATGTATCTGGAGCACTGTAGGACTAGCAAATACTATTACGAGATGGTGCGCGAAACTAAGCGCGGATATCAGAAGGCAATTGGGGTCGGACACAGCGGAATGTATTCGATGGGCTACAAAAAGACGCGGACGGATGAAGCAAGGCAGGGGGTACACGTTAGCGCGGGAACTTACAAGGCGGTCGAGTGTCGAGCCGGTTGTGAGGAAGCTTAAAACAAGAAAGAATACTGTACAATTAGTCAACAATAAAACAGTACATAAAAGATAGCGGTTATCTTTTATGGGCGCTACAGCACGACTTCCGATGTGTATTAGCAGCAACTGAACCAAATATACCAGGAATTGTTGGCACTAAACAATATCCACTGTTCCATTGCTGTATATCGCCGCTTGATTACATACAATGTTGTACCAAACAACTGTTTCCTTTCTTTTATTGATCGAGAGTTACTCCAAATAGCTATCAGTTCCGTACTTAGAAGCAAACAGCGCGATAGTTATTCGATAGTTAGCGTTTTAAACAGAAATGGGGGGAGGGGCGGTTGATTATAGCAAACCCCATTTGTAAAAGCCTCGAAAATGTTAAGAATCGCCGGTGTACAGCAACATGCGTTAAGGATAAGTGTGATATCGCTTTCTTACAGCACCATCAAAGTCGCTTTCAGGACATTAGCAAGAATACTTTGAACGCGGTACTTAATGTAAGAAACTCACGGATTTTCTTCGCATTACAATGGGGATCTCATTTATTTGCATGATCGAAAGCAATTACATATGATATTCATTTGCCATAATTTAAAGAAAAATGCAGTGGTTGCCAACTAACTGTCTTTGGACAGTTTGAGGGTAACTGCTTAAAGTGAACCCGTTTTGTGGGTAACGGCCACAAAATGGTTGGGAACCCCTAATCTAGATGATATCAAAAGCTACCCACAAATTATTTCGTTTGTTGCATGGTCTCGACAGTGTTGCGTTATCGACGGCATACAGAAAATTGAAGAGCAAGTACCTCTTATTGTTGATGCTGTAATCTTGATTATTCAGACAAAATGTTTTACGTCCATCTAGAGTATTATATCAAGCATTATATCCACAGTCCTGCTATAGGTCATAGCCGATGCAGTATTAAAAGAATCAATTAATGTGGCAGAGCAAGCATATTTTCTATTAGCGTGATGATATTCATAGTAAATACTCACCGCCTACCAAGTTCTAAGGCGGCTCTGCACTACAAGTGAGCTCACTTTAGCCATGTTTCTTGATTTCTGGGACGAACTCGGCTTCCTTTATCGCCGTATACAGATTCATAAACTTGCCCGGTGTAGTGGTCTTACTTTAGATGCAACCAATTTGGGTGCGCTGTGCACAAACGATAGGAGCATGGTGAAGGCTCGCTGTCAGTTGAAAAACATCATTATTTTCATTACAGGCTTCATAAAGTTGAGAACTATCAGATACAGTAACACAGCAAAAAAAGATAACATAGTAAACAGGGATGCTAAACAAGACAATATGTATATATATACAAATATGTATATATAAAGTGTCTGCGCAATAGATATTAATGCATCGAAAACTAACGTATGAGTGTGGGTAGTAAGTATAAACACGAAATGAGAAATGAACATTAAGGCTGCATTTTGTTTTTCATACGCGTTTGTTATAATTTTATTGATTGTGGTGCTGCTCAGTAGAAGTAGTGCAGAAATTCTTACAAATCTTTCGTTGTTCTTGATTCTACGCCATATCTTCTTGTGATTCCAAACAGCTGTGCTCTTCACCTTTGACTCTGCACCCAGGAGGAGGTGCGGAACTGACAGTAGCGCAGTAACGTTTAGCCGCTAGTTGGTAGTTTGACCACCACTCAGTTTCTCTCAGTACTGCACTGAGCAATCAAATAGAACGCGCCAGGTTTGACCCGACCCTCTCAGTTGGTGCAGTAGTGTCAGCTTGTAGTGTGAGAGGCCAGTATCACCTAAGACGCGTCGTCTGACATCGTCGTTGCAAACGTGGTGCTCCCACCACACACGTGCTATCATCCGCAGAACACCGTTGACGAAGGCAGAAATCCGACCCAAGTCAATTACACGGATTGACCAGGAATCACTGCCGAACAACAGTATGGCACGAACACATGTTTTGTAGACATCAACTTTACCGATTTTGGAGCATGATGACGACGTCACAGATGCCTCAGCTTAACAAAAGTTGATCAAGTGTTGATAACACTAAGAGAAATTCCTCTGCTAATGGTACTACCAACAGCAACGCAGCTCCTAAGTTACTTGAAGCTATCCACTTACACAAGCTGCCCACCTACAATAATTAGTGTTGTGCAGGTGGTTGTCAGTCGAGGAGTAATACTTTATATTTCGGTAAGGTGAAGGTTATACCATACTTGGTTTGTCCGATGGCCAAGCGGATTAGGATGGCTTGTGGGTCCACACCGAGCAAAACAATATCAGGCTTTGTCGAAGTCTGTCGTGCCGCCGCCTGAAATTAGCCCGACGACAGAATCCTGAAGACATTGCAGAGCACTTAATGGACATCCACACTCGCAAATAGGAGGAGAAACGGATATATGTCGTATCTCTGTTGCATACTGCTGACGAAAGCTGCAGGTGAAGAGCAATTGCTGTAATCCCTTACTCCGCCTGAGACATTGCAGTGTTATCCTGGTAGAACAGAGGTATGATTTGCAGGTACCACAAATTTTTGCAGACATCATCATAAAACGTATAAAATGACCGAGTCGAATTCAGCTCATATGTCCAACAAAGCGATGGTTGTCGGCTGCTTGTTAAGGTGTTGGCGGAACGTAAACATGCTGTCTACGCATTATTGGCCAGGGCAGAGAACAGATTTTTCGTCAAAGATAAATAAATAAATGAAATTTTCTTCTGGAATCTTTCGAGGCACTCCGAACCGAGCGTGACCATAGGACTGTTGGCGCAGAAAAGAATGGAAGTTAGCAACTTGGAGGCGACGAATATTAGACTGATTCTTCTGTGGCTGGTGAATAAGGTACGGAAACTCCTTGTAGAAATACCGGTATCATAATCAACTTGCCCCAAATTGTTGAATTCTTTTACTTTCACCAACTCTTGAAGAACATGATTGTTCACTGGTTGGCAAATGCCTCTCCACCGCACTTGAACAGCCCCGGAGGAATTCCGTCGGAGCCAGCAGCTCCGGTGAATGGTTTCAGTGAAGCGTTCTAAGGCGCCCCATCAGGCATGCTTTTTAGCTAGTCGGAAGCAGGGGTCCAAATGAATGGAGACTGAAATTGCGGTTTATGCGCCTACGCAAATTTGTGCTCGGTAGTCCAACAGCTTTGCAAATAGGCTCAGTGATATCAAGTCTTCCATGACCAGTGATCTGTATCATCTGGAGAAGCTTCTAGAGGTGTCCAGAGAGAACTGCTGTCTCTACATCGGAATGCGCTGAGATCACCATCTTTCGAGGACGATTCACTGGCTTTGCTTGCTTTTATGGCATCTTGAATCGGCTGGGATAGCTCGACAAAGGCCAAACAAATCTAAAGAGCCAGCAGAGATCTATTCACAGATCGCGCCTAGTGATTCTAGAAAATAACTAATCGGAAAAAAGTAACGTTTTCCGCAAGCTACTCTATTGATGCTCGCTGTCGCGAGGTAGAGTATTAGTGAAGAGATCCGATAAAGCGGATTATTAAGTGAGTTGATTAAAGTGACTAGCTAGCACGTTGGTGTCCAGCGTACAGTGCATTGATTCCTGGGAACCCACAACTCGAATGTATTTGCTCGTGCAGACCAGAGTGTGATCTGAGTGGAAGTGGGTAGATCTAATCAATCTGCAATCACGTGCACTGTCCCGCCATTGGAAAGTGGTTGTAGTTTGATCGATTTGTGACCACGCTTGCTTCGGAAAACTTGAAGGAAAAGTGACGGCCGGTCTCCTCGTATTCCTGATTTGGGGGTCGAGAGAAACAGGCGGTGTTTTTCATATAACGGGCGAATTTTATCTTCCTTATCAGAACAACCCGCATCAGGGGCATGACGGCTGCCACGATGACATTCGCATGCCACCAGATCACCGACCCTTGCATTGAAGTTTCCGGAAAAGTTGATGATCGAAGTTTTCAGCCTTACTCAAGAGCTCGTGGAGTCCTCGATAAAGTCCATCTTTAGATGACACACGAGTGAATTCGGACGGAGTGTAGGTAGAGATCACAAACATATTGCGTATCTATCTACCATGTTTGTTGATCCAGCATGAGGCTTGAAGTCCTACCACAAACAGTTGACTGTTATTCGGAAACTAATCGAACGCTAGGCGTCAGTTTTGTCACTCGATGCCATACCAACATCATCCAAACCATCTGCAGCCGTTTAGGAGTAACTAGACAGACGCTGGACATATTTAGTTCCGAAAAAGGTAAATGATATCTAAGTAACCACGGTTCAGGAGTTCTGTAATCGAGTATCAGAAAGGCAACAAATATCGATAGTCAGGGAATCTACAGCAGACATTCTCAATCTTCATCCAGTCGTGGCCCCCTTTTGAAACCTTTCATTTCGCTTTGGCCTCTGACCCTTGACCAGCACAAGTTCAGCCATTCGCGACGTGTAACACACGTAAATCTGAGATTTATAACCGTCATGTTGGTATCTTTTTAGGAGGGCTAAATTTTTAACCTTGGTATCACATCTGCTTTCATTAGGGACCTCATTATTTAGCTTTCACAGACTCAACATATTATTTATTGCGCGGTAACATCAATCCACTTGCCTGTAATTGCAAAATAGTCAGCGTTATTATTTAATATTGAATTTAATTATTGTCTGCTTTTTACCGTAAATCATGTCACGTTTGTCAAGATATTAATGCGGGCCTTGAGTGTCATATCCTTGAACAACTTTGACGATGTTGTCTCACTAATTTGCTGATTACTCAGCAATTATGGACCAGGGCGGCTGAAGGAGGAGTCCCCATAGGTGTGATTTACTTGGATTTTTCTAAAGCATTCAACAGGGTCAATTACTTCTTTCTCCTCCAAAAGCTTGCTGCCTACGGTATCAACGCTTCCCTGCTCACCTGGTTGGAAGACTACTTACACGACAGAGCAATCAAGGTAAGAGTAGCCGACATTCACTCTGCAAGCCTGTGCCTCTCCAGTGGTATACCACAAGGATCCGTCCTCGGCCAGCTACTGTTTTTAGTCTACATTAATGAGCTTCCAGCAGACATACTATCTCCGATGCAAATATTTGCAGACCATGCTAAAATTTGGAAAGCAATTCGCTCAGCATCCGACCTTGTCTATCTCTAGGAAGATCTGACTCGGATTAACAAATGGGCAGAAAGGAACCAGCTCCCAATGAACCATACAAAGTGCCACCTGCTGATCGTGCGCAGTAGCTTTTTCAACACATACCTTTTGGGACAACACGTCAAGCAACACGTGACTAGGGAACGCGACTTAGGTATAATCGTGCAATAGATTCTTGGAAATTCGCTCCAATGTTCGAAAGCTGCAAGTGTGGAGAAGTTGAACTTGAGACTTTTGAGGCGAGTTCTCGGCACCTTTGAGCGACGGCTAGTACCATTGCTTATTAACTCCTACATTCGCCTGGTGTCCATGGTTACAACGGGGCATTCACCTATTGGAACAGCCCCAAAGAAGAGCTACAAAGGCGACGCGTGGACTATCCGGTCTAAGTTACGCACTGTGTCTTCGGGTGCTCGATGTGTTCTCATTAATATACCGACGGCTTCGCGGAGATCTTACTCTCACATACCGGATACTAACTGAAAGCGAGCATCCATGTACATCACTGTTGGCCCTAGCGCCATACAAACAAAGCCGAGGCAGCCACCTGAGGCTAATGACGCAACACTGCCTTTTGAATTGTAGAAAGTATTTTTACTCACTTCGAATCTGTTCTGACTGGAATGCATTACCAAGATTTGTGGTGAGCGCACCAGACATCACAACACTCGAAGGACTCTTAGACTTTCATCTTAGTGATAAAAGCTACACAACAGTGCAATGGTTTAACCACTGATGCTTCACGTTCCAAGTTGGAACATTTTGATTTTAAGTTTCTTTTGCATATCCATCCTGTGGGTCTTGTAAAGTTATGCTTTTTATCCCATCATACCCTATGGAACTATTGAACTATTAACTATATCCGGTTCCAACCTTGACAACGTGCGTCGCATCTGTTGCTGCGATGTCTAATCTGTTTCCAATTTTGATTAAAGAAACCACTCTACTGAATCCACGTTCAATCAAGTGTGTAGAAGGACAAGTCATGAAGTATATTTCAGATATTTCCCACAGTCTGGGATTTCCGAAAATCTCTTTTATATTGCGTGAAGTTGGATCTTGTTAGTGTGTGACTTTGAAGCACTATGAGACTTTCTTAGATTTTAAATCCAGCATTGCATGGCTATACATCAAATGACTCTAATATCAAAATCGGGATTTCTATGTCAACCAAATCATTAAACCTGTCTTTCATTACTTTTCAGAGTTATTGTAAATGGCTGGCAGAAACGATCAAGTTTTCAGGTCCTCCGTGCCTGTAGCGAGAATCAAGAACTGTGACAATTCCCGGCATCCAATGATTTGTGAATACAATTCCAGCTTTAGAAGAAAAGCGACAATGGCTTCTATGCTTGTGATAAGATTACTCAAGTTGCCTTAACGGCTTGTATTTCATTTGTTGCTTTTATTCAAAAAGATCAGCCAGATATAGCAAGTCTGACTTAGCCGAGAACAATTCTCTGTTCCAGAAAGGAATGTGATGATGGCGTCCAAGAGCACGTCAAAACGGCGAAGACTATTGCCCTTGCGGAGCCATCTAACTTCTGTATGCAACACAAGAATCTAGAAATCTTCACTGTTTTCCCCACACAACTGCTAGAAAGGAGTATGTTGGAGGGAGTGCAATCTGATATCGTTGACTTATATGCCAACACTTTACAGTGAATCTTTTAAGCGCCCCCAATTTTATAGCCACCAGGTCCTCTCGAGAAAACACACTGAACGGTATAAACAGAAGTGAGAGTACTTTCTAGATGGGCAATAAATCCTTCATTTCTTCCGTCCATTGCCGCAGCACCATCGGTTGCACATGCAGCTACTTTCTGTATTGGAATAGAGTTTTTAGTCAGACAGCTATTGACCGCTTCAAATATAGACTAGCCCTTGGTATGAGTTTTAATTCTCCTGCCAAGCAGCATCTCTTCCACTCATATATTATCATTGAAAAATCAGACATATAGCACGAAAAGAGCGTTATTGTCAGGTAAAATAGCTACAGCTAATTTTAACGGAAATTTTCTAGCCTGCAGTAAAGTAACAAAGGTAATTTGTGTGTCCTCAGTCATTTCATGTGATTGTCTAGATACAGTCGGATTGCTGAACGAAATGACTTGAACTGGTTCGTGTGGGTTCATATTCATCAGTTCAAACAATATTAATGATATTGAAGTTAGGGTGATATTTTCTAGAACATTATGTAGACTGCAATTTTAGGCAATCAATTTGCTGATTTTATAATACGCGGTATGTCCATTCGACGTTTTTTGCCATTTCAGATACCATTGTCTATAAAGTTGATGTTTTTCGGAACTATCACGCAACTTTCTGAAAAAATCCAGACTTTCCACTTTTGTCCCTATGAACATTGTCCAAATGATTTTTCAGTTTACTTGTTTGCATACTTACAGTTAAAAGATTGTTTTGGCAAATACAACATAGCTGAGTGGGCTTTTGAGGTGATGCGGTAATTCCAAAGGGCACTTATTTCACGGAGTACTTCCGACACTACTTCTTGCTTATTTCTGCAAGTTGTCATTGTACATTGCCAACATCTGATGAAAAATACTGTTGCTATAACTTTATTGCACGTTGCTCGCCGGTCGGAATTCGCTGCTCCTACCTTTTCGTCGTTCTTGAATCCAGTTCTTATCGCATATTCACCCGAGTACACTCATTCGATCAGGCTTGATCGGGCGTACACAGTGCGCAAATTTCCTGGACCGTATTCCTAACGGATAATCGCCTACTGCTGATTCCCAATTTCTGCTGCGATCAGGTGTAAACGGAAGTGGACAAAACCAAAGCTTTTGTTACTTCAATCGCGGTTCGAATAATCACTGGAAAGCATATCACGAGGCCCATCCATCAAAACCGATTCCAGCCAAATCGGTAGTTTTGTAAAGCGGCTACCAACACTTGCATCTTTTCCCTGCTTTCGCCAAACGACATAGCGAACCCGTGGACTATCACCCAAGTCAAACTTCCGTGCTGACCTATCCTACCGGTCAATCGCCGCACCCTTTGTCGGATTGAACTGTACGTGTGCGCCCACCAAAACCGACGGATTGACGCGTCGGGACACGGAACAGAGTTGAACTCAGAGTGGACGTGTGCACAGGACGACTGACTAACAAAGAACGCCTTGGTGCACTTTGTGATTACCGACCTGGTTGGTTTGTATCGACCTTGTGACACAGTAACCATTTTAGTCCAGTTTAATAACCGGTTTACCTTAACTGAGATCACAAGCCCTGAACTCCAGCGGCTAATCACAAGATGCTCGTTAGCAAAGTTAAAACGAGAAGCTCCACCATTAGTACAATGAATGGAGAGAAATGCATTAAAAAGCTCGCAAATCTCCCAGCTTATAACCAATTTATAAGCAATGATGAAACTAAAGCCTCATGTTCTGTTAGTATATCTGCCATCAAGTGTCGATTACCAAAGCGTAAAGTGACTGTTAAAACACGCAAAGCACCGACAACTTCTAAAACTGCGAGACCTTATAATTCAGCAGAAGGAAAATTATGCCCAGCTGCTCTGCCGTTTCAGCCTACTAACTTGCAAAACATCCAAGATGAAGTCACCCAGCTTAAAGGGAAAATGTTGTCGATAGATAGTTCTATGACTGTCCTCCGTGAACTGGAACCTATAACTGCCCTAATGCAAAAGACGTTGAGTCCCAAAGTAGAGCATATGTTACCCGCAGGTTCTCTTATCAATTCCATCGCAGCAGAAGTAGTCTCTAGGATGCATCGTTCTAGAAATGCAGTTGTTTTTAATGTCCCGGTTAATATTCCGCCTGCAGCCTTGCGAGATATATCACTTAAAGCTGCTAACATGGTTGGCACGGAATGCATTTTCATAAGACTCAGAAAGAAAGTCCAGCGCTACTCGTGTCCAATCCTATTCAAATTTAATAGCGCTTTAACCGCTAGTGAGTTTATAAGCAGACGTGATCTAGTTGCTGCCAACACTACCTTTAAGACCCTGAGAGTAATCGCTGACAGAACACCTTTACAAAGATTACTCCTGCATGGAGATTCTGATCTTATCTCTCGACGCGACTCGTTACCCTCAAATGGGGCCACATCTACAACCGTTGCTAGTCTCGTTCCCAACTGCCAAACTGACACCCCAACATTAAGGTTACCTACACACGATGACACCCATAACCAGTCCATAAGTATAATATGCCCCCTTGACTCTCCACTAACAACGCTACGTGCGGCGGATAATTTAGAGCCTATGATTTTTAAAACAAAGCACCACCGTCGATATCAACCTGCGACATCGCATCCAGGGGACAGTTATGTACAGCAGCCACAGATCACTAACTCCCTTGTCGATTTAGACTTGACCAGCATTGTGACCAGAGACCTGACTGCTTTCCTTGACGACAAAAGACCTAGAGCAATTGATACGCAGCAAACAAAAGAGCCACTAGCTGGTGACAAAAATCCGGTATCTAGCAATCTATCTTCACTGAACGAGGGTTCTTCTGATCCTACCACCCAAAATCTTGACTCGGCTGATACTCAGGATCACCCTATTTCCCACAAACTTACAGCCACACCTGCAATTCTCGTGGTTAAACCAGTTCAAACCCCATCGCCCAATAAAACTGCCGCCTGCCCCATAAGGCCAAAGAAACCATTAGTTTACAGTCTCCTTGCTTTCAATATTCCTGACTCTACTGATCTTATTGACGTCGTTACAACTTTAGGTAAAGTGGCTAATGTGAAATCTCATATGTTTAATGCTATTAGAGTGCCCAAGAGGATACAGGCCTACCCAGCACCAGTCAGATTTACCTCTGTCGATCAGCCCACGTTGGAATCGCTTGTTAGTAAGCTAAGTGCCATTCGAACAGTTCCTTACTTATCAAACATTTACTTCAGTAGATTACTTGCTCGACCCTATGTTTCTGTCCACCCGAAAACGTCTGCTGCATCCATTCTTGGTGCACCATGTTTACTTATTGACCCTTCCCGCAATGGCAATCCTACTTATATCCCTGATAGACTGAATGAGCAGTCTATTTTGTAGACCTGGGGAGGAAACTCAGTGTCATCCCTCCCCAACAAGCCTTCAACCTTTTTCTGAACTTTCTCAGAAGTATTCAGACTTAAATTTGGTAGTTATTCCTGCACCATCATCCATTTCCATTCCAGCTCAAAATTACCCCACTCCTTCCACCTCAACTTATGATGACACATCGTCAGATATTTACCCCAACTTATTCAACCAGTTAGCGTGTCTACATATCCAGTCACAATCCACTAAATCGCTTCTCTTCAATGCTCGCTCACTTCGAAATAAGATGCCCACTCTTCGCTCCATGGTGTCTCTCTTTCAACCTGACTTTATCCTAGCTACAGAGACATGGTTCACAAGCGAAACTCCGCAGTCTTGCTATCACATTGATCAATACCATAGTTTTCTCGCGTGTCGAACCTCAGCACCTGGTGGCGGTTGCACCATTTATGTATCAAATAACTTCCAAGCATCACTGCTGTGCGCTTCCCTTCAAGACAGCGATATTGACAGCATAATTGCACATGTTACTCTAGGTAGAACCTCGATGGTTTTAGGTAGCATTTACTCCCCTCCGTATCCCAGTACGGATGACTTACGAACATTGGAACGCTTGTTTTGCTACTTAGCAGAATTACCAGTTAAATGTAAAGTACTAGGAGGAGATTTCAATATGCCTGATATTGACTGGAGATCGTGCGCCGCACCTACTAAATATTCGAGACTGATGTCTTCTTTACATATATATGGATGGACACAACATGTCCATTCACCCACCAGGGGAAACCACACTCTCGATTTATTCCTTACACTAGGCCTATCCAACGTTTCTGCTGTTGTTCTAGACAATTTCCCTGGAAGCGATCACAAGATGGTCCAACTCACCTTCGATAAGCGATTTTCTGATCCTACCCCGACTAAACCTGCCGTCCTCTACGGACCACACAATTTGTTACACATGGAATCGCTTTCCGCCCTTCTGAGATCCTTGCACTGGGAAAATTTCTTCCTAACCAATGATCCACAAGTGGCAGCCGATGAGTTCTACAAGAACATTGAGATGTGTCTAGATGCTCTAATACCACTGAATTATTGCCGTCATTCCAGAAAAATAAAATTAGAGTCCACCCCCGATAATTTTTCACGCAAACTTGCACGACTCCGAAATTACTACTTGAAAACAAATGACTTCTCCCTAGTATTGCTACAACAAAAAATCCTTGCTCAACTTGACAGACTTCGGCATATCAGCCTTATGGACGTAGAAAGACGGGCGCTAAATAGCATGAATAAAAACCTAGAACTCACCAAGCTGATGAAATATAGAAACAAGAATACGGAAACCCCATCCATCCTGATTTCTGGTAACCAAATAACTAACAATCCAGCTAAAATAAGCAGGGATTTCAATAATTACTTTTGTTCTACTTTTAACACCGCTGCTGCGGCTCCCTCGCACATTATCCCTCTGCTTACTGATGACAAGATCTGCACAGTTGATTTTGAACTTCGTGATATAAATCGACTTATCACCTCTACGAAGTCATCATGGTATGCCGGACCTGACAAATTACCACCAACGCTTATAAAATACGGTGGATCTGACTTCCCTGTACTACTTTTGAATCTTTTTTCTCTATCCATGAACACCGGTACCGTGCCATCACAGTGGAAGACGGCTGTAGTCATTCCTCGCTACAAGTCAGGCTCTGTGCATGAAATGAGCAACTACCGCCCAATAAGCCATACTTCTATCCTCTCTAAAATGATGGAGCGTCACATAAAGTCCAAAACTGTGGACTTCATGATGTCGCGAAATCTTATCAACACCTCACAACACGGCTTCCTAAGCACGCGATCCTGCATAACATGTCAGATAGACTTTCTCAGTCTCCTGACTACTTCGCTCGATGACGGTTCATCAGCGATAGTCATCTACCTCGATATGCACAAAGCATTTGATCGTGTCCCTCATAACCACCTCTTATCCAAACTAACTGCATATGGCATAGACAACCCTCTGCTTTCATGGTTTGATTCTTACCTAACTAATAGAACCCAGGTTGTTCAGATCGAGCACGAAACAAGCACGCCAAAGCCTGTCACCAGTGGTGTGATACAAGGTAGTGTTCTGGGACCCTTTTTATTCCTACTTTACGTAAATGATATTTTGATGTCTTTGCCTCCGGCAAACCTTTCCTGTTTGCCGATGACATCAAAATTGTTTACACTTTTAATCCAACTGAGGTCAGTGATACGCTTAGCGAAATCCAGCATGACTTACGTACACTGGACTCATGGAGTTCCAAATGGATGATGACATTCTCTACTGATAAATGCCACGTGGTATCCTACAGATGTGACATCACACCAGGTTCGCTAACTATAGATGGTAAACCATTGTCTCACTGCCACACTATCCGTGACCTAGGGATCCACTACTCGAGCACCCTTAACTTTTCCGAACACGCAGGACACACCGCAGCTCAAGCCCGCCGAAGCATTGGGCTTTTGTTCAAAACATTTAACTTAAAAGAATCCATTAACACCATGTATAGAATAAAAACGCGCCCGCTGCTTGAATATGGCTCCATCACCTACTGTAATTCTAGAGTGAGTGATCGTATGGCATTGGAACGTGTTCAACGATCATTTACTAAGCGTCTTCTAGGCTATTCCACCACCCTATCTTACATGGATCGTTGCGTTGCCTTAAAACTTGATCCACTGTGGCTGCGAAGAATGAAACTTAACCTTTTCATCTTCTTTGATACAATTACCCAAAAAATACATTCTTCACGCCCATCGGTACAACGAGCAGAATTATCAAATTATCGCACCCGAAATAACAATCACAATAAAGTAAAAGTGAAAAGATCACGAACGAAACTGTCTGACAACTTTTTCCTAAATCGATACTCCATATTGTGGAACAGGCTTCCATCTGAGATACGTGCAATCCAGTCAGGGATGAAGTTCCGACACGTTATACATTCCTTTCTAAACGTCGAAACAGCGATCGGTATATTGCAACCTACCTTGACAAGTGAATCCCCGTACGAAATAGGAGCAAGATGGATATAGTATCAATATCAGGGGATCTTTTCATTCTCCTGTTGCCCGATCTTACTGCCCTCCCCAAATTTATCAGTAGCAATAACGTGTTTTCTAAAGGCAAAAATATCCTGATTAACAATGAAGTTCACACTCACCAAGACGGAAATGTGCCCTAGAGTTCCTCTCGAGCAAATTATTTCGCATTTGTTCTGCAACGCTAATTATTTTCTACTTATCTTTTCCCCTGGACCCCTCCCTTAGGTACGAGCTGCTGTGTTACGTGCTCAGCGAAATCAATGTTGATTTAATCCTTCTGCTTTTGGACTGGATCCATTTGATAACACCTTCCGAAAACCTACCATGATCTTCCACGCTTACATTCACTCTGAACAAATCCCCTCAACGAAATCAGCTTCTCCTCTTACCGCACACAGCTGAACAGTTGGAACGACAGTTAACTTACTTTACTTTGCATACAGTTTTCTCTCCCTCCCTGAAAAATACCATGCGTACATACAACATTTCTCAGTACCATACAAAATTATTTCGCATCACCAATTTTCCCATTTTGATCTCCGACAACTGCTGGAGCTATCTTACTATTTCCTCCGAAAATTCTTCTCCTTTTCTGTAAAAAGCATGTATATTCCTGAGGTTATCAGTTACCAGTGAAACTTGTACAATCTGAATCGAACAACGTCGGACGAAAATCTAGCATTTCACGTTACTTGTTGGCCAGGATTGGGCCGATCTCCCGAGGCTATGGATAAATGCTTCCGAAAAAAATGCAGCACACTCATGCAGTATGAGTTATCACAAACTCACTGGCACATATTACAAGTGCTTGATTCTAATCAGCCAAATGATGGCTGTGCGATGGGGAGAGCTTAATATGAAACACAGGCCCCCACAGTACAGTGCTGGAATTGAATCAGCTAAAAGATAGCTGTATGATGGGGAGAGCTTTTCATTGAACACAGGCCCCCACAATACAGTGCTGGAAACAAATCAGATAAAAGATGGCTATACGATGGGGAGAGCTTAATATATATCACAGGCCCCCACATAACTGTATACATATAACGCCACAATAGCACATGGCCAGATGAGATGTGGAAGAGAAGTGTGGAAGCAGGTCTCCGGGAGACGGTTTCATGATGGGTCGTATTACTCCAATTAAACTGACAGTTTATATCCACTTTTATTCTTACTCTCAACTTCTACTACTCCTACTCCTTTACTATTTTTAATTGATTTAGCACTGAAACATTCCTATGTGAACACAATAGATCACTGAATATCCCTCTCCACTACCCGACTTTGTTGTACCACATGATCAGGCTCGTAGTCTGCCTGTGTCTCGCATGTCGAGAAATATATCATTTATTTATTTATTTATTTTCTTACCCACATATCTCAAGTGTATTAACTAACGTCATTCGCCAAGGTGAAACACGCAGGTAGCATGATTAAATGGTGACATTGAATTTCGCTTGACTGTGAGATTATACTTCAATATATTTGGTAAGCATAGTTGTAGCATATGTTGTTGGCTATAATGTTAACCTGTAAATCTGTGGAAACACTGGTAAAGGGAACCCAAAGTTGGTTTCTGAGGATGCCTGTGAAAATATCGTGGATTGTTAAAATGCCTGAAGAAAACTTCCTGACCAAAGTAAATGCTAAACATAAATGGAACTCAGAAAAGTACAGTGGTCACTGGACACCTACTCTTTACAAGAAACTTGGAGCAAATAGGGAACAGGAAAAATGAAGGGCAGAAGAGAAAACAAGGAAGAAAATACCGCATACTTCTACAAACCGGCAAGGGGGAGTCAACGACGAAACTAGTAACCTACATCGGCTATTGCCAAACATTGCACGCAATGCGTGATGGCAAAGCTTTTCATTAGTATTAAGAGAGGTATCCTTATGTAACGTTATGGCATATTCACTGCTGCGTTTAAGCAGTTGAAAAATATCCTACTATTAAACTTTCTCAACTGACTGTTCGCAACTCGGACTTTCAAATTTACCGTGATAGTCCCACCGGAAAGCCTGGACAATTGGTTCCGCAATGGTTGTGTTTGACCACTTGTATGGTATCTCCCATCCGAGCAGTCGCGCTACCATCAAGTGGATTACGGATCGCCACATATGGCCCAGCATTAGCGCTGATATCCAGTAGTGGTGGAAACACTGTGTTGCCTGCCAGAATAGAGAGATGTGTCGCCACACGATTACTGTTCTTGGAACGTTTTCTCTGCCGGACCCTCGATGTAAGCATGTCCATGTCGATATCGTTGGACCACTACCGCCGCCCAACGGTTTTATTTGTCTGTGGACATGTGTCGATCGCTTTACACGTTGGCCAATGTCAGAAACAGGATATCGTTACTCTCAAGACTCCTCAAAGAAAGGCAACCAAGTACGTCCGGGGTTTCTTTCATCTGCTTTCGCAGTTTACACATAAATCTCTACGAATGTGCAGCAGTGGATATTGGTTTTTGCGGGGATCTCATAGTGGTTTATCAGATTTTGAAGAACACAAACCACATTTGCCCTCCGCTGCTGATATTGTATCATAAAACTAATCTATAAGGTCATCCTCTGAAACTGCCAATACAGTATTTCCGGCTTGAATGGCGTGGAAATTTCTTTTCATTTTGTGTGTGACAACCATGGAAAACCCTCTCTAATTATGTCCTATCTCCTCCCAATCTGTCGAGATTAATAAAAACGAGTTGACGATGCGTTGTCTCAATTGATTTTCTTTTTATGACTTGTTCGCCATGGGTCACAAAACGCAATCGAACGGTGCTTTAACAAATTCCTATCCAGTGGATTTATGCATTCATATTTTAATACTCGAAAATTTTCACTATTCTACATAAGTCTGTGGTGAGTCCACCAAAACGCTTTTCACTTTCACATGTAATCTACTTTTCGCGATAATTCCCATCCCACGGAACTTGTTAAGCCTTGCTTTCTTACCCGTAATACATCATTCTTCCATTGTTCCGTATAATCTTTATAATCCGCTGTTGTAAACATTCGTTCCCTATTACTCCAATTGCATCTATTTGCAAGTTTCGTCTAGCTTAAAACTCCCCATTTTGTTTTCATCACTGAAACATGGTGTAACCCATACATAAGTGACTTACAGCCAAGTTATTAGCTGTCACCTGTTTCTAAAAGATCGTCCGAGCAAACGAGGAGGAGGATGCACTATCTACATTCGAAACGCTGTCGAAGTGATGCTTCTTGAGCTTCTGGCTCTCAATGATCTAGAGGATTCATTATGGTTAGCAATCCCTTCCAGTGAAGTACTTGTGGGTTGCGTCTTAGCGTTACCAAGCCCCATACTGAACAACTAGGTGATGCTATCAACGCTGCCACAAAAATTGCCAAAAAACATAAGTTTAGAGAAGAGTAGTAGGGGGAGTTGAATGGTATAAATAGAAATTCGTCACGTCTAGACTCACTCAGACAGCCGCCACACGCCCGGAAAAGCACTGTACGCGCGTTTCATCCTTTCGGGAATCATCAGCAGTGCGCATTCCATCGGACCCCTGGTAGGGCTAGAACCCGCAGCTCGACTGTTGCCAGTCCGTGGTTTAGATCACTGAGCTACAGGGGACGACAACGACCATCGTAAATAAGTTACTAGATGTGATATAGCGCCGCTCACTATCCACTGACTTACACGTTACTGCCGTGCAGAGGACAGGGTAGACTTCTCACCAAGCGACGAGCTTACCAAACTTAAGCCGCCAATTAACTTATGGCATTATAAGTAGTTTGGTCTGCGTACTGATTAGAGAAGAGTAGTAGGGGGAGTTGAATGGTATAAGTAAAAACTCGTCACATCTAAACTCACTCAGACAGCCGCCACACGCACGGAAAAGCACCGCACGCGCGTTTCATCCTTTCGTGAATCATCAGCAGTGCGCATTCCATCGGACCCCACATAAGTTTGTATGTGGGGATTTCTACTTACCGCATATTGACTGCACGACTCCCACACCTTAGGTGACAAGGAGCCTCATGGAAATAATCCATATCATTCTGACCAATGGTTGGACTCGACAAGTTAATCAACTTACCAGAAGAGCTAATACATTAGATCGGATATTGACCATGGGCATTCCGTCAATGCTCGTCACTACTGGCAGCGCACTCATGGTCTGCGACCACAATGTTCTTTTATTCAGCATGAAGTTCAAAATAGCAAACAAACTACGAGTGAATGACAAGCCTGCTGGTCGCACCCATTTTATTGACTGGATCATATTTGCCAATCACCTATGTACCCTGATTTGGGACAAATGCTTTTTAACACATGATCCAACCTCAGCCACAAAGGAATTTATAACATATCTTACTACCTGTACCGATCTACTAGTACCGACACTGTAGAACAAAAGTAGTCAACGCTTACAAGCTTGGAGACCACACTTTGGAAAAGGCCTCTCAGGAGCTTGACCTGGGTGTGCTGGTACAGGAAGATCTCGAGTGTTCACAACATGCGGAGAAGGCGACGGGAACCTGCAATCAACACTTCGGCCTGCTTCGCAGAGCCTAATATATTTCGCATCGCTGAATTTTTACCATCATGTCTCATAGCAGATAGCAAAGCCAAAGCAACTGAAAGCCTATATAATTAAACCCCTTGTTCTACCTGAAGCAAGACTGGAAATATTTAAGCTCCTCGTGCGATATATGCTGGAGTACTGCTTCATAATTACAGCCAAAGTGAAGCAACTTATGTGCCAATATCACAAAAATAGTACCTTTGCAACAGTACTGTAAATTCATGCTACTCTACTGAAAGTAAGACATCAAGCACTGCGAGAGGAACTCACCGAAGAATTCAAATCATTAAAATATCCGCAAAAGATACAAACCTTAGTGAAACTTCTCAACATGAGGAAACCAAAGCAGTAACATCAAATCTAAAGTGTGACATTAGCAGATGGATAAAGAATAGAAAATGTTTGCCAAAGTGTGAAGCATTGAACTCCTATTATGCGGTCTCATTCGACACAGATTCCAGTATGTATCGAGCTATTCTAAAACGGAAGACATACGAAGCGCTCTCGAGTATTCCCGTGAGCCTGAGTGATGTTTAGTGGAGTATACTCTTCATAAAACCGTCATTTCAACCAGCACCCCATGGTATCTCTCCAGCTGTCATCAAGTGTAGAGGTAAAAGCTTTCCTCTACTGATGTTAAACGTCTTAAAATTATCCATAAACAGTAGATAATTCCCTCCGCAGTGGAATAACTCGGTAACAGCACCAAAACAAAGGCGGTTCTCGATCTACAATGACAAATAATCGCCCTATTAACCTTACTGCGGCTGCCACATAGGTGCTGGAGCAAATTGCCAAGAATGGTCTTGTATAATTCTTAACAAGATTAGACCTGATAAACAACGCACAACACGGTTTTGTTACAAAACTATCCTGTGTAACCTGTCAAAGAAACTTCTTCGAGCACGTATCAGTTGTTGACAGTGGCATGGTAGTTATCGTCATTCTACTAGACATGCACTAGGCGTTCGTTCGTGTGTCACGTAAACCTCTGTTGTCCGTCCTGCACTCTTAGGGAGTCAGCAATCCATTGCTAAACTGGTTTAAATCCTACCTACGTATCGGATGCAGAGAGTTAAAATAGGAAAGCAGCTCACCTCCTCAAGAGAGCTTACAAGCGGAGTGCCCTTGGACCACTACTCTTCCGAATGTATATAAATACCATAGGCGATTCCATCAAATATTAACGATCATACATCTTTGCGGACGATATTAAACTCCTTTACTCATTTCCACCCGATAGCTTTGAGTCGGTCATCCAGAACATACATGAGGACTTATCTGACTTGGACTTTTTGAGTAAAAAGTGGTCCATGAAAATCTCCCCCTGGGAATAGATACTGCATACCTGATGGCCCCCTCAACCTAGCAGTACAAACATCTTTAACTTTTCTTCAGTTGAGATCTTGGAGTATTATATTTCTCATCGCTGAATTTTTCTCAGCAGGTCTCACATCAGATAGCAAAGGCAAAGAAATTGAACGTCTATAAATAAACCATTTGATGTATCTGAAGCGAGACAGGAAATGTTTAAACTTCTCGTGAGATCCACACTGGAGTACTGCACAATCATCCATAGGAATCTGCGTAGAACAGATCGAATTGCTCTAGAAAACATTCAGTTTTCTTTAAAGAAACTTCTGATTGGCTGGTCCCCCACTCTGAACTATGAAGACCCCTGTCTCTGCCTTAATCTAAACTCTATATGGTTGCGCCGCCTGAGAAATAATCTAAGTGTATCTTTACAACATTACACATTGCCGGGCGTATATGATGGAAATAGAACTAACCTTGCAAAATTCCCCCACTCATCCCACAAGAAATAGAGGTTGTTCACTGCCCGTAAAAAAGGGAACTTAGAGATCCGCTCCAACATTTTCTGGTAAGGCATACTCACATCTGGAACAAGCTACCATTGAAAGTACGGGTAAGTGACACCATAACACAATTTAGAATGAACTAAGGAGCCTTTCTCACCATGCAGAACATAATGAGAACATTCGGCCTTCAAATGTCTATAGATGTGTTAATTTCATCAGGTCCAAAAAATATATGACCAATAATGCGGGTTCACCACACTCTAGAGTACATTACCTTTATGCTCGAAAATGTCGCTCTTGAAGTCCAAGTTGTAGGTGGAGAAACAAAAATAGTGTATCTCTTGCTTTAGCAATCCTTCGTTTATCATAAATATTATACTGTGCTATGGCATCCGGATAATACATATCACCTGCTGCGTTTTGAAAGGAGAAACCTTACCCATTATTAATTGTACCTGTTATTCAAAACTTCTGCAATATGTAATAAAACCCAATCATATGGCGTCCCACAATGTCGTGAGGCATGCTATTTCGCTACATAGTTCGTTGATATATCTACCTCCTAATTCAGTTATTCCATTTTATTCTCCTGTTATTCTTTTGGTTACGATTGGCCCATCTCCTGAGGGTACGGATCGAAGGTTCTAAGCAACATGTATACCCACGCTAAAAGAACCACTGGTGAATATAAAAAGTGTGAAGAAAAAATGCAATGCAATCTGAACTGCTGGACTCAAGCTTAATGGCGCCGACCGGTGATGCCGGTCATCATGCACACCAAAACTATAGATGACGAAAGGCTTGACTGGCATGAGTAACTAGCTTACCCAATAAACAATTGCCCAAATGATGAATAAAATCGGTAGTGGCCAGCGTGCTTTTAAACCACACCGACACACGACAAAGTGGGGTGTGGAGTTGCGTGTGAAACCTCCCGAGGGACTACCCCGCATGGAAGCAGCTCCTCGGGAGACGGTTCCATGAATGACCGTATTACTTCACTTGTTCGTTCCTACCCTACTTCATACGGCACTGAAGATGTTGTGCTCCTGGTTCCTGGTTACTTCATCTCATCCTTCCTACTGTCTTACCAATATGTCCCATTAACTTATTCATTAGACCACATCCTCGAGCTTATTTGTGGTGCCTTTCCTCTCTACCTCTACTGTCTAAATTATTCTGCTAAAACCACTTGAGTTTATTGATCCACTGGTTACCTTATTATACTTTTTGTTATTTTCCAGCCTTAACTTGCTACTCACAAGTTGCTCCGACTGTATTGCTCCAGCCTATTAAATAAGATTATTACTTATCTGATTTTGCTTGGTGAATCTAACTGTTTCATCTCTTTCATACTCCTTCCCCCCATCAAACCGCTGCCAGCATGACACCAACAAGCTGCGTCGAAAACAACCAAATTAGAATGCCCGCGAATTGGTCGCATCCGGTGACAAAAGTCCAAAATGCAAATACTCATAAATTAATCTCTATCGTAGCCCAGTTAAAACCCAAACCATTGACAGCCTTGCATGCCTGAGCATATTGCGTATGTAAATATGCTCCGTCCTTTTGTGGGCTTAGTTTCCCGGTACCCAGTGAAATATGCCTTCTTATTAAGCTATTTCTCCTAATGTAGGTGGATTCGGCAACGTCAAGGCTCTTTATGAACACAAGTAGAAAAGGAGCGGAAACAAGGTAATTTGAGGGATGTCCCATGTCTGGCATGTGAAGAGAGTAAAACCTTCGCTGACATTCTCTCCGACTATATTTTGTGGCCAGCTTGAGGTGGTGGCCCTTGGAATGCGTGTTGGACGGAGTAGCAGTAGTGAGCGGCAGACGCGGTAGGGGTTTCTCAAAATTTGTTACGCCATTTTCAGGTCGCCACGTAGGCACCGTTACTGACCTTTGAGCAATATTAGGGTCCTTAACCTAAGTTGGCATAAGAGATGGAACAACCCATTGACATACGTTTTTGCACTTCGCTGTGTAGTCTTGAGCGCTTTGAGATTTTTCCCGGGTCGGGGCTGCCATACCTGGATTGCTTATTCCACTTGAGGTCGCACGTATGTGTTAAGCAACAGGGACCAAGCAGAGAGGCCCAATCCCCCTAAAACCTCCGCAATGTGCAAAGTTGTTGGTTTCAACTCTTTGACACCATCTCAGATTGTTCTGATGAACCTAGATCAGTCTGGATCAATATCCTATGTTCGCGCTCCTGGGTGAATGCTTGCAGATTATGATCTTCAAACCTGTAAATGATGTTCGGTTGGTGAAGAATGTGGACCACCGAAACTTAGATGAATTCTACTGGAGCAGATTTGGGAGTGACCATTCATACGCCCTGTCCATGTCTTGCTGAAATGCCTCGTGATCTCCTTGGTAAGCGATCATTCGCCACATCTTAAGATCAGCAGGGAAAAGCGAGAAATCCGAGGCAATGGAACACGTAAGCTCATTACTTAGCACGAGCAACAGCTGCTACCCCAAAGCTGCTCCTTCTGGAACACCACATGCGGCTTAAATAGGATCAGAGTGCGTGAAATTACGTGCGCGATATTATGGTGCTGAGCGGTTCTATCGCTCTTTCTGCACCAAATACGAGACGCCGAACATGCCTATTGCTCACGTAGTGTTCCCACCAGACATGAGCTAAGCTGCATAGAAGCACTAATCGAAGGTAATATACCCTCTTTGGCTGTCGATGTGATGCGTCAGACTTTGCAAACTTACAGGTGGGTTGAACGTAAGGCTACATTGCAAACTCTAATTTTCAGGACGAAAATAGTGTCAAACCAGCCTCACATGTGGCGGAGCTGCCCAAAGGATATATGGTTAATGATCTCATCTATTTCATAGACATCAGTAGAGTTTCCAAGATAGTTGAATTTCTCGACGACTTCTGGCCGACCACCACTAAGGGTCAGAGCAGGGGTGGATTTCTGCCGATTTTGGAGAAGAAATTTGGTTTTTAGAAAGGCAAAGTAAAGATCGAAGTGATTGACAGGCAGTGTTGATTTGTGCAGTACTACCTGACACGTTTGGCAACTGTCTATCATGAGGGCCACATCGTCAGCGTACTACGAGTTAAGAGAATGATCATGGCGTAGCAGCTCTACACATTGTAAGTCGAGCTCAGTAAATGTAGTTTCAATGACTTCGTCCATGGTGAAGTTAACAAGGAAGCGTGACAGCTGATAATCGTGTTTCGCACCACTGCATATATTAAAGGGCCATACCAGTTTGCTATAAAATCTCACTGTGTTCAGACAACACGCGTGTAGCTTATTGATAACATTTAAACAAATAAACGAGTA
Source organism: Dicrocoelium dendriticum (assembly GCA_944474145.2). Classification (NCBI taxonomy): domain Eukaryota; kingdom Metazoa; phylum Platyhelminthes; class Trematoda; order Plagiorchiida; family Dicrocoeliidae; genus Dicrocoelium; species Dicrocoelium dendriticum. The sequence continues at coordinate 40,058,426 of OX104071.1, forward strand.
AACGGTATATTCCTCGATGATGCGAGACACAGTTCAACTGAGTGGTCTGACCGATTTGTACAAAGAGATCGCACACATTTTGTAATCGCTCACTTGTTGTACCATGTGCTTCAAACGGATTTTTGTGGTGATTTGCAGTTTGAAGAAATTAAGGAGATTAAGCAACTAGGAACAATAATAAATGCAGGTTTAACCGACTATACAAGTAATATGTTTATCCATTTAACTGTCTCTAAGGGACCCGCTTCCATACAGGCTATTTTATCGAAAGGTTTCACCCGTACTCCAATGCTCCACCTGGCTTTGTGTCCGTATGGTGACTTAGCAAGTCGAACATCACCCGTTAAAATTATTTTATGGCTGTTGTTTTGCTGTGCTGTCGGCGATCAGGCCACCGCCATTTATCATGTTCGAGCATTATAGTGTTATTTCTATGCCGGAAAGAGGACACAGCACTTTAGTTCACAATCAACCATTTCAATGGGCCACTAGCTATATGCTATACTTGGGTATAATTATTACCTTAGAAGATTCGTACTTCACCTCGAGAGGTCAGCCCAGTGGTAGCCAAAACTGAACTAAAAACGCAACTAAAGTGCGAAGAATTAAATAATATTTGCCAACAATTTCAATAGGCTAATCACAATTTGATCGGAAACCTTGGTTAATAACGAAACCGGTACAGATTTCGAGAGCAAGTATTTTTGCACTTCGCTCAGTGTTTTGCAAGAAATAAAGAGCAGTAAACGTAATCAAAATAACGTTTATCGCATGACAGCAAATGTAGGTGTTTTGACACCCATTACATCTAACTGAAGCCATCAGAATGACAAGTGTGTTAGTTCAATACTTCCAGACGATCGATCACAAAGAAAAGTTCTGTTATCGATCACTCCGCGAAGATATGGAAAAGAAATAAGGAATCAGTGGATGAGTGTAGAAAGCTTGCGGTGTGCAGCTTTTGCGTGCTTATCGAAATAATACGCTGAGATGGACTAAAATGTGGCTATATTGTAAATTGAGCACAGAAGTGCATAAAATTATTTAGGAATGTACGAATATGGGATTGCTTTCAGGAAATTCAAAGAATGAGATCAGTCTTGCAGCAAACCTGATGATCGCTTTCGTTAATACTCTCATTTCCTCACCAATTTTTGCTTTTCACGTTGTTATCAAATCACGCTCCTCTTTTGTTGAAAAGCTGTCGCTCTCCGACATATGACTCCCTTGATCTTTTGGTTTAATATGCGACCTGGTCCTACTTCAAACAAGATACCATTGTTACTTTGCAAATTGTTGGAATGTAAGCACTACAATCATGCAGTGTTGCGTATCTCACAATAGGTTTCTAACCGAAAATGCGACGAAGTGTGATCACTATTTACTTCTTGACCGATTAACTTTGTGCAGGAAGCCAAGATCCGTCAACATTTCCAACCAAGAAGGATCAAATTTGCTTTCAGTACGTCTATCTCTATAACGAACGCACTCTTTCTGAGCTGACAGTCCCAAATTGCGCAGCGATACACCAAATCGAAGGCAGGTTTAACTTTGAGGAACACGATTACGGTAGGTCACTTGTAAATTTGGCAATGTTTCAACAAATGGCATACTGTAAAATTATGGTCAGTACGTGTCAAACATCAACGAAACACGGCATGTTCCTTGGGAATCTGGCTATCACGGATGTTTTCCGTCCAAGGATAATGACAGTGGCCACTAACTTAGGCAATGAAGGTCAGACTGATCCGTATATGCTTGCCAGATTTCGTACGTGAGGCTCCTTGAAAATTGGGACTATTGCTGTACAGTTCCATTCCCCTGGGACATTCGCCTGCGCCCACCAGTAAGTGGTGCATATCGTCCACGAGAGCTGATCCCCCGAACTTGAACAAAGCTAGAGGAAGTCCATCCGCCCCCTTGGCCTTAATCAATTTCAACAGTCTGATCTCACTTTCCATTTCTGCGCCTGAAGGCGGGCTCTGGAGGACAACCTAGGAAGAAGGGCGATCAAGGGCCGATGAGGAAGATAGTACCTGGCTAATTAAATTGCATTTCAAATTGTTCGGCCAGACGCTGCTAGCTTTTTGACAAGTCGTGGGTCGGCTGTTTACCCTTGTCATGTATGGTCTCGCATTTACCAGGTCTCTTACTGCCCGTTTTCCGTATCAGACGGAATAAGTTACATTGGTTGACAAAAACACCAGCTGTTTCCCTCTCCGATGCACAACGAGACCGCCAGGCCTTGCGGTTGTCCTTCAGGCTAACACGTAGTTTTGTCCTGAATTATTCGCGTGTCTCATTGTGTTCGCTCCTAGGCACAAGGAGTTGGCGAACATTCAGGAGCGCTATAGAATGCGTAGGGATCCAATGTACAGGTTGACAATTGGTTTTGCCACGTGGTGACATGCCTATTGCTAATAACATCTGGCGGATATGCGACTAGTGATCTACAACTACGTTTAGCGAGCAATTGCTCAACCCACGCACTAACGCAGACTGATATACAAACCTAGTTTCTTCAGTTGATGGGAGTCCATACGTTCACAGCGTTGTGGATTCCGCCAAAGCTAAATCGGAGATTAGCACATACGTATGCGTGATTGGAGTCCACGCTCGTGTTCCAAACCTGGTGACTGTTTTTGACACAGCCTCTCCAGCGGTAAATATTCGCGATGTGGTCGTCAGAGAATTTTTAACAACGAGCCAAAGTAAGCCTCGCTAAATTCTCCATTTCCATCCATTTTATCTAATCTCACATAATATGGTTTTCATTCTTAAAGTTACATTACAGATATCAATCTACCGTAGAATGGAAATGTCTTTGCTTGGTGTAGCCGGATGGCGAACGTGCAAGAAATAATCGCAGTTCCACCGCTACACAACCATGTCAACGCTCCCATGCGATGTCGGACGCGTAATGAACCATCAATCTTACACATTGTGCTAACAACCGAGGAACTAGTGATCGATACCGTAAACACAGGTGACCCGCTGGTCGTAGCGACCAAGTGCTGCTGCTATCATGTTGCACATACCAAGCGAATTATACCAGTGGAAATGCCGGAAGACCCAAATTGTCATGCAGTACGAGCTACTAGCTGGTATCGTTTAAGCGGAACAGCTTCTCGATGTCGTCTATAGGAAGCTAGTCACGCAGTTCAGCGGACTAGTGGTAAATGTGTCGGAAATCAATGTCTTCCTTCGGAAACAACATAACCTTTATGAGGAGCCGAACTCTGCAATGCCTGGTGCGCTTAAAAAGCCTGTCCGAGTGTGAACACCTATACTGCTTAACAAAAAATATGTACAAAATAATTCGCGAGGACAAACCCAGGCGCCGATAGTGTTTAGCGATGAAATTGAGCACTACGCTTAAACAGTGTACACGCCCGTTAATAAGTTTCACAGAATGCAGCGCGGAAACCCAATTTTACGTGCAACAGCTTGTCTGGAGATGACTGCACAAAGGACTGCTAATGCACTGTGGCAACCGTTCATTCGAACTTTCTACTGTTGACCCGCATTTAAACCTCTTTTGACGCAGCTCATTTAGCCCCTTGGGCTAGGCCCCGTACTATTCACTACAGCGACTGTGAAGCACAGGATATTGTCGTTATGCACGCATACCTGTCGCAGTGTAGATGCCATAAGACCAAAGACATTAGGATACAGTCAAAATAAATATCATCGAATCGTTAGTTATTTGGATTCACCAACCATGCAGTTCTCTCCTAGACACGGTTGTTTCCTCCTCCACCCTGGATATTTTCAAAAAACAATTGAATTTCGCCCTTTGCTCCTACCACTCTTCTGCGTAAGCTGTCCTAATTTGGAATACATTACTTGTGCCTACAAGCCGGATTTACACTCAAGTGAGTATCCTTGTTTTTCTTTTTCTTTCTTAGTACATCAGTTATAACTGCCTCCGGGTGGAATTGTTATACATTTGATGATCTGACATTGTTGACCACCGTAGATTTTCCTGACACTACTTCTTGAACTGCCGGCGGTGAGTAACTAGTTGTTCAAATCTTAGACTGACTTGCCAGATACAGCAGAATTCCACAAGGTGTAAACGTGGAATATCCACTACTATTTACAAGTATAGAATGTGGGCCCAGCCATCAAACTAACACCCAATAACATTTCGCTCGGTGTTATCCGAACATATGGGAGGTATAACCGCAGAGGCTCGATTGGGCAACTTGGGAATAACCAAATCATAATGCCACAGCATTACGGTTCCCTTCGAAGTCGGTCCTACACTTCAAACTTGCTACAAGCTCCAGCACGTTGGATTGAATCAGGCAGTGCCCCGGATTAGAATTCGATTTTCTGTACCCGTACTTGTAAAAGGACGTTCAACTATATGGAGCACCGCACAAGCCTTTACAAATTTCGCAGTTGTGAAAACGATGATTCTGTCCTGGGTTAGATAAATAGCTTATTCCTTTGAAGGCAACTGAATGTGAGAGTGCACAGTTCCTTTTCCGGCTAGGAGATCCCATATGAGGTACGCCTAGGATGGGTACTGGAGCCAGGCCTATTTCTCGTCTTCATAAACCATCTGGTCAGTGTGCTATGGTCAAAATTCCCATTATTAGCAAGCGCTCTCAAGATCTTTCACATCATCAAGACAGGTGTTTAGGTGACACTGCAGAACTATCGCGACAGGGCCCATATGTGATTATCCAAGAAGCGGTTCCAGTTTAACTCAATGAAATGCAACGTTCTGCCATACGCCTTTAGCGTGCAAGCGAATAACGACTGACAGAGCGGAACTATTAAGATTCTACGCAGGATGACATTGGCTGCTGGGGACAGACCGAAATTGCATCGAAAATAACCGGTAAGCACCAAGACCCTCTGTGGAGATGGTTCAGTAGTTTCCAGCCTTCTATCCTTCTTCAGATAATGAACGCCTACTTGAGGTCTCATGCGGCATAATCCATGCGATTTTGTTCCAGACGTAAACGCAATGTTTGATGCACTTGAAATTCTACAACGTAGTGTGATCAAAATCGTCAGGGGCTTTTTTAACCCTCTTACCAACTCAGATCGCAAGCGATTACATTGTGTAACGCTGAATGTGGGTGTGTGTGGGGAAATGTCATCACAGTGTGACTAATACTGGCGAAACTTATTCATTCCTGCTACGATCCATTGCAACTCAGCCAAAATATTAAGCTGTGAGGCTACCAGCTCAAATTGGCAACGAGTGCCGATATAGGCTTTTCTCCCTTCGAGCATTCAGGGCATGCAATGCTCTTCCATCATACTCGTTTTTTCCCCACCATTTAGGTTTTAAAAAGAACAATTGATAGCACAGCATCACGTTTTCATTAGGTGATTCCGTTCGTTTCATTCAACGATTTAGTAAGGACGAACCAGCCCTACCCGAAAGGTGGCAGTAAATTAAATTATCCTATCTCTATGTTCATTTTAATCGCTTGGTGTGCTTCACAAATCACGAATTCTCCTCCCTGTATTTTCTGCCACATTTACCCTCGCTTTGTTATCCCTGTCCTAATGGGTTGCTCTACACTCGCGTTTCTATCTGTCACAAATACGTATTCAACACGACGGACTGGAAGCATGATTAATAATTACAACTCCATCCAACGCCAATCTACTTGTTATCCATAGAACTAACGAGCCAATGTAAAACTAGGGCCCGTGCATCCAAATTTCTGCTCCCGTAAATCATATCTCCTACAGCTTTTACTCTGTGGATTTTTATTCAAGTAATTCGGTTCTGTAAACTTTTTGTAGTTTTTTCATGATTGTTGGGTTTTTTCCACAAAATAATCTACATGGAGGTCGGCCTATGGAAAATCTTTTCATGCCAAATAAGGTGCAGAGTGAAATTTTCAATTAATCTGAGTAAAATCGACCTGAAGTGTGGAGGGTAACTGCCAAATTTCATATGAAGTATGGAAGCTAGTGAAGGAACTACAAAGCTCAATGCAAGCAAACTTAATGCTCACTGTTGAAGAAAACAAAATAAACGTTGCGTCAAACCGAACGCTGTTTTCGGTAGTTGGTAGAGCATTATCTCCTTCTAGGTCAGTTCACGTTTTGCCTCGGTCAACAGAAACCCTGCTGGCTGTTATCTGAATAGACGGGAATTTCGTGGCCTGATTCACACAGCACAGTCAACATTCGTTGGAATCGCCTTTGTCAACACCCGTCCCTGAATTAAATCTATTAAGGATTTGTGCATTTGGAACAGGTGATATTCTGATGGGCAAAAGGGACAAAGTGTTGGTTAGAACAGAGAGAAAAAGCTGTCTTGATCAACGAATCCTTAACGAAGTGCTCGGGTAAAACCAAAATCAAGTTATTAAGTAAAACGAATTGCGAAATGTTGAGATTCCAGCTGCTTCTTGCAATGCTTTGAAAGGACCACTAATGTCCCAAAATAAACAACTGCTTTTCTTACTTCAAAATACCATGATGACGTTGGTATGTCCATCATACTCTGCAGTGGACAGGCGGCTGCTAGTGGACGACATGATCATCTGGTATGAGTAAAGACCCTAGCTTTTCGCGATTTCGAGAAAGCACAGCAAAATCGCCGAGATTATAAATTTCGAGGGAAACTGAAATTTTTCTCTGAATTGTAGTAAAGATAGGATACTCATAAAGTTAGCTAGGATAAACATCCCTGGACATAGTAAAGAACCAACTTGAAATATGTCACTTCGATGAAACGGAGAAGAGACTCCTGTTTTGTTCTTCGTGCGAAGTGAATGTAAAAACCCACCTCTAAAATCAACCGTGGTTAACCATATTAGAGACAAAATTACTTCCAGAAGAAAGCTCAAAGAAGGAGCAAACAATTCACCTTGTTGACAGAGGGCAAACAGCATCGATGAAAACTCGAGAACTACGTGTCTTTAGTTTCATATCCGTAGTAAATGCTGCCCAGAAAGCCCGTGACAAAGTGACATCTCTCTGTTTCCTATGGTATCTGCGAGTTTTTCTATAGAGAAGGCCGACAGCTCCAGTTGTGTGAATGTTTTCATACCGTACGTCCGTTATGTTTGGTTTGATCCCGTAATCCAACCATGAGCGCATATTTAATTATTGATGAGTAATGAGAATTTTTGTATAATTCAGCTAATTCATCATGGTTACTGTCCTCATGTTCACTCTCAGGCAGCAGACTTAGGCTAGTCTGGAAAAGCGCAAGACTCCGGAGTTTCGACATTCTGGGTTTAGTCAGCGGTACGCCTTCCAGCCGACCCTGCCTAGAAGCTGGCATCCAGAGTCATGGGTTGGAACCCGGCAGGAGTCCGCTGGAAGGCGCACCACTGATGAGACACAGAAGATCGAACCGCCCACGTCTAATGTTTTGCCAGTAACCTATGCTTGCTGATTAACAGTGACCATTATGAATTAATTGAATTGCACAATACATTTCCCCATATTGGCACGCGTTGACAAAAGCCCGACTAATACCAACTTTGACCGGGGATTCAGCCGGGAAAGTTGTTTCACGGCGAACGCACATATGGCTGCATAACGTTTAGTGCGCGCACACGTGCACGTGGGCGCAATAAATTTCGCTTAACCCTTCACCGTGTGTGCATATGGCATGCAGGGCAGCCGTGCAACTAAGACCGGCAAACCCAAATTCCACTGCCGTGCAGCAGTTCGAAGGTTGATGCACAGAGAGACCAGAGTAGAACAACTGGTAGCTTCTGGCTTCAGTGCTTCCGTCAGAATTGTTCAGTGGGGCTAGATAGGTGGGTCACTGTCTCAGCAATCCTGCACGAGCTTGAGCTCCCGTTAGTGACATTCCTCCAGCCGGAATCTCGTAACGTGTCTGATAATCATCGTATCCTTTTTATTAGGCTGTATGACGAAAGTAAGTTAAACGCTGCAGAAACTGCGCGAAGGTACGATCCTCAAAGCAGTAATGAACCGCGGCAACGGTTTCTACTTGCTAAAAATGTCTCAAATGTCCCGCAAAATTGCAACTGCATGCAACACACACAAAACCGAGTTGCTAACACCAGTACGGATAAGTTAACGGCCTACAAATTAATCGGGAAGCATTTAAAAGGTATGATCTTATGGTGAGACTCTTAAAGCAGACGTTAGATGGATTTGCCGAACCGATTGTGTTACATTAGCTAATATATATATATATATATATATATATCACAGATTTGCAAGAATAGGCTGAGAGAGGTGTGTTCAGTCAAATTCCAAAGTCAACAGGACCTTATATTTCATCGAACTATAAATACAAAACTACGATATCGTATACGATTACAGATCAACGGTAACAAAACAAATATTGTATTTCAAGTTAACAGAACACTGAAGGAAAGATTTAAAGAAAGCCCCTCCGATATGAATGCTAACAGACTTCAATGATTTAGTACAGACTTCTGTGATCTCTGCTCGATTGATCATTGAAAATGCATGCAAATCAAGATTACACACATTTGTATACTAAGAATTTATTAAAGGTTACACTGCGGTATATGTACAGGTGACAAAGCTAAAAGCAGTAAATGCACACAGACGGGAACAAAAAGCTTATGCAGTTAGTCTCAGAAGTCTTGTCCCATTTTATTCCGTTACTTAGGCACCAAGGGTCATGCCTACGGGGGAGATGAGAGCGCACTAAGTTGCCAAGTTCCGATAGTAGATGTTGGTCTCCCTCAAAATGTCGCCGAGATCCCAAGGATTGGCCTGCCCGATCACCAGCTTTGAACCCCTTAGATTTCTTCTTATGGGGTTATTTGAAAACAAGAGTTCACAAGGTAACGCCTATTTCACTGGAACAACTGGAAGACAGTATTGTCAACGAATAGCGCGTCATGAACACAGAAAATTCAAAAAAATATTATGGCCAATTGCCTCAGGCGATTTCTTCAATACAAGCAGAACGCAGGCGTGCATGTTGAGCATCTTCTCAGTTGACGGACATATCATCTTATGTTGTTTATGTTAATGCACGTATTCACTGTTAGTACTTATTTCTGGACTGCAATGGTGCACGGGCAAGTGGCGCCAAATGTGCGGCGGGCCGAAATGGATTAAACGAACAAAGCAGATTCGACAGCGCTTAGACTGACCACTTCTATGCAACGTGGTTCATAATGTCAATACTTGTTTTTCAAGGTTATGCCTAAGAAATACGGGGAAGATGTGAAAGAGGTGGTGCTGTGAGAATAGGCCACGCGGTTTCGTATTTTTATCGTGTTGTTCGGCGTACAGATTCTGACGTGGGATGAGTGTTTCTAAACGTTAACATACCGGTCACGTAAAGGGGAAAGAAAGATGGTCCCACGACTTTTTAATAAGAATATGGACTGTGGAAGCTTGGCTTATCGATCCGTTTGAATTTGAAATTCGGAGTTTTTAGCAAGCTGTGTCAGAAAAGCTACCACAGGGATAACTGGCTTGTGGTAAGCAGTATGCGTGAGAACCCACATGCGTGTGCTGTGGACCCGCGATTTGCCAATCAGTTTTGCCAGCCATTGAACTTCGCGTTTCTTGGGATACGTGAATCTCAGTATCCGCGAGGATTAGATATTGCCAAGAAATGCAGCTTCTCCGTTTCATGATAATCGAATATTGCCTCATCAGTGAATATGTTGGAATGAACGCTCATGTGCAGCAGTGGAGATAATTTCTGGTCCCGTCACGATAACTTTGAACCAAATTTGGTAGCGTAACCCCACTTGTTTCCTGCAGTTGCGATCGAGGCTGTGACGGGAGAATAGGCTATGCTGCAGTGAGTAGTCTTTAAGCGGCATAGCTTTCCAAGACTCAATTCTCAAAACGGTACACTTCATATGTGCAACGCTCAATGGAAAGGAATGCCGGTCCTGCTAAGATGAGTTGTTGGAAGCTAACCATAATCATATGACCATAATCAATGACCCTTTTTTCATTAGCTGGGATAACAATAAGCACCTATTGAACACTCCTTGCTCAGGCTAGTTAGGCCTGTCCAAGCGCCAGCACAATTCTACTGCAGTTGCCCGGTACTGGTGCACTCCTGTCTTGATTTCGAACGCCTGTCTTCTTTCCAACCGGCACAAAACATGGTATATATCTATCTGTGAACTTGCCCTGTGGCGTGCCGTAGATATACTTCATCTCAATTCTCCGCGCCCATCCAACTTTTGCACCATGGACGATACTGGCAAGTACACCTGTACCTAAACGAAGGCATCCAGCCAACACAGCGGTTGTGCACACTCATGTGACCAGGTGAGGGACATTTTGAGACAGACCAACGTCTACTATTGGAAGTTGGCAAGTTAGTGCGCTCTCATCTCCCCCGAAGGCATGACCCTTGGCTCCTGAGTAACGGAATAAAATGGGACAAGACTTCTAAGACTGACTTTGCTGACTTGATTTAACTTGGATATTTTGGCCCGTGTAGCTTTGCCTTGCATTTTTTCGCCATTTAGTTCGCTGTTTTTATGATTTTCTTTGTTTTCTGCTTTTGTTGTTTCAGTTACTGAATTCCTACGATCTAATTAAGCGGAAGCATTTTTCTGTTGGCAGTTGTTTTAAATGAGTGTTACTACTTTTTTATCAAGTTGTTATTTTTCCTTTTGTGCTGACTTGCGAAGCAACATTTCTGGGTTCTAGCTATCCAACCCTATACCCATCGTCACCTATACAGCATAATGCATTGCTCATCTTTTGGGCTTGATTAACTGTTCAGAAAATCGGTAGACCAAATTTCTTTCAGCGGAATGGAACCAGTGATTTGTTTTATATATTACTCAACCCTAATTTCTCTTAGGATCGTCGTGAAGGAAGTTGTCTAGACCTGTGTACCTGCACAGTGAGAGTTTAACTGAATTTGCAAACCATTTAGTAGCCAAATGATGTTTCATCAGCACATTATGCTCAGTCAGTGTGTAAATATCTATGTGAGAAATTTGGCCAACGTTGCATCGGTCGCAAAGAGCCAACTGTGTGGCCCGCACGGTCACTTGGTTTAAACGCGCTGGATGATTTTTCACTAGGCTACTTGAAAGGAAGTGTTTACTAAAACAAGTTAATTTGCTTCGTGCACTTGAAACTTACTATTGTGAATGTATGTCATGCCATTACCAGTGCGATTTTGGAAAAAGTGCTTGAGTACTATACCCTTTTTGTTTCAAACAGAATGATGGTGGACACTATTAATATCTCATTAAATGATATTCATGTCCGCTTAACCTTCCTTCTTTTAATGTACGCATCCTCGATTAGATTTGAATTAAAGGCTACGTCGACCCATGGGCCGAATGTGCCAATAGTGGGTCGGAGCAAACTGAATTCTAAGAGCATTGGCTACTTCTACAGCGCTGTGCAGCACTCCGACTGCCGTGAGAAGTAGGGCGAAACTATGCTTAAATCTTCGAATGCGGTTAACATACTGTTAGGGGCATTTTGCTGTTGGAAAGTCTACATGTCAGCAGAGATTCAAAAATCGCGTATAAGGCGCTGCTTGTTATGATAATGCTCATTATACTGATTAGGATGCAGTCACAGTTGTGCCAGAGGCCTCAGTTTGAGTACCGTGCAGAGATAAAATTCATTGTCACAAAAACGGAAACGTGGATTTCATTGCTAAAGCTAACAAGAGGGTATTATGAGAATGGGCTAAGCAGTAGCGGGCAATCATTTCAGGAACACCGAGAGATTTTTTGTGCGCGCTCAGTAACAGTTGCCATCAGTTGAACTGATGTACAATGGCGATAGCGCAAGATGAAAATTACCGATATCGTTGTACCGGAATAGAGGAGAATTCGCTATAAAACCATTGGTATTTGGTTAGAATGAAACAGGTGTACACTCGCTTTCGATTTCTGTCGAATAGCCCTTGTTCAGCCCCATTCTTTGAGCTGATTAACATACATGGTCATTCCAGCTTTATGCGCCTTAACTTATCCCATGAATGCGGACATATCAGTGCAGGTTGACCCCATCAATGCTACGCAGGCAACGATGTTCAAAGGCTTGATAAACCCTCGGGTCCTTGGACTTGGAGTACTAATATTTACTCCCACATTTTGAAACGGCCCTCATGGTTCCCTGTGGAGGCATTGATCAATATCCGAAGAACCCTTCTGTCGCATTGAACGTGACTGAACGATGAAAGCACTTCCATCATTGCATTAAGCGAACGAAATTTCACATGCACCCATATACAAATACGTGTCCATTTACGGCAGTATGAGCAACATGGGTGTTAATTTTTCGATTGTCCGCATCTCCTTCACCTCAGTAACCTAAAGGTTAAAGTGTTGTTGGGGTTTCGCAAAAGATTTGCATTATGAACCTGCTGATGCATCCTGAGGATGACGAGACAATCTCTCCTGCGCAATTCAGCTCTGTCCGCTTTCCAGGAGTATGATATTAATGTTCACATCGTGGGACCACACGACAGAATGTTTCATGATGGAAATTGAACAAACCTGGCCAATATCGTAAACACAGGCCACAGGAGTACCAAGATAACTTCAACTAAGCATTCTTAGTAGAGCTTAACAATGCTCCGCTTAGAGAAGTCTCAGGTTGCAGCAACAGTACGCGGTTCCGTAGCCAACTTCTCATATAAATTCACTGTGTAACAGGCTATATCTATGCACAAATAGTCGAGGGATGGCAACCGAAGCAACAAATCGTATTTCCGGTGACTAAAAAGGTAAAGTAAGTAGCGGATCACGTAAAGCTACTATTTTATCGTCATTCTACTGACAAGTTTAGAAAGCTTTAAAATAATTTAAATAATTGGTAGCTTGGGTTTGTTGCTCAGTATTTGAGTGGTTCACCGGGCCATAACTTAGGATTATACGGACATGAGAATGAGCTACACGGTAGAGGCTAATCTTTAGTTATCATAAGTTTTTAACGCACGAGAATTTCCAGATAGTATGATTCATTTTTATAATGAACTTCGATCCTTTACCAGAAAACAATATACTAAAATTGTGAAATACTCCTTTAATAAGACGCCATTACTCTTAATGTGAAAGGCCTAGTTGGAAATAGTGGTCTTTTTCCCAAAGTTGCTTGTTGGAAGCTAGTTTGCAGACTGCCGGAGCGTATGCTGTAACTGTGCTTTGCATATCCTTGTATAAAAAAGGGTACATCGAACTTTTAGTGCTCAGGCCTACGGTGGTTTGCCTATTCAATGGGGATGCAGATCAGATGAAACAGTTGGGAATGACAGCGGTAGTTGTGAATCATGTGTAGGTTAGTCCAACAACGTCATATCTAATGTTTACCAAAATCGACCCAGTACGCAACCGATAAGTTCAATGCCACGACTAACCCTGGGTACTCAGGCACCTGACAAGCTGCCAGTTTTTTACAAACGCTCACAAACCTTACGCATATTCATTGCCACTTGCGGATGAATGACTGATTTGAGCAACTTAGCACGCCCAAGGACAGCTGTCTATCTCCCCATTGGCGAGTCTCTCGCATCGTGTAAATGTTATCGCATGCTGCAAGCACTGCCAAGTATTCACTAGCTTATATTGCCCCACCGTAAAATTCTGATGGCAGCACTAGTCAAAATCCATCAATCGTTCAATTGTGGCCTCTCTGTGCCTTTTCCTTCGAACTGCTGCACGGCCGTGCAATTTAGAGTCGCCAGACATTTGCACTGCTGTCGTGCTTGTCAAATGCGCACACGGAGAAGGGTTGAACGAAGTTCATCGCTCTCGTGCGCAAATGTGTATGCTCACTAAACCTGGTGTAATCGTGTGTGCGTCCGACGTGAATCACTTTGCCGATTGGATCCCGTTCAAATGTTGAAATTGCTCGGGCGTTTGTCAAGGCGTGCCAATATGCAAAAATTTATTGTGCGGCCATGGCTGGATTATGGGGCTCGATCCAAACAGATCGGACACATTGCAGGTACGTACGAAATGGTGGAAACATTGCCGTAGTTAACGCGCAACGTCTGAAAATGCACTAGCTATACGGGAAACAAAAGCTGATATTGAAAGGGTATTCCGTTACACATTTGTCAAGATCATCGCAGACGAAACAACTGTTGATGGAACTGCGCATCCTGCTGTGAGTGTCATTGAAGTCCAGCAAGCACATTCTGGTAGCCTACCTCCTCTAAACGCTCCAATTAGAGCGAGTCAAATCTGCCACAGTTGGAGGAGCCATTTGCGCCGCTTGACAGTGATCGGTATTGATTTCAGTCGTGAGACGTCTTTCGCGTCCGATGGTACAAGATATAAAACAGTATGCTACCGGGATATCACTTAGCCTGCTTGGGAGTATCAGTTTGCATTATATCAAGTTGATTGAAGAGACTAGTTGCAAATTTTCTCCGAGAAGTCGACGGATTCGTTGCAAAAATTAGAAAGTGCTTTTCGTCTTTAGGGAAGAAACAGCCGTGTCTAGGTTGAGCATTTAACATAAAAATGTATGGATAATCCGATCGGCCTACCTGCACCAGCGATCACTGCTGGAACTCCTGGCTGGAACTTATGGCACAGTAAGTATTTAATTCAATACCCAACAATGGCGCAAGCTGCACAACATTAGTTCGGAGCCTCATCTGAATTTTGTGAAGTTGTGGATCCTCTAACCGATAAGGCAACACAGTAAACTTTGAGTTGGATACTGAGTTACATTGTAACCATTGGCGGGAACCGCTTTTGTTACTATAAAGTTATCAAATCAACTATCCGGTAACTCATATAACTTACAACAACATCTCCGATCTATCCAGGTCGTTGAACCTGCTACTGAGGAAATCTGACCACAGCCAGAGGGACTGACCTGTGATACAGATATACAGCGCTGATTCTCCCAAGCTGCAAAACATCTTGAGTTGCTAATATCAGAGATTAACTGATGCTTCCTTCAAGCTAGTAGAGTGCTTAACTCTTACCAGGTCATCACCTTACCCAGTGATCTATGTAGCTATGTGGATGGTCTAGGCCCGTTTGGCTCCCCTGCTCTTGCTGCCGAATGGCTAATCCATCGAAAAGTGGTGGAACAACTGCATGGATAAAAGGTGAAGAAACGATGACCTTCTGATGCGAGATGTATCAAAGAGCTCCAAAAATGGCGGATATTGCCGACCATTATCTATGCCTTTCACTGAATTAGGTAGACGCTGAACGAAGCCTTAGTGCAAACAGAAATCTTGCAAGTGATAAGCAAAGGCAGTACGAAGCAAATTGGACTTTTACATTTTCCTCTTTTGAATCCTAATGACATTTCTATGGTGGAGGAACGTGTTTTGCTGTCTAGTTATCTTATTATAAGCATGGAAAACATAGAATTTTATTTTGCACAGCAGAAATTTCCCGGAATTTTGATATCGGTCGTGAAAAATGGTTTAACAATTGCAAAAAATGAATGGCTTTAAGTATGAGCTGTGTGTTAATTAAGTTAGCTACACGCTTGACAAGGCACACCGCAGTTATCTTCCGGTTATTTTTGAAAGTTATTAGTACCTGACTGGCTCACATGTTACCATCGTTGCCACTACTTATTTAATTATAACTTGCGAATTCCATAGACTTCTTTTAAAATACTTGATGAATTCGTGGCAGAATGTGTTAATGACCTATGCTCATTTCCTTGCCGTATCGTTTCCGTTGTTTCTGGGTAACAAAGATTTTGGTGAATTGAGCTCGCTGTCGGCAATAGCACTCCTTAGTAACGTGGCATCGTACATTGTAATTACTTGGCGATCTGAAGTGCAACGAGGATGGGTTTTGATCAACTTACAAACGCTGAGCGTTGTTGTACAAACATACAAATTCTAGGCAACCAAAAGCGGGTTAATGAATGTTAAAACAAGGCTGGTAATTGATTTGGTAGTTGAGAGATGTGCTATTGACTTTTATTTGAGAGCCTTTGTCCTTGCTTTGCCCTTTACACCGTTTCACGGGCCGCTAGGGCCCGATGGTTGCTCGTATTTCGACGTTTTCCTTCTGAAGCTGAGGTTACTATTAGTTCAGCAGCTATAACGAACTGTATAGGTTACAAATTCACCAATTTTGCCCTCCTTATTATGTATTCAGCTATCTGTGGCCATGCGACTGCTGCCCTAAACCGAGCCTCCATAAACAACACTTTGCAGAAGTTAGACCGGTTTTCTGCGTTGAGCTGTCCCTAACTCATAGTGCTTCGCCATCTTTACCGATACGCTTTAGTTTGTCGGAACTGTACTTCGTGTCAAAGGTATAAACCTTTTGAGGCATAGTCCTTAATGAATGTAACGCTATTGCTCCAGGTTATTTGTTCGCGCTTCCTCAGATTTGGTAGTTTGAAGCTGGGGAACTGTGTAAAATGATCGGCCGTTTGTCATCAAAGTTTCAAACTCCCTCACGAATGTTGCGCTCTTTGGAACGTTCTGTTCAGCGAAAGCACGAAATTATGCGCACCACTTGTAATGAGTCGTGGCGCGAAATGTAAAACAGTAGAACGGCCTTTGCATTGTCAGCCAAACACAATTTCACTCGGAAAATTCAAAGTTCACCGTTTGTCACTGAATTTGGGTGACCTCGTTATAGGCGAAGCCAAAATACCAATTGCACAAAAAGTGAAATTCGTCTTGTTTCTGTCGTCAACCACGTTTCTTATTAGGGTATCAGACTGTAACTCGGGAACCTTTGTTCACACTACAATGACTCTCGGTTCGCTCATAATAACTGATGTCATTTTTAATAAAAACTAAGTCATCCCAATGTTGTTAGGCGCGACAATCTGAGTTATGGATACTTTCTCTGACAATTTCACGAATGCAGCTAATTCACAGATGTCCTGCTTTTCTCGATCGTGCGTTGGATCTGGTTGAGCACTGTCATCATCGCCGCCGCCTTAATACGTGCAGCATGGTTAAAAGAAATGTGAGAGGCACGTACAATTCTCGTCCGCTGATGTGAGTTTGGTGGGCCAGAGCATTTGGACTCACAGAACCTAAAATGTGTTTGGAGCATCTGCCTGTCATCTACGGCCTAGCGACGGAGTATGAATTGGGTGCTTGAGGCACGAGCGTAGCCATATTCACTTCCGAGGCTGCAATCCTGGTATGCAACAAATGCTCGACTGCCTCAGTCAAACTGTCACACTTCCTCATGTGTACAAATAAACATTTGAGAGCTGGAAGAACGCAGCATGTTAAGCAAGACAAGGATATCGACCATGTTCTTATGCTATCACACTTCTTCGGTCTACTTTCTGAAACGTTTAAGATAGAAAATTTTTATGAAAATTGAACACTTGATCCTCATTTTAATAACTACATCGCATTTCAGCAGAAAACACATGCTACCTTGCGTCAAACTTGGACTGCTGCCTGTACTTTTATAATCACATTCTGAACTTGACTGTCACTGTAAATTCCGGGATCATCAATGAGACAATGCATAACGTCGGTCACACGTTGGTCGTATGTACCGTTGTGCGCGACAGACTGGTGAGAAATAGTAATAGGCCGACCCATTGGTCTTTGCAACTTACGCGTGGAGTACTGAAGCTGGATGTGAACGAACTTGGATGCGAATGATGATCAAATAATGGATCACAACTTGTCTTGCAGCTGCTTAGAAAATACCATGTACAACTTAGTCCGGAATTACTGAGTGGCTCAGAGTTCGCTCCACTGTTCAGAGTAACACTATCGGTTATGTATCCCAGAGACAATAGAGTCGCACGCTAGAGCTTGTGCCCACGAGCAGAAAAAATAGCTAGAAATGCCGGAATCGAGGTCCCCAAAAAGTAATCCGCAAAAGATGGATGCGAAACTAAGGGAAATTAAGACGATCCGAAGAATGTACTCCGAGCATACGCCATAAAGCCACTTACGAATACAAACTGGGGGATAAAATATTGCAGCGCACTACAACGGAATGCGATCTAGGAGTGGAGGTGCAGGAAGATCTGGGCTGTTCCCGTCGGGCCGAGAATGCCTCCAAAAAAGCTAACCCACAATTTGGCCTTTTGCGGAGGGCATTCAAACGCTTCGATCCTTCCATCTTTTTGCAGATGCTCAACGGCTACATTCGGCCTCATTCTGAGTACGCCATCCACGCATGGCAGCCATGGCAAAAGCAAGACCTTACCGCTCTTGAACTGCCATAACGAAAGGCGACCAAGAATGCAAAGAGCCTGTTTCATATCCCTTACCGATTGAGGCTGAAAAACCTCGGGGTCTACAGTGGACAATATCGACGCCAGCATGGAGATTTGATAATGGCTTATATGATCTTGAGGAATCCGAACCATTCTTGTCGTCACCTACTAAAGATGAGTCGCAATACAACACTCAGAGGACACCAGCTAAAGCTGGCCACACAATACAGCCGGTTGGAATGCCGCCGGAATTTCTTTTCCCTTCATGTATGCGAACACTGGAACGCTCTTTCCACATACGTTGTTTCTTCCCCCAAGCTAACGGTATTCAAAAGACGTCTGGATGATTCGCTTAGCCACTTACATTACGCTATATTATCAGAGATCTCTACGTCAAACAAACGCGAAAAATATAAACGGTGCCCATTCTCAGCTTTTGTTCTTCACTATGTACACACTGCTGTTGTGGAATATAGTATCGGATATATTACAACTGCACTCATCAATTTACCCCAGTCCAAGAAAGCGGCGCACGAGTAAGCGTTGGTCGTTTCTATTGTTCTTAGGACCTGCCTTACCCATATTACTTCCCATAATACTCTACAGTAACAATTCAGTACATGTTCTACAGCGTTTCTATGAATAAGGGGCACCTGAATCAATAGACGCTTAAATTGACGATTTGCACTTGTGTTTACTTTCACTTCAACCATCCTACGGGACTTGTAAAGCAAACGCTTTTTTACCTGTAATATATCATTGCTCATTGTTCATTGAATAGGGTGTCGGGGGATGGAGGAAAAACAGGCTATGAGAACGAACTTAAAAATGATGCAACTGCACACGCTGGTAGTATGTTTCGCCAGTTTACTATACGCAGGCTGCATAGACGTGATCAGACCTCTGGGATATGGTGACGCTTAGCTAGGCGCAAGCTTCAATATTGCAATTATAGAGGAGTAACTATGGCTGACACACGATGGTCAAATTGGTTTGATGCTTTTAGATGAATGAGACTTATAAGTATTAGGTGTGGTTTTAATTTCCTATAACGCTGAGAGCTGACACGAACTTCGATGGTTTAAGATTTCATGATGAAACAATGATTGCAATAGTATACTATGCACAACATTTGGAATTGAAGGATCAGTTATGTGCCCATGCCAATATTGACCAAGATAAGCACAGAAGGCCTGCTGGTAAACTTGCGATTTTCACTAGTACGACTTCATTGCAGAGAGATATTGTTGCTAAGTCAACGCGACTCTAGAGAGTTTCCAGCCGCTTAAAAGAAAATATGTCTAATGTATCACATCTGTTTGTCTAAGCAAAAGAGCAACCGTAATGTTGGCATTATTTGATGCCACGGCAATCGCTATAATTTTATTTGCTCCGATGGAAGATCACCACACCACGCTTTGTTAGCATTTAAGTTATATTTACCGAGTCACTGTGCATGCCTACTTGCAGAATATGGCCAGGAGAAAAGGAAATATATAAGAAAAATATTATAAATGCTCATTTGTTATAAGTGAGGAATCCTTGATGTATTTTCTTTAGCGTCATGCACTTAAGAGGTGAAAAGCGAATTAGTAAAAGTCACTCTTGGCATTCATAGCAAGTTCTCTGAGAAATTGAAATGAACATACTACAAGGTTATAAAAAAGTTATAATCATAAAGACTTTTCAGTCGCGCTGATAGCTAAGGAATAAGTAAGTAGTGACGGATTAATAACACAAAGTACATGAGACTCTGTGGCATAAATATAATCCCTATACTGCAAGGTGACGATCAAAATTTAACAGAGTGTGATCAGTCGTATGCGTAGTTGCTTAAATTTTATGAAAGCTGTGTAAGCTCTCCAAGATAACATTTTATAAGATCATCCAGTATCCGTTCTTTGGTAGTAAATTTTGGGTAATATTATCAGGAGGCACCTACATTCAGAAGAGAAAGAAACGAAGGATTGCTTATGGCACTGAATTTGACATGCAGTATGACCGAAAGTACAGCGGTTGCAGAGCAGGGTGAGTTTATCTTGGGAATATTAAAAGGACAAATCATGTGGACAACTTTTATGAATTGCTCATCAAATAACATAATTTTTCTCTATCAGCTGTCTGTCCAATAGTCACGGGCTGTGGACCTAAACATTTCTTTGTAAGCAAAAATGGCCTAAAACTGAATAAGACACACATTTTGGTAACACTGGAGTTTCATGTGACTGGAACTTCATTGTTTAACACTTTGTGTTACAACTAAAATTAAAATGTCCATTTATTGTTTGTACAGTGAACAGTATTAATTATTCCATCCGGTGACTAGCGGGGTAGTTGGAATCAGATTAAGCTTTATTGATTTAGTCGAATTATCTATTTCATCCAAGTTGGGTGTGGTTTGATAGCTTTGTCAAACAATGCATGATTTTGGTTGGGGACGAATATCAATTGGTTACGAAAAGGCCGCTTTTGCTTAGTTAGCGACAGTGTTACAGTTTGTTGCCAAACCAGGTGTAGCCAAAGTGGTCCTCACGTAATAGTCCCGTAATCAGGAAACTATAAAACATGTAGGGTACAATAACTATGTTCTGATCTGTATTCTTGTATTGTTTTGCAATTTTAACAAAGAAAGCTATTGGCTGATGTTCCTTTACTTAGGACTAAAACAAAATAGTCAAATAACTTACAGCCGTTAGCATGGTTGTGTGCACAGTGCATTTAGGTGGGATGCGCGTGTCGGTGAAAATCAGTTGGGACGCACACCGCACAGAACTATACATAAATTAGTGCAAAAGCAAATACATTGGCCGGGCAAAGACCAAGAACAGATTAAGTCCATGAAGTTTCTTGCCAGTGTTGTTGATTTAGTATGTCGCAGATTGACAGCAAATATTAAGTTTCATGTCTAGACCAAAACAACTTTTCAGGAGTACATTTATCTGCTACAATTCGGTTTAGAGGACTTAAAAAACGAAACGTGAGGTACGAGCATTTCTCGAATTGCCGGACAACAGTAGAATGTAGGGTGGCAAACGTGTAGGTTGTTCCATCGATTTTTCAAAAGGGAGACCATTATAACATTTTACAGAGGACTGAAGAGACCGAAATACTCCTCATTGGTTGAGAGTACTGTAAGATAGAGCAAAGGGGATATGATAATCGTTTATGGCAACCACACCATGTCTGATCCAAATTCATAACTTCCGAGCTACCATACCTTTATGTGCAGAACCAGCCCATAAAATTTGCTACTAAGGTACAAACGGAACTCATTTACCTTTGATGATACCGTCAAGTGCGCAGGTATCCAGACTCTGTTAAAGCCATTTTTGATCTTTTTAATTCCCTGGAGAGGCTTTTATTATTAGGCTTTTTATGGATTTCTCCCTGAGGTGCAATAAATTACGTCCCAGAATCGCGGTTCAACAGCTTATTTGGAACTACTGCCGCACCCACTTCTGATATTTGAGAACCCCTCTCCTTTTAACTCAAGTAAAATGCCAAAATTTTAGGGTTTTGATGGTAGGTTAGACTGCATCTATCTGTTTCTAGTTGACCGTTTATGACTTCATTTGACAAGCCAAATGTAGCACACCCAATTCTGGTGCACACCTGCAGCTTACAAACTGCTAAATTACGTCGACTTCCCATGTAGACTAATAAGTATGTAAGCAGTAAATTGTTTGGATAGCAGTATAAATTTACCTGTGTACGAACAAAGGAGAAATCACAGTTTGTTACAACTACGTTAAGGGCGAAATGCTTAACATTCGATAGGGATGCATTTGAAGTGAATTGGCTCTTGATTTACAAAGCCGAAGAAAAAGTATCGCATGAACATGAAACAAAGGAAGCATGATCACCTCCTTCGATGTCATGCTGTCAGAAGATAAGCAAACGAGTCAACAAACATCGTCTCGTATTTCACAGTGCATACGGTCGTTAATGATCTGACACATAATATAAACAAATATCGGTGTGTAGAACAGAGTAGTAGCTTATATCCATCCTCCGGTGTAGCTTATTGGTCTCATTCTGAATATGCGGCTCATAAACTGACAGGAACATTTCAACAACTAAGATGTCAAACCTCACCAAGTGGGTTAGTACAGTCTCTTAGGTGAACCCAGCAATCATTGTATAAACCTACCACGTCTTAAATAAATGTTAGCTAAAATTGCATCTCAAATTGCCAGTACATATATATATATATATGCTGTTTGATATCTTTGACCTGAAACGTGGACGGAAGCACGTATGAGCACCAAGTAACGTCATATATTACAGAGAAGCATTAACAACGGAAAAGCTGTCTGTTACAAGCAACTGGCAATCACCCAACATAAAATGAAAAACTAAATAGGCCGGCAACCTCGGGAGCCCATTGGTATACACATCAAAGTGCACGCAAAGGCAAACATAAGGGAGTTAGTGGACTTTGACTGTGTTGGGGAATAATGGTGTGCACAGTTCGTACCGTTATGTCATCTCTCGTTGTATGCTGGGTACATTGTACGATGCAGATGGGTTAAACATGGTAGCGTTTTTGTGTACGGAGAATGTGGGGGGTCAGTGACAGCATAATCAGGATAGGCCTTCCATGACTGATACACAAAGCAGTTCCGTCGACATTGCTGCTTGCTGCACTGCGCAGAAAGTCTAAACCAGTGGTTCCGCAGGTTCTTCTTTTGACTAATTTGTAGTAGGCACTGACGTACGTGGTTTAGGTTCCTCAGGATATGGTAGGTCATTGTACATTCACTACGTTGGCACCTATACCCAGCTTTGCGCAATCTCGGGGCTTTCAGCCTGTATTGGTATAGAAAGTAAAGCCATTTGTTATAGCTTGGTGGCTGTTCGTTGTGTAGTCTTGAGTGCAACAAGACCTTACTTTTCTCAGGACTGCTTAATAATCCACATGAGGAGCTCGTTTACCTTTAGCATCTGTGAGCACTGTCCCAAATCGCCCGAATCGGTTCCGCAGAAAACTGTATTACTAGTTCCAGATTGTGATGTCTTGAATTTCCTTGAATAGTTGCTGTAAGCTTGAACTAGCATCTCAGAATCGCGCAACTGAGAGACGGTCCGCGGGATGTGGTTGCCAAGGGTGCTAACGCTGTTCGGCCGAGGACTAAAGCCAACCACTGTAAATTAAGACGAAATGAAATGGAACGGATTCCTGAATGGCAATTCATAGTCATTGCCTAAGTAGCTGTGCAGCACATTTTTTTAACTGCTGGTAAACTGTTGGCTCGATTCACCAAAATTATGACTCCTTAGAATTATAAGCTTTCGAAATACCTGTTTTCTGACTTCCAGTTAGAGATCAGAAAAGTACACCAGCAACACTAACATCTTATATAAGTTGATAAGAACAGAGAGCATCTTAACAATCATGCATGTAATAGGCTATAGGACAGAAGACTAGTAGCTCAGGTTGTTCAGATGGCAGCTGAACTGTTCGCTGAGCTTGGCAATTTGGTTTCAAACGTTTGGTCACCAATCGAGGGGACATTATCAGTGTGTAGTTGAGTGGCATGCAGTGGCGTAGAATAGTGTAGAAGAGCCTCAGTGAGAGTGCAAACAAATTGCCAAGCTCAGCAAACAGTTCAACTGCCAGGTATGTAATAGTCACTGTTTTTGTTGCATATCACGCAGTTGGATCATCGTGCCATGAAGGAACAAGATGGGTATGTCATGGATTGGTTACTTTCCTGAAATTGCGCATACTTGCCATTGGATCACTGGCTGAACACCGTTATCCGAATGGAGCAACCAGCTGTTCTATAAGACCAGCGTTTGATCCCCGTTATCTTGCTTGTAATAATAAATGGTGCGGTTTCAAAATTCGTAGACGATATGCCTCAGTTCATTGTGCCACGGAGTTGTAATCGCTAAGGTACCGTCATCGCCTAGGGGGTTTGTAATCAACAATTGATATCCCGCCATCACTAGTGAGCGGTATTAATATTTACGTTTGTTTCCATGACATTATGTCAGTCATTTGGTCTCTATAATGAAGTGAGGGTACCCGGTTCGCTGGCTGTGAATAAAGCTACGATTATGCATGAACAGTGGATGAAAAAATCGTAGGGACAGTAGTACCAATAAACTGTGTGGCTATCCACATAGCGGGAAATCGTTGTAACCAGGGAGCAGTTCAGAATTTACATTAAATTTCGCAATATACAAACGTAGTATCTAATACTTACTCCCGTTAGTACAGAATCAACAATAGAACAGTTCAGATGTAGGCAAGCTTTGCTTTTCACACAAAAGCTTTGTAGGCCGAGTGAATTATTCGAGGGTTAATATAACACTTATAACAAACTGGGATGATAATCGCGATGAATGGGATGTAGGCAGAAGGTCAATGGTGTTACAGATGAACGCATCACTCCAAATATTGCATGGAACGGTCATAAGTGGTCCGCGTTACAAGGTCATACATGTGAGCCCTGTTAACGATGGGTGTGTGGATGATGTGACGTTCATTCTCTGCCCTGGGTCCGTCCGCCAGCGCTCCTCAGACCGGTCGGGTTAACACAACTCGCCACACGCTCGTAGACTCTGCACCGTCCATTCTGTTCACACAGCCGTCCACTTTGCTAATCTCAACCGCCTCCGGAGTCAGCCTCTGGCGAGTTGATGACAACAACTTTCTAACGATGTTGACGTTATACAAGTCGATCTCATGCCCTTTATCTATCGCGTGTATCGCTACTACCGAACTCTCTAGTACAGCCATATATTCAAGCTGGTTTATTGGTGGCTGTGTTAAAAGTCTTTTGTGTTCTGCTATCCTTGTACTTAGCTCTCTTGAGGTTTACCCGATGTACAGTCTTGACAATTAATTTTGTAGACCCACTTGCTTGTTCTGTCTGCAGAAAGTGGGTATTTCTATTGCACTAGTGTAGAGTGCAGTGTTTGGCCTTTCTGAAAAACTACCCGTATGTTTAATTTAAATAAGACCCTCCGGATGGCGTCTGACGTTCCATATCTATAAGGAATATCTACCATCCCAGTCCACTCCGTAGTAAGCCGTGGTTGAGGATTTAATTTTCGCTGCTTTTCACTAACCGACTCGGGTATCCACTACCAAGCATTTGGTTCACTGTTTCTTTGTAGACTATCTTCTTACCTTCTTACTCTGTGCACAGGGTCTGGGATCTGTGAAATAGAGATGAGGCTATTCCAGAATACACATGTTTTGGGGGACCTGAACTATAGTGGAGTACACCATCTGTGACCGTCGGCTTAAGTTATGTCGTCGTTTTTAGACTGCCACTATTCCTGTGATCTAAGCAATCAAGAAACGGCAATGTCCCACTGCCAGATTCCAATTCCATAGTGAAATTTATAGTCTCCGCAAGAGTGTTCAAGTGGTTTAGAAACTTGTCTTTCTTATCCCGTTTTATGATAACAAAGGTGTCATCCACGTAGCGCCACCAAATTTTCGGTGAGCTACAAGAGTTAGTCAGCACCTTCGTTTCAATGTCTTCATGTATCGCGTGTATCGCGTGTATTACAACGTAGAAACGGACTGTTTTTAAAATTTTATTTGGTGTACCCGTTCTGTGGTTGCATTGCCACTCGCAATCTCTATTCAGACCTCGGCTCACTTTAAATTAGACCTCGGTTATTTCGATCACAAAGACCGTACCCGAATTGGAGGTATTTCGGTGTTGTTCCTCTCTGAATGTTTTCTAATTCAAAACTATCGGCAGCATCGCCTTCATAATTTGCCAGTATTCATGCAGTGGCCGTATATATAATTTGAGGGTGTCCAGTATGGTTTCCATCGGATTACAAGCTCCCAGCAGAAGTCTGTAGGCACGAAACTTGTTCCAGAATCTTAAAACAGGTCGAGCACAGTGCAAAACTACGAAATTACCTACATTTGAACCCATCAATATAAGTAAAAGGTAGTCGATAAGTAAAATACCATAGATATGGCTTAATGCACTCTATCTGATTGCTGGATAATATAAGTACTAAAGGTCGGTTCATAATTAAATGACTATAAATCTGATTAAATATAGTCAAGTCATAGCTTTGTGGACCCAGGTGTGTGCATGTCCATAATTTTACTATCAACTGTAAATTTGCTGCAGGGTTATCATTAAAAGTGCTACGTTTGCAAATGGATAGAATAATGAGCGGGATGCACTGTCATAGGTCTATCAAGAAACGAACTAAAAGCTGAATATCTTCGAGATTCATATTCATACAAAACGGAAAAACTTCAATTAATATTGCTGTCCAGAATTCGTTTCTAATGAGGCAAAATATTTCGTCCCCAGTCAATAGATCGAGGATTGTGCTTGTCATCGCGCTTTTATATCCAAACGTGTTTGGAGTAGAGTGTCTGCTGACCTTGGAAGTTGATTGAACAAAAATGTCTGTCAGCTTCATTTTCAAAATTGAGAAATATACAGTAAATACTCTAAAAGAATGAGATTCTGCAAAACCGGCTACTACCAATTTGAAGGCCTCGTCTTCATATCTTGAAGCCAGCCTCCTTGTACGGGAAACATCTGTAGATGATCTTGATCTCAGCGACAAAATGGTACACGAGCTTGCGCTCAGATGAGAATCCATGGCAACTTGAAATCAATGAATTTAGTGGCCATACATACAATAAAGGGTTAAGGACACACAGTATGGTGCACGCCGTAATCACGGTCTTCAGATTCCCTACAACTTTGGCTTACTAATACCAGTGAAAACCGCACCAGTTGCTTTGGGTCTGACAGGAACTATTTACGCAGGCCACGGCAACAAGCTCTGAAGGATTCAGTGACTGAAATCGCACGGATTCGTTGTGTGCATAGAAGAATCTTAGGTATGGAGTCTCGAGTCCTAGTCTACCGACACAATGCCTCTTTTGTTGAAGCAGCCCGTCATAGCCTCTGTGTATCGGAGTTTGGTTGAACGCCTGTGGAGAGGACGAAAAGTAGCTTATGAATTGATGTCAATGCTATACATAGACCAGAACCGTGAGCCACATGGACGCCAACCGTATGGTTTCATAAACTTACCAACCTGCTCTGTGAAGCAACTTAAATCGATGCATTTTAGCCGTCTCGCTGCCTAAGCGATACAGTCCATGTGTTCGAAGTATAATGTTGTATTTAGAGTATCATGACAAAGTCGAAGTTGGACCCGAAAATTCTTTACGGAAATGGAGAACATCATGAACCAAAGCAACTATTTACTTAGCATCCACTAAATTCACCAAGACGCTTGATAAAACTAGATGGGTAAATTAAGATAACGTAGTAAAAATTTCAGGTCTATTGAGCGGTAATATTTTGTAATCTATGCCATATGACAGTCCTACAGAATGACAAAACTGTTCTGTTATTTGAATTATGAGAAGATTCTGGAATCCCCCATTGTTTTAACCTTGTCCCTCGCTCCGTTCTGTCTTGCGTCTAATGCTTGAAAATAGGAAGGTATTCGCCATAGTTGTGTCGCGCTTGTACAGTTCAAAGTGTTATGAGATACGTCACACCGGTAATCGAACTGTGTGCGTCGGGTGGGTCAAGCGTCCTAATACTTCATTTGTACTTCACCTGGACACCCGTTTTATAAACGCGCTTTTCAAATGTCTTCGCCTACTAATTTTGCATTTGTACATTTGTACGATCCATGTGCTTATGAGCTATTACCTCGAACAGAATTACAGCTGATTCCAACTACATGCTCCTTGCCGCTCCATGCTTCATGCCGCTATCATGGTTGAGGTGTTTCTGGGTAGGAGTGCCTGCGAAGTATGAAACATAGGCCACCGCGTTACATGTTTGCACGCCGGGATTCTGTGTCTGTTTGTAGTTAATTGCGAAAGTACAAGAATGAAGTCACAGATTGCTACTACTTTGAAAATGCAGATCAGTGTATTAAGGTGCGAAACAAATGGGATTTGTATGTTAGAGCACCTAACAGCCTGTCATCGTTGCACAAGCCGGCAAGACACAAGCGGAATGTAACTATAGACTTTTCAATTAAATCAACAGTTTAATCGGAAGCAGTAAGTGGAGGATAGATGAGTTTCCATAATGAGTGAAGCACAAAGTGAAGATTCGAGCACGATTAGCTTGTTTTGGTAGCATTTTATTTGTGATTGTGGGCAGGAGAATGGATAAACCAAAGAATAAACATGCCAGAAGGCCAAAGGATTAACCTTTGCACAACGATGGTTCAAAAATCCAGGTATCCAAATCCGTAGTCATTAATATAGCAGCTTTCGCTCAGTAAACTGATTACCTCTGTTTGGCTTCACATGAAGTATCACTGTATCAGAAGTCATGGCCAAACTGTGCAGCAGCGACTTATATGGACTTCACGTCTGCAAACTCGCCCCTAACATCTAAATGCCCGAACCAAATTTAGCGCTGGTCACGCCTCAGGCCAGTGATACCTCATCATGATTTCAGAGTCCTCGTTACGCCCTGAGATAACTGATTATGAGATTACTTTATCTGATTTGTCGCCGCTCCGGAATGGTAGAGCTGGAAGGGCAGGAGGATTGATTCTTTGTTTCAAAATTAGTCTAGAAAGTGTACTTATTGCTCTGTCAAAAACCCGAGCTGCTAAATCTCAGTGTGGCCCTAAGTAAGAAGCATGCCTAATAGCAGCAACAATTTATGTAACCAACACCTCATCGGAAATAGACTACCGGAAAAACAACTTTGTGAAAGTTGCTTTGAAACCGTCATACAGACATTTTCCTAGCGAGAGACTTTAAGGCTCACCACATGGAAGTGCCAGCAAAAGATGGCACATATTTTATACTTTGCCTTCTGAAGCTAATCCCCAGCTACGCCTTGTGAAATCATGATATTTCTCCCTCCAATTTTTCACGGCGAACAAACCGTCGATACTTGCTGCTGCGTTCGTCAAAGAAGAACTCATCATTGACGCGAAATTTAAACGCAGTCCGTTGGATCCTATCCCTCAGGTGACCCTACGTGACTGTCTGTATACGCTGTGTGGAATATCCTGAATAGGAGGATAAACTCTACACTGTAACACAAGTTCAGGCATTGTGCGCGCTATTTATAGGGATAACTTGGAACTTCATGACGGAATACCCCCTAGAAATCGCCTGGAAAACTTGCAACATGACGTTTAGCTCACTAGGCGCGTACTGATCAGAGCAGAAATACTTCCATCGTCGAAGCGAATCCAAGTCTATGGAGCAGAGACGTAACTCCATGCCCTTGAGGTAGTTGGCATGATAAGCTTACAAGGACGCTTCGAATGTCGAAACTTGGGCTGTCTGGGTGGTTCCGGGCAAATATTGTGTGAAACTGATCCGGAGCAAATGAAAGGATTGTGAACAAACCGCTAACTATTACACCGGCTCGTAAATAGAATTTATGCAAACTGCTTCACAGAAACGACTCGATACGATTGACGGTTATATGCGAAGAGCGAAGTCGATGTTTTGCGGCAACATCACACCCTACGTTTCAAAGGGCAAAGAACTTAAAAGATAACCCACTACTTTTGACCACTCTAAAAAGCTTATTAAGTTTGTTAACTCCAGTCAAACATAGTTATCCGAAAACAGACCAAATTTGACCAAAGGCTGCGCACAAACCGGCTAAGATCTAGCCGCACAACACTCGGTATTGCGCCAGTTGTGTCTATAGCATTTCCCGCAAAGTCGCATAAAAGGTCCAAAATTTTGCGAAGAAAGTCCTAAATGTTGCAAAACCCTGCGCGATTCGCCAGCCGCTCAGAGCCAATCATTTGACCTTAAGCGTGCACTCAATCGCTGGATACCAAGGTTCAATGCCTTATTCTGGGAAAGTAAGCGCGCTGCCAGTTCACTTGGTGAGACCAGAAAATGAACCTTAGAGGCATGAACTTCGACGCTGCAAAGGCCTTGTATGCGCCCACCTCACGTCCGAACATTAGATCACAATTAGTCTGAGAGCCTGGTGGCCGTATGGTCTGCACGCCTGGCTTGCAATCATAAGGTCACCAATCCGAATCTATTTTCCTGGCCTGCTTTGTCATCCTGGATGTCTTCTTGGTGCTCTCCCAGTGTCTGAAACCCCTGTCCATCGAAAAAATTGACTATCCCGTTGACTAAGTGTTACACTGAGCCAATACGATGGACAGGATGATCAAGTGTCACGATAACTGATCATCACATGAATCCTGGTGCCATTTATGACAAATGTCATTGCCTGTCGTGTAAGTGCGAAATACTGCCAAGCAGCCGGATTATGTACGGCACATATATCTCTCAACACGACTTGGGTGCGCAAGAATCCGTTATTTCAACTTTTAAAGCGCTTATCGTAATGATTCTACCTTGTTAAGCCTGGTACTGACAGAACATCAAATACACATAAGCGGAATTTTAAAGTCACTACTGCTATCTATCTGAGCTCAAGAACTGTGGCTTGCGAAAACGCAAATTTCTCACAATTGGGGTTTTCAAACAGCAGCCGTGCAAACATCGGAACGCTATAAACTACCCACTCTGAAGATATCTTCGACGCACAAGGATACCTAAATAATAATACTGCCGTTCACATTCACCATGTGGTGCATTCCCTAGCTCGCACC
The DNA here is from genome assembly GCA_944474145.2 of Dicrocoelium dendriticum. Taxonomy (NCBI): domain Eukaryota; kingdom Metazoa; phylum Platyhelminthes; class Trematoda; order Plagiorchiida; family Dicrocoeliidae; genus Dicrocoelium; species Dicrocoelium dendriticum. Next base: position 40,089,104 of record OX104071.1, read on the forward strand.
CTTGATCATTGAGTTCATTGTGATTATGTTGTTGCATTTACACGGGTAGCAACAATTGTCTACACCGTACACAGGACACAGTGTCTCCATTAGCGAGGTTTGCAGTTTTCTCATTATTTCTGTTGCAAAATTTGGCCGTAGTTTAGCCCGGCCAGCGGTGGACAAGTTGACTGAGGGTTTGTCTGGACTAACTCGTTATTCACTTAACTTCGTGTCAGGCCCCAATACGCTGAGTATTTTCAACCCAACTTCATTTCCCTAGTCCACACTTCTCTTGAAAATCTCTAACCAGCCTTGGTCATCGCGATTCGCATGATTGCACTTGTCAACGGAATGGGCGTCGCACACAGAAGCTGCCACATAGTACAAACCTAACTGTCCTAGTGGCCAACGGTATATCAGCGATGTGACTGGCCGCGCTAAGCTGAGTTCAAATGTTGCTACTGCAATAATGATGTTGATCGAAGTAACGTTCCAGGTAGTGAATTCCCCCCAAGTTGAGCCAGGCCGGAGTAACACTCAATCAACTTGTCCACCGCTGGCCGGGCTAAACTACGGACAAATTTTGCAACAGAAATAATGCGAAAACTGCAAACCTCGCTAATGGAGACACTGTGTCCTGTGTGCGGTGTAGACAATTGTCGGTACCCGTGTAAATGCAACAACATAATCACGATGAACTCAATGCATCACATAGTGAATGTGAACGGCAGTATTATTATTTACGTATCCTTGTGCGTCGAAGATATCTTCAGAGTGGGTAGTTTATAGCGTTCCGATGTTTGCACGGCTGCTGTTTGAAAACCCCAATTGTGAGAAATTTGCGGTTTTCGCAAGCCACAGTTCTTGAGCTCAGATAGATAGCAGTAGTGACTTTAAAATTCCGCTTATGTGTATTTGATGTTCTGTCAGTACCAGGCTTAACAAGGTAGAATCATTACGATAAGCGCTATAAAAGTTGAAATAACGGATTCTTGCGCACCCAAGTCGTGTTGAGAGATATATGTGCCGTACATAATCCGGCTGCTTGGCAGTATTTCGCACTTACACGACAGGCAATGACATTTGTCATAAATGGCACCAGGATTCATGTGATGATCAGTTATCGTGACACTTGATCATCCTGTCCATCGTATTGGCTCAGTGTAACACTTAGTCAACAGGATAGTCAATTTTTCGATGGACAGGGGTTTCAGACACTGGGAGAGCACCAAGAAGACATCCAGGATGACAAAGCAGGCCAGGAAAATAGATTCGGATTGGTGACCTTATGATTGCAAGCCAGGCGTGCAGACCACACGGCCACCACGCTTCCCGGTCTCTTTTTAGGTTAGCAAGCAGTTTCGCCCTGAATTGTTTTCTAGTCTCCTTGTGTTCGCTATCAGCCGGAACAGTTGGCAAGCATCTTTATGTTCCTGAGACTGCGTAGTGACCCAATTCCAGGTTGGTGGTTTGATTTTCCACATTAAGACAGCCGCTGCTAAAAGAATCTGCCGGATTTTCGACCAGTGATGTTCTATTGTGTTCGATGAGCGCTTATTCAGCTCGGATGCCAGCGACTTTGTGTATTGCTCGAAAAGTGTGCCTGTAAATTTTGGGCACGAGTATTTTAACAATTCAAATATCTACATTCACGACAGGACGCTAAAATTAAATCTGTGATTGTTAGTATGTGAAACGAAATATTGAATGGCAATTTCAATTTTGTGCTTTACAGCTGCGAGAGCGGCAGCAATTTTGCGTTTGCCACGGACAGCAAAGTAGTTGCTACGCCATTGTACCACACCAACTACACCGTCATTTATTTACGCACGCTATTGGGTCAAACGTGGGATAATCCCAAACGAGCAAGACAGTATCCAAGTCGTACTAGACAGCTATTCGGGCCTTTCTAGCACGCAAATTACATTGGGCTTGCTGCAGGAATGTTTGCATTTAAATCTAAAGTACAGCTTCCGAACCGGCTGATGTGGGTTCGGAACTTGACAGACCAACTTCCAATCGTGTAATGATTTAACTCGCCAGTGCACTCAAATACAGCGGACAAGCATCGCACAGAGACGGTTTCCATTAGACACGCGATTCATTTGTTCAGCTTCAATGACGACATCGTGTCTGGCAATGCACGCGTTTGCGAACTCGCATCTATCAGTTCCTCTCACTCTTGGAAATGGCTGGCATGACGTGCGAAGTAATTTCCTATTCCCTACTATTCAACTATCCGCACTGATATCCCATACTGTGATATATCTGACGGTTGCTACAGCTGGAAAACTCATTTGGTCCTACAATGCACTTTCCAAACATCCTAGTTTTCCTAAAAAAGAAACTGTATTTACATTATCTCAGACTGATCATGAACGAATACGGTGCAGCGAATACCGGCACGAAAAGGACCACAAGTTGAACATATCACTCGGGCATGGCTCACTGGAAGCCGGTCCCCTGTCACTCCCTTGCGCTAGACATCAGATATCGCTTCAACCCCCGTACGAACACACAAACTTACATATGTGCGTACATAGTTTGAGAACACTGTGAATACTCACACGTCCCTACGCGCTGCCAGTGACGGGCTATACAACCGGATACGTAAAACATAGGCCAATAACGGGATCAAAATACGTTATTTTTCTAAGCAATTAAGAAAATGTACACGCATATGTCGAATAGCATTACGACATTTTACAATGCTGATAACCTTGGTGGCTGCTTTGGCAATGCCTTCAAGGAACTGAAGCCTCCATTCCATCTGCGTCATGAGTTTCTGGGGATCCCTGGTCAAAAATTCCTCGTAGTGCACTCTCATCTCATTCTTCACTCTGGCCTTCACCACCTGCCAAACATTCCCGATCGGATTGAGGAACGGATAGTATGGGCTCAATCTCAGTATGGTCACTCCCTGATATCCATCTACTGACGACAGTTCTTCTAGTCGTGTGTGACATGGTGCATTATCAAATACCACGACAATCTGCCGGAGCTCCATCTCCCGTTTCAGGTTGTCTAAATAGCTTCGCAGCTATTCGGGTGATAGGAAACCTGTGAATGAGCCTCTCCTGGTGGTCATCGACACTTTCCCTCCCACTGTGAGTGCACCGATCAAATGCAAATTGATGTCTCTACTGTTGGCAACTTTGCAACAGGCCCTCACTCCTCTGGGCGCCCGACCACGAGTAAGTTTGCAGCAAAGGTTGAAATTCGCTTCGACAATCCAAATGAAGAACTTGCCATCGCTCTCAAGTTGGAGAAACTTCTGAACGAATTCCCTGCGTATCCCTTTGGTTCGCTCATTGTTCATTCCTTCTGGAACCTGATAGAAGTTCTTCATAGTTATCAATCGACCATCTAGGTGCCGTGCGATTGTTGACTTCGAAATGTCCTTGTCCATTTCTGCTCCTACTTGTACCCGCATTTCCCATAGCATAAGAGTTGAGTCCCTTGCCAGCCAATCCAGAATCCGCTTACGAGCGCGCCTGCTTAGAAAACCACGAATTTCTGATGAGATACTCTGTCGAACTCGAGAACGCACGTCGACGACGTTAGTATCACAGACATGGTTTCGGTCGTGCGCTTAGGTTCCAGCTGTTCATTGCTCTCAGACTAATTTTGATCCATGCAAGCCCGTTGCACCGCCGAAGTTCATGCCTCTAAGCTTCATCTACAGGTCTCACCCCAGAATAAGGCACCGAACCTTGGCATCCGGCCAATAAGTACACGCTTAAGGTCAGACGATTGGCTCTGAGTGGCTGGCGAATCGAGCAGGGTTTTGCAACAGTTGGACTTTCTTTGCAAACTTTTGGACTTTCTTTGCAAATTTTGGACCTTTTATTCAACTTTGCGGGAAATGCTTTAGAGGGAAAATATGGCACTTTTGTTGGAACCAAGGTTATCATTCGTATTAACTTAAGATTTAGTGTCACTGCTACTGCAAATTTCCAAGTGGCTTTGAAAACTTATGGAGTATTTCGTCGCAGATGAATCGATGAATAATCAGGTATGCTGGAGCATTGCAACACCGTTGTAACATGGCTTCCGCAAAAATCGTTCATATGAAGTTAACCCAATTTTAGTGCCCAAGTTGAAGGTGTAAAAGGTTCTAGTGCGATTTATATTGTGCAGATTAGGAAACCGATACATGGCATGGGGTCATTCGCGCCTTGCGCGAGTATCTGTATGTGTTACATCAGCACCTTGTTGTTTTGATTTCTCAATCTTCAGCAAACTTATCCAGCCGAGAATGCAACGATCCTGTCTACCAATTGATATGAATGGCTCACATCATGGAATTCTCGCTATGTCCTTTCTGAACAAGCGAAATGACCTACCCAATTTGCGGAAGCTTTTGAAGTTATCAGATTCATCCGATGTTAATATTATTGGTAATGAAGATAACAGAGCATTTAACACTTATTACTTTGTTCTCCAAGAAGGTTTGATGAAACGCATTTATTGATTTTGGCTGCGCAGTTAATTACGCTGTGAAAAGTACGTTGTCGGCAGTTTTGCTGCATTCTACCTTGTCAGTTTTACTTTATATAGAGATGAGGTAATTTCGCCTCTAGGGGAGTTGAAGGCACGGAGGAGAGCGACAGGAAGGAGGCGCTTAGCTTCTCCATTTTATAAAAGCTCTTCAGTAGCCATCGGTATATGGGTTGAACCCGGTGGCTGGGTAGAATATTGATCTAGGTGCACTTGTGGTGTTTAATTAAAGATGGAACTTAATCCGGTTACGTAACCAGCTGGAAACTTTACCAAATATGTACAACTATTGAGTACTCAGACCAAAGCTTTGGACAGTACATGAAGCTTGTTAACTTGAGAGCAGGAAACGGCAATTATTGCGCGATAACGCATTTTGACCGCTGAATCTTTGCTCTTGCTGATCTGGTAAAACGTATGCGCCACGCAGGCCAACAGCACTTGAGCCACTTTGTTCTTCTCTGAGACAAGCTTACGGCAAGAAAAAATACGAATGTGGCTGAGACGCTGGCTGTTTCTGAACGGTAAGCTGAACATAGTCGCATTTCCATAAACACTAAGCTCCTCGAAATGCGCTTTCCCTTAAATAGAATCCTAGGCTGACATTTGGCTGGGATACAGGAGTTGGACAACAGTCGGAGTAAGCAAGGTATGCTGCATTTGAACGGAGCTACAAACTCCGATCTATCAAAAACGTACGAGGTGATGCAACGAATTTTAATGCATGGATGGAGACCGTAAGCCTGGGAGCAACGATGTTGTCTAACTCAACGCTTCGACTAACCACAAACTTTATCCTTTTGAATTTTGGCTGTGCCATCTACTTACACAACGGTTGCGAATTTTGCATTCTTTCGAACATACTTCAAGATACTTCTTCCTGCATTAGTGAAGTTGTACTATAAGTCTTATCTGACTGGTTGCAGGTTGCTTACTCATTCTTTTGCTAAGGTATTTCTAGATCTTGAGGCTAACCTAGTACATGATTTTCGGGGAGAATCTCACCTACACTCTAGCGCACAACTTGGCTGCATTTCAGTTGCCAACCGTTTTTGACTTCCTTTTTAGAGGGTTTCACCTGTGTTTGAACAACCTCTCATCAGTTCCAATTCACCATCGTGTGAATCGGCTACAAGTCACATTCGCATGCATTGAAAATCTACCAGTCGCGAGGTCAGTAATTTCCAGCTGCTTTCTACCTAAGGTGGATGCAAACAGCAAAGTCAGACGACGCTTTGCTGTCTTACTTGAGACTCACTGAGGTCGTTGAGAGTTGAAAAGATAAACCAATTGGTGCATTAGACCGTGGCAGTCTGCTAACACAGGTGACAAAAAGGCTAATCACCCTAACCGCATTTGTGGCTTTAAAATAGTATCATCGTTGTACACTTAGCTAGAGGTGGGAAACACCACAGCTACTGTGCCGCAATACCTAAAAGAAAAAGGAATAAAATGCAACAGGTGCAAGCCAGCTGAGGTGCCCGTAACAGACGGGTATGGTTCCGGTAAGCTGCCTGCCGCCTACTATGCAGCAGAAAAAATAAGTTACTACGAAAAATTATAAAAGGCTAAATAGTGAATTAGTGGTTGCATGGGGAGGGACAAAGCAATTCACAACACGAACCCCACTGAGGTCGGCTCCTAGCCGTACTAACAAGTGTATCCAGCCAAACGTGTTCATCGTCTTTCGAACCCCAACCAGGAAGCCGAGAGGCTCCAACCGAGGCCAGCTTCGAAGTGACGGCCTTCATTCCACTCGACCAAGTCATCGCTTGTCCACCTCACATCTTCTTCTTCCACACCCCCGGTGCGCAAGCAACGCACGTCGCAGAAGTCCGTGGGCTGGCATGCGTAACATTTGGCCGAGCCATCAGAGCCTAGTGCGTGAAATAACGGTGCTGAGCGGTACATTTCCTTTCCCTGTGCAGTAAAAAAGGCGTCGAACACGCACGTTGCTCACGCGGTGTTCCCACCAGATGTTAGTTAAATTGCGAAGGCACCGGTGCTCGAACGTAACTAGCCTCTTTATGTCCGTTGATCTAAGGGGCCAGATTTCACAACCGTACAGTAGGGTCGAACGTACAGCTGTATTGTACACTCTACCCTTCAGGACGAGAGGGATATCGCGCAGGCAACATAAGTGGTGATGGTTAGCAAAATGGTCTATAGCTTTTGCTTTATGGTTCGTGATCTCATATTCAATCCCATCTGCGCTGATGTAACTTCCCAAGTAGTCGAATTTTTGAACGACTTCTAGCTGATCCTGAACAAGGGTCAGCGTAGGAAGCGGATCAGGCAAATATTGGAGGAGCGCTTTCCACTTTGAGGGTGAGAACCAAAGCCCAAAGTGACGGACAGCCAATGCTAAACTGTCCAGTGCCGATTGGCACATTTGTGAGCTGTCACATATTAGGGCAATATCGTCAGCATTCTCTAAGTCTAGAAGTCGTTTTCCTAGGAGCAGATTCACACCTTCTTAGTCGTGTTCTGTAAACGCGGTTTCCATGAATTCATCAATGACGAACTTAAAGAGGAAAGGTGACAGCGGGCATCGTTGTCTCACAACACTGCAGATATTAAAGGGCGACGATAACTTGCCATAAGCCCTCAATTTGTCTGAGTTACGGCCGTATAATTCTCGGATAATATATACCTATTTCTCAGGTACACCTTTCCTGAGTAGACAGTCCCCAAGTGCACATCTATCCGCCGAATCGAATGCACCTTTGATATCGAGGAACACTACAACGGTGGGCCGCCGATATATGTGATGGTGCTCCAACAACTGACGCAAGGTGAAGATGTGGTCAATGCAGCTACGACCTCGACGAAATCCAGCTTGCTCTTCACGAATCTGGCTTTCTCGAGTGTCAGTCACTCTGGGAAGAATGACAGAAGCAAGCAATTTGGAGGCGATGGAGATCAGACTGATTCCTCTATGGTTGCCGCATTCCGATCGTGAGCCTCCCTTGATAATTGGAATTATGACGAAGCGGCACCAGTCGGTTGGGACAGTTTCCTGCTCACACAGTTTCACTTGTAACTCAAATAAATCACCCACAAAAGCAGGCCTCCGAGTTTGAAAAGGGCTGGTGGAAGATCAGCTGGTCCCGCGGCTTTTTCTTAACTTCGACAGTACGATCACACGTGCGACATCTGAGCGAGTGGGTGGATCCAAAGGCATAGCCCACGGAGCGGAGCGATCAGCGGCCGGCAAGAAATCTAACAATTCCGACCGATTAAATTGCCTTTCTAAGTGCTCAGCCCAAAGCTCCAAGCGTTTTGACAAGTTGTGTATAGGCTGTCCACTCTCCTCACGTATAGTTGCACTAACATCAGATCTCCTGCTGCCCGTTTCCCATATCATTCGGAATAATTTACGATGGTTGCAATGGGCAGCGGCCATATCTATCTCTGATGCACGATGAGACTACCAGGATTTGCGGTCTGTCTTCAGGCTATTAAAGAGCTTTGTCCGAATTTCTTTGCGAGTTTCATTGTGTTCGCTTCCAGCCGGAATATACCGGCGAACATCGATAAGTTCCAGAGACTGCGAAGAGACCTAATGTCCATGTTGGTTAATTAGACTTACCACATGAGGATTTTCCTGCTGCTAGTAAGGTCTGCTGAATATGAGACCAGGGACCAGTGAGCACTTACTCAACTTGCATGTCAGCGTACTTTGATAGGATTTGAGAACAGCTGGCTTAGTCAGTTGGCTAGTGTCAATGCACTCACAACGTCGCCTTCAGCGTCCGCCAAAACGCATGCGCACGTCAGCACATACAACTGCATGGTCGGTGTCCACACTTGTGCTCCAAATCGAGCGACAGTTCTGGACGCAGCCTCTCTATCGATACCTTATCGTAAGGTGATCGATTTGCGTCCGTAGCTGGTTCGAGGCTGGTGGGCGCTAAGTCACCCTCCGACGGGTGCCTTGTCGGAAATTGGTGCTCGCAAGAAACGAGCGAGCATCTTCACACAAATGAAGTAACCGCTAACCGTTATCATTACGGCAGCCTGCACCAGGTTGGCCGCCCAGATGCAGTTCCTTGGTGGATAATTTGCCAACATGAGCGTTCAAATTCTCAGCCAGCATAACAATGTCCGAGGTTCTTTTGTGTCGAAGGAGCTCGTTCAATTAACGATAGAACTCGTCTTTTACCGAATCATCGCTAGAGTTTGTGCGAGCATAGGCAGCGATAACGAATAGACACCTGTTAGTCCCGCGCGACTTCGAAGCTTTGAACGAGCCAGCCAATCGGACCGCACACAACCGTCTACTGATTGGTATCCAGTCAACCAGAGCAGATTCAGCCCAAGGACTTAGGATAATACCAACACGGGCTTGGCCGGTGCTCAAAGCTGCATCCTCACCGGATAGGCACAGTGAGAAACTGCTGCTGGTGTCACCTGCTTGGGAGAACAAAGTGAGCATTGTGCTCAAGTCTTGCATGCGGGTCTCTGATAAGCAAAAGTATTGATTGAGAGCGTTTCTAATGTTCGGGAAAGCGCTGCCTGTTGACTGATCTGTAGCAATTTGAGTACATTGAGACATACCAAACTGTAGGTTGATCAAGCTGTCCAGATGCAAGCCGGTGAACTGGGCTTGGCAGCTTGGTTGGAAATGGGCTTGTCGAATAAACAGGAATGACGCCCCATGTTCACATGTGATTTGAAACTAAAAGGTAAAAGCCTATCAAAGCAAGTTGGGAGAGGGCCAAAATTGGGGGTTGAAAACAGAGGGGATAAAAGTGAAGCTGGAACGGGTAAGAGTGAAAAAGCGTAAGAGTGGAATAAGAAATCGGTAGGATTGAGCAGTATCATCCAAACCCTATCCACCCTGCTCGATGCGGCATTTGGGACACCGTGGATTATCTTTTGCAGTGGCCAGAACATCAAGAAAGATGTTGAAGAGCAATTCAATGCATTGCGTGGGCAGGATGGTGTCAGGTCGCCCAGACCTAGACAAGAGAACCACTAGGGTTCCCACCCAAAGCATTTGGTTCAAAAACCTGACCGCAAGGCAACGGGTTTGACGTTGAGCTACAATGAGTCAGTTTTAAGGAGTAAGGAGCCACCTCGTTCCAAACCCCAATCTGGAGGACCAGGAGGCTGAGTTTGTCTGGCCTCTAAGCATTAACCAATCTGGCATGAGTGGCTCTGAAGGTGCAAAAGCACCACGCAGCGTAGCGCAATGGATCTCTGAAGCACGCAAACCATCGCACCACGGTAAGATCCAACCTCATTGCAATGGGGCTTTAAAGTAGGAATGACATTATCTCATGATTTTATTCATTTCCATCAATACTGTGCCAAAGTATCACAGTTCAAATAAGTGCAGTACAGTAGTTACTAGATATAGCTCTGATTCTGCACCTAATAGAACAGTGTTCTTCTGGTGCATCGTGTTGCAGAACTCAATTCTTCATGGACAAGCCTTTATTAGACAAAGACATCTAAGTGAAAATTTCAGTATGTTTAGCAAGCCAAACTCCTTGACATAAATTGCAAGTTCAAGTCCATAACTAATGACCCTTCTGAGTCGATGAGGTTCCTTCTTTGCTTCAGTTAAACAAACGGTGAATCACTCAGAAATATTGGCCAATCCGAGTCCAGTAATCAAATCCGTCACGCCTGTAGCCCACTGACTATCTGGCTCGCTCGGTTGATCCATCTGCTCACTCTGATCTGCTACTACCATCATATCCTCCCTTTTTTTCTACCTACGCCTCCATATTGCTATCCATCCAGTACACCTTGCCACTGCGTCGTCTTCGCTGTATCTGCGGCTGTGGTCTCCTTGCCCTACGCCATCTGCCACTCCACTCCCAATCCACATTGTTGTCTGATCGTCGCTCAAATTGGAGCGATGTCTTTCCTCGGCGCCATTCAGCAGCCCAAACTTTAACTGTCGCAAATGATGAAAGGGGCCTCGATATAAATTCACCATGGGTTCATGCATTTCCTGCGGCTGAATGTTCTCTAAGGTAAAATTTTTATAACCACTCTGTGTTTCAAGCTTTGATTACTTCACACATGTTGGGGCACCACTGAAAGTGATAATATTATAAGTGAATTGAGCAAAAGCTAACCACAAACGACGCAATTAATGAAAGAAGATAGGGAAATTACTGGACACACTGGCAATCATCTTCATCATTATGTTTCGTAGTCAAGCACAAAACTTCTCGTACAGCAATCGCATAAAAGTAACCGAAATGGACAGGTTTCCTCACAGCTCAGTTTTGAATCCAAGGCCAATCAGCGGCTGCAATCGATAGACTCACGCTCGTTTCCATTGTTCCTATCCTGCTGTTAAGTGTAGCAACCAAGACACCGTTGGCAAAATCTATCAATAGCAAGCAGCTATAGGCAACCGACCTGGCCACCAACTCGAAGGTGCTGTTAAACGTGCCGAAACGTAACATTGGTGTGATTGTCTGCTACAACTTTAACAAAGGATCTGAGCGATGCTCAAATCATAAAGAAGTTCTCACTCACTTCCGGAAAGTCATCAGCTCTAACATGCATCACAAGATCAATACCAGTGAAGGCTTGGTGAAACTGTGGAACCCCAACAAATATGTGCACCAAAGTTTTTGGGTCCAAAAGAATATTCTTAAGCGGAATGTAGCCATACAGTAAGAACCTGTGGCACTCCGTTTGTGATGAGATTGCTGGTGGAGACAAACCCACTAAATTAGCAACTTTCACTAGACGTCCAACCTGCTGACATCAGTTGCATCGGGAACGATTTTAAGGTCGTACTTTTGTTGATAGGCTGTTTCCAGAAGGAAACGTTTGGGATACGTGAATTCCAGCTCTGCCGGAACACAGTGCCTTGGGTGCATCCAATACTGACATAGATAACGACTAAGCAGCGATCCTGAAGCGGTAGAAGTAAGTTCAGTTGTTTCCTACTCGACACCAAACTCGCGTCTAGTCAAGAAAGAAAAGCCTCCACATGTGCGCAGATTCAAAAGCCATACTCAGCAAGTTAGCCGAATGATTTGCGACCTAAGCTCTATCACGTAAACATGGCTAGGCTTATAGTTAATATGTGCCGGGGTAGCGCCACCAGGTATATTGGTTTTCCTGGACGGATAAACTTGCAATGATCCAAGGTTTGTAATTTCCATTTTCACGGCTACATCCAATGTACACACACAAGCGACAAAATTAGAGTGTCCATTCCATTTAGTGTCACGCATGGCTGACAAGCGACGCCGTTCCCTTTGTGCTCGCGTTCACCTTCCTCTGTCTTCTGTCCCTCAGACGAACTTCAAGCTGGCGGTTTCTGTTAGCCGGTTAATGGACAATAAGCGGATGCATTCCACTTCTTGACGCAGTCGAATTACAAGGCACAAACTCCTAATATACCATTAAGAACTAACCAAGATGGAACTGAAAGACCTCGTCCTCAAGTTTGCTCTTTCGGGACCTTTCATTTGTTAAACGGCTTCACTGGAGCCATAGAGACATACAAATTAAACCTAATATTAACTGACGAAGAATTCCATTCAACTTTCGATTCATTTCAAAAAGGAACTTCAGTCACCCAAAAGGGTAACTATTCAGTTGTTACACACATTCATTCAGCATTGTGAAAAGAATAAAACGTAAAACAGTGAATACACAACTAGGTGGCGTAGATAACCTTTTAGTTACAATGGAAATTTGCTTGTAACCTCTAGAACGACCGAGCTGGATCACACAAAAAACGCCAAATATAAAGTTTTGGATGACTGGTAAGCACTAGTATGTGGAAAAATGTATCTGCACTGTTGTTTGGTTGAGGAAGTTGTTACACATTCAGTCAGTGCATCGACGAGTATTTTCGAAGCTAATGTTTTACATCAACTGTCATGACTAGACACAAGTATGTCAACGAAGTTCGGCTTCGGAATGTCACTACACCGATACAGTTGATGCAATTACTTATCTAGGGAGTTGAACTGCTTCCTTAATAAAACAGAACATGTCATAGGAAAGCAATAAGTTCAAAGGGGTAAAACACAGGCAGTGATGACTTGAAGTATTAGGTAACGGGGAACCGAAGAGGATCGCAAACGAGCAGCGTAGACAGAAAACCATATCGCATTTGTGAACTGTTTATTCACATGAAGTGGCCATGATAGATCACGGCAGGGTATGACACTTAGATGCTTCAACGCGCCAGGGAGGGCAACTTCTCGTCATCCATGGAAACATTTTGACAACGACGGCATTTGTGTTGGGATAATAGAACGCCATTGCGTTTTACTGTATTCATCGAGGAAGTGGTAACGGGAACCAGAGGCATAAAATGGGGGGCGGGTGTGGCGGTATTTCTATTACGGATGGTTGTTTTATACGAAATACAACTTCATCAAAATTGTATCCATGAATTAAATGGTAAACATGAAGAGTGATAAGCATACTGATACCGAAGATGGAATTGTACTACAAACCTTAATCTCCGGGAAACTGTAAGTGATGCTGAAAGCATGGATGCACTGTGACATGTTTGTACTGCTGATGCAGAAGAAGCGCGCGAAAATGAAGGATTGGAAACGCAACCATACTTCTGCACGATAACACACAATCAGCTTATAATATGTATTTTCGCCAGTGGGATTTTAAGATTGTTCATGAGATTCTTATTCCACCTGTCCTAATCGGATCTACTGCTATGTAGCATGTCGATTATGAATTTAGTAAGTGGTGCTACCTGTAAAGAATGTAAAACTGAAGTTAAGAAAGTAACAACAAAATCTTTTCGAGAGTTGCGAAACAGTGAGCAAAGATTGAGAACATCGAAGGTGGATTCTCCTTCAAAGGTGGCTCTGTTTGATTTCGGCTGCAGCATGTCTTCAACGGGATAGTCTAGCTTTCCGACTGGTGGAAACTAAATACAAAAGCGGGTGAACAAGGAGTTGTAAAAATGCGTTCTGAATCATTTCGCAACCGCAAGGATCTAGGGAGCTGGCTAGTTGAATGTAAGTTACTTGATGAAATGGAGAAAGCACTTGTAGAAAGGTAGTTGCTTGAAATTTTACCCAGAATACTTGATATAGTCAGGTTTCTCATAAAGCAAAGCAGGACAGTGTATGGTCACAGAGAAAACAGCCTTAACGATAACGGGGGCCAAAAATAGAGGGAATTATTTAGAAGGTATACATTTGCTGGCAAAGAATGAACCTATTCTTCAATAACATTTGGTGGCAGTACAGCTGGGAAGGGAAATCAGCACCTTTTCTTTGTCTCGACACGTTCAAAAGGAGCTTGCGAGTATTATGTTAAAACATATGAGAAAGAAAATTATAGATCAGATCAAAGAAAGCAGGTGTATTTGCTAAATTTTCGGTAGCACTCCTAATGGGTCTCACAAAAATCAGATGAATCAAAATCAACCGACGGTAGATGAGTCATTCTTTGGCTTCGTAAAAACCAACAACATAAGGGCAGTGAAAACTCTGGACCGGTTTTAAGAGAATCGGAGAAGGATGGATTTCAGATTGAAAACTGTCGTGGCCAAACATTTGACAATGTTGATGCTTTTACGCGCAAACGATTGGGTGTCCAGCGACCGATCTGTGGAATCAGCCCAACTTTACATTTGTGTTATGCGCAAACCATAATCTGTGTTCATGCAGCTTCTGCGACGATTTATTCGGTTACATTTTTTGTACGATGGACCGAATATTGTCATTCATTTCTTCAGTAAATAGTACTTGAATGTCTTGCTTCAAGTCACCGGTATAGGTATCAGGTGGCCGTATACTTTAGATGGGGTTATCGAGCAAGGGCTGTAAAGATTGTAGTGAACAAATACTCTGAACTGGTCACTTCTCTGAATAATTTCATAAAATGAGGAGAAAATGCAACCGCAACATCAGCTACACCTTTAATTCTCATACTGGTCTTGTTGTTACGGTTTATTTTGTTTCTGAGCATTTAGGGATCTGTTCCCAACGAAAGCAATGATCCACAGATTTGTCCACATAAGTGGGCTGGATCTGCAGTGAAGTTCTAACAAGCTTACAACGTTAACAATTTGCTTTCTTCAGAATAGAGAGAAAATGGTGCACTTTGTAATGGATGAATCAGAGAAACACTACGACAAATTGAGGGTAAGCATGAAGCATGAACTCAGCCAAATGAAACGAATGGACGGTGAAGAGTTGTTTGATATATCGATGTGATTTGATGCAGAGTTGAAACGGGAAGTGGTGTCTCTCATGGACAGTTTGACCGATGAAGTGCCATAGATTTCAACAAGCTACGTACGTTGTCTCATTCTCCGCAACAAGATTGCTTACGTGAACGCGTCATGTGTTCCACCAAGGCCCTAAATCTTTATGTTTGGCTTCTAATGAATAATGTTGGTTTCATGTGATGGTGGAAGATTTTTGCTCCGATGCTTCGGTGATTAGTGACTTAGTTTTCATTTATTTCTCCCAGGCTATCCCTATGGTGCACTCAGTCAAGTTTGGCTAACTAACATTTTAAAAATACACAACAAAAGGCTACGATCACAGCGTTGTACGGTTCGGTTTCATTTGTTACGACGAATACCCGATGCAGAACCGGAAAACTGCAATGTATTTCTCATTATCTGATTCTGTCCGCATAAGAAGCAAATATATTCCACCATCATATGAAACCAATATTATGCATGAGAAGCCAAACTTGAAGTTTTATGGCTTTGGTGGAACACGTGACGCTTTCACGTAAGCAATCCTGTTGCGGAGAATGAGACAACGTACGTAGCTTTGAGAAATTAATATGTACAGTTGTTTTGTGAAAACAACTTAGCACACCGATTGAAGCTAGTGGAACAATTCTGTTCGAACCGCAGCCTTATTTACAGAAACGTGAATGCACTTCAAAAGTTGCAGCGTGGAATCACACCACTCAGTACGATTGGTGGGTATAGACACAACAAAATGATGGTGGACAACGCCTCATTGCCAAGTACTGGCCTACTTTCGAAGGACTACTAACCTCAAACGTTATACTTGCATCTGTCCCCACACCATCAGTGTTATCCAGCATCAAATTCATAACAAAAATGGTTCTGAAAAAGCTACTATCCTTGCGTACATACAGCATTCCTGGGGTGCATAACCTTCACCCTAAAGCACTGCAGGCAGCAGCCATTCACCTAGCCCATCCACTTGCCGGATTCTTTCGGAGAAGTCCGTCTGATGCTACCAATTACCGTCCGGTAACACTTCTCTTTGCGCATTCCAAAGTCATGGAAGCGATCATTGCTGAGGTAATGATGGGCTACTTGGAAAACGTAGGCAATGCATTATAAGGATGGGTTGGTAATTTTCTCCGTGAACAGCAATGGAACAATGGAACAATGGATTTATGCGGGTATAAAAGCTGAAGCTTGACAAATCCCGTAGGGTGATCAGTGCGAAAATCATAGAAGTGTGAAAAATTTAATGGAAACCAATTCAGTAAAATCGTTTAATAACGAGTCACTACAAGCTTGTGGACTCACCGAGTTTGAAGTGTCAAAATAATAATCCACTATAACTCCGGAGGGGATCATGAGGTATGGAGTATTTGGTTAAAAGAGTCACCGCCTCTTGAAATTCGCATGGAGCAAAGTGTTTGAGTTTGAAGCGTCAAAATATAAATCCACTGTTGAAATTTGCATGGGGGAAAATTATTTTTAAATTATGGATTTTGGATCTCTCAAAATTAGACTGTACTATGGGAGATAGTGCAATGAAGTGAGTGCACTATCAACTCGATTTTTGAACTCGATCAGGTTGGGTGCACTGACTACAGATTCTGGGAGAGCATTCCAGGCTTGGCAAACACGTACGGAAAAGAAATTCCGTCGACATTCCAAACGGCTGTACTGCACTGCCAGCTTCAGATGATGGCCTCTCAGGTTGTTGTTGTTGTTGTTACTGAGCTCCAGCAGATGGCGGCAGGTATGATTGGGGTCCGTCAGAATCTGATAAGCCAAAATCAAATCTCCCCGTAGTCGTCGATATTGACCACTAAATATTCCGAGCAATCTCAGTCTGTCTTCGTAGCGTAACTGGCCTAAACCTTTCACGTTCTTCGTTGCGCGTCGTTGAGGTTTCTCTAAATCAGAGAGGTCTTTCCTCAGCCCCGGCTGCCAGACTTGTATTGCATACTCCACGTGTGGTCGTATTTATGCACCTAGAAGTTGGTGAAAAGCGGATGGATCGAAGCGTCCAAATGTGCAGTTATAGGTTAGAGAATGAACACCTGTACCCGACCCTACTCGAGTGGAGTGCGACGGTCTTGCGAGAGCCATCACCTCAAAAATTTTACTTTTCTGGATGTCGTTAAAAGTTGGCCTGCGATCAAGAGAATGGACGACCACAAGATCCTCCTGTGCGACCTAGATGGGACCTGGCAATGACCGGTGAGGAATTCACTGCCAGTAAATGCGGTCAAGTGACACATTATCCACATCCGCCATAGACACGCCTATCGCTAGAATATTGGGGCATATGACTTGCTGATAATCCCACAGGAACTTGACCTCGGTGTGCTGGTGCAGGACGACTTCGGTTAGTTCAGACAGTCGGAATCCAATAGTGGTAATCAGCACGATGTTAGCTTGCGGATGGCACTCGAATGTTTGGATTCATTCATCTTCGCTATGATGCTCCATGCCTACGTGAGTTAACACGTTGAATACGTAATCTAGGCTTGGCACGCTTGGCTACACCGGGACCTTGCAGCGCTTGGAACTCCCCATGGTCGAGCAGCGACTAAATGCACCCGGAGTGTTCAGTAGACACTACAGGTTGCTACGTGGAGACATCATATTAGTCTACCAGATACGAAACGACCCCACGTACACATGTTGCCACCTACGGTAACGCATCCCAAACACCAACTTCAAAGGCAACAGCCTGAAACGAAGTCAACTACACAGTCGGCTTTTCATTAATCTAGACGAATCTCAGCTCGTAGCGACTCAGTGATTTGTCCATAAGTAGCCATCGAACGTTTCGGTGCCTACGCTCTTTATGTGTTCAACGACAGCCTGGACGTTAAGAATTCTATCCGACCGGAAGTCTCATTAACACCATTTGCCAGCGGACCAGTTTAGTCGTCAACCCATTTGTAAAAGAGGATAAGTATATTAACAGAAATGTATTGGAACAAACATCTATGCTAGTGAAGGATATGTTCAAAATGTCCGCCGGCATTCCGCTTACAGTGCAGAGACCGCTTGACGCAATTGGCGAGCACTTTCTCCAATGTATCTCTCGTGATCGCGCGACATTCGTTCACAATATTTTCTTTAAACCGGTACAGTGTACGCGGCCTTGTTTTGTACACTCGCCGCTTCGGATAGCCCCATAGAAAAAAGTCCATGGGGTCCAAATCTGATGAGCCAGCAGACCACTCCATTGGTCCACCGCGTCCGACCCAATAGTGGCCAAATTTGTCGGCGAGGTAAGCACGCACCGTTTTAGCAGAATGTGCAGGTGCACCATCCTGCTGCCACCAACTAGTATTGCCTGCCCCATCGGCCTCCAACTGTGGAAGCACAAATGTCTGTAGCATTTCCAAGTACGACGATGCTAGGAAATGATAAGACTTTAGTACTTCAAAACAACAACCTACCGGTCACATTCCCGGAAAAGAAATATGGGCCCAAGATTTTCTGACTTGTTAATCCGGCCCAAACCATCAGTTTCACACTGTGGTTCACACGTGATGCGGTAAATTTTCGTGGGTTGCTGGTAACGCAACAGTAATGTTTCATTGTTCCATGCAGATGAAAAAATGTCTCATCTGTAAAGGTAACTGAACGAATATCTCAGTGATCCAAAACACCAGCGCAAACGTGTATGCCGCTTCTCCGGATCGCATGGGTTCAAAACCTGCACTTGAATTGCACGGAACCTCCGAGATTTTCGTGCCCGTAATATCCGGTTTACAGCATATCGAGTCGTGTCACAGTGCGGTGCGATCCGACGAATGCTGAGATCGGGACTTTTTGACACTTCACTGACTACAGCACAAGCTGAACAGTCGTTCGTGGTGATGCTAGGAGGTCCGTTTCTCTTCATGTTACACACACTCCCAGTTTGCTCGAACTCATTCAATAGTTTAAGCAGGTACCGGGCGGTGAGAGACGCATTCCTGCGTTCATTGTACTGTATTTTCTTGAAGCTGATGCGGCGTTTAAACCGCATGCAGTGTACAGCCGAATAATCAGCGCGCGCCGAGTAACAAGAACGTTACGTGATCCCGACTGCATTGTCTGCTCGTGCTCCATTACCTTTGATTCAATAATATTGAAAAGCGTTCCAATGCCTAACCTCGTCCTCAGCTGAACTGCCATCACGTGCGCACATTCACGTGGCAGTTTTGTTTGTTTAGGCGGACTTCGCTGCGCAGCGAGCGAGATACACGGAGATAATCGGTGATCGCTTCAACGCCTACGGTTGACCATGACATTCAGCACTCAGCTCGAAGTCAGCTGACGGTTAGCGAACGATGGAAACACGTTGTGGCTGTCTGCATTCATCTCGCTCGATGATCAACAGCCTCATGTCGGTTTGTCTTCAAAGGTTATGCTTTTTCTCAGCTGATCCGTGCACTAAATCACTCATTTGCCGAGAATTCCATACGTCCGCACCACTAAGGTGAGAGAGAATTGCATGTCTCTGCACACGCAGTAGCATGTTGCGAATTTCGCTAAACATTGGATGGCTATTGGATGTTGGGGACAACAACCATAAGTGACCGGCGTTCACCATTAGGAAGCCACGGTAGGTAAATGAACGCTAATCAACCTTCTTCCATCAGACCAACCGTATGCTACTTCTCCATCTTCAGGGAGAGACGAAAAATATCTTGAGAATATTAGTCGAGCGGCCTTAGGTCCGGTTGTATTCCATCAATAATTTATCTGGCGACCAAGTGATTCTGACGAATAACGCGCGAATGATCCTTCTAGCTCGAATGTAAGCCTGGTCCCGTGGCAACGTATCGCACACCCTGATAGCTTCCTTCGCCTAAGTTCAACAGTAGTACATCAACTATAATTGTCGTTGCCCTTTCTTATGAACTCACCCCTTATCAAAGTACTCAAATTGCTCCATGAGCCTCCAATACATGACAGGATTAGCCTCGAAGTACTCTAGTTCGAACATTAAAAGACACAATTGACAACCGATCTCAAAGAGATGATGGGCGACAACAAGCAAGGGTTTGAACTCGCTACACTTCCGCTTCAGGCATCAACAGTTTTTCCTTCCATTCTGCTAGCTTCGATGTAATGTTCGAGGCATCGGAGTTCATACCAAATCTACTACTGTCCTAAGTACTAATACTAACCGGCAAACAAGTGCGAGCATTAGGATGGTCTAAGGCTACAATAAACGTTTCAACTTTCCGATTTTCATCAAACATTCCAGCGTTTTTCCGTGTTTAATTCTTCTTGACGATATCCTCCAAGCTCGATATTTAGACCAAGTAATTCTGGACTGTCAAGCACTGTTAGCATCAACTCGGCGGTGTACTCAAGCAACACGTAAGACTCTCGGATTAAGTAAAAGGTTAAGGTCGGAAGTACGCTATGGCGTTGCGAATTGTATACTGACCTTGACAATGTCCATCACAAATCTACAATAGTTCGGTTTTTACTTTAAAACAAGACTTCCAAACAAAACTAGAAGTCAGCAACAATTAACTTAAGTCAAACGGAGACACCATGCCGAATAAACGTTCAGACAGATGTGCTTTCGAGCAAAACGCTTGATGAGCTGATCAATCAACCGTAAAATGTCAGCTGATAAGCGTCTGCACAAACTGGCAAGAAAGAATAATGAGGGCCTAAGGGCATACGTTGTTGGAATCCAAAATATTGTAATTTGTCCGTTAAGCCAAAGGATATTTTTCTCCTTGTCTCACTACTATACTATACCTTACGTTCCGAAACAATAGCCCGAATTTCCTCAGTTGATCGTTGAACAACTTGCACACTTAATGGTGACTCTTGGGCACACTAAATTGCAAACTGTGCACTGGTACACTTGGGTCTGTCAACATATTTCGCTCACCTGTTCAAATGGGGTATGACGGACTACAGTGATGGTAGAATGCCAGAGAAGCAGGTCTGCATCCTCAGTACTGGGGTTCGGGCGATGGATGGACGACAAGACCAAGGCAGACGTGAGTTGCCATACTGTTTTTGGAATGCCAAGACGGCATGCTAGCGTTATCCGACGGGTGTTTTAATGATTGATGAGCAGACAGAACATCTCGCACAGCGTGAATGAGAACTGCATTCGCTTGACTGATCCAGCCATTGGTTTCTCTTGGCCCGATCGATTTGTACACCTTTCTGTAGCAGGTTAGTATGCTAGCCACAGAGATCCCTGTCAGTTCGCTCTGTGTTAGTCGCTTAAAACAATAACAAGGGCAGCCTCAAGAAAGCTACGTCACACCGCACTGTATCTGTGTGAACGAGAAGGCCGCGTTGGTCTCATATAGACTAACATGAAAGCAGGTGAGTGGGTTTGAGCGAGCATTGGGGATAAGAGTTCCAAAAGATACCGAGGTTGCCGCATGAATTATGAAATGACGGGGTAAGCGGTTGCGGTATTGGGTTACACATTGTGTATCGCTCCATCTGTTGAAACTGCTAAGCGACAAGTGATGGTCAAATATGGTTAGTGTGCTGTGGTGATATTTTATGAGCGTGCTAAAGCACGGCGGGGTAATTCAACGAAATGGTCGTAAGTGCACTCACACAAAGGCCGCAAACGCAGAGCTCGAAGTTTAATGCCTAGTGCGTTAGAGACAGAGATTGCGTACAACTGAATGACATTTCACATTTCTTGATATCAATAAAACGACCGATGCGCTGACAAACATCAGAAACGGGTCCAAGGATCATCATGCTACCATAAGTCAGCGGCGTCTCTGAGGTGGTGTTGAGACTCCTACTATCTGTCGGAATCGGAGTTGCTCACAAGCCGACAAAAACTATACGCGACAAGCGCTTCAACGAGAAGGACGGGCTTTGAAAGGAAGAGACAAGCAGTGTGAGTTACAAAGTCCACGGTCAAAATTGTAACCACTACTATGTGGGCCAGACAGGAAGAGAGCTCGGCACTGGGCTACATGAGCATAGCCTAGCCATCTGCTTACATGACAAGAACTCCCTGATGTCGGTACATATGGACGCCGAGAATCATCATTTTGATTTGGAGAATGTCAGGATCATAGTCAGGAAAAAAATTTGAAAAGCACGCGAGTTCATCGAGGCTTGGTACTCGGGAAAGAACTCACTCAACAGACACAGATCTAGATTTAGCTTTTGAAGCGCTGGGGGTCAAATCAACACTCCGCTCCAGATCCACTAGACCAAAGAATGTCACTGAGACGGACTCTAGTCAAAGGTACGCAAGTGATGACTACGCGGGCAGATCACGTGGACCAACCGACTCCTGAGGTGCAAAGAAGTAAGTGATCCATAGACACGTGGATCTAGAAGTGGCCCGCATAAATAGCGCTGATGATGTCGTCTAGTCTGACGATGAAACGTCGGCCGTCAAATCAGCCAGCTTGATGGAAACCCGCCTAGCCTCATCCGCATCCCGAACTACAAATATTCTCAAGGATGTCTGGTTTGTTACGCATGTTATGCGCATGATCCTAGCTAAATATGTATTATTCTGATGTGGTAAATTAGATAATTGACTCAAAGTAACCAGAAATCATTTATCCATGTGGTTGTTCACCAGCTGTGAGTAGTTCATTTTTGAAGTTTCGTGAATGCAAGTTTGTTGATAAATGTGATTTTTGTTACTTAGGATTAGGAAAATTTTCTATCAATTTTATTGCAATGACGGTTACCTTTGTGGCATTGGAAGGAAGGTCGTGCCATGACGCAGTTATCTTACGAGTTATTTAGTGCAGACGCCGTCCTCCATCGCTCAGTGGCGTAAGCTGCTGGCTATTTAGCGTCGGATTCTAGCGCTTATGGTTTCGATCTGTAATAGGGAACCAAGGGAATGCGCACCACTGACGAGCCCCATCAGGGTGAAACTAGTCTAGTGTTTTTCCGGATTATGGTTGTGCCGTGTATCTTGTAAGCCGGTGTGACGAATACGTGAAAGCATGGATTATGTCAGTTAGGAAAAGGCGAACACAAACAGCTGAAATGTATACGTAAAGATGTAGATTATAGCATGCGCCATTCTTTATAATGAGTTACAATGAACAATTGATTTATACGGATTAAAGCTGTGGGTCCCCTTCAGCCATTTCGTCAGAGAAGTGCGAAGACATAAGTTGCGATGTGTTAACATTTCGATTGTTTCTTCAATAGCAAACACAATGCAAGCAGGATTCATGGACATTTATATACAGGGGGAAAAGTTGGCACACCAATCAAAATGTCAAATTCATGACCACAGTAACCTACTTGAATGTCTTAATAGTTTCCTTGCACACAACACTGATTGATAAGCCCTAATTAGCAAAGCCTCACTGATTGTCATGATAATCGGATTGTTGTTGCGTAATAACACTTTGAACGCAGTCCCGGGTTCACCTGATGTCGGGTTGCCAAGAGATGCTTGGTGATAGAGGATGCGGGACTCCTGTTCAGCTTTGGATCCACTCCGTTTTGTTGCGTCATCAGTTACTCCACCCACCTTGGCACATGTTCAGCTACCCTCTGAGCTAACTGACGGTCAGTCCTGCCTATGTAAATGTCACCGCAACCGCAAGTGAACTGGTAAACGACGAGTGAGGCCGAACTGACTGATGAGTTGCTCTGACGGTCATGAAGAACAAAGCTTCGCGTTGTATGTATGAGTCGCAACTGAGCGGTCGCGTAGGTGCGCGTAAGGGCGGAGCGGAGTTTATGTCCGATATCATTCGATACATGGTCTCCTTTGAACGGAATAAGCAAGTAAACATTCTTTTTCTCTGCGGTTAACATCGGTATTTTCTCCTTGGGAGGCCTACTGTGGATCTGAATGAACTTCTTAGGAAACCCATTTGACACCAAAGTTTTGAACAAAAACTCTTCTTCAGCTTGCAACATTTCGGGGCTGCATATCCGTCTGGCTCTGTAGCAAAGCGTTTTCACCAGGCCACGTTTGTATGCGCCTGGAGCAAAGCTGGAAAAGTGGAGGTACTGCCCGCTCCAAGTTGCCTTGAGATGAACCGTGCGCTATAGTGTACCATCGGTCCGTCTCTTAATGAGTATATCCAAAAATGGCAGACTATTATGTTGCTCCAAATCATGAAACACCGATAGATTTGGCTGAATTGAATTCAGAACTGTCAACGGCCGCACAAACTGTTCGTTGGTGGTGAAGACTAGGATGTCGTCCACATACCGCTTGTGCAACGTGGCTTCACCATTACTGGCAGGAACTTGTCTTTCTATCAGGCTGAGAAAGATGTCTGCTAATACTGATCCAAGAGGGCTACCCATGGCGACGCCGTCGACCTGTTTATAAGCTGTGCCCTCAAACCCGAACCGTATATTTTCCGTGCATAGTAGGATCATATCCCTCAAATACTCCAGCGGCAGATCAACAGATATGTTTTGACTCACGATGAAATCACACAAATTTTCCACCGTCTCACGTAGAGGCACGTTTGTGAATAGGGAGTCGACGTCTATTGAGTACATGTGCTCCGCACCCAGCGACATGTGTTCCAGTGTCTCGACTAATTGAAAGGAGTCCTTTAGACAATACGTGGCCAGGAGCTTGCGTACCGGCTCCAAACTTATCGCTAGCCACAGCGCAACAATGTGATATGGTGAGTTGTTCATACACACAATCGGGCGCTGTGGGTTACCTGCCTTGTGAAATTTCGGAGCGCCCCTCATTCTGGGTGTCTGAGTGCCGGTCGGTTTCAACCGTTTGTATTGCGAGTCATTGATGTAACCATGTAGCAAAAGAATCTGCAGTTTCCTCGCCACTTGTTTCTCGACCATGATGCTGTTTTCTGGTGTCGTGTCTAACTGGAACTTCCTTCTGTCCCACAAAATAGATTCCATCTTTGCAATGTAGTCAGTTCGGTCCATGATATCAATGCCTGATCCCTTATCCGGCTGCAGAAACATTACGTGTCACATTTGTTTTAACTCCTTGATCGCCATATAGTGTTCCGCTTGCAGATAGCATCTCTGGCTTATCGGCTTGTTCATGTATTGGTTCGCAAACTCTACCAATTTTGCCCGGAACCAACCCGCATCTTCCATTGACCTTGGCACATGGTCACTGAGCTGTTCATTCAGATACTCAAACTGAGTCTGCGTGTTGAGCTTATCTATAGCTTTTGGCGGCAATCGGTACTTCAGTCCAAGTGAGAGAACTTCCAATTGTGTGCGCGTGAACTGTACAGAGGATAGATTGTATACATACTTTGAGCACTCAGTAGGGAAAGCAGCATTTGGGGCTTTTGCAAGGGAACCCTGCAGATTGCGGACTGTTTTCGTTCTTGTGCGACGGATAATGTCAGCGGAAAAGGCCTCAAATTTCAACCGGCAAACCAACGACAACTCTTTGAGCCCGCATGCAAACCGTGTCTTCGAGTCGAGGAACTTTTCTTCTCGTCCAAGTCAGGCGTCGATGTGAGCCGACGCTACCCTTGCTAAATTGGTGTTGTTAATTGGCAACTTGTTGCCTGACAGCGTTTTGGCAAATCGTCGCGGGAAACAGCACGAACGGATACATCCTTCGTAAAATTCTCTCCGAGCGCGTTCCACAGTTAACTTGCAGCCCAAAGATACCAATCGATCTAATGCCCTCGCAACGGTAACGAGGAGTCTTCTTTTTAGAAAGGTAACACAGTGGGTCCCCTGCAGTCATTTCGTTAGAGCAGTGAGAAGACATCAGTTGCGATATGTTAACATTTCGATTGTTCTCTTCAGTCGCGATCCGCTTAGATTCACAGCACCCATAGTTAACATCAAATAATTCCATGCTAAATTCCAGGCATAGGATGGAGACGCAGTGCTAAGTGATAAAGTGTAAGTGGATGAATGCATCATCCAACCGTCTTTTAAATACTGTTATTGTCATTGCAGGGACGACCGATTCTGGCAGAGCATTCCACGGGTGCTAGACACGAATGGAAAAGAAATCTCTGCGGAACTCTATGCAATTATACTGAACAGCGAGTTTCAATGGGTGGCCCCTCAGGTTTGTATTGCTGCTGTGTTACAGTACAGGGCGGCACATGTGGTGTGGGTTTCGCAGAATCAAGTATGCCATAATCAGATGGCCTCGTAGTCTGCGATAGCTTCCACTGAATACCCCCAATCGTTGTAGTCTCTCGTGGTATGAGCGATTGCCTATTCCGATTACGTTCTTAGATGTCTGACGTTGTGGCTGCTCCAGTGCATGAAGGTCGGGTTTCATCCATGGATGCCAGGCTTGAATCGCGGATCCCACCGGGGGGGGGGCGAATATACGCACTGAACATTTGTGGAAATATAACGCTGTTTATTTGTCTAAAGGCCCGTCGCAACAGCCAGACGAGTTGGTTTCCGGTCTTTAAAGCCTCTTCGGATTGTCTGGAGCAACACAACTTATGTTGAACCAGGACACCCAAGTCACGTTCGAGAGTTGATCGTTGAGTACATTCGTTCCGAACCGGTATGAGTAGCTGCTCTCATGCCTGATGGAAAGCACCTTGCGTTTACAAATGTTGAACTGCTGTAAGTTTTGACTTGACCATTGACGCACCCTAGCTAAGTCACTCTGAAGCACATGTTGGTCGGCGTTCGGCTGGATACTGCGCCAGATCTTGATATCGTCGGCAAACATTAGAATTTTGAAGCGATTTCCTGGCAAGGTCATTAATGAACATCAACAACAAATGTGGACCGAGAACTGAGCCTTGCGGCACATCACACTCGACATCTATGGGGTCCGATAAAGAGCTCCAGACTCTGACCACTAATGGCCGTTGAAGGAGAAAGTTGGATATCTGGCTTAAATGACGTTCATAAATCCCATAATGCTGCTGCTTGGAGAGTAGTATCCGATGGTCTAGACGATCGAAAACCTTTGAAAAAGCCAGGTAGTTCACATCAACGCCTTCTTCAGCGTCAGCTGACTAGGTCCAACTACTGCGTTCGATTAGTAGATTCGTTGTGCATGATCACTGTCGACGGAAGCCATGCTGCTCAAGCGGGATGATTTTTCCGTTGTCCAGCTAACACAGTGCATGGGCAACTATGGATTGCATGACATTGGTGTGTATAGGAAGAAGCCATACTGGACGGTAGTTGGAGTGAACCTTTGTGAATCGGGGTTATTATTCAATGTTTCCACATAGTGGGAAGTTTATTCTGGTCTGAGCAACGCTGGAAAAACTGAGCTAAAGGTCCTGTCAGTTAGCTTACTGCTACTTCCAGTGCCTCTGGAGGAATGGAGTTGACACCCGGCGAGCTGTTGCGTAGATACGTCAGCTTTTGCAAGACAGCATCCGCGGTAAAAGTGATGTGGGTTAGTTCTGGCTACTAGACGACACAGGTTGGTAGATCGTTTGGTAGCGCGAGCCTTTGAAACTTAGGGGCCATATTGCATCCGCAACGCATTTGCTGCTACCACAGCCGTTCTTGTTGGGCCGTTAGCCGTCCTGAGTGGAGGAAATCCTTGCCTCAAATTTTGCAGGCTGTTAAGGTACTCGTACAGTGGTTTGTGGTTAGCACCGAAGGTTTTTGTGATGTTGTGCTGATACTTGGCTTTGTCTTCTCTTAGCAGTTGTATGCAGTGGTTAAGTTGGGTTAGTAAATTGTTCCAATTTTATGGTGCTGGAACTTCTCTGTACACTCGCCATGCTGGGTTAGGTACTCTATTACGTTTTCGAGTTCTGCTCTTAACTAAAGAAACTGAGGTACGTTTATTGCGAGTTTTTATCTCTGAAGCCTCTGCAGTCAGCTGACTGAAATTTTTCACGAACTCGATCCAGGCGACTTCCGGGGGTTCTTCGTCAAGGAAAGACAAAGTTGTGGTGCTGACGACCTGGGCTACTCGATCGTTGCTTGTGATGGTTCGCACAGTCTCATCGTTCTCATTCAGATATTCTGCATAGCAAACGAAGTTAAAACTGACCATGGCGTGATCACTGCGACCTAACGGGCAGTCTAAAACCAACACATCAGTCATTTGCTCCTCGTTGGTAAGCACAAGATGCAGCACAGATGACGTGGTACCTGTTCTGAACCGATTGGGCAGAGTGACGTGATTGTAAAATGGTACAGTTGCTACGAGAGCTTGTAGATCGGCTTTGAATTGTTCTCCGATCGTGGCAGGCGTTTCTACACAACGTACATTGAAATCACCCATGATAATTATGTGAGGGTAATTTGTTTTAAACTGCATCTTAAAGCAGCCTCTAGGTGGTAGTCGTTTTCGATTGTAGAGTCAGGGGGCGGTGCACCATGACAATAAAGCTAGCGTCCCCGTCTTCTAACTGCAAGCTGCACCAAAGAGAGTCGGAGAACTGGGAGTCTAACTCTTTCACGACTTCGCACTGTAAGTTGCTTCAGTAATACATGATTGTCCATCCTAATTTTGTGAGCCTGTCGTTCCGGATCAGCGACATTTCCCGTAGCGAAACTTCAACGTCCGCCAGTCCCATGTGCAATCACGTCTGGGTGATACTAATGACATCATATGACCCGGGAGCATGGCGATCTTTCAGTTCGGTCAGTTTATTAAAAAGAGCGTGTACATTCGTATACATTCAGGCCTGTTTCTCGGTCTCTAGAAGCCCACAGAGGGTTGAAGGGGTCAAGGGTGTGAGAACGCCGGCCGATGGGAAGTCGGCAATTACTCATTTTTTAATGGGATAATGATACCTCGTTTGCAACTTGATTCGGCCAAGGTGCCCCCAACTTTCGTTCAGACCTACGTCAGAGTCGATTAAAGCAGCGGTCAAGTTACGCTTCTGTACATTTGCCGGTATGCTTGCTTCTTCAGGTGCTTTACTATTTGAGCTGTGAAAAGCTTCTGCGACCTTTAGCCGAAGTTCAGAAGAATGACGTTTCCGATTTCTTCACCATGGATCCAAAAAATCCGTTGTTTGTTGCTTTGACTGAACCACAAGTTTTATGTTTCTAGGGTCACATCCTCTATAATTTGGTGAGAAAGGTATCCTGGTGAGCGATAGCGCCACAATGTTATCCAAAGTATGTGTTTCACGAATGAACCGCTACTCTTCTAATTCGTGTTTTCCGGTCTCTTGAACGTCTTTGGAAGGTTGTTATGACACCTAATGTATGATGAATGTGTTTAGGCGGACTTGGTTGCTGTGCCCCGCATCGGTGTTGCTTTTTAATTATCCCGCCCCCCAAGGGACATCAGGATAGGTGTGTATCCCGCAAGATCCGTGTTTTAGCCCGCTTGCGGTGAGCAAAACTTTTGCTACCCCGGTGGAGGATTCTACTGTTACTCGAATAAGTCTGGCTACTCCATAGTGTGGCGAGTTCGTATGACGAGTAATTCGTCATAAGTTTATGGGCTTGGTTTTGATACTCATCTGCACGCACAATGAGTTCTATTGGCCTTCGTCGTCGGATAACATATCCCGTAATGTGATGGCGGTAGATGCAGGGACATTTGAGCATACAACAGTCCGGGCACTATTGTTGGATCACTTTTTCGTTGATCTACAATATATGGTACTCGTTTGTCCTGACCTGCTGACAAGTGTTGATTTTTTGCTGTTTGTCACTGTATTCGCGTTAACGGTGTTTACAACAGAAGATGCGGCAACGGTGTTTACAACAGAAGATGCGGCAACGGCGGACACTGGGTGAACCATTGCTGCAATCTCTGCATAGGTAAAGGAAGTTCCGGGGGGCTTTGTCTCGATAAGAGATATTTGAGCTGCTGGTACTCAGCGTTGGTGTTTGGCTGCTCCATCCTTGTTAATACTAGATGGCAGGTCTGGTGGAATTTGCTTAACAAGACGTTTTGTATGGTTCCTGATTCTCGTTGCTGTGAGTACTGTTTGATTCACATAGGTACAGTCTGCTTTCGCCCGGCGTTCTGCCAAAGTTGGAGAAGACAACGGAGATGGAGACGTGGCTGATTGCGGTGCAGGGGAAGCGGATTGTTCAGCTTTCCGTTGCTTAGCAGCCGTTACGCTTCTGTGGTCCATACTCGTTTCCATTGGAGTAATCTTATTGTTTATCATCTGCTCTGCTTCTGCGATTAACCAGGCGCATTTCTCAGCTAAGATAAGCAAGCACTTAACGAGGGGGATGGTGGAACACGCAGTACAGAACCAAAATGCATCCTGGGAGTTATTTCGCTCCCGTAACTGCTGTTGGGACACATTTGCACATTTCGTATGGTACCATTCCAAACAGTGCGAAGAAGCCAGACCGAATTTTACTACCCGATGACATTCTCCTAACCAGCAAGCACATTTCACTTGGAGCCTTTTCGGTTTTGCATTTCTGTGATGGAGTTGGTTTGCTTGATGAACTGCGTCTGTTGAAAAGCAATACCGAATAAAATATAATTTCAAGCCTTGATCGAATGACTGTAACCGTTGATAATATTTAAGATTATACACCGTATTTGCCTGCACAACTTTTGCTGGTGGTGCTGCCGATTGCTATAAAAAGATAAGTTGATTTGTGATGCCAAGCCCAGTGACGTATCAGGATGAAACACTCTGGAACTCCCTGGTATCATCCCATGTTCCGGTATTCAGGTACACGGTTAGAAAGTAACCCATTGCTGGTGTCAAACAATAGCCGTTTCAGATAAAAGACATTGAAATATCAGAGTTGCTGAAAGCAATAGAAATAATTATCCATAGGCTGATAGACTGAAATATAATCAACTAACACATACAGGAGCAGGTTCCAACTGTATGACTTCCACTGTTGTCTATCAGTATACCAAGTAAACAACAATGTCGCTTTTTGTTATAGCAGAGGTAAGAGTACTCCACCACCCCCTTTTGTTTTATGTGTTTTTCCCTACTGACTTCTATTCACCCCGTCTCCTTTTACGGGTCCCAACATACGTTTTCTGTTGCCTCCCATTTGTGCCTAGCTTGGGTTGATACTGAATCTTATGCTTAATGGCTTCCCATTACTCTGTAAATTTCGCTCGTTCGTGAGACGCCGGATCCATCCTTCGTCTCTGGAATGACTAGCTATGTTTGATCGATGGTCAACCTTTCTGCATAACCTGTGTATATGCCCTAATTTAAATCATGTGCTTGGTTTGCACACAAATACTTAAGGGCTGGTTTGGCGTGCGGCTTGTAACCTACCCGGTCGTTCGTGTTCTCGCTACCGTTAGTGGGTGAAGCAGTCGCGGGTCTCCGACATAACACTTTGCTTCAAAATGTTTGGTCCACCTAGATATTCTGTAGCACATAATTGTTTAAGGAACTGGTTGGCAGTTCCGTACAAGTGTACGATTAGAGATACTTGGTGTGAGTTTGTGCTGCCTTCCTCGTGTTCTTACAGTCAAGAAATTATTACGTTACTTTAAATTCAGTTATTATTACGAAGCATTTAGGCTCTCGCTTAACACACATCACATTTCACTTACTAAAAATCAGGTTGGGGATTTTCCATCAAAAGCATTCGGTTAAAGTGATGCACTTTTGACAAAAATTCCCATATGCTTGCTTTGTAGATGACCGGTAATTTAACTAAAACCTACTCAAAGCTTGTTGCAAAAGGTGTCTTTGCTTTGACACACTTATGCTTCCCTCCTCAACTCAAAGCTATCGGTCTTCAGATACCTGTATGGACATGCATTGAGATAGCTTAAATGGCTGTCTTATTATTTGTTTTGCGGTGACAGCAGTTGCAGAGTGTCCAACTGTCATTGTTCGGTGTTACATCCTACAACCTTAAAGAAACACATCCATCATGCTAATCGATTTAATTAGTAAAAGGAATGGCCTCATTATTAGATGGCAGCGGAACAACTCCACAACCAGAACAGGGAATAGAAACGTTTATCTGTTCTGTTTAATCAGTACTTGACCGGGTTGTCATTTTCATTTAATGACGAGGCAACTCATCCCCTTTATTTGGGATTATCTGAACATTTACATTTGCAAACTAGCCATATTTTCTAAATTGACTACTACTCTTTTAACACCCTCTCATTCTTATACTTAGGTGTGTTTTTAGGTTTATTCTCTAGAATACTAGCTTAATAAACTCTGACTTCAGCTAACACCTGGCAGACATGCACGCAGAATATAGCACCGTAACTATTAATCACACAACTCTACCAATTACACAAACAAGCGATTCCGCTTAAAACGCTCCAGTGGGAATGGATTATTTTAGCTGGCAATATATGTAAACTGATATATTTAGTCATTCCACTTAACCTTTACTTGAATGTATAGACCCCAAGAGCTCAACGGTAGAGGCAACTTATGCTACAAACCTTAGCAACCAAAACACCGGACCCACAACCTTGCGATGTAAATCCACCTGCACATGTGCCATTCATGCTATCAACAATTGGTGCAGAAAACAGTTAAGTTATTTTACAAGGCCTCCAAATTAGAGGAGTTTTCATGTTCTTCGTATCCTTCGTTGTCAGCGTTAGCTTAACGGCTATCAAAGGTAAAATTTCCAAACGATGCTACTGCGATCGCGTGTAAGCACTGGCGGCAATTATGTTTTAACGAATAAGCACTTGTCAGAAGAGACACAACAGACTCCAACATAAACTAGAAGTCCTTAGAAATTTTACGAAATATATAAGTTAATTAAGCAAGAAAAACACGACTCACTGGAACTAATGTATAGTAAATGAGGTAGTACAAATTAAGCGACAAATAAAACGCATCAGGGATAAAAAATGCAAAGAATTCTGACGGAAGAATTACATCGCCCAACTACGGCTGCCATTTCAATTTCAGGAAGAAAAATGTTGCACCTGAATGTGTACAGCATGTTCAAAAAGCTGGTCAATCTATAGAATTAACGCATGCAAAGGTCATTCCTTAGAGTGTGAGGTAGAGCGCACTGAGTTGCCAGCTGTCCAATAGTAGCTGTTGATCTATCACAAACTGCCACCCTCGCACATGCGTGTAGAATGACCGTGTGCATGCATCTGGGTACATGTGAACCTACACATGTACCAAGTATCCTCCCTCATGAAAACGCTGGAGCATGCGCGGGTGGTTGAGTTGGCGTCCACCTAGGGCACGTCACAGTCAAGTTCACCGATCGATACATGCGCTGTGTACGGTTCGCTGGAATGGAGATCAGTGTTGTCAAAATGGAAACAGCAGTACCTCATAACCAGGCTACTGCGGTAGAATTTTCGTGGCGCTTCGACAGGCGTAACTGGCCTGAGCAAGGAGTGTGCAATAGATGCTTAGTGTTACCCTCGTTAGTGACAAATGATTATTTGCAACGCCTTTGTGGAATGAAAGTTGCATTCCAACAGCCTACATCAGTAAAGTAGACATTCCTTACCATTGGTCCTTGCAAATATGAAATGTGACGTTTTGAGAAAGGAGATTTGAAAAGCACTGTCGCCCATAGACCACTCGCAGCCACATCCCCTATCCTCCCATCGCAGTATTGAGTGCCGTTTCAGGAAAAAATGTGGTTGCGTTGCCCAATTTGTTTCAGGCGGGATCGTGAACGTTCCTTCCAACATATTCACTGATGAGGCAATATTCCAGTAACAGAGAACTGAGAAGCTGCATTTCTAGGCAACATCAATCCACAGGATACTGTGAATCACGTATTGCACAAAGCGTGAAACTCATTGACTTGAAAATATGAATGACGCATCGTGAGACTACAGCACACGCAGGCGGATTCTCACCCATACTGTGCACCACAAGTCCGTTATCCTTGTGCTAACTTTTATGGATTGTGTATTCTACGTGGGAATGCAGGTAGACATTGCGCAGCAGAGAGAAAATGAATGAATCCAAATTTTGATTGCCATCATCAAGTAAACAACGTGCTGATTACCACGTTTTTATACGGATTCCGACTGTCTGGAATAACCGATGTCGGCATGCACCAGCACACCGAGGTCGAGATCCTGAGAGCTTGTCTGCGGATGGTTCGCTCAAACCCCCTAGAAAAATATCCACGGGGTTCAATTCTGGTAAGCGAGCAAGACACTCCATTGGTCCACCGCGTCCAATCCAATGGTGACCACATGTACTGGTGAGGTAAGCACGCACTTTTTGGCAGAATGTGCAATTGCATCATCTGGCTGCTACCAAATGTTACTATATGTCTCTTCGTCATTCAATTGTGGAAGCACAAAGGTTTGCAGCATTGCCAAGTACCACGATGTTGGAAAAAGAGAAGGCTTTATTACTTTAGAACAACAATCTACTGGTCACATTCCCGGAAAAGAAATATGGTCCCAAGATTATCTGGCTTGTTAATCCAGCCCAATCCATCAGTTGCACACTTTAGCTCATAAGTGATGCGGTATATTTTCGTGCGTTGCTGGTAGCCCAAGGGTAATGTATCATGGTGCCATGCAGATGAAACAGTGCCTCATCTGTAAATGGGACAGAATGAATATACCTGTGACCCAGAAACCAGCGGCAAAATTCATGGCCCTTCTTTGGATCGCAGGAGTTTAAAACCTACACTTGACGTCCACGGAATCTCCGATCTTTTCGTTCCAGTAATATTGTGTATACCGCATATCGGGTCGTGTCACAGCGTTGTGCGAGCCGACGAATGCTGAGATCGAGACCTTTTGACACTTCACTGACTACAGTTCATGTTGTCCAGTCGTGCGTATTGTTGCGAGGCGGTCCGGTGCTCTTCATGTCATGCACAATCCCAGTTTGCGCGAAGTTTAGCACTAGTTTAAGCACGTACCTGGCGGTGACGGGATGCATTCCTTCGTTCCTTGCGTTGTATCTTCTTGACGTTGATGCGGTCATTAAACCGCATTCACGCTACAGCCGAATGGTCAGCGCGCGCTGAGTAACAGGCATGTTACATGATCCCGACTGAATTGTCAGCTCGTGCTCCATTACCTTTGGCAGTGATTCAATGGCATGGACACGACTTGCAATGCTTAACCTCGTCCTCAGCTAATCCAAAACACCCGGTTCGCTGAGATGCCATCACGTGCGCACATTCACGCCGCAGTTTTGGCTGCGCGCTTTATCTTGCCTACGCCAAACTCTGCGTAGCCAGCGAGACACGCAGATGACTATTGATGGCTTCAACGTCTACGGTTAGCCATGACCTTCAGCACTCAGCGTGAAGTTAGCCGACAGCTAACGAGCGCTGGAAACAGGTTGCGGCTCTCTGTACTCAGCTCGCTCGATGCCCAAAACAGGCGCATATGGCCTGTCGGTGTGTCCTTCACCAGCTTGCGCCTGCAGGCAGCTGAGCCCTGCATTAACTCACTCGTCTGCCAAGAAGTTCATACGTCCTCACCACAAAGATGAGAGAGAAATTCATGTTTCTGCACGCGAAGTAGCATTTTGCGAATTTCGTTAAAAATTGGATAGCCATTGGATGGTGGTGACAACAACCGTAAAGGACCGGCGTTAACCAGAAGCGAGCCACAGTTTGCACATGCACGCTGCCAACGGGGTTCTGCCGCCAGACTAACTGTAGCTCCTACGTAATTTATCAGCGACAATGCGCATACCACTGGGGAAGCATGATAGTAAAAGCCATTGCAAAAACCATAAATGCGTTACTTGGCAGACACGAGGTTAACCTCATATAAGCAACGGAAGTACGTGACTCTGGCTTGCAAGAAGCGAATAACGCAGCCTACTGCGCTTCAACAGTTTCCCCCACTGCCGTCAACTGTACAGTAAACATCAAGAGCGACGCCTTCACCCTGTCAGACAATTAAGCGACCTTGCCTTTCTAACGCACTCAGCTTGTTCTAATTTCTCCCAGCGTTCATCCAACCTGACGAGCTAAGCGCATTACTACCCATCGCAACCGTGTGCTAGTGAAATCAACCGCTATGCATATGCATATAATTACATGAAGTATGTTGCTAGCGTGTACAAAACAACGCAATATATATTCAAGCTGTCCACCGTCGTTTTGCTTGCAGAGCAGTACTCGCTGAATGCTGTTGGCCAGCACTTTCTGCAAAGTTGCCAACGATATACGGCGACATTTGTTGACGATGCCCAGTTTCAGTTCGTTCGGCCTTCAGCTGTGGAATGGCACAGTTCCGCGAGATTTATTTGTAGGAAGGTGCTAACAACAGTGAAGCGCAAACTGTGCGACATTGTCTTAAAGAGATGTTTGGTCACCGGTGCATGGGTCGCAGTGATTCATAGGGTTGGCCTGCTCGGTCACCAGATGTGAGCCAAAGGGGCGTTTGCAGCAAAATGTGTCATAAAAGTTAGCACAAGGATAACGGACTTGTGGTGCACAGTATGGGTGAGAATCCGCCTGCGTGTGCTGTAGTCCCACGATGCGTCATTCATATTTTCAAGTCAATGAGTTTCGCGCTTTGTGCAATACGTGATTCACAGTATCCTGTGGATTGATGTTGCCTAGAAATGCAGCTTCTCAGTTCTCTGTTACTGGAATATTGCCTCATCAGTGAATATGTTGGAAGGAACGTTCACGATCCCGCCTGAAACAAATTGGGCAACGCAACCACATTTTTTCCTGAAACGGCGCTCAATACTGCGATGGGAGGATAGGGGATGTGGCTGCGAGTGGTCTATGGGCGACAGTGCTTTTCAAATCTCCTTTCTCAAAACGTCACATTTCATATTTGCAAGGACCAATGGTAAGGAATGTCTACTTTACTGATGTAGGCTGTTGGAATGCAACTTTCATTCCACAAAGGCGTTGCAAATAATCATTTGTCACTAACGAGGGTAACACTAAGCATCTGTTGCACACTCCTTGCTCAGGCCAGTTACGCCTGTCGAAGCGCCATGAAAATTCTACCGCAGTAGCCTGGTTATGAGGTACTGCTGTTTCCATTTTGACAACAC
Organism: Dicrocoelium dendriticum; assembly: GCA_944474145.2. NCBI lineage: Eukaryota > Metazoa > Platyhelminthes > Trematoda > Plagiorchiida > Dicrocoeliidae > Dicrocoelium > Dicrocoelium dendriticum. The sequence goes on from OX104071.1 coordinate 40,125,557, forward strand.
TGGTCTCCATTCCAGCGAACCGTACACAGCGCATGTATCGATCGGTGAACTTGACTGTGGCGTGCCCTAGGTGGACGCCAACTCAACCACCCGCGCATGCTCCAGCGTTTTCATGAGGGAGGATACTTGGTACATGTGTAGGTTCACATGTACCCAGATGCATGCACACGGTCATTCTACACGCATGTGCGAGGGTGGCAGTTTGTGATAGATCAACAGCTACTATTGGACAGCTGGCAACTCAGTGCGCTCTACCTCACACCCTAAGGAATGACCTTTGTCATGCATTAGCTGGGTAGATTGTTCAGAATATTTGAACATGCGTCTGATTAATATATTCCTCTGATGAATCCATTTATCACTTCCGTTTTGCTTCGACTATTTCAACGAGTTGTTTTTCTTTCTTCATTTTTTGAAATTTGCGTGTCCTTCCTCTTCTTATTTACGGGACATGCTGGTACTATTTAAGCAAATGCTATTTCGTTGCCGTTTTATTTTTCATGGTAAGCTTTGTGCTAGCGAGCTTTAAACGTACCGTGTTCGGGCCGAGCTTTTGTTTTAACGCCTGCGTATATCTCGTCTACTCGCTGATTTTTTCTTTGGAGCAATTTTGTTTTAATGATTCACAGGAAGATTATCACAATTGCAACACCGTAGTTAATTATTTCAATTATCAGAATCAAAAGACATTTAGGCGAACAAGCTTGTTTTCGGTGGATCGCATCAGGCTAACACACCACAGATGATAGGAATAAACCGAAACACAGGGTATTTAAATACAATGAATCAATGAAGTGAATTGACCGGTTAATGCGATCAAGTGACCACACTGGCTTGGGCATCGTTAGTGGAAGGGTCAGGCGTGGTGTCGTAACATGGGGAAGCTTGAGGTCATGGCAGCTGTTGAGCATGTACAAACTTCTTTTGGGCACACAATTCGGGATTATGGAGCCGAATAGCGATTGCTTCCGCTGTCGCCAATAGGCGACATCGGAGGGTTCGCGTGTGCCGTCCAGATATCCTGTAGTTAGGCCGGAAGGCCTCTTGCACATTCACTTGGTGGGTTGTGTCGGCCAAATGCCCCAGCACCGCGCTGACTACTGTCTTTCTGACACCAGTGCAGAGCCACGCCGGGCAATGTTCTCGCACTCTCTCAGACAGTCTCCTGGTCGTCTTTCTAATATAACTTACTCGACACGAGCAAGAAAAATGGTACACACAGAAGGAAATTTTCTACCTCGGCAATCTGTCCTTGAGATGCTGACTCACGACTGGCGTAGAAGTGAAGCTGACGCGGAGGTCAGCTGCCAAGTACGTTCTCGCTAATGCATTGCAGAGCCTTCGAGTAGTTCGTTCTGCTATCACATCACCTTTGAAAGGCAGTGATAAGTAGATTAAGCACTTTTCAGCGGTGATTGGTTGGACTTTAGGTGCTCGTGGCTCCATGTGTCTCCGGATGAATTTGTCCGGATAACTATTTTGCTCGAGAACGCTTCGAATAAAAGTCAGTTCATCTGACAGCGTATCTTCCGTGCATATTTTCCTCGCTCTTTCCGTTAGACAACGGACCATGTTGCGTTTTTGACTCATTGGAACAAAGATGGCGAAATGAGTATATTGACCGGTCCAAATTGTCTTTCTATGTACTCTCCTTTGTACTGTCCCGTCTGATGTTCTGGTGATGTGGACATCTAAGAATGACAAGGAGTTGTTACTTTCAAGTTCTATGGTGAACACTATGTTGTTACATGCAGCGTTGAAGTGGGCTAACAGATCTTCAATGCATACTAGACCATCCGCAACACAAAATATGTCATCTACGTATCGACCGTAGTAAACCAAGTTGTTGATACATCCCTTTAGCTGAGTGTTCTCCAACTTACTCATGAAGACATCGGCGAGTAGCGGTCCTAATGGTGAACCCATAGCTACCCCGTCTATTTGTCTGTAAAACGTCTCATTGAACTGAAACTGAATGTTCTTAGTGCACGCCAATATAAGTTGCCTTAAACAGTCATTTGGAATACCGATGTTGAAGTTGTGCAATTGGATAAACTCGCAGAGATAGTCAATGGTCTCTTCTAAGGGGACGTTGGTGAAAAGTGACGTCACATCTCGTGAGAACATTTTCCATCCAGCTAGATTGAGTTGTTGCACCGAGTCAAGAAATTCGAAAGTGTCCCGGAGGCTGTACCTATATATGGCTTTCCTGACCGGCTCGAAGCGTTTAACAAGCCACTTAGCAGTCAGATGATAGGGAGAGTTGTACATGTCCAGTATCGGTCTCAACGGTACACCTTGCTTGTGGATCTTAGGTAGGCCATAAATTCTCGGAATCACGGTTTCACTAGGTCTGGCGTATTCAAAAGTATTTTGTTATTTACACTGTGATTCCTACAAGCTTCTCTGGCTGTCATTTTTCTGAATCTCTTTTTTGATATAAACGGTTCTTCCCTGAATGACCGAGTTTTTCGCCAGGTTTTACTCCCATGCAACCGCACGTTTTATAATAAAATGCAGTATATGCATACCTTTAATTTAACTCGAATTCCGTGTGCGTTCCTGCGAAAGACTGAGCCGGTTGGTCGCTAGTACACTCATGATGCAATTCGGTACATGCTCCACTTCGAGTTAGAGGACGACCACCTCACGAGACCTCTGAGGGGATGAGGGTGAAGATGTCGAAGTTGTATATTAAAATGACCCCAATTCTGCACTGCTCATGGAATTAAGCTGTGAGGGAAAGGCTGATGTACTTTCCTTGACGCCATCATAGCAGCAATAGCATACACTTGGTCTAAGATTAAGGTATTGATACAGTTGTTGCTTTAGTATCTGACAGAAATATTGAAATGCGAACGCTCTGTAGATTTATGTTAATACTTTTCTATTTGCAAGTGTTCTGCTTAGTTGTGAGTCCGCAGTAGCTGCAATTTTATGTTTCAATTTTCTGCCGGTTATTCTAAATTCTGTTATTGGGAAATTGTCCTTGAGGCAACTACCGAAAGGTAGTCTACGATAAATCATGTCAATGTAGCGGAATCAGCCCCGTTGGGCAACTAGTTAAAATTAAGCATCAGGCTTTCAATCATAGTTAGGCTGATAGCAGCAGGCAAACGTCTACCATTAGATAGTAGGACGTTGGAAACCAAGGTCTCAGTAGCTTTTTAATCTTTTATACCCACAGCATTCTACAGGATCCGGTGGCTTTGAGCGAGTATCCAGAACCATAGCGTTTTGTGACCAGACCGGAATACAAGGATAAGTGACTCCACAAAATAATTACCGGCGGACGCAGAGGAAGCTGACACAACAAGTAATTTGCATTCAGCATCCACCAACGCATGCCTAAAATTTAAACGTCATCCTATATGTTTGCTAATGCACAATATCTGGGTAACATAACGAAAAGTGGACAGGTGAATCGAATTTGGAACTACACGTCGTATGATTGGGTTGCGAAGCGCAATCTCAATATGGACCGCAATTCACAATGAAGTGAACCTTGGCCACTGCGATCACATTGAAATTGCGCGTAGCAATCCAAACGCACAACGGGTAATCTAAAATTGATCCTCCAGTTAGTCATACACTGTTGTGACAAGTGTTGCCCGCAGTGACCCGGTTGCCAAATTGGTAGAGGTTTCGGCTACTATTCCACTGGTCCCAAGTTCAAGGCCTGCTGGCTCCGCCTGATGGGATGAATGACATCGAAACGCGTCGTGGTTGTGTAGTGGTTTAGGGTGGGCAACACGCATTTTCCAAAAGTAAATAGCCTCAGGCCCACCAACCGCAGGACTACTTCATTATCACTTAGCTTTGGTAATGTCTGATATCTGACTTACATCATATTTTCTTTTAGAACGGTGCGACCGGATGAAATCATGCATACTTTTATTACGCAACATATTTGACATGCATCCAAAGTGCACCCACAGATCTTGCCCATTTTTTGGCCTGGTTGTTCTTTATTGCTGTAGAACAATGAGATGTCTAGCAGCCGTAACTTATCATCCACCAAACTACGGCGGAAATCGAGTGTGATCTGGCACTTTAAAGAATGCTCCTAACCAGACGTACAGACATATTGTAATCACTTGGGACTTCAATACCTCGGAATCTGGACTGCCATCACCAACTGGAATATCAATGACAATGGGACTCATAGCGCTAACAGTGCGCAGGAGCACAACAGTTGCTTCTCAATGACCGTGAAATGGTTAAATTTACTTCGACAGGAAGTTCTTCTGTTTTAACACTATTTACTACCCGACTGCTCATCTGAAATTATCTGATAAAGTAGATTCTTTGTTAGAGAACTATCCACTACTTGATAGGAGCAATTACTTGGAATTGCATTTGATGCTCTCGAATAGTTTGCCTATTGATACACCCGTTATCTGTTTATTGCCCACCTTTTTCCTTAACTAAACTTACCGGTCGGGTCCAAATGCGTTAAAGGGAGTGTCATAACATTGTGCTAAATAATTCGCTACGGCAAAGGAAAACTAACCCCGTCACTTGACAACCTTCGCATACAGATTAAGACAAAAGTTCAAATGTTCAGCAGCGTAGAGTGGTGACTTTTATTCTAGGAATCTATTATAATCAAACGACTCACTAGGTGTTTCCATACGTGTCGGATAAGGCGCGCAAATGGTTATGGAGCCAAATTAAACCACCACTGAAGCTGAGCCAGTTAGTAGGTTATCTGAGATATTGGTACCTTCGATTTCTTTGCTCAATACTGCCCCTTTATCTCATTTCAGCAATTTTATGCGATCATTTGCCACATTTGCTATCATATCCCTTGTGCTTAGTAAAATGTCAAGAATTTTTAAAAATAAAACGTTTGAACTAATAATTACTCGTCTATGCAAGCCTCTCCTGAGATAGTGTGCAGCTGCGCCTTCGCATTATCTGTCCTTGAACGTGATAATGTAAATATGATGTTGCTCCCCCAACACTAACAATCCATGACCGATTTCGTCCTCCTTTGGACACATCTGATCGAGGTAGCCTGAGCCTGGGTTGAACTCGGGGGCTAGGGGTTAACGGCTGATGTCTTGATCACTATGTAACCACAAACATTGAGCAAAGCTTATCACAGCGGTAAGGAATTCGAAGTCGGATTTGGGGCACCAGCCATGTTGTTGGATTGTGACACGCAATCTTTACAGAACTCCGTTCATTTTGAAGTAGAACTCAGTCATTCCGATCACAACGATCGTATCCGGACTAGAGATATTTCGGTGTTCCTCCTCTCAACAATGCTGATTTTATGTAACGCTCCGATGAAGCGCGTGATTTTCTGTTTAGTGTTAGCTGTCTTGTGAAATCATACTTATGCGATTAACAAGCCGATCGTGAGAAATGGTGGAATGCATATGATGAACAGTGGTTGTTTTTTAGTCTACTTAAAACATTTGAGTAGTACAAAATATACCAACGTAGATATCCAAGATCTGCCGGGAGCAATTAGGACGGATAGCCTGCGAGCAGTGCAAGCAAAGTTTGGAACGCATGGTTCTCCGTAAGATGTAAGTTAAGGTAACAGCAAAGCAAAGACATCAATACACATAGCTCACTGTCTTTTGCCCTACAAATAAAATTAGAATGTACCCAAAAAGTCACACTGCTGGATTCCTCAGGGTACGCACTCTCCTACTTTTTGTTTTCCTCTGCTGAGCATGGTGTTTACCATGCACGCGCGTTCGTTCACCGATCAAGGTCATCCGCACACACGCGTGACGTGCGTGCTACTGGTTCATTTGGATTATTTCCCTCTATCCTCTCTCAATCTTCTCGCAGCGTTGTCACTGTACGCTCATTTGAACCGGATTTACCCGCTCTGCACAGTGATCCATCATACGTGGAAATATCTTCTACGATTAGAGGCTGTGCCATCACTAACCGTTTTCACTGGCATATGTGATTAAGTGCAAGCGTTTAATTTAATCGTATTGAGCCGATTGCCTTTCTGTGTGACACCATTCGATACAAAATTCTCCAGGCAGGCCGAAAAGCCTAAGCTTACTCCGATCCAGTGTTTCTCAACACAACTGTGAAAGAATCTGTGTTCAGCGCTCTGTTCAGGTTACAGTCACTCGCCACTTCATGTGACCTTGTCAGCCAGTGCGGCTGCATAACCCATCACACGGACCGCGAGACCACGCCGACCGCTCATTTGACCTTGCAACCACCACTCTCGCCTGACCGATGTGCGCCGCTCTCAAACCTGTAAAAGTACAGAACGCTAACCAACCCACTGGGTCAGGTAACGACACCAAATTGAATGGCAGAAAGGCGAAACCGAAGAGACTCCCATCGAAAGGCATTTGCGAGTTAGGAGAATGTCATCGGGTAGTAAAAATCGGTCTGGCTTCTTCGCACTGTTTGGAATGGTACCATACGAAATGTGCAAATGTGTCCCAACAACAGTTACGGGAGCGAAATAACTCCCAGGATGCATTTTGGTTCTGTACTGCGTGTTCCACCATCCCCCTCGTTAAGTGCTTGCTTATCTTAGCTGAGAAATGCGCCCGGTTAATCGCAGAAGCAGAGCAGAGGATAAACAATAAGATTACTCCAATGGAAGCGAGTATGGACCACAGAAGCGTAACGGCTGCTAAGCAACGGAAAGCTGAACAATCCGCTTCCCCTGCACCGCAATCAGCCACGTCTCCATCTCCGTTGTCTTCTCCAACTTTGGTAGAACGCCGGGCGAAAACAGACTGTACCTACGTGAATCAAACAGTACTCACAGCAACGAAAATCAGGAACCATTCAAAACGTCTGGTTAAGCAAATTCCACTAGACCTGACATCTAGTATTAACAAGGATGGAGCAGCCAAACACCAACCCTTGGTACCTGTAGCTCAAATATCTCTTGTCGAGACTAAGCCTCCAGAACATCGGTTACATATGCAGAGATTGCTGCAAGAGTCCACCGAGAGGCCGCCGTTGCGTCCTCTGCCAATGTAAACACCGTTAACGCAAATAGAGAAAAAGAGCAAACAATCACTTGTCAACAAGTCAAGACAAATGAGTACCATACCTTGTAGATCGATTAAAAAGGGATCCAACAACAGTGCCCGGACTGTTGTATGCTCAAATGTCCCTGCATCTACCGCCACCACATTGCGGGAGTAGTTATCAGACGACCAAAGCAATGGAACTCATTGTGTATGCAGATGAGTATCAAAGCCAAGCCCGTAAACTGCTTACGAATTACTCGTCATCCGAACTCGCCACACTATGGCGAACCCAGACTTATTCGAGTAACTCTAGAATCCTCCACCGACGTAGAAAACGTTTTGCTCTCCGCAAGCGCGCTAAAACACGAATCCTGTGCGATACGTATCTATCCTGATGTCCCTTGGAGCGCGCGACAACCAAAACGAAGCACCGAAGAGGGGCACAGCAAGCAAGACCGCCTAAACACAATCTTCATACATGGCGTGCCAGAACAACCTTACAAAGATGTTCGAGATACCGGAAAGCACGATTTAGAACAGTGGCGGTTCATTCGTGAAACACTTTCTTTGGATAATATTGTGGCACTATCGCTCACCAGGATATCTCTTTCACCAAATTATAGAGGATGCGGCCCTAGAATCCTAAAACTTGTGGTTCAGTCAGAGCAACAAGCAAAGGATGTTTTGGATTGATGGCGGAGAAATCGGAAACATCTTCCTTCCGAAATTCAGTTAAAGGTAGCAAACAATTTGAACAGCTCAAATAGTAAAGCAACTGAAGCAACAAGCATACTGATGAATGTACAGAAGTGTAACTTGACTGCTGCTTTAATTGACTCTGACATAGGTCTAAACGAAGGCTGGGACGCACCTTGGCCGAATCAAGTTGCAAACGAGGTATCATTGACCCATCAAAAAAACGAGTAACTGCCGACTTCAAATCGGTCGGAATTCTCCCACACTTGACAGCTTCACCACTCTGCGGGCTCTTAGAGACCGAGAAACTGGCCTGCTTGTATACAAATGCTCAGGGTCTTTCTAACAAACTGGCTGAACTGAGAGATCGCCAAGCTTCCGGCTCGTATGATGTCATTGGTATCACCGAGACATGGTTGCAAACGGGAATGACGGACGCTGAAGTGTCGTTACCCGGCATGTCGCTGATCCGGAACGACAGGCTCACAAAAGGAGGATGGGTAATCCTGTACTACCGAAACGACTTACAGTGCGCAGCCGTGGAGGATTCAGACTCGCAGTTCCCTGACTCTCTTTGGTGCCGGTTGCAGTTAAAAGGCAGGGACGCTTGCCTTATTGTCTTGGTATACCGCGCCCCTAACTCAACACCCGACACCAACTACCACCTAATGGCTACTTTAAGGTGCAGTTTACAACCAAAGTACACTCACATTCTTATCATGGGCGATTTCAACGTACATTGTTTAGAAGCCCCTGCCACGATCGGAGAACAATTCAAAACCGATCTACAAGATCTAGTAACTACTGTTCCTCTTTACAACGGCATCACTTTGCCCACTCGGTTCAGAACTGGTAACAGGTCATCTGTGCTAGATCTTGTGCTTACCAACAAGAAGCATATGATTGATGCGTTGGTTTTAGACTGTCCGGTGGGTCGCAGTGATCACGCAGTCATCAGTTACAACTTCTTCTGTTATGCAGAATATCTAAATGATAACGATGATACTGTGCGAACCATCACAAGGTACGACCGACTCGCCCAGCTAGTCAGCGCCACAACATGGTCTTTCCTCGAAGAAGAACCCCCGGAAGTCGCCTGGCTCGAGTTCGTCAACACATTCAGTCAGCTGATTGCACAGGCTTCAGAGATAAAAGCTTGCAATAAGTGCAAATCCGTTTCTTTCGTTAGGAGCAGAACCCAAAAATGGATGACAGTACGCAACGCAGCATGGCGAGTGTACAGAGAAGCTCCAGCACCAGAAACTTGGGACAACTACGTAGCCCAACGTAACCACTGCACTCAACTGTTAAGAGAAGACAAAGCCGCCTATCAGCAGAACATCGCAAAAACCTTCAGTGCTAACCACAAACTGCTGTACAAGCACTTTAATAGCCTACGAAAGGTGAGGCAAGGATTTCCTCCACTCAAGACGGCTGATGGCCCAACACGAACGTCTATGGTAGCTGCAAACGCGCTGCAGATGCAATACGCCCCCACGTTTCAAGGAGTCTTGCCACCAAGCGATCTACCAAGCTTTGTATTCTACTCACCAGGACTAACACACATCAATTTTACCGCAGAGGCTGTATTGCAAAAGCGGACTTCTCTACGCAAACACAGCTCGCCGGGTGTCGACACCATTCCTCCAGAGGCATTGGGAGCAGCAGAAAGCCAGCTGGCAGGATCTTTAGCTCAGTTTTTCCAGCACTGCTTAGACCAGAACAAAGTTTCCGCCATGTGGAAGCTTGGAATAATAAGCCCGATTCACAAAGGTGGAAGAAGAACTGATCCCTTCAACTACCACCCAGTAACCCTTCTTCCTATAATCTCCAAGTTCATGGAATCCATAGTTGCCGATGCAATGGGGTGCTATCTGGAAAACTGCAACCTCATCACCCCTGAACAGCACGGTTTCCGTCGACAGCGGTCATGTACAACTAATTTACTAATTGCGCGCAGTAGTTGGACCCAGGCATCCGACGCTGGAGCAGGTGTTGATGTGATCTACCTGGATTTTTCCAAGGCTTTCGATCGTCTAGACCATCGGATACTACTATCCAAGCTGCAGCATTACGGGATCGGAGACCCTCTATTAAGCTGGATCGCCAACTTTCTACTTCAACGGCAATTTGTGGTCAGAGTTCGGAGCTCTTTATCCGACCCCATACAAGTTCAGTGTGGTGTGCCGCAAGGCTCGGTTCTAGGTCCACGTTTGTTTTTGGTGTTTATTAATGACCTTGCACAGGGAATCGCTTCAAATTTCCTAATGTTTGCCGACGATATCAAGATCTGGCGTAGGATCCAGGCGAACACCGACCAACATGTGCTTCAGAGTGACCCAGATACGGTGTATCAATGGTCGACCCAAAACTTATTGCATTTCAACGTCAGTAAATGCAAGGTGCTTTCCAGCCGACATCAGAGCAGCTACTCATACCGACTCGGAACGGATGTACTGCAACAATCAACTGTCGAACGTGACTTGGGTGTCCTGTTTCAAGATGACTTTGGTTGCTCCAGGCAATCCGAAAAGGCCTCGAAGACCGGGAACCAACACGTCGGGCTGTTGAGGCGGGCGTTTGGACAAATAAACAGCTCCATATTTCGACAAATGCTCATTGCGTATGTTCGCCCCCATGTCGAATATGCAATTCAAGCCTGGCATCCATGGTTGAAACACGACCTTAATGCACTGGAGCAGCCACAACGCCGGGCATCTAAGAAGGTAATTGGAATGCGCAATCTTTCCTACCTGGAGAGGCTGGGACGACTGGGATTGTTCAGTGGAAGCTATCGCAGACTACGAGGCGACCTGATTATGGCATACTTGATTCTGCGAGACCCACATCATGTGTGCCGTCCTTTACTGCAACTCAGCAGCAATACAAACCTGAGGGGCCACTCATTAAAACTCGCAGAACAACACAGTCGTCTGGAGTGCCGCAGAAGTTTCTTTTCCATCCGTGTCTGTCATCCGTGGAATGCTCTCCCAGACTCGGTCGTCTGTGCACCGACACTAACAGTATTTAAAAGACGGTTAGACGATGCACTCATCCACTTACACTTTGTTACTTAACACTATGTCTGCATCCTACACCTGAAGTTTGCCATGGAATTATTTGTTGTTAACTGGGGATGCTGTGAATCTAAGAGGATCACAGGACTGCAGCGAAGCAAACGATAAGTCCTTATTTTCATATTTAAAGTATTGACTATTTTACTATCCTTATTATCATTATTGTTATGTTGATATCCCCACCAACTATCCAACGGGACTTGTAACGCAACGCTTCCTAACCCGTATAAATTCATTGTTCATTGTTCAATATTTAGAGTCACTTCTGACACAAATCCAAAAGGGAAGGTGATTACTAGTCCAGTGATACACAATACCTTTAATTAATTGGGTGTTCATTGTAGAGACTTCCAAATCCTATGGTCTACAGGCCCCGAATAGCACTAGACTGGCTTTTTGACCAATTGATTCTCGTCAGAATTGTTGGTTCAACGGCTCCATGGAGATCCTAGCACATGATCACCAGATGCCTGAGCAGCCAACCAGCACATTTTGTCACTGAGATACTGCGATGAACACACATTTATTTACATCAAAATCCCTAATCGTTGGTACAATACCGTTGACGTAATTTGGTATTGTGATCACATAACATTACACTAAACAAGGAGGAAAATCAGCTCATCATTTCTAGAAGAAAAGTTGCCCCTCAACTTTGCCTAATTGAGACGCTTTATCACAGCGAATTCGAGGTTAACCCAGACCACATTCGGTTCTAGTTTCACTGGCTTAATCTAGAAAGAAAACTATCCATCTCAAAAATGCTTTACACGACATTGCACGGTGTCTTTGCCAACTTTTCGCAATAATGGTATACGTGGTGGGTGTCATTAAATATTTGACACATTAATATGAGTTCACCACATGACTGCCTGCAGTGTCCCGTGAAAACCCATTAATTTCAGCCTTTGCTGCTAAAATAGATTCCACAGAGTTTTAGCTATCATTGTTGCCCTGCGTTTTGATTTCTATAGTATCTTGAATGTGAGTTACAGCTAAGTTTGCCCTGTTTGGATGGGGTATTCAATTGACACCGCACATAAGGCCTGTACAACACTGGGAAGATTGATGGATCAAAGCACGAAAATGCTCCTTGCAGCACGCCGATGTGCCTGTTGCTATTTTTCTCAACTGCCTCCGACTGTTTTGAACCCTTGAGTTCACCCTGTAAGAACACACCAAGGTCACGTTCCTGGAAGCTGGTCTGCAATCCGTGCGCCTCAAACCGACACATGAAGTCATGTTTATGACGTAGTAGAACACATCGACATTTGTCTTCATTGAATGATAGTGCATTCTGTACTGACCAATCTGAAATCGCGTTAAGATACGTCGGATCTATTCGTGGTCTACCTGTCCCCCGTTCACTCGCCAAAACATAGTGTGATATGCGAAGAAGTAATTGACCACGGTAGATCGTTCATGAAAAAAATGAATGAACAATGCATTTTCATAGAGCCTTATGGTAAACAACTCTCCAGTTCAATTACATCGGACAGTCATTAACGAACTATTACTTACAACTGACGAGCATGTAGAAAGTGGTCTGTACAACCCAATTTTGAGTTGCTCATGCCTTAGTTCCGAGGCATGTGAAAGAGAATTCGATGGACTTATAAATCAAAGACTTTGGAGAAGTTCAGATAGTTGACATCGACTCCTGCTTCACCATCAACTACTTTTGTCCAGCTATGACGTGCAGTTAATAGATTAGTAGTACATGAGTGATTTTGACGGAATCCATGTTTCTCCGGGGCTAATATGCTGTGGTTTTTCATTCACTTGTTTAGTGCATCTGCGATAAATGATGCCATAAGTTTGCAAGACACAGGAAATGGTGTATTTGGGCGGTATTTAGTAGGGTCAGTACGACTATTTCCCTAAGGAATATCAGTGATGATCTCTCACTTCCATGTTGTTGTAAGTTGGTACCCAGGATAAAAACGGCAAGTGGTTCTGCTAGGTCTGTGGCTACTGCCTACAGAGCCTTCAGTGGATTAGTACCTACTGCAGGCGGACTCTGGATGCAAAAGTACAGCTCCTTTAACGCAGCTTCTGCAATGAATGTTATGTTGGCTAAACCCGAAGGTAGAGTAATATGAACGATGGGAATAGTTGGGCTCGTTACACGATAGAACGTAGGGGGGTAATGAAAACTTAAGAGGTCGGCTGCAATTTTTGCTGACGGCGTGCACTCATCAGCCGCGATCAGTGCTGGGAGTCTGCGCTCCTCTTTACAGAGTCCGTTTACGTGCCTAAGTAGAAGTTTGCGGTTCTTACAGAATAACTTCATCAACTCCTGATGGTGCATCACCTTATGTTCGCGGATCAAGTTCCTACATTGGCTTGGCTGTGTCATATATACCGTCCAGGTTTCGGCATTCAGGCAGTCCTTGTGACCTCGCAACGTCAAATCCATCATGAGCATACATTTACGTATTCTACACCTCAGAAATAACTTGTCTTTGCTTTGGCAATGAAAGATTTCTTTTCCACTACTTGCGCTACCGTTGTGCTTAACAGTTTTGTGAACGTTTTTCAGGCTACTTCTATGGGCATGCAGTTATTAAGGTCAAAGCATCGATAACACGTTGTGAAAGTATATTCATCATCATCATTCTCTTTAGAATATTCCGCATAGCATGTATAGAAAAAAGTAGAGGATTATATTCACAACATCAGATATCGATAGGCAGTTGATAGTTCGAAATCATGTAGGAAAGGTTATGTGGTTTTGCAGATGGTAGCTGAAAATTAGCTCTTGCAAAGAGGCTTTATTCTGTGCATTATCATCTTACTGACGTTCCCATGTCGTGTATATTAAATTTCCAGCGATGACAGGATGGCTGTAGGACTAATTCAAAGTAAGCTGAATGAGCTGGTTCAGTCTGAGATTCATTACTGACGTAGCATTGTGGCGGGCGGCAAATTACGGCCGCAAGATATGGGACTTATTAGGCAACCATAGGCTGCACTAAAGCGAATCAAATGCGCGGACTTCTGGGTGATCATTAACTTCACACTGGGGATTGCATCGCATCCACATGTTGAAGAAATTGATTTCAGAATCGGTTATCCCAAGATATAACCAGGTCTCCGGACTCAGGATGAGGTTTGGCGGTTGTGTAGCATGGCATTCCGTTAGTTCGACCAAGTTAATAAGAAAGCCTTGTGCGTTAGTATACAAACAGGATAGTGTTTTGGAGGTTAAGATTGTGTCGTTGGCTGTCAACTTCATGTTTTGTTTTAAGCCGACCTTTAGGTGATCGGTCGCTAATTGCGTTCTGGTTGCTCGTCGGTTTAGGAATTTCAGTGGGGCCTCACACTATGTTCCCGATCAGGACTTTTGCTGGTGTTTCTTTATGTTCTAATGTATCGTGAAGCTTTTTGTCCATCTCTCTGCGGAACTGTGGGGACAAATAATTTGCTGCAAGTTCATTTGTTACAATTCCATCGAAGTGTTAGCCACTAGTGACCATGCTGTCCAGCCGGATCTCGGTTGACAAACTGCCACGGAACTGCAGCCACTTACCCAGTATAATTTTCATCATTATCTCGGCGTATAGCACAATTTTCATTAATCCTGGACCTTAAGGTTAGGTGCTGATGGATCCACATGGAAGATTTTAACGTTATTCAGAGAAAGTGCTCCGTGAAGGTAGCAACGCTGTACTCAGTCATGTATTTGCTCCTCGTGATCAAGAAAATCGGGAACCTCGTAGACACCATGAGCAAACATGGTTTTCTTGCTATCACTTTTAGGAGAGCCACTTCGGTCATCCACTTCCTACTGCGTATTTTTTAAACAAGATCGGATAATAAAGGCACCCCGCTCAGAGCGTTGCAAACAGGAACTGCTGTGAGCAGGAAAACTACTGTTTCATTTGCTGAGATGAGAGTTACTTGAGGATTTCGAGGTTGACCATAATGTACTGAAGTCGGGTGACGCTCTACTCGTAGCTATGTAGTGGGCTCAACCTGAAGACAAATCTGGTCACAGATGGAATTCAAATGGTTGCAAGCAGCAAGCCACTTGACTTTTATTGTGCCAGATTTGGACTTAGGAACGTTAGTGCACAGGAAAGTTCACGCACCGTGCTTCTGGCTAGCGAATGTCGGATTGGGAATTTTACTGGTGATATAATCTATTTAGGATGGCCGCTAGGAATGATCGTGAAAGCTGCTTCTCACAGCACGCGCCTTTTACAGAGGATGTTCCTATGTGAAGCACTCCCTGTATGTTTATCAAGGCGAGCGATGCGTACCTAGCCGGTTTTCTAAACACTAGATTGCCTCTGGCTCTCAGCTGTCGGGGTCATAACCGAGTTGTTATGTGTAGTCTCGATGTAGAATATAACTTACCATTTACGGAGTAAGTGTGTGTCAGACTGTGTGACAGTTAGAGAAAGACCAGCTTTACTGTTTGACCTAGGGACCGGGCTCAGATTTGAGGGCTGAGGGACAGTTTTGGTTTTCTTCGATCCCGATGGCGAAGCACTGGGATTCGCCACCTGTTCACTTGTTGCAGCTACTATTTCGCACTTGTTCACGAGCACAGTTATACATTTGGTAATGGAAATATATCTTAATACCCGGCAAAAGCAGAGCGCATTGGTCACATAGTTAAACCCCTTTAATTTTTACCCGAAGTATGCCACTACGCTTAGCATGCAATGCAAAGGCACATTTTGAGCCAGTCTGTCGTGTCCCGACTACCCGGTGCATTGCAATTCACAAGATTTACTGCTAAGTGAGCTCATTTTTGGTGACAGTAGTTGTTACAAAATACACTGCACCTTTGCTGTCATGTGAGGTTTAAGGTTAATGATCCTCAAATTCGTTCTTACAGTCACACATTTGACCTTGGTTGTCGTAGGCGGGGTTTTCCTGGTATGGCACAAGCATATGCGCTTTGGCTGTTACACCTTTGACCCAGGTTTGTTGAGACTAGGCCATATAATTTGCTTTCTATCGGGTAGATATCCATGATGTGTGAATGTAATCGAGAGCCACAAGTTGAGTCGCCTCTTCCTTAGGAATGTTGCTGTAGAAGAGAGTTTGAGCAAAAGCTGAAAGCAATGTGCATGATTTATTGCACGGAATGTCGCAGAGTTTAGCCTTTCTACCAGCAACAATGTTACAAACGTTAGTATAAGTGCTAGGCGTGCTTAAACTGCGCAAGAGAAGAGCTAACAAAATCCTGTGAAGTAGAGACAGGAGCACCAGCTATACGATCGTTTCGGAGGTAGTGCAGCTGCAAAATCCTTATTGAGCATACCTAAGAGACGCTGAGATGCATAACTTCGATCGGCTAACCCTGCCAACCGGAGAAAAGCTAAAGGAACAAGTGGAACACTCGTTGTCCGAGTTAACGTCCGCGATTGCAAAGCTTCATCAAGATAACACTTTGCATACAAGTTCAATAGATGTGATATAATTTAGAGAATTGGCTAAGGAAACTAGATTTCTAAATGTATAAATCTTGTTCTTTTGCATTGCATTAAGAATGTCTGGCTACTGTTGGGCTAGTAAAATGTGCATTTTGCTTGCTTATCTTTCGCGATAATTCACGGCATGACCGGACTAGTTACTTCCTTTACACTCATCATGTAGCTAATGGTGAGTTGAAACTCAATCCGTAATCTAGAGGATATCTGTCAAAGTCTTTGTTCCTACGTCACTGCACAGCGCGTAATGCACATAACAGCGGCTTACTAATGGTTTGGTTAAAGAGTCGGTTACGTGATGGAGTTGAACGAGAATTACTGGCAAGGATTCGTAGCTCAAGTTGCTGTGGTATATGGCCAGTCATCCACACAGCAGTTTCTTCCAACGAACCACCATTGCGCGGGGTTATTTATTTGGTCTTAATAGGGCGTTTACGTATCGGGCTGTATTACTAGAGAACAGATGGTTAAATACGGTGCACACACCTCAGTAGCTACAATGCTAAAGGAACACAGTGGACTCTTACAACGACCTTCCCAAAGGACTCCAACATAGGTCAGGGACTTTGCAGAATTCGACGAATTCGAATGTGCAGGCACAACAAACACTAGATATTTGGACAGATTGTGTCTACGTGCTACTGATAGGAACACAATGATAATGAGTTCTGTGCTAAATCTCATGTCACTGCTGCGATCCACCATTCTAACAAATCTTAATAGTTAAAATCGTTAGGTGAGAACTAACGACTCAAGTGAGACTGATCAGTTAAAATGTGCCAGGCAGTAAGATGTGCCGAAGTCGTTGACTGTAACACCCATCGAAGGCGGTTCGTAAATAAAAGGACTGCTTCCGCATATTTTACATCGTGTTCTTAGCGCCCGTCTCATTCTACTTTCCATTTGTGACCGAAACTACATAAAACCTCATCGGTCAAAGTCAATGCTGTGCATATTGATGACTCACAGCATGTCACTCAACAAGGTGGTATCAATTATTTTATCCTTTGCAGTAACTCTTGCTGGTCATTTTATGCAAGCCGTGGGAGTACAGAGAGAATGCTAATGTTTCGGAGTCAGTTATACCATTGTACCTATTGTACTTTTATCGCTTTCAATCGAGGATTTCGGTGCATTTTTCTCATCCAAAATTATTATAATGCTTGTATTTCTGTCAGTTTTCATTTACCTAGAATTATCCTCCACAATACGGTTAGTGTTTGGGCATAACTTCGGTCTTTGCATTTACCATAACAGGCGACGTATGAACAGCCGCACCGGATTTGACAAAAACCTCACTGATGATGACCAGGTTAAGAGCAATAGCAGCTGTATATAAGTGAATGCAATTTGTGCACGCCGAGCTTCGATGCACTATAGAAATCCTGTTGATAGGAAATGTATGGGACAGCGGTTGCACACATCGTTCAGCAATATTAGTCAAGTATTAACCATAAATGTGAACAGAAGTCTGCGTGAAATCAAAACCAACGCAGTGAAACTACCCGACAGTAATGTACTTAGAACCAGCAAATATAATATCTCAAATTTTGTTCTACAACCACATGAGCTGTCTTAAGGAGGTTCAGACGATTGTGTGATAAGCAGACAACGTCGATGCGCAAACTTGGCGGCGGGAGCTAGTTAAAGCATGCTACTTTGAACCGACCATTCAATTCGCTGCTGACGTTTGTGTACACAAGTGGCAATCAGATCACAGGCATAGCTTGAATGTTGAGAATCATGCAACAGCAGTCATGGAATCGTTATCCAGTAAGCGGCAGTGCTTCAATCATCAGCCCAAACGCAAGCTAGTCGATATGCTAACGATGTTAAGATAACATGATCACGAATTTATTACGCATTGCTTTATATTTCTGAGTATAACCATGAGTATACACTAGGCAACGCAGGTCAGTTATGATAATCTGATAGCTCCTAACATAATGATAATGCATTTTTTGACGGATGCAGAATTATCCTGGAGACTGCTTTAGCTTCCGCGGTATTGTGGGTTGTCATTTTATGTATAGGGATCAGTATCTGTTCCCAACTATTAATAATATAGCAGCAAAGTACGTATAAAACACGACTGTCTATGACTAAAACTCCTGGTCCAATAGAGACCGCAAATTATTTATTTTATGAGTGCGGTAGCACAATCCCGTTCCCCTTGATGATATCAACAATCCATAGTGCACGGTGTCAAATCTGTGTGCAATAATAGCTTTTGCATATAAAAGATGGACATTGGAGAATCCGTTTGTGGTTGAGTTACTACAAGCAACCTCTATTGAGACCTCGGTTTACTTGAGGTGAGCCACTAGTCTCTGAGTTCCAGCCCAACTCGGGCTATCTCCAAATGATGAGTCCCAACCAGGACGAAACTGCGGTCTTGGGGTGCCAGTGTTGGGATGAGCAACACTATAATGTTTCCACCTTTTGCATACCCCTTTTTATATTAATAGTGTGAAGCTGCACTACCATGGACAGCGTTTCGACTGTTAGACGGTCAGTTAAAGGACAGTGAACTGCGCATTATTAAGAGTGGAGCAATGCAAGATGTAACCTAGGTGATGCCAAGTAAGCCATTGCATTTCCTCAACATCGAAAGCAAGAATGATACAACGTACTGATTCGTTGCTTCATGTAATAAGAAGGTTATAAGAATTATCTTCTATAAGCTGGAAAGACGCAGGTTTATTTGGAATAACTCAACTAGATCTGCGTTAAACCTTGAAGTCCGTGCTTTGCATTTATCAAGAAACATGGGTGGGAACTTCTCAGTCACCTCCCCCGGGTGAATTGTTGTAGAACACTTATGGTCAAACATTTAACATAAATAGTCAAATTGATTTGCAAGCTATGGAGAGTTGCTAGGGAATTTTAAGGGATATTGGGAAGTTTCTCTTTAGAATTAGGTTGCCCAAAATGAAAGAGACTTCAGAGTTATCTTTTGACAGGCTAGCAAGCATAGACCATCGTTTTTGACTGACGACATTCCCGAATGTCATAATTTCGCTCATTTCTTATGTAAGCAAAGACTACGCCTTGAGTGACGTTAAGTAGTATACCTTGAACTCTCTTTTTCTGTTAACAAGATTTGTTTCTGTTCACAGGGAGATAGAACAATAACGCTGTCCGCCAAGCCATTAGCTTCAATGAGAACAATCTGGGGCACCTCGTTGCTGTTAGCCGAAGGTAGCCACCAATCTTTTGATCAAGACAAATTCTGTGCTTTATAAATCTTACATATGTTACAACGTGTTACAAATTTTAATTCCTGTATAGAAAGGAATTAGAGGAATCAGTGGTCTGTGTATCCATCATGTCAGGTGATGGATCTGTTTTACTTGCTGTGGGTGAAACGTACTATCTGGATTGATCTCTAATACATATCTTATTACAAAACCGCCACACTTAATTTGGAGCGCTCAACCATGTTCTATTGCTTTCCCTTTTGAAGTTGGCATTGTATATGTAGATTGGATAGTAGCATTTGAAGACAAACTACATCCCTGCAATACTGTCCTCCCATCAGCAGATTGTAAACCAGCGGTATATTTTGTCATCCGCAGTAACTTTCACTTTCCTGGCATCTGCTGTTATAACGGTTCTTCGGGCCACCTCGGCTGTCCATAAAATGTTGTAATGAAGAACTGACATCATTAAAGATTATTTCGTAACTCATAACATAGAAGCAGATCAAAGTATCTAGTTCGAAATCCTAACTGACTATTGGATTGCGCCGGGTGAAAGTACCTTTGTTGAAGGAGGTACCCACAACATAATTTTATCATTACAATTCACTCTTAGTTAACTTTTTGGTCGTGCTTTGCTGTGTGATGCTTTGCTATTCCAATCTTAGATAAATTTAACATCAGGAGCGAAGTGCAACCTTATGAAAATGGAAGGAGGTCCGGCGCGAATTCGGCTTTATTAGAACCACAATGCGTAAGGTTAAGGTGCTCGAACTGGCGATGACCCGATGCCTCTTTGTACACAGAGGTATAAAGAAATGTGTCTGGTAGGCGCGCTGACCAATTAAAATTAGTAACTTTCGGAGACTAACAGAGCACACCTGGCTGGTAACTATGTAATATTCAAAAATTCTTGCTGGAAAGGTGATAGGCGCAATTTTTCGCCTGGCTGTTGTGTATTGGATGTGGTTTCATAAAACGTGCCAAAGTCAATTAAGGTCAAAAGAATAAATTCTCAGGGTGCTCACCAGGTATTAGCAGTTGGAATTCACGACGTGCTGTATACTGAGAATCGGTCAAATCGCTGCTCATTTCGGACCAGGATATTCTTCATTATTTCGTATTGGTGTCGTTTAATAATATTGGATACGTATGCTAGGTGACCGGTGTATTGGCAGCGCATTACCAAGGTCCAGTCTGCGATGTGTGTCTGGGAGTAAGGTAAATTTTGTAGTATACAATAGCCGGCAAACCAATGCTACTTACCAGGAATACTTTATAGCTGTATAGTATCGAGGCTGAGCTATATGATTCGACCAGGGGAGCCGTGGAGCTCTCTGCAGTTTTGGTCAAAATAATGAAATAGAAGCTTGCAAGTTGTTTTTAGGCGCCGGTATATCCGGTATGATATGGGTTTGCGAGCAGCTAAACGGTGAGCCTACTGGCCAGGAATGCAAATGACATCGGAGAGAAGGTACTCGTTCTTCATTTTGTTGATTTATACATTAGATATTCCTAGAATTCTTATCAGTGACAAATCAGAACCACTCACTCTGTGATGAGGCGTCGTGGTGAACCGCAATATTTCTTTAAGATTTCGTCAGATAGTCATGTGTGTTTTGAACCGGAGTAAACCAGGATTTTCGAACATGTGTTTATGGTACAGAAAAATAAAACGCCCAAACAGATAACCTGTCATGGGTCACTGTGGTTTATGCGAGCGCCTGTTTATCCACGGTTACTGCGATTCTAGTTAATGTAGCCAACCAGGTAAATTACAGTTGCTGTTGAAAGTACCTTTACTGTTGTTGCTGCGATTTATATATACGTTCATGCCAGTGAACCATTAGTAATGCACTGAATTGCACTAGACCAAATCGTTCTAACCTGCGAATTTATTTTTAAGAGCATATAAAGAAGGGTGGAAGGTAACAAATTGGTCAACCACGAATTCAAGTCATCCAACTGACCCCGAAGCTATGAACCTGATTAACTGTCTGCAATTGTCCCGTTTGTTCTTCCGGTTATTTTCATCAAGCAACCTGAATGTTTAGGAATGGCCATCTGGGACTCACTATTAAAGTGCATTGATGTCAAACAGTTTGCAATGATGAACCTGAGCGTTTGGTAGTGCGGGCAGAATATCCAAGTTAAGATATTATTATTATTTTATTAAAAATTTTATTCATTATTATTACTTTATAATTTTATTTTATTTTATTTCTTATTTTTTATTATTTTCTTCACCATGAGGATAGGTATGGTTGACGGCATCCGGTTTAGGATTTGCCTGTCACTGTGGCAAGCCACAGGACGCCTGCGCCTACAGAGGGACCATGGATGGCTTGCGCTGCACCACCCACAGCTCCAACCACACACCCCATATTCAGTATAAACCCGAAGGAATAAGACCGGGAGGCATGCGGATGGGAACCACGTTTCATCAACGGAGCCGGCCCACACTCCTCCACAGGCAAACACAAGCACACTGTATTTGGGAATCAAGCGCACACAAGGCGGTGGCTGAACCGTAGTCCGCTCCACACGGAGTGCATGGAACCATTCTTTGATCCTAACAAAACCACAAGGACCGTGCACCCCGTCCCCTCTAGCAACGACCATCTGTCTCCTGGAGCCAGTATGGACGAGGTAGCGGGTAATAGACAGGTAGGCACCTTGTCAACATGCGCATCAAACGCAGCCACCGGGGGATATCAAACAACAGCCAAACACTTGAGAGATAGAAAAAGAAAATAACTCGATTGATGCATAAGGAAACGGTGACATAAACCTTAAGTTAATGAGCATATGAAATAAGTTGTTTACAAACGAATCCTAGATAAGTTCCCGAGGTGAGAAAGTATACTATACGGAATGCCACGACATAAAAAATGTTATGGAAATCGAATACAATTGGCTTAAGCGAGGTGTGCAAGTTAATGGAATAGAGTACAGGTAGACATTTATATGAGAAAGAAAAGCATTAAGGCGAAATTGAAAACCCCCAACCTGAAATAAAGAGACCCAGCATGCAAGCACGCGGTTAGTAAAAAGAATGCAGCGTATCTACAGACGCTGCGCTGGTTTTGAATACTTCTCTGTAGGACCCGTCGTCGCTTCTATAGTGGTTCCGAGTGGCCTCGCTCATGGCTCACTAGACATATATATATATATATATATATATATATATATATATATGTGTGTGTGGCGGGGGAGTCCATGGTGTGCTGAGGCTGGTAGTGGCTAGATCCTGAGAGATGGTCTACCCACTGGTGATACTATTGTGCCATAGGCTCATGTCCTGGACGTCTCCCAGTGGCGACCGCTGGGTGGGAGTTGGGTTACGCCTTTCTTCCTGCTAAGATCCAGGACACCAATCCGCATGAGTCGGTGAACTAACCATGTGATAGACACGCTGACTTTCGGGTGTACATTTAATCGAAGGCTTTGGCTGAGGACCCGAGTTGTTCTCCTGTCACGTATGGGCGCCTTGCCAGTATCCTAGTCCATCTTCTTCGGATGTTAGGAAGTGGTCAATGACCATATTCCTGTAAAACCTAGCCATGGGACAACAGGCCTACGAGTTATAAGCTCACAGCTCGATTGGCGTCTTGCGTAGATGCGTATCTTAGAATCGTTTGAAACTGTCCTCGGTCGTCGCGTCAACAATAGTCGCCGGAAGACAATTCCAGTCATTCACTACCCGAGTAATGAGGGCGACAGCGGTGCAGACTTTGCGCATCCTCGGTTTGAATACTTTCCAGTGACCTCACGTAGAGCAAGTAAGGTTGAGCTGGAATAGCTGCTGTAGCTCGTTTCAAAGTTCTCCTCCTAGAATGCGCTTCGTCAAGATGAGGTATCCACGACAACAGTAGTACATGAAGAACAGATTCATCTCATGAAGCCGGAGGGAATAGGGAAGATCATGAAGCACGGAAACTGACTTAGAGCCGCGTCTCTGGACCATTTCGAATAAGGCACATCCAAACATACAGAGTAAAGGTAGCTGGAAGCCCATACGCTAGAATCGGTCGTCCATGCGAAGTAACCAGGAGCCTGAAGGTCTTCGGTATCATTCGAGAGACCATCACCATCATCATCAACAGCAGTACATCAGCCATTTGAACTGGTGCTTCGCTGCCATACAACCATGATCTATGAAATAAAGAATAAGAGGGAGAGAAAAGGGACTTACCTGAAAACCTTAACGCGCTAAACAAACGCAGGGTCAAGGCGCCTACACCAGTTTGTATTAGCAACATACCGGCACAAACAGCTGGCTATCGTGCAAAGATAAGGCGGCATCGGCGAGACAGCTTCCTTGCGGCTTTCACTGCCACGTGTCATAATCAGCCATTACCCCGCAGATAACTCAGCACCAAACAAACTTTAAACAGGCAATCCGATTAGGAGACGGCAGCAGACGCGTCACTGGTGTCGGTTGCGAGCCATATCCTGTAAAGTCTCGAGCCAAGCACAAGGCGAGTCACGTGGACTCCAGCCCGGAAGGCGAGACGGACGAACGGTGCCCAGTTTGGTCGTCAGTGTCTTCATTTCTCGTTGCCAAGTCAACTTCTGTCCACCTCGAGCCTTGCGCCACGCTACACCTGGTAGACTGAACAAGGCTCTCCTAGGTAGGCGGTGACCAGGCACACGTAGCACGTGCCCGAGCCAACGCAACTTATCCAGTGCTATCTGTTGTTCTAGGGAGCTAGCATGATTATCATTACCTAGTACTCGCCTACGCACATCATCGTTGCGGACACGCTGGTGCCATCCGACTCCAGCAATGCTTCGCAGACAACGATGATCAAAGACTTGAAGGCGCCTCAGCTTTTCAGACCGAAGGGGC
Organism: Dicrocoelium dendriticum; assembly: GCA_944474145.2. NCBI lineage: Eukaryota > Metazoa > Platyhelminthes > Trematoda > Plagiorchiida > Dicrocoeliidae > Dicrocoelium > Dicrocoelium dendriticum. The sequence goes on from OX104071.1 coordinate 40,149,806, forward strand.
CAAGTCTCACTACCATACAGCAGAACGGCCCTCACTGTGGCCTTGTATACACGTCCTTTCAGACGGGGGGAAATTCCCTTCTGTCGATAAAATTGCCGCACGCTCAAGAAGGCAGTTCTGACCTTTGCAATGCGTGAGCTAACGTCAGATTTACGCGCCCATCGCTGCTAATGCAGTTGCCAAGATAAGTGAATTGATCAACAACCTCGAGTTTCTCCTTAGCAAGCGTCAAGGGGTCATCAAGTGGCTGGTGGTCCTGCAGCAACACTTTGCAGTTTGAAGGTGCGAAGTGCATACCAAATAATGGGACCACTCTGGACAGGCTATTCAGGGTTGATTGGGCCGCCGCAACATCGTCGAAAGCAAGACGATATCGTCCGCATAATCTAGATCAACTAACCTTTCACCAGGCAGCACTTCAACGCCTACATCGCGAGATTCCTCAAGGGAACACTCCATGATAGAATACACGACGAAATTGAACAAAAATGGGGAAATCGGACAACCCTGACGAACGCCACTTGTGGTAGGAAAGCTATCCGATAGGACAGCGTAGACCCTGACGCGGCCTGTATTGTTCAAGTAAGCAGCACGTAGGATGCTCACATATCTCGGTGAAACACCTTTCCGCGCAAGTATTTCGAACAGAATCGATCGATCGACTGAATCGAACGCACTCTTGAAATCAAGGAACGCAGCTATTGTCGGTCTGTGGTATGAGTGGCGCTGCTCTAGCACCTGCCGCAAAGTGAATATATGGTCTATACAGCCACGTCCTGGGCGGAAACCAGCGTGCTTTTCCGTAATCCGAGATTCCCGTTCCACAGTGAGACGACGAACGAGAATCGAGGGCAGTACTTCTGTCACAATTGGCGTTAGGCTAATACCCGTGTGGTTAGAACAGTCTGTGCGACTGCCGTTCTTGTATATTGCCATTATAATCGATTCGCCCCAATTACCCGGGACACTATCTTCCAGATACGCTCGAATAAAGAGGTCAGTGTTTTGCAGTGAACCTCACCTCCATCCACAAATTGTGCAGGTGGGAGGGAATTCGGGCCAATGGCACGAAAACGATTGAGGGCTGTGATCGCGTTTCGGACATCGGCCTCCAACGGAGGCCCTAAACAAACGTCCATGGCTCGTCATGCTTCACTGAGTAGGAAGATGTCCGGGAGCAGGGGCCACCTGAACTGATCTTGAAAGTGTTCCGCCCAACGTGCCAAACGTCGCTCCTTATTGTGTATCTGCGCACCCGCGCTGTCTCTGTCTCATTGATGCTTGGTTTTCTGGGACCAGTGGTGCGGATTTAGCTGGAAGAGCTTGCGGTAATTGCCTACTGCTCCTGCCTCCTCCATTTCTTGAGCCCTACTGGTCCACCAAGCTTCCTTGTCAGCACATAGACTCCGCTTTAGTTCACACCTAATAGCCCGTCTGGTCACATTTTGTTCAGAGCCAGACGATAGGTGTCTTCTAAATTCCAACAGGTTCACCGACCTCTCGGATATCCAGTGACTGGTGCGGTGACGATAGATAGTGCCACAAGCAGACGCTCCTGCGTCGTGCATGGCGGCTGAGATCCTATTCCACGGAAGCTCAGTGTCATTAGAACAAGATAGCGAAAGTTCGGTACGCAGCACGTCCTCATAGGTTTGCCTGACTAAGGGCTGAGACAATTTCTCAGTTGCCAAATGGAGGGGACGCTTGGTGCGCCTCCCGGTAAATTTGATGGAGAGACGACAACGTACCAAGGCATGATCAGAGTCGACACAGGTACTCCAGTACGAGCGGCAATCCAGGATGGAACCACGCCATCTATAACTTCTGGCAATGTGATCAATTTGGGTCCATCGCTGGCCAGGTACAGGAGGACGCCAAGTCGCACTTCGGCGCCCACTGTGTCTGAAAGCAGTGCTACTAAGAAACAACTGATGCTCCGCACACAGTTGCAGCAGACGCTCACCGTTGTCAGTCCGTTCGGAGTCAAGCCCACATTTACCATCTAGCTGAGCTTCTAAAGAGCTCATGCGCCCTACTTGTGCGTTCATACCCCCTGCAAGGACTGTACTATCTGAACTAGTAGCACTGCGTAATAGCGCATTCAGTTCGTGGTAGAATGTGTCCTCGACAGCATTAGAACTGCAGTCGGTGGGAGCATAAGCGGAAATCACAAAGAAACAGCTGATGTCGTCAAACGGGCTGCACATAAACTTGCTGTTCACCGGAATCCAATCAATCAACGATTGCTCAGCCTTGGAGCGTAGAATGATACCTACACCAGCTTGACCCGTGAGTGCTGCGTCGGCGTCTCCGGATGCGTGCAACCAATAACGAGAGGATATGCCGAGTGCGGTTAATTCAATAACCCCGTTAGGGTCATTGATCCTAGTTTCGGACACACAACACACATCAACACCCAGTGTGTCCAAGGTGTGTGCGAGTGCAACTTGTTGACCTGTTTGTCATAGAGTGCGAACGTTGAATGTCGCCATGGAAACGGGATAGCGTGGCCTTATAAGGGACTTTTACCGATAGGCGTCCGATAGGTGCTGAGGGATTGTAGTTGCAGATGGTTTTACTCCAGTGGCACTTTGGTTGCTGTCAATTAAGCTGTGAAGTATAGAAGGAAGGTTAGTAATGTGGGTCTGAATGTGAAAAGAAAGAAGGGAGGCGCCAGCAGTAGCATGTTTTCGCTTATCTGCCCTGCTGTATGCAGCAGATAAGGCGACCCTGGATAATCTGCGTGACGGCCGATGCAGAATGAAGTTTATGTTTGAAGGAAATGTTATGGTTGTATGTGGGCTAAGATTCTACGAGGGCGCCCAGACCTAGACAGGATGACGATTAGGGTCCTCATTCAAAGCCTTTGGCTTAAAAGCCTGTCCACAAGGCAGCGGGGAGGTAGCGATGATTTAGTTTTACAGAAATGGACGCCATTCCATTTCAAACCCCAAGCTGGAGGACCAGGAGACTGAGTTTGTCTGACCTCTCACCATTGACCAACCTGGTAGGAGTAGCTCTCAAGGTGCCCGGAGGCACCAGCCCGTATGGTTCAATGGGTCAATGAGGTATGCAAACCGTCGCACCAGGTTAAGGTCCAGTCCAGTTGCGATGGATCTTCTTATGGCACAGCATATCCTGTTTGCAGCGGCAACGTTTTTCAGGGTATTCTGTGTGGTTTTTAGATCAGGTGCCTAGATCTTTCTCTTTAGTGGGGTGTTTGAGAAGGAACCCGCCAATATGATAAGTTCCAAGTGGCCCAGAAGCCCAAATCGGTAGGGTGCAGCATTTTCGTAGTTTATTAATAGGGCCCACTTGATGGATCAGTAATGAAACAGATCAAGGGTCAGCGGTAGTCTATCAGCGGCGTCAAGGTCAGGCACTTCAGACCACAATTTTTCGACAAAAATTCAGGTCAGGTCAGGTTCCAAGGACGATACAGGCCTCCACCTAACCAGCGTCCCGCTTCTTGCACCGGTAAGCGAACAAGAGCCCTCGGTACTTCGACTTTGATTTACTTCCGTGGCTTCGGCAAAAGACTGAAGCGCAAACAAAAGCACTCTATGTACTATCAAGTTCAAGCTCGAGTGGGACTGGAACGATAGGAGAATCCCGTGAGTGTTCCATCTTGAGTGGATCGTTGTGCCAGGAATTGATGAAGTGCTCAGAGTTCTTGGTGGATTTAGAACGGAACAACTGTCCTGCACCCTGGCCAACCAGTAAGTATCCACGTTTCCTGCCATAGCAGTCACGTAAAGTAAGCGAAGGATAAGAAGAAAAATCGAAGATATAGAATACGGAAGTTCATTTGAAATAAGAAAATATCAATGCATAAAGAAAAGTAGAGAAAAAATTGAAGTATGATGATGCGAGTTACTCAGGAAAAGGGAAAGGTTTCATGTTGCCACGCAAAAGCGTCAAGTTGCCTCTCAAACCCCTTAACCGTAGATTCCCTGATAACACTCTCCGGAAGCATGTTTCAGCGCTCAATGACTCGGCGTGACAGCCGGATTTTCGCCCTAATCCGATCGGACCGCGGTTTTTCCAGCTTCATGGAATGACCGCGTGGAACAGAAAATCTAGCGGGACTGAGTAGCCAAGATAAATTTGGACCAACCTTCCCAGTTACGATACTGTAGGTTAGGATTAGGTCTCCTCTAAGCCTTCGGTAGTGCACTGAATGCATTTCCGTACAAAGTAGACACACGGAGTACGTCCGTCCCCGTTATTTCCAACTAACCTAGTATTCAACCGTAAAACCTCTAGCTCCATTTTGTCCCGGATGATGCAGGGCGGACAAGCCTGGACGTAGTATTCCAGATGAGGTCGAACGAAAGCCGAGAACAGTCTCGCAAAGATGCCGCCCGTCAAGGTTACGAAAGAACGTCGTAGTAACCAGAACATGCGGAAATCTCTGCTTGCGGCCTTGTTCCAGTTGTCGCCGGAGTTTAAAGTCAGTGTATGACGCCTAGATCAACCTGGCTAGGTACACCGAAGAGTTCGACAACACCGACCAAGTAGTTCACAGGAGGACAACCTCCTTTGCCTGATTTTTGGGCAGTAACCATAAAGTAAATCAGTCCCAATGCTTATCCAAGACCCGCTGAATAGCTTCGGAACCCCCAGGAACATCGACAATGTTCCACGGCTTTAGATCATCAGAAAAGAGCAGCGATCGTACCTAAAGCTCCGCGGGTAGGTCATTCACATAGAGAACAGCAGCGGTTCAATGACCGAACTCTGTGGCAATTCACTGAGGACAGACTGCCTAAACGATAGGCCACGGCGTACCCGTACACTATTCTCTACCATCCAAGAAGACAATCATCCAATGAAGGTCGCGGCCAGATACTCCGTAGGGGGTCAGTTTCTGCGTGAGCCTCAAATGGGGTATTTTGTCAAATGCCTTCGAAAAATAGACGAAAAGCAGGTTAAGTGCGTGGCCGTTATCCACTGCATCCACCCAACTTTTGCGAGCCACCAACAGATTCGCCAAGGAAGAATATCCCTTCCGGAATCCGTGGTGTACATTGTTAAGTAGACTAAATCTACTCAGATGACTCTCCAATGAATCTCTTACTAGTTTCTCGAGGAGTTTGACTACTACACTCGTCAGACTAGCTGGCCTGTATTTTACAGGCAGACTCCTGTCCCAACTTTTGTAGATAGGACAGATACAATAGAATATTGAGAGCAGGAGGGAGATCCCTTGCCAGCTAACATCACAAGCTTGGTGCTTGCTGTCGGTGAACGTAACTCCTTCGGGGATCACCTTTAAAGTAAGAGCAGCAGGACTGTACCATGTGCGTTAGATGGGTGTCTAGCAATAGCTTGAAACTTTGCTGTCTGCGAGTCAATGATGTGTTTCGATAGACTGTTCTAATAATTTAGCACCCTGGAAGATAGGGTAGCTTGCGGACGGGCGCGAAGTGACCCCGGGTTAAATAATTTTCATTTGTGGCCAAGTGTCGAGCTGACCACACTTAGATGGAAGAACTACTGCAGCTCACTTCCAAACTCTCCCCTTATGATGCGTCGGGTGTAGAGATCTCCGCGACAGCGGCGATATTCCGTGGAGAACAGATTCCAAGTCGAAGAGTGTACGGAAGATCCCGAAGCTCCACTACAGATTTTGAACCGCGCCTCTGCACCTTCCCTATCATATCATGTTCAGATTTCGTTAGGGGGTAACCGGCCGGGAGACCATATTCTAGGATCGGACGGACATGCGAAGCGAACAGCGTTCTAAAGATCTCCGGCGTAATTTTACAGAACGATCTTCGAAAAGCCCAGAGCATTCGGTTGGCTGCCGCGACCTTCTGCGTGTCAAGTGGTCTTGAGATCGTGCGAGACGATGACTCCCATGACTCTCAAGTGTGACATTTGAGGAGACACCCTCCGATATGATACGCGCAGAAAAGATCCGGGCCACCAATCGGGAGAACGGCACATTTTTTACGGTTTATCGGGAGTCGCCACTCAACGGACCAGTTATGCAGCTGGTCAAGCGAAGCTTGGAGTCTGTCGGCATCCTCGGGGCAAGATATTTCAGACCACAGTTTGAGGTCATCAGCGTAGACTAGACAGTCGGTTTGAAGTGTCGCTGGAAGATCGTTGATGTACAGTTTAAAGAGCTCTGGTCCAAGGACGGAGCCTTGGGGAACCCCACTGGTCATAAGCACAGGGACAGAGAGTGTTTGGTTCACCTTCACTTGAATGGTTCGTGCTTCCAGGAAGTCTGAAATCCAGGACAAGAGGTTTCCGGTGACACCAACTCCCTGAAGTTTGAGCAGAAGCCGTTTATGTGACACTTTGTCAAATGCCTTGCTGAAGTCAATGAAGACGACATCAAGGTGTTTCCTCTCGTCTGTTGCTTTAACCCATGCTTCTCTGGCAGCAAGCAGGTTAGTGATGCAGGATCGTGCCCTGCGGAATCCGTGCTGTGAGGAGGAGATTGCGCATAAGCCTTCCCAGTGAGCGTTGAGAGCGCGCTTGATTATTCTCTCCATGATTTTGCAGACAACAGACGTCAGACATATCGGCCGGTAGTTCGCAGGGTCCTGCCGGTCACCTCCTTTGTATTTAGGCATTACTATTCCTACTTTCCAAGCGCTAGGTAAGCGGCCCTCTGCAAGTGAGAGCCGGAATACTTGGGACATTGGGTCGGCGATGTAGTCGGCCAACATCTTGAGGAATAGTGGGTGTAGTCCGTCAGGGCCTGGTGCGGAGTTAGGGTTCAACTCATGGATTAGTCGCATGACCATCTCGACGTTAATTTCAACTTGCTCCAGAGTTGGGGAGCACGTGGGCACATCGTTCTTGGGCAACGGTGGCTCTACCGCGTAGACAGCTGAGTACTGCGAGGCCAGTAGATTGGCTTTCTCATCATCGTGATGTACAATGCTTTCTCCAGGGGCAGATAGAGAAGGGATACCAACGCCCGCTTTGGTGTTTCGCCTTATGTATGAGAAAAGCATCTTCGGGCACGTTCGGGATTGAACAGCCAAGTATTGTTCGTATTGAGCTCGCTTCTGCCGCTTTTTCAGGGTGCACAAGTTTCGAACCTCTTTGTACTTTAGGTAATCCGAGGCTAGTTGTGTACTCTTGAATACGGTCCAGAGTTTACGCCGTCTGTTCAGTAAGGACCTCAGTTCTCGGTCGATCCAGAGGGGTCCTTTGTGGAATGGTCTGCCTTTGTACATCGGGACGGCATTTTCGATGATGGACGTCATCTTGGTCAGCAGTAGGTTCCATGCTTCCTCGACACTCAGGGACTGTGGGATACTCCAATCTTCCGAGCTTGCCACAGCGTGTAATCTGGATGGATCTGTACGCCAAAAGTTACGGCGATATGCTCCGCGGTCAGTGATGGTAAGACGTCGTGTCCACAAGAAGGAGACTACTGAGTGGTCGCTTCGGCCGAGTGGTTGGAGGGTCTCCAAGTCACAGACGTCAGTGGGCATCGGAGTGAAAACCAGATCAAGGATGTTTGATGTCTGGCCCGGGAGCATCCGCGTTGGAGTAGAGATGTGCTGAATTAGATCGCATTCCTGAACAGCATCGAAGCCCCCTCTCGAAGGAATCTTGCGGAAGGTCGCAATGAAAAGGTTCCAATTGATACTGGGTGCATTGAAGTCACCCATTAGCAGACAGTTTCTGCCTCTGCCATTGGTTTTGATTGAGTCCAGGAGACGAGAGCCTGAGCCCGAGGGAGCTCTGTAGGCAACTCCAATCGTGAGTGTTTGGTGGCCATCATGGATCCGGCACCAAAGCATTTCTGAGGCAGCGTTATTGTCGGAGAACGCTTCAAGGATGTGAACTTTGAGGCAGTCTTTCGAGTAGAGAATCACTCCCCCTCCGGTCCTCCCATCAGTACGATCAGCTCGTGAGAGTTGATATCCCGGTATGCTAATTTCTGTGTCCAAGACCTCAGAGAACAGCCAAGTCTCTGTAAACGCCAATAGATCTGGATGGTGTTCAGAGATGAGAAGTGGAATCTCGTCAAGTTTGTTCCTGAGGCTTCGCACATTGGCAAGTATTACTCGCAGACCTCTGTTTGCGCCAGCGGGCTGGGTAGCAGAAAGATTGGCCGCCAGCGCGCTCTCGGTATTCTCTTCACTACGCGAAAATCCACAATATGGAGATCAGTTTCACCACTGGCTCTACGCGTGCGTAGTTCATTGACAGCTTGTTTCATTTTAACTCGATCTTCCGGACTGAGGTCTCTCAGGACGAAGAATGTTTCACCCTTAAGGCGCGAAGTGCGTCTGAGGATGCGGCGGCATTCTTCTTCGTCTTGACAGACGACTTTAAAGGGGCGGAACTTCGTAGGATGTTCCTGCTTTCTACCCAGGCGGAAGGCTGAGACAATGTTGATGCCCTGCTCCCTTCGTCGAATAGAATGGATACCATTCGTTTGAGGAATGCCTAGTCGTCAAGGATCCTTTCAGCTGGGGTCACTTTGTCAGATTCCGGAACATTTATAATAATCAAACACCGTTCTCTGTGAGGTCTGTTTTCTCTTGGTTTCTCTGGTTTTGATGCAACCGGTTTTTCGGTTATCAATTTCTCAAGTTGTGTGACTTAAGCTAAAACATGTTTCAGTTGCGTTGACTGAGTTGGATTTTGTTTTGTCCCCAGTGGCTGCCTTCCTGGTTTTTCGGTTCGGGGCATGGTTCCCGCTAGCTGCATTTTCAGATCCAGTGCGCGCCGCCGTTTCATAAGTTTTCGTCTTGGTCACATTTCCAGCCGCAGCTTCCTGGGTAATGTTCTCTGCTTCATACAAAAGCGCATCAGCCGATGAAATAGTGGAGGATCGACTGCGATTGTACACTGGGATGGCAGAAGGACATAAAGGATGAGGCAGTTGGCGGTGCAGTGTTTGTCTCGGTCCTTTACGTTGAGGTCAGACAGACCAGAAGGGACTTGTCACTTACAACAGTGCGGCACTGATCACAGTGGAACGTACTGTCAGAGGAAGCCGTTCGTCCTAAGCATTCATACAGGTCGGGTTCGATATTATAGGTTAATAGGATTGTAGAGTGCAGAAGGAGAAATCCTTTGTCAGCTCCATCGCTTCCCGATCATTGTGGAGGCCGCGAATCGATGTTAAGCGGTAATCCACAAGGGACCTGGGCAGCTACACTGGAAGATGCAAGGGCCCAGCGTACTCAAAAGATAAGAATCTAACATTCGCTTGAAACATTCCTCAGTCTGGGCATCGACCACATGCTTCGGTAAGTTGTTGCAATCGTTGATAGAGCGACAGCAGGATGAACCCGGAGCCTTCTGGGTTTGAACAGTTTCCAGTTGTGGCCTCGAGTTGAACTGTTTGCATTGGATTGAAAGCACACCTGCAGCTTCTTCCTCATCTCTCCTCTCAGGATGCGCTGGTGAAAATCAGGTCACCGCGATGTCGGTGATAATCCAGGGAGAACAGGTGCATGTGCTGAAGTCGCAGGGGATAAGGCAAGTCCCGTACCTCCAAGATGTGTTTCGATCCCCACCGTTGGACTTTCTCAATGAGGTCACATTCGGACTTGGTGAGAGGGAAGACGGCAGGTAATCCGTATTCGAGAATGGGGCGGATATGGGAAGTAAACAGTAGTCGGAAGATATCCAGAGTCAAACGCGAGAACGTTCTTCGTATGGCATGAGACATCCTGTTGGCAACAGCAACCCTTCGTAACGTGTCCTGTATAGTCCGTAAATCAGATGACACCAACACGCCGAGGTCTTTTTCAAGGACTGATGTTCTGTGCAACGCCCCACCAATGTGGTACGTCCCGAAAGGCTCAGGAGCATAATGGGGAGGACCGAGCACTTATCACGATTTATGGGCAATCGCCATTTGACTGACCACTCATGTAACGTATCAAGTGTAGCCTGTAATCGGTCTGCCTCGTCAAGACGGGATACGTCCATCCCCAATTTCAAGTCGTCAGCGTAAATCAAGTAATCCAACTGAAGTTCCGCCGGGAGGTCATTGATGAAGATCTTGAAAAGTTCTGGGCCCATGACCGATCCCTATGGGACACCGCAAGCCCTGAGCACAGGAGCGGAGTAAGTCTCGTTCACGTCGACTCGCATTGTCCGGTCATCCAAAAAATCAGCGATCCTAGGGAGAACGTTCCCAGAAACACCGATTAATCGTAGTTTATAAAGGAGGCTTTCATGAGGAACCTTGTCAAAGGCCTTACTGAAGTCGACAAAAAAACATCCAGACGTTTCCCAGCGTCTAATGATTTCGCCTATCTTTCACGGGCTACAAGCAGATCCGAAGAACAGGTGCGCGCCCGCCGAAAACCATGCTGCGCACAAGAGACGACGTTTAGGTTCTCGAGATGGAGATGTGCCCGCTTGAAAATCCTCTCCATTACCTTGCACAATATTGACGTTAAACAGATGAGTCGATAATTGGCAGGGTTTTGACGATCCCCTCTTTTGTGTATTGGTTTAACAATCCCCACTTTCCAAGCGATCGGGAGCCGTCCAACTTCAAGGGAATGTCGAAATACCCGGCAAACTGGAGAGGCAATGTAATCGGCCACAGTCTTGAGGAACAGCGGATGCAACCCATCAGGACCCGGCGGGGAGTTTGGATCTAATTCACGAATGCCTTAGGCAACGACATCAGCGCTCATTTCTACATGCTCCAACGAAGGAGTATTGGCACCGCGTCACTGGGAAACGGCGTCTCCATCGAGTAAACAGACGAATAGTGCATGGCCAGCAGGCTGGCTTTCGCAGCATTATCGTCAAGTAAACCCACATGCGTCAAGGAATACAGAGCAGGAATACCACTTCCTGCTCTGGTACTACTCTTCAAATAAGAGAAGAGTGCCTTAGGAGTTGTCTTGGATTGCACAGCCAAACCGAGTTTGTACTTTTGCCGTTTCTCTCGTTTTTCCAAGTTGCAGATATTCCTGGCTCCTTTATATTCCGAATAGTTAGATTCGGATTGCGTGAGCTTGAATCGGACCCACAGTTTCCGTCTTTTGTTCATTAGGCACCTCAGTTCTCGATCAATCCATGGAGGACCTCTGGCAAAAGGTCTTTTGTAGACAGGAACGACCTGCTCAACGAGCGAAATCATTTTGGAGTACAAGAGATTCCACTCATCGTCCAAATCCAGGGGTTCGGGTATACTCCAGTCCACAATACTGGCGGCCGTTTGTAAGCGTTGGGGATCAACACACCAGAAATTTCTGCGGAGGTGACCTTGGTTGTGGAGAGTAAGTCGTCGAGTCCAGAGGAATGAAACCACACAGTGATCGTTTTTTCCAATGGGCTGAAGAACGGCTAGGTCGGTGACATCTGATTGTGCCGGTGTGAGTACAAGGTCAAGAATATTGGGTGTTTGTCCCGCAATTATACGAGTAGGCATGGTGACATGCTGGAATAAGTTACATTCCAGAATCGTCCCTAAAAGAGCGAACTCAAAAGCGTTTGAAGAGGGAACACAATGTAGTTGGTCCCAGTCGATACTCGGGGCATTGAAGTCACCCAGTAATAAGCAGTCTTTGCATCTACCACGCATTTTGATCGCGTCCAGCAGGCAAGCTCCGGAACCCAATGCGGCCCTGTAGACTACACCAACCATGAGAGATCTTCATCCGTCATGAACACGGCACCAGAGAGTTTCGAAGTCGCCATCGCTGTCAAAGGTAGCTTCAATCAGATGGGCCTTGAAGTCCGTCTTCCAGTAGAGTATCACGCCGCCCCCAGGTCTTCCTTCAAGGCGGTCTGCCTGGTAAAGGTGGTATCCAGGGATCTGAACCTCTGAGTCCAGGATATCCGAGGACAACCAGGTTTCGGTGAAAGCTACAAGATCCGGCCGATTTATGAAGGCTAGAAGCCTAACTTCGTCTAGTTTATTTCTGAGACTGCGCAAATTGGAAGAAATTACACGCAGTCCGTTCTTCAATTCTAATGCCTGGGCATTACAAGGAGTGGCCTCCAGCGAGTAATTGGCGTTTTTCGAAGCACGCGAAACTCCACGATATGTAGGTCTGTCTGCAGCCATCCATCGCAGAAGGAACATTGAACAGCCTTCAACCGAGCAGTGACAGCTTTACAGCAATCCAAGCATTTGGAAGACATGGCATACTATATATAATAACTTCGGAATGAATCTTCAAACAGTAACGAAACACAAAGGAGCTCAAACGGGTTTGGGATAGGTATAGACCCGTAACAACACACACCTTCTCAGTAAACCAAAAGAAGAAAGAAATACGAAACTGTACAATTAAAATGGGATTGTTATAAGACAGGCGATATCGGCTTGTTTTTTCTTGAACAACAGAGGTAGGGCCTAGCAAATACGGCCTAGCAATAGATAGATAACCAACGAGCGATAGTCTTATCTGCTGGCATGTTTCAATTTGTATCTCAGCCATGTAGACGAGGTTAAGAAACATTCAGATAAAACCTTATGAAAGGGCTGGCTTACGCCGCCAGGTTCTTATCAGAACTGGTGCGTATGGAAAAAATTACGTTAGCAAAAGCAATCATTGGAATGCCGCCATATAAAAAGAACTATTTAACTATCTAAAAATTATCTCAAAGAGCTTAGCCAGAGTCCATAGAAAACCGCGCGAGAGCAGTACGTCCTTTGGGAAAACACACAGGCGACGACAAAGCAATGTACTTACTCACGAGAGACAGAGAAAGCCTTCAATGGAGTAGCGTAAAGTCAGCCTTCAAATTTGTGGAAGCCTTGTTTTTAAAAAGATTTCAAAGTAACTCACTTCAGTATCGCACTAAGATACTCTACTGATGCGGAAGAGCGCATTTAATCACCGTCAATATGGAGCTTAGCGTACTGCTTGTTGCGAGAGATAAAACATCATAATTCGTTGGTTCATTACGGGAGATTACAAGATGGAAACCAAACAGTAAATTGTTCAAAATGACTTGCAGCTTAAGTGAGCAAGCAGTGGTCTGGTGATTAATAACTTAAGCAATATAATCTGCGTCTTTTTGTAGAGCCAGTTCTTCAGGGACTTCTATTCAGTAGATGAGAGTAACGGCTAGAACAGTTCTCTGGAGGACACCAGAGTCAGCTGATAAGGATAGCAACATCTGCCACCAAATCGTGTAATATGAGTGCATTTAGAGAACTGGTCACTCAGCAAGTGAACGATGGAAAGACACCATAAATGTGTAGAATTGTGAACAGTAATTCTCCACCGACACAGCCAATTACGTCGTCGTAGTCAAAGGACGGATTCGTACGGACATGTTCTTGTCCTCAGGCGATGACGAAACATAATGTACTCTTCATGCCAGTGAGTCTAGGCTAGACCACGAACTAGGGTAGACAAACTGAGGGGGCTCACTTAAACACGTCTTATACAGCATTAATGCAGATGTTCTTCAGGACATTCAAGGTCACAGAGCAATGGAGCAGCGGTTCGTGGGGCTCAGCTAAAAAAGCTTGACAGCTCCCTAGAATGGTCAGGGTGAAACTTACGAGAGAGAAATAGTGTCGTTAAAATAATGCTTAAGACACATGTCCCAGCAAGTTTGTAATAACACATATGCTAGCATCTTGCTGATGTAGAACACGGTACCGCCCACTGTCTGTTCTGCATCAATGTCATCATCGGAGAGTCAATGGCTATATTACATAATTAACTTAATGTATCTTCAAGTATTTTTTGTATAATGATATCAGAGGGGGCACTAAATAGATGTGTAGGCAGGTAGTCGATATTTGCTGGATGTTTTCTTTGGTACCAGTGTCATAATGACACCTTTCCGGCAATCAGCGATTTGTCCTGTGGCATACACATGGTGTATGCGGAAGCGCTAAAACTTGCTTAATACGTTAGCACATACTTTGAGGACGACGGGAGATCGTATGTCTAGACTACTGGCTTCAGTATTTTATGCGCAGTCATTTTTCTTTTAAAAAGTGTCTTTAAATTGCGCAGCCGCTTAAAGGAGGGAAGGAAAACCTCTCCACAGGATAGCAGAAGTCGAAGCAGAATATTAGATAGTTTATCAACTTTCACACCGATTGGATATATGAAGGTCAAGAAATTAATCAATCTGTGGATGCGACAGTGTTTTAGGTAGACTAGTGCCTTCACGCGATCCTTAGATCTACACAGCGAGAAGAATTCTGGTGGTTTGTTTTGCAATTTTTGTAAGGAGAAATACTGATTGTTGAGTAATCGGAAACGTATCCATAGCAAGTCTTCATCATACAGTGCGACACAAGTATTTATGATAAAAGAACTGACATCCCAATGTCACTCTCCTAAGTAAGACTGGTCACAGTTCCACAAGCATCGGTGTTCCAAGCCGAACGATATTTTAATTTTCGCAGCTTGAACTTCTTGTGTCGCTATGCAGATAAGTCGCGGGGACAACATTGTGGCTAGGCTTGCTAAATCTCTCTCAAGGAACAACTTTATCTCTGTCGCCGTAAACGACTGCTATTTTGATGAATTGCGTAAGTCATACGAAAGTGTCGTATTGAAAAGCTATACTGCTGTCTGAAAAGCCGCAACCTCATAGTACTCACTCAGATGTAAGCGCGAGGTCTGTCTCGAATCCCCTAAAGGAACTTTTGCACTTTAACGAAGAAAATAATCAGCAAAAATGTTTATTCGGTGTCTACCTGAGAGCAGATTGCTTCGGCAAGAGATATGCCTGCCTTATACAAAATGAACTTAAAAATACCGGCAGATAAACCAGCTCCACCATCAGCTTGTATACAAACTCGTCCCTTCAATCGTACTAGCAAGGAATTTTGAATATTATACGATCTCCTGACCTCTATTAAGGGGCTTTTAGAATAGCGCTTAATGTGCACACTTTGAAGATTAGTTGCCCACGTACACAGACGAAATAATCCATGGCAAAGCTAGCCTTCATATCATACAAGAGTATTGAGCTCAATGGTTTGCGTCTACGTTGCATTTATACGACATTAGGAACAAAAGAGTTAGTGCTCACTGAGATGGTGTACTGGTCTGGAAATCACTATATCATATGGTAGATGTTGGGCTACAGTAGTAAGAGCAGTGTGATTAGTACAGCGATAAATGTAGTGCAGCAATCATATTTTATAAACCGGTGTAAACGTGTTAGGTCCGTTTACAACGTTTTCAAAGCTTGCATGTTTTTGGAATTACACTTTCATTTGATTTACATAGCACCGCCTTCTGTAATCCACCGATTCATCTACGCCACGTGATACACACACAGACGACAACGGCATTTGACCTCCATACATGAGCACGCGGCAAGTGACAACCATGGGTGGTTGAAGAAGTAGTTTATCCCACACCCACTCAATGTCGCATCAAGTCGCACACACGCACACACTACTGGACAACCGGATAACTGAGCAGCACGGCTTCACTCACGTCCACATGGCTATCTGCCACTGTCCTACCCAGCCGCAAGGGATATAAGTTAAGATCACAGCTATCATACAAGAACACGCAATCATTCCTTTTATGTGTTATTAGCAGTGTATTAGTATCAGTTTTAGTAGTGTCTAACCCTTTGATTTTGTAACCAGCCTAGATTTAAGCACTAATTCACTGACAGATTCTCGGTGTACCAAGTATCGCCGCAGGATTCGAGGAGATTAAGAACAAGTTATCCACAACGGTTATTGTGGTTCCATGGAGGCTGTGTTCCTTGTCTTATCCGTTTCATCAGTTTGCGAGTGTAAGTTTAGGTGGTAAATATTCTACCAGTTTTCACGTGTCTGAAATATCTCAGTCAGCGGTTTCGGAAATTCCAGATGCATAATTGCTGCACATAACGTTCGGCTTATTGTTAAGCCGACTTGCCTGAAGATCAAGTAATTTTACAAAATTATATATTACTCCACTGTTCACAGTCTTCTTAAACAGGTGCGTAATCTGTTTGAATGAACACCGGTTGTTTCTGAGATGTTGGTATTTGCAATCCTATGAACCCTTGATGCATGGGAGCGCTGTATATTCAGCCTGAGAGATTCGGTTAGATGATACCCAGAGTTCTATCGGTTTATTGAAAACACACATTTTATGGTGGTACCTTGTTCGATTGAACTAAAGTTATCGAGGATCAATAAGTACGTCACTAATGGAATAGCGCAAGCTATGCGGGAAAAAGTACATTCCAACACTTTTCAGAAGATATTGAAGGTAACCCCGATCAAACACAGCTTCAATAACTTTGCTTTTTACTTATAACCCACTACGACTACGGATTGCCGTCCCAGCGTGACTGCAAGCACAGCCGAATTTGGAGTCCTTTCAATTCGTGCATTTCATTATCTCCACGAAGCTGATAGCTGGCCAAGCACGAAGCACGAAGCAAGAATAGTAAGGACTAAACCTTTACCTACAGCGTCGGACTGATGCGTGCTGTTCACAGCTGTTACTGGCTGAGTCAGTTGGATTATAAGGCATCCTGTCTCTCCAGTTAGACTAAGCAGATAACTAGAAATGTTTGTGCAGGAATTCATGCTATAGTACCCTTGTTTTAACTGATTAACTTTTAAAAAGCGAGCACTATTTTTATCGTGAGCTACGACCGTATACTGACTCCGAAGGACAGCGCTTTATCACTTAAGTCACCCCCATGAAGATGAAGTTGGTAACTGTAACCACGCAAATTGGAAGCAAGATTTTTCTTAGCATTATTCTTCGGTGGCCTCAGGGCTAGTCAGTGAGAAATTGTCCATAGAATGAGTTTGCAGCTTCTTTTTGATACTCAGCTGATAGTAATCGTTAAAGATGGCAGGAATGCACTTAGACACCGCCGTTTCAAGGATTTATGCAAAGCGCCTTACTGCGATAACGATTGGTTCCACTAGGTTTCATCCGGCGGCTACCTAGCTGAACGACTTTTTAAATCGTCCAAGTATCTAACAGTTAATGCTAATTACACAGTAATATCGATTTGTAGTAATAAACATAATCACAGAAATAGGAAGAGCGCTTGCCTTTGCGTTTACCGCAGTAGAAAGTAATATGAATTACTAGAAATAATTGAGCGTCAGTTTAAGTTAATTTTTGTAAGGCAGGCAAACTTCATACTACATAGTAGGTAAAAGAAATGATCCGAAATGCTCGTCATTATACTCACTTATTAACATGGACGGTTTAACAAAGAAACTGCGGGATAGCACTGACAAACCCGAGGCTTTGTTGGAATGGGAATATTTAGCGTGAAATAGTGTTAAGGAAAATCTTACTTATGTCTAGGTAGAGTATGAGAAGCACTTGTCTTGTCCATGCACCCTCATATAATAACGTCAAGTTCGATTGGATCCTTGGATTTGTTATGCGCCTATTTGGGCTCCATCTGAAATCTAAGTAAGTACTGCTATTTGTAGCTTAGTTTAACCGATACCATCGCACTGGTTTTGTACGTTTTATGTTACAGCTGTTTACTGCATCTTAAAGAAAAACGGAAATAAGCGTAATAACAGCTGTGCTTATTGTGGACTTATCTTTGGACTATAATGCTTAGCTGTACATAAGTAAATGCAGTGATTAAATCGCGGTGTCTTCAATTCGATGTGGCAATATTCTTTGCAACTTTCTTGTCTTAACACTCTGAGGCGCCGCATACTAATCCTGTGGATGCGGGCTTACAATCTACAGTTTTACTGCGTACTATTAGGCTGAAATACATGTAGTCCTCTTGGGATATTAGGTATTGCTCTTGCAAGTTTATGCAAATTGCTCGACACTTTCCATGCACTAAGTGGTGCTCAGCACCAAGCGATTTAATCTAACAAAAGCAAATTCATCCTTTCCGATGCAAATATTTTAGAAGATAATTCTACGATTTACAGATGATCCAAGTCTTCTCATACGAGCTGTATCATCTCTTCGGAACCTAACAAACCCGTATACACTGAACGAATGAAACGCATCAAGGAGGTAATTTTGGAAAACATTGAGCCAGTTCCCATTATTATTGCACCACCTAAGACATCGAATAGACTGGTACAATTTGTGAACCATTTTCTCCGCAAAACTGAGGAGCTGTACTTTGGTAAGTATCAAACGACAAATAATGATTGTAACCTATAATAGGGATAGGGGGAAAGCTACTTAAACCCCATAGAAAACGAATGAGATGAACTTGAGCCGTTAGTAGATTTTCGGGTTTATAAAACGGAATGTGTCATTCACTTAGGATAAATTAGTTAAACCATTGAATGCTATTCGTTAAGCTCCACCATGTAAGTCGTCTAAAGAACTGCTGCGAATGAACTTCAGTTAGAGGCTCTGACAGATTGCGACTACAGCATCACACCGCTACGTTAGCGTGACCTTGGTAACGAACACTACCCGTTAAATTTGGAAAAGCGCGCTATCCCTCCAGTACCTTCATGCCCCAGCTGCTCTCGTTTTAGCAAGTTTTCTGCGAATTTCGCTGTGTGCAGCGTCAGCTCCAGAAACGCAGTCAAATCATGGCCTCGGTATAAATTCAATTGTAAAACCGTTTTGTAAGCAAATAAAAAGGTCTTTTTAAATAAAGCTACAAGGTTTTTCTACGCCCAAATTTTCTCAGCTGAATGCTTATGCGCCAATAAAGACAAAAATAGTGTGTATGTGAAAAGTGATGTTGGGAAAAATAATTCGTTTTATTCTTTCAACTGTTCGGCTACAATTTCGGATGCATGTTTATTGTTAGCCTCTACACGACCGCATCATAGATTTAAAATAGCAGTTTTGGCACTAAACCAAGTTATCGTTCATTATTCAGGGATTATGCGTTTCTTCATTTGCTGCCATATAATTAATTTTAGAATGTCAATGCCGCAAATAGAATTTACGATAGGTGGGATCTATAGTTGACACTTTATACGTATAATTTCATTCCATTGTAAGTAAGGAACGCGCATGGGCTTGTTCTACGAAAAGAAGGTCCGCGATCGTAGGGAAGAATTAATTGAAGCAAGTGGCGAAATGCAAGAAAGAATTTGTTCCATAACAGTGATTTGTGTTTTTGCCTTATTTCCTTACAATGTTGTCAAGATTTGCCTTTCACTTGGTCACAATTTGCATATATTCATTGGTCATTCAGCGTGGGGAGTGGAACTGTAGCCTAATTCAATTCCGATAAGCCATTTTGCTCTACCACAGACACACTAACAACTCCCATTGAATTCATAGGCCCCTGCAGTGATCGTACAAACAGAATAAGAATTAATTTCTTCCCGCGTAGTTCAACGAAGCTTAGGCGCTTGCTGAAATGCGCATGCGCACACTTTACTAGTGCACATGGCTTATTGTGATCCCGCGTCAAGGTGGCTCGCTCCAGTTGCTGTTAATTTGAATCCACCAGTTCGTCCGTCGACGATAAAACTCAATTACGGTTGATTACGAATGGTCATGAAAGCTAGTGAGAAAGTAGATGTTTCGCGAAACGTATTGTTCATGCTGAATAGGTGATGGCACTGTTGAGTTGTATGCCTCCACTTACCGTGATAGCGGCTAACAAATGTGGCAAATATGAGGTTTACCAACGTGTGTGCATGAGAAAATTCCCAGTTGGAGGAAGCATACAAAAGACCATAATTTTAAACTGGTCTATGTTGGCACAGAAAGGTGAGCAACTTAAAAGACTAAAAGCCAGGAATACCACATATATTATTTCCCACTCGAGGATTCGTAAATCTGGACGAATTGGTTTTTGGTTGTTAACGAGTTTGCTTTATCTAAACACAAACTCCACATCATGGGTAAGCAGCGAGGAGTAAAAATTTTATTAAAAGTTCGTTCTGTTAAACTCATGTTTATATGCGTGTTTTGTAAAAACAATAAAAAAGCTGAAGGTAGTTTTCTTACTGGTCCAAATAAATAGTTGTAAATTATCGGCATTGCTTAAAGTTAACGCCAATAAATTAATGGCCCTTAGGATACATGCTTTTTTAAACTCTATAGCGGCATTTAACTGCTTATCCATTATGCGGACAAAAATGATTTAGGGTATGGTTAAGATTGCGATTACGAGCAGATGAAATATTGTGACCTTACTGTCTAGATATAAAGTGAATGAATTCAGTAGTCGCTTTCTTGAAAAAACGAAAACCAAATATTTTGAACACCAGATTATCACTGTATATAATCAAAGGCATTGGGTAAAAAACCCTCTCCATCGTCTATTTGGCGCTGGAAGCCAGTCTATACGCCTCGACTAAGGAATATTTAGACAAGTCAGTCTTATATGGTTACTTTACGAAGCCATCAACTAATAAAATTTTTGCAATCATCAAGGTTTCAAATTGTATAATTTAAACAAATGCAGTGTAAAACAGCCGCGCAGCCGTTGGTTGAACAATTTTCGTTCCGTCTTAGATACATTCTTGTCATTCTTGCACTAAGCAAGATTGAGCACTTTTGAGTGGTGAGAACTTCATGTAAATTCATCCATGTTCGTTGTCCTTGTAATATATGCACATTAACCTACTGCCAACTAATTGTGGTATCTCAGATAGAATACGGCATTCCGCGTTGATAAAAGTTATGTGGTACGCTTCGGGGAAAAGTTATTTCTGGTGTGTTAACAAATATGACCTAATATCCTTCTTGAAGTGGGCATGCACTTTTGAAATTGCTTATTTTAGGGAAACGGCCGAAACATGCCGGAGTCAAAGCCCGACTAAGTGTCGAGTTTATCTTTATAACCTATACTTTGAAAGGATAAATATACACCGTCTACTGGATTACTACACGTTTATTGTTAATATGGTCTAATGTGCGTGCTGCAATTTCAGAAATTATGACCGAAATCCATCAGAAAAATTAAGGCGGTAGTTTACAAATGTCGCAGGCTTCTCAAGCACACGGATCGCTGTCATTTATTTCAGATTTGTCGGACTTGGCTGCGCCGGATGAAAATGAACATATCCCATTTCATTTATGCCATTAGCAACCAAACGATTTTCCCTAATGTAAGTACGCGACCAAGATAATTTGTAAACGCGATAGTGAGTATAACTAAGTTTTAGTTCTAGTGAGACCTCCCAGGAGAATTAGTCGTTTAAATTTATTTCCAAATCGCCAATGTGAACTGTGGGTAAGAATCCCTTTCGAGATTTGCAAAACGGTATCAACAAGTAATTCCGTATACCTTTAGCTAACTTAGCCCTAACAAAAGTAATCGGAAAATTGAGAACACCAAAAGAAAAGAGTCATCACAAGAAATTGGACCCTGATGGGTGAAAGCGGAAAACAATTGCCGAAAGCGACAGTTTGTTTTAATTGGCACTAACAGTTCCACTTCAGATTTGTTCTGCAATACTAATAATATTTTCTTTCAGGGAAGCAGCAGCTCAGAAGTAATTGGCAAATTTAAGTTGTAGGGATATAAACTTCCTTACTTTTCTAAAGTGCAAAACTGACGGATGTATTTAATAGTTCTTTGTAAGAGAGAGGTGCTTATAGATAAAACGAAAAGTGCGCTGTTGTCTACAAACCTACTGAAAAATCTGACCAGACAATTCCTTAGATATTCATCGAAATTTTGTGAAATTTGCCAGTTATTAATAATGTGGAAGTCCACTACCCTATATTTAATTTTATACTATATTTCATTTTCTGTTTTACTATTATTAATATCTGGACTGATCGTCCGAGATGATAGATAGAACTACCACGCAAAAGATTACGCAACTACGAGGCATATTACCATGGGTTCCATGGTGTGTAATAAAAGCGTCAAACTCGAAATAGCCAAACGATAGAGCCCGTTGGATGGCTTGTTTATATATGGCTTATATACATACATATACAAACAACAATAGAAGTATTAAGTAAGTGAGGCTTTTCTTACTTTGATGGATTACAAAGTGTGACAGAAGTATTCGGGTGACTACACTGAATGGGAACGGATCCTTTTAAACTGTTATAGGGTTGTCCGTATCACTACAATTAGATATTTGGCCAGCAAAAGTTGTGACCTTGAACGAACCTACGGGATAATCGCTCATCTTTGAACACATTGCTTTGGCACTCTTTCTCAGTTGCATTTTGTCACACAAATGTGTTCACATACACTCGACCCAGCCTCATCAGCGCTATCTTATTCACTCCATCTTTCGGATCTAGCTTGTGTGGATCGACTTTTATCTCCACATTGCGGTTTTCGGACCATTCCCGCAAAAGCACAAAAGAGGAATCTTCCGAACCAGGAACTGCACAGCAATATTTGTGGTCCTAAACCAAAGCCAACCACGTTTTATCCGAGGAGTCAACAACCACAGCTGTGGACCGTTCATGAAGGTAGCCAGCGTGCACTTCGTGTCCATATCTCTCAGTTGCTTTGTTTGCCGTGTGAAAAATCTAGCCGCTTAAACCTGTCCCGGTCAAACGCACAGAAGGGGACGACCATGGAAAGACAGACAATTCAGTGCACCTGCGACTCGTAGGAAACCATAAGTGCCATGGCCTTGATCGGAATAACATAAATCGACGCAAATTATTGTGGCGACCAATGAAAAGCCCATGTGACCGATCCTGACGGACAGTGGTTTGTGGCCTTCCTTCTGGTCATAAAAGGGTATGAATGGTAGTCCAATGTAACAGTTGCCAAGCTAAGTTTCATCGCAAAGGTTCCGAGCTCACAGCGAACCAGTTGACGCTACACTATAGTAAACCAGCATCACTATGGTTCTGTTCAGTATGTATAGTCATCCTAATGGTAAAGATTTTACCTGAACTATCGCAACGTACAAAAGACTAGTAGTACGGAGTAAACAAATGAGAAGCATCAAAACTATTCATTTAAAGAAGGCATGACAGAGAGTGAATCCCAGTGATCGCAATCAGGCCCTACATTAAAGCTGAAGCAAGAGGCTGACCAGTGCGCTAAAACTGCAAGAGCTGTGTCTTGAAACGTCAATATCACAAATTACCCGAATATGTCTGAAACGATCACTGCCAGTACGATTGCAATGAGCACAGTCACGGCCACGTCCACCCTCCAAACGGTTCCGAAAATGCAGAAGGACTTCGACAACACTTGTGGTTGGAACTTGGTTGCTGCCAACAACGACAACACTTTCAACAGCAGCAGTAACTCAGCCATTTGAATTGATGCTTCGCTGTCATACAACCATGATGACCTATGAAATAATGAATAATAAGAGGGTGAGAAGGGGACTTACCTGAAAACCTTAATGTCCTAAGCAACCATATGGGGTCAAGGCGCCTACACCTTGTGTAGACAACATACCGTCCCAAAAAGCTGGCTATCGTGCATAGATACGGCGACATCGGCGAGACAGCTTCCTTGCGGCTTTTACTTACCCGCGTCATAATCATCCATTACCAAGCGGATTACTCGGCACAAAACACACTGTAAACTGACAAGCCGACTAGGAGACGAAAGCAGTCGCGCCACTGGTGTCGGTTGCGGGACATCTGCTGTAAAATCTCGAAAAAAGCAAAAGGCAAGTCACGTGGACTCTAACCTGAAAGGCGGGAAGGACCAACGGCACCCTGTTTGGTTGTCAGTGACTTCATTTCTCGCTGCCAATTCAATTTTTGTCCACTTCGAGCTTTGCGCCACCTTACACCTGGTACACTAAGCAACGCCCTGCAAGGCAAGCTGTTACGAGGCATAAGTAGCACGTGTCCAAGACAACGCAACCTAGTTAGTGCTCTGTTGTTATAGGGAGCTAGATTAATTATCACTTCCTAGTACTCGCTTACGCACATCATCTTTGCGGACACGCTGGTGCCATCAGACACTAACATTGCTTCGCAGACAACGATGCTCAAAGACTTGAAGGCGCTTCAGATCTTTAGACTGAGGGGGCCAGGTCTCACTACCATAGAGCAGAACTGCCGTCACTGTTGCTTTGTACACACAGCCTTTCAAACGGAGGAAAACTCCTTTCTGTCGCCAAAAATGCCTCAGGTTTAAGAAAGCAGTTCTGGCATTTGCAATGCATGAACTGACTTCAAGTTCCATTCGCCCATTGGTGTTGATGCAGCTGTTAAGGTAAGTGAATTGGTCAACCACCTCGAATTCCACCTTAGCAAGGCTCAAAGCGTCCTAAATTGGTTGGTGGTGCTTCAACAACACTTTGCAACCTGGGAGTGCGGAACTCATACCAACTAACGGGATCACTCTATAGAGGCTATTCAGGATTGACTGTGCCGCCGCAACATTGACGAAAAGCAGGACGATTTCGTTTTCATAATCGAGATCGATTAACATTTTACCAGACGGAACCTCAAAGCCTACATCTTGAGATTCTGCAAGGGAACACTCCGTGATAGAGCTCGCAAAGAAATTGAACAAAAACGGGAAATTGGAAACCCTGACTAACGCCACTCGTCGGAAAGCTATCCGACGGGTCACCGTAGAACCTGACACAACCTGCAGTTTTCGAGTATAGAGCACGTAGGATGTGCAAATATTTAGTGGGAACACCTTTCCGCGCAAGTATTTCAAACAGAATGCACCAATCCACTGAATCGAACGCCCTCTTGAAGTTTTAGAACACAGCTACTGTCGGTCTGAGGTATGCGTGGCGCTGCTCTAGCACTTGCTGCAGAGAGAATATATAGTCTATACAGCCACGTCTAGGACGGAAACATGCATTCTGTTCCCGAATCTGAGCTTCCAGTTCCACAGTGAGGTGACGAGCGAGGACTGAGGCCAGTAATTTTGTCACAACTGGCGTAAGGCTGACACCCATGTGGTTAGAGCAGTCTGTGCGGCTGCCCTTCTTGCATATAATTGATTGTATATAATCGATACACTTCAGTTAGCCGAGACGCTCTCTTTCTTCCAGTATGTTTGAATAGGGAGGTCAGTGCACTGCGTAGGACCTCACCACCATCCTAAAATAGGTCAGGTGGGAGGGAATCCGAGCCAGCTGCACGAAAGCGATTGAGAGCTGTGACTGCATTTCGGACCTCGGTCTCCGTTGAAGCTCCTAAACTAACCGTCCATGGTTTGTCCTGCATCACCCGAGTAGGAATATGTTCGGGATCAGGAGGCCAGCCGAACTGACCTTGAAAGTGTTTCGCCCAGCGAGAAATACGGCGCTCCTTATGGTGTATCAGTGCGCCCGCACTGTTTCGTTGTCTCACTGAGGCCTGGTTTCCTGGGATCAGTGGTGCGAATCAGCTGGAAGAGGTTGCGGTAATTGTCTACTGCACCTGCCTCCTCCATTTCTTGTGTCCCACAGGTCCACCAGGCTGCCTTGTCAGCAAGTGCGCACTGCTTTATTTCGCGCCCAACAGCCCGTCTGGTTACCTTTGCTCAGTGCCAGTGGCGAGGTTTCTTCTGGATTCCAACAAGTTCACCGACTTCTCGGATATCCAGTGACTGGTGCGGTAACGATGGATAGTAACACAAGCAGATGCTCTTGCATTGTGCATGGCGGCAGAAATCATATTCTATGAAACTCAGTGTCATTAGAAAAAGACAGAGAAAGTTCGGTAAGCTGTGCGTCTAGCTAGGCTGGTCTGACCGAGGGATAAGACAATTTCTTAGTTGCCAAACGGAGGAGAAGCTTTGTGTCCCTCCAGGTTAAGTTCATGAAGAAGCGACAGCCTACTAAAGCATGATCAGATTCGACGCAAATAACCCAGTACCAGCGACAATCCAAGATGGACCCACTCCACCTGTAACTTATGGCAATGTGGTCAGTTTGGGTCTATCGCTGGCCAGTTACAAGATAACGCCAATTGGCACTTCGGCGCCCACTGTGTCTAAAAGCAGTGCTACTAAGAAACAACTGGTGCTCCGCCCACAGTTGCAGTAGTGGTTCGCCGTTATCAGTCCGTTCGAAGTTAAGCCCATAATTATCACACAGCTGAGCTTCTGAAAAGCTCAGACGACCTACTTGTGCGTTCAAATCCACTAAAAGTACTAGAATAGCTGAACTAGTAGCACTGCGTTATAGCGCGTTCAGTTCGTGATAGAATGTGTCCTTGGCGGCATTTGAACTGCAGTCGGTGGGAGCATAAGTGAAAATCACAAACAAACAGCGTTTTTGTACTACCTCTTGAGGAAACCTTAGCTGATGTCGTCAAACGGGCTGTACATAAACCGCTGTTCACCGGAATCCAATCAATCAACGATGGCTCAGCCTTGGAGCTTAGAATGATACCTACACCAGCTTGACCCGTGAGTGCTGCATCGGCGTCTCCTGATACGTGCAACCAATAACGAGAGGATAAGCTGGGTGTAGTTAATTCAACAGTCCCATTCATCCTAGTTTCTGACACACAATACACATCAACACCCAGTGTGTCCAAGGTGCGTGCGAGTGCAGCCTGTTGACCCATTTGTCAGTACGAAAGTTGAAGGCCGCTGCCAAATTAACCGAAAACCTTGACCTTCGGCCACTCATACTGGACATAGCTTAAAGGAAGAAATCGAAGCTGTACCCACACAGCCTCCATCGGCTGTATACGGACCAGCTGCTCATTTCACTTTAACCTGGGATGCACCCAGTATACCAGCGGTACTCCTAACCAAAGTTCCAGAATCGACGTCAAATTCCTTATAAGGAGAACTAGTCGATGAGATGAACCAGTGGAACTACATATGTGCCATTGTAGGTGTTGTAACTTAGTCCGTAACTTTGACACGCATTACCCGTCACCAAAACTCACGACACTACGGTGAACCAAGACTTCTCCGAGTTGTGTTTACTTCCGCCAATGAAGCAGAAGCCGTTCTGTTATTGACAGCTGGCCTCCGGACTTTGTCTTCTTCCATCCGCCTATTCATTGATATTCTGTGAAACGAGCGCAGACAGAAGAAGCACTATTCGGGCAAAAACCGGAAGGAATCCGTAGCCCGGGACCATCCTGGTAAACGGGGTTCCCGAGGCTGGTAGTCATGACGATGGCGAAGCTACCACTCAGCATCAGGAACAATGGTGATAAATTCGCCAGGCCCTCTCCATAGAAAACGTCATAGCGCAATCTATCTCCAGGCTGCGCTGACCGCCAAACTACAAAGGTTGTGGCCTGTATATTGTAAATGTGCTCCTTCAATCTAGACGAATATTAACAATGCCAGTGAAGGGTTGGTATGCGAGCCACAGCAGCCTTCCTTCCCAGCTCCGGATCAAAGCAGCTTCTGCTAAGCAAATACACGCGAGCAGCCACTTGGTTGCACCCCTTTCCGACAATGTTCGGATAAACTCAAGTAACTAGCCGGTGAAACTGGCAAACACGCCCCATGTATTAGCTGCAAAGACAGAAGTAAAGAGGTAATGGGGGGTTCATGGATCTGACACAGAGGTGTTCGTCATCGCCACACCCAAAAAACTATTAGTGGTGGATATTTCACTGGTCGGCACCAGATTACCAACAAAACTATCATCCCACGATTCATAGTTAAAAGCGGAGAAACTCTCCTGCATGTACACCACCGCATAAGATCACCGGAACAAACTTGTCGCATTGCGACTACGTCAAGCGTCACATGCCTGGGACCTCACATTTGTCACGAAAACCTGGTTATACTCCAAAATTATTGACGCCGAAGTCGCAATACGTGGTATGTCATTTTTCCGAGGCGATCGCCCTAGCAAGGGGGTACTGTTGTACTATCTCAACGACCTGCAGTGTGAACCGGTGATCGCTCCGGAAATGCTGATCTTAGACCCATTTTGGTACAGTCTGCGACTGAGATGTAACGCCACTTGCTTTTTGGCCTTTGTTTATCGTCCGTTAATATCCACCCTAAAAATGGACTCCCTCCTGAAATTATTCTTGGGAAGAATAGTACGAGGACGATACAGCCATGCTCTTATCTCTAGCGACTTCAATATTCACTTTTTGGAAGTTCCGGCATCCCCAAAGGAGTAATTCAAGGCAGACCTGCAAAAGTATGCTGCAAGCATTTCGCTCTTTGGCCACGTCAGTTTACCCACCCAATTCAGAGACTGAAATAAACCATCTGTGCTCGACTTAGTGCTTAAGAAGGAAGAGTTAATGAATAAGAAACCAAGGATGGAGCGCCTACTGGGGCGCAGCGACCACGTAACCATAATTTGCAGAGTATCCACAAGAACATGGTAAACTTTTTCGAACGAACACCCAATGCGACATACTGACCGAAGTTGTGGGAGATGTCATCTGGGAGTTTGCGGACGGCTGTTCCATTGACAGTGCTTGGATGGGGTTTACTGGCAGTTTCAGTGATCTGATGAAATCTGCATCGGTCAACGAACCCCTTTTTCCGCAAGATCACAATCATTCATTGGGAGCAGAAACCGAAAACACATGACAGTAAGAGCCTCAGCGTGGCATGTGTATAGAGCAAACCCTAGCCCTGACAACTGGAGTATATATGTTGTGCATCTTTATCACTGTACCACGTTGATGCGAGTGGACAAACTAGCACATCAGCAGAGTTTAGAGGAAATGTTCGATGCTAACAAAAGCTTCTGTGCAGTCATGTGGACTGCCTCCGGAATGTGAAGCTTGGTGTTACACTACTAATATCAGCAGATGGATGTGCTCAAACAGCCGTGGATGCAGCTAACGTTCTACGGCACCAATATGCTCTAATTTCCCCCACTAGCTACCAGCATGCGTAACTTACCTCACCCAATCTCCCAGATGCCAGTATATACATACGGCACCTTTAGTGCGGCGACCACTTTGCGGAAGCTGCTCTTGTTGCGCACCCATAGTTCTCCCGTGGTTGACAACATTCCCCCGAAAGCACTGGAGCTAGCGGCTATGAAGTTAGCTCAACTACTAAAGAGATCTTTCCAAAAATACCTGGACCAACAGCAGGTCCTTAACAAGTGGAAGCAACGCCTTCTTACCCCGGTTTTCAAGAGTGGTTGACGTTCAGAACCCACCAACTATCCTCCAGTGATTCTCCTACCGAGGCTTTCAAAGGTCATGGAATCGATCATAGTTGAGGCTGTAATGGGCTACTTCGAAAAGTCTAACATCCAAACACGGGTGCAACACGCATTTCGTCAGCATCAGCCATGTCCTAGCAAACTACTTATTGCCCGTAGTATTTGGACCGAGATAGGCGTTAGTGAGACCAGCATTAATGTCACCTACCTAGACTTTTCTAAGACTTTCGACCACATAGATCACCACATCCTTCCCTAAAAGCTGCAAGCACACGGAGTTAGAAACCCTGTCCTTGGATGGATCGGAAACTTCCTCCTTCAGCGACGCCTGCAGTTTTAATGTCAGAGATCATTTTCTGATCCAATTAATGTGTACCGATGTGATTCACAAGCGGCAGTGTTGGGACCGCGGTTATTAACGTCCTTGCTAGTGCCATGAAGTCAAATTGCTTGCTTTTTGCCGATGACACCAACATATGGCAAACAATCGACTGTCAGGAAGATCACGAGATGCTGCTACGACACTCAGACTACGCCTTTGAATGGTCAAAGCTAAATCTACTCCCGTTTATCACGGACAATCGCAAAAACTTGCATGTCCGCCCCAAGCCTACGTAAGCACTTAAGCTTGGAGACGACATGCTGAAAACCGCCCCACAAGTGCGAGACTTAGGAGTAGTGATGCGAGATGATCTCGGCTGTTCGGCGCCGTCTTTGAAGGCGTCCAAAACGTGCACCAACATGTTGGTCTGTTAAGGAAGGCGTTCGGGCGGTTCGATCCCTTTATCTTCCTCCAAATGCTCAAAGCATATGTGAGGCCCCATCTATAGTACGCGGCCTAGGCTTTGAAACCCTGGTTAAAACGCGATCTGGCTGTATTGGAGACCACCCAGCAAAGGGCATTAAAAAAGGTGAAGGGATTGTCCCACCTGCAGTACCATAGGTGACGGAGAGCCCTGGGTACAGCGGCAGATACCGCCTTCTACTGGGTGATCTAATCATGGTGTTCCATATCTTGGAAAATCCCGGTCACGCCTACTGCCACCTCCGGAAGCTTACCCGCCACACGGATTTGACTGGTCCTAAGTTGAAACTGACAACACAATATAGTCGGCTGGAATGCCGCCGGAATTATTTTTCCGTTCGAGTTTGTCAATCTTGGAGCGCTCTTTCGACTTTTGTCTTTTCCGTGCCCGCGCTACTCATTTAAAAGAACGGCTTGACGATGCTTTACACCATTTACGTTTCTTGAACTGATTTATATTCATTGAGTGACGATATGGCACAGGCAAACATTGTGCACCCCACCCCACAAAATCGGGGCAGACGGATATACCTTTGTGTTAAGGTAGGTAATAAGGTGAGCCCACTGGTGCGTTTTTTCCATTTCTGTGTAACTTTTTCGAACTAATGCTGTTCTCATCAACCATCCTACGGGACTTGTCAAGCCTTGGCTTTATTATCCGTATTATATCATTATCCCGTTGTTGTTCCACATCTGCACCTACTATTTCATTTTAACTTAAAAGCATTCTAACACATTTAATTTGTCATTCTTTTAATAAATTCTCTTTGGAACTCATTTAAATATAGATATATTTTTTGCAACAGTCTATGAATAGACATTGGGCCATCGGAAACCATGGAACTCAAAACAAGTTACAGAAATAGTAAAAGCAAACACAACACAACACATCAAAATCCATAGTTTCGTCAGAGGGCGAGATACTACCCGGTTGCCACATTTATCGATGAGAATATTCCGTTGAACTGTACCTCGAATAGTCAAAGAATACGTCGTTTATTTATTTATGCAGCTAACCACTGCGGTTTAAGCAAACCCAAAATGACTGCTTCCTTCGTTTGGGATTTCTCAATGGCAAGCAACTTCAGTCGCCTCCGGAAACCGAATTCATGATCCAAGGGTTGGAAACTCAGTGACAAATGCCACTAGGGTCAGACTTATGCTAACTGGCCGCAATAACCGGCAGCTGGTTGATGTTCAGTTCGGTTTCTTCTTTACTCTAGTGCGCATTAACAAAAGGTAGAGGAAAATAATGCAGTTAGGCGACAATTTTCCTTGTGCGTTAATTTTGAGTACCGGAGCATTCGATGGAAAGCGAAAATCATATGAGTTCCAAGCAGAATTGGGTGTCCATACAGTCATTTCTAGATGTGGGAGACGATATAGTTGGGAAGTGTCTGTAGGATTGCTGCGCTTAAACTGTGGTAAACCATCCATACTGGTGAAGTGTTCAGTGTTGTTGCGCTTAGCATACCGACCACAAATATTAGCGGTTGGCCGCAACAGTAGTCATATATCCGGGGTCCGGTTATTTACTGTCCACTTTGGTAACATGCGTTGTAGTAAGGCACGAGTCACTTCATATCTCAGCTAGAAACCAGTCATGGCGGTAAGACAGCGTAATACAAAACTTCTAGAGGAACAGATGACAGGCACAAATCGTGTATAAATATGGGAAACCTGAACTGCTAATGAAAAATACGGCAGTCATACGTTTAGCTTATGTCAACGGACGGCCTACTATAAACTGGTTTTGACAAGTCGTCTCCAAAGGCCCATATGATTTCACTTGTGTAGCAAGTCAACTAGCGAATGCTCGGGCTGTATTCGAAGAGAGAGGACATCCACTAAAACGGTATTTGCAACTTACCTGTTTAATCTCCATCAGAATGTATCACATATAGTATATGGGAGCACTCATGTTCCCAGTTTCTGCGTCCTACAGCTAACGAATGGGTGTTCGCTGGCGCGTTATGCTTCAAACGGAGAGTATTTTCGTCTCTTACTTTTCCAGTTTGTTTTTTGCTGTTTTAGCGTATGATTTTACCGATGGTTCAGCTGCTATAGAAAGGCAGGTTTAATGCTGAATATTTTGATCCACCTACTGGTCTACGGTACAAAATCCAGCCAGTTTACCTACATCTGATGAAATCGGATTGCACGTCAGCGGGAGACTGAAAGACGGACTCAGCCACTAAAGTCCCATTTCCGCCTACTGGTCAAACTGTGCCGGTTCAGATTGACGGGAAATAACTTAACGGCGCATCTAAACCCAGTGCATTATTCTGCTCTTCTTCCTGAACAACCTGCGGGTGCAAAACTGTAATAAACCATACATATATATTTCCATCTCTTATATTATGGGGATTTATGATGAAATCCTTATACCTTTTGATATTTCCGTATATGGGAATGGTCTCTCGCAGCTTCAAGAAATCATGGTTTTATTTATTTATTTACTATGTTCTTCCGATCCTATGTCATCAGGTCCATCTCTGAGCTCGCTGGTCTCTTACTGTACGCGCATGATGTTAGTTATTTGTTAATCTGTCGCTCATTTTCCGCCACTCATACCACTTGTAGTTTGTCTAAACAAAATTTCTTTCGATCTTGCTGATAGGAATTCTATGAAGTGAATTACGACCCGGCTCTTTCAGTTGACTTCTTTCCCCCAGTGTCGGCTGACTGCTCCAGTTCATTGATTCGGTAGTTGTCTAATACTGCGCCTGCCCAAATGGCAACCCCCGCATTTTCTTCCACGCACATTGTTAGGGCTGCCCACGATGCATACTTGTGGTATAGGGAAAGGTTGTGTGTAAGCGTAAACGTGTTCTGTTGCTTGCCGCTCGTGTAAAACTTCACTCGAAAGTTCGTTGGTTGCGCGTGTGTCACCGGAATACGACTCTGTTAGCATCCGCCTTACGTACACTGTATGCACGCGGTCGCCATTTGGTTGTTTAATCGGGACAACGGAGGAGACTGCAGTTGTGGGGGGCAGGAAAACAGTTACCGGTGAGGGAACATACTTTGCTCGAGCGTAGTCGGTACGCAAACAGTGGAAGAGGAGCCTCATCAACAATTGCAATGGGACACAATGCCCCCTAGGAATAAAATGGTAAGGATAGTTGCTCGCATGCGTAGAACACTGCATGCGTACCACGTGGAAAGACTGACGCCCTGGTGACAACAAACGCAAAAGTTATTGGTTCGGAAGTATTAGGCAGCTTAAGGAGCACGGTAATTATTTTTCCTCTAGTTGGCACAGGCTCTACAAATAACCATCAGTAAGTTTTGTACATTCTTCGAATAAATCATTGTACTACTTTCGAAAAGATTTTAGCGTTTAAAACAGCCTTTTATACTTGTAATACGGTTGTCTATTTTTACAAAGCTCATTTAATCTAGTTGTTGTTATTTACTTAATTACTATAGCACTTTACAAAGTTGTCCCCAAGCAGTAACAAGATATCGTGCGCAAGCGTTACTGCTCGAAACAGGTTACATTTAAAAACCAGCCGCAAGGGTTGTAAATTAAATGTACACCAACTTTGGTACCTTGCTCAATTATATGTTTAAGTATTAATTAATATAATTTAAGTTTCATACAATAGCTTTTTTGAAGTGTGCCATTCCAACCTTGCACACAACGTGGTGAAATTTGCCGGTGTACCAGATCAAAACCCATAATATTTTGGGATATAGATAGCCTAAAGAGGATATTTTGAGTGTTACGAAACTTAGCGGAAATTGTTCTTTTGAAGCAAATAACCTGTTTTATTTAGCAAAGAGTAAAATGTGTACTGCTGTGGAGTTGAAAGAGGAAGAAGAATGCATTCGAGCAAGCGTTAGAAAATTTCAGCTTTAAATCACAACAACTTTTCGAGGATGGTCAGTAAAAGGAAACAGAAATCCACCTCATTTGTCTAAAACCATAATTGATTGAATCTTATTGCTAGTATGGCATTTACAATTTTTCTAAGTGTCTGTAGTTATATTGGTCCTATGCTGGAAGATGGAGGATTTCTCTTTTGCTAGGTTAATGCAGCTAAAAAGCCGAAGATAGCAGACCATCGAAGGAACAGGTATTCAAGTGTAATATTTGCCGACGTGCTAGCATATCGTCGCTATGGAGACAATTAGCGCTTCCTGCCTAGACTATCCGCTTATAATGCGGCAGATAACTTGGCATTTAAGTATCAAACATGTAAAACTTCAGTAGGCGAAAGTGACTGCACTTGATCCCTCTACCAGAATCGTACTGTGGTAATGGTAAGTGAACCCCGCGTATGCTACCGGACATACTTTGAAATATTTTGGCCTGGACCAAATGGATAGAGCAGTGGTTGTAAACCTGAACTAAACAAAGTACCATTAGTGATATGTATCATGGTTGGGAATTCCTCTAATGCCGTAACCGTTAATAATTTATCTGCCAATTGCTTAATATTCTCATCTTAGTATAGAAGGGACAGTTCAATCACATATTACACCTGGCAATGAAAATAGTGCATGTAATGCGAACTTATACTTTTGGGATTTCAAAAGCAACTGACACAACGGGATGGTTGTTCTCGTTTTATTAACGAATGCTTCTCCTAAAGGGTTAGCAGACGCCTTGCCATGGATAATGTATTCAGCGCGCCCCAACACTCCCCAACTCGACCTCATTTAATGGCAGGATTTTACCGTCTGACTTTAATACAGCAGGGAGGATTTTCATAATATTCAGTCGGGAAGAACAGCTTCTCACACTATGGTTACCAGGCATATATGAGTGTGATAATCATTCGTTGGTTTACTTCTTACATAGTTACTGTTTACATGGCTATATCTAGAGCACATAAACGGTTTTAAAGATGACTGTTTTCTGTTTGTCTTTTTCCTGTAAACAGAAAACGAGACTTTATTCATAGGCGACTGTGGCACGGAAAACCAAATCACACCACTTACCATATTCTTGCGACATCTATTTTCTTTGTTTGTTTTAAAAACAAGCAGTTCGAACTTAGGCTACATCCAGCAGGCAAATAGAATCAGTCATCTAAGTCTATGCTTGTGTACTAGCATGTGTGTGTGTGAACACATGCATGCTTCCATCCTCATTACTCCTTTCTAAATGTAACACAACATTCCCTTTCGACACCTATATAAAATGGTTTTCGATTGGCAACTACATTTCGTGTAGAGCGAATGCGGCAGAAATGTAGGA
Source organism: Dicrocoelium dendriticum (assembly GCA_944474145.2). Classification (NCBI taxonomy): domain Eukaryota; kingdom Metazoa; phylum Platyhelminthes; class Trematoda; order Plagiorchiida; family Dicrocoeliidae; genus Dicrocoelium; species Dicrocoelium dendriticum. The sequence continues at coordinate 40,184,651 of OX104071.1, forward strand.
ACAGAGATTTGAATAGTCAGTTTGTACACACGAATAAGTACCGTGTGGCTTGGAAACAGAGGATAGAACGCGACATGGGGAAAAGTAGCACTTTGGATTGGAAACTTTCGTACCAGCTATCATGCATTCCTTAAGATGCATTTGTATGGGGCAATTATTGTCTTCAGGAAGCGTGCAGGTGCAGTGCAAAGTGTCCTTGTAATCAAACCACGAATGGTCTTCGCACTTTATTGCGTATATCCGACCTTAGGATTTACTGCAACGATTTTTCTTCTCCACCCAGTTATTTGACCCTGTTGAGAAGCAGTTAAAATTAACAAATAGTTGGAAACCGATTGGTGGTCTATTTGTCTTTCCCATAATTAAAAATTTAAGTGATCCCACAGCAAATCCACAGTTTAATCATAAAAGAATTAAACTTTATGAAAAACAGTTGCTAGTTAAACTTCACCATTTGCTGTCATGCTTATTACTTAAGCTCAATATCACTCAGCTTTGTCTTGGCTCAACTGCTCATTGTAGTAAAATACACGTTTGAATTGAGGAGGCAGTGATTGTTTAAGAGGAGAACGTACGAGGTCTCTAAAGTGCGGTTATCTCAAACTGTATCATTAAATGGAAAGCGCTGTTCCATAAAATATAAATCCCCGTTTGCCACATAATAAGTTTATGGGTCAAGACAAGATTAGTAAGTAAAAGTAAAAGTAAATCGACAGCTGTACGCCGTCCTGGCACTTCGCTGCCACGCAACCACCACCTGTCGAGCTTGGACTGAGTATACCGCGAGGACGCCCGCCCCTACGCGGATTCTAACCGGCGATCTTATTGTTGCAAACCGGGCGAGCAGACCACTCGGCCACCTGCCGACGACAACATAGTATACAAAACAATATGCCCCAGACCGCTCTTTCAGAAGCTTTGCGCTAGTCAGATTTTTGACGCTCATAGGTAATGTAAACTATCTGGAGCCATCCAGTGCTTGTACAGTGACTTACTTTCAGGTCCAAAAGAACACGGCAAATGCATGGCAGATTTACCGCGAGGGATTAATACACCGTAAACAACTCTATATTGGGTTTACGATTGTGCGGTAAGCAAAGTCTTTAACAAATACAATGTAACTAGTAATTTAATGGTAACGTATTTGTCATCTAATAAACTCCATCAGATGAAGCCTGTTGGTTGTTGCATCGGAAACGAAACTCAGAAGTTTATTAAAAGTGAAAAAAGGAAAATTTTTGGAGTGATAGAGAGGTTAATATGAGGAATTGGGAACTCACCACACATTGGATCAGCCAGACGGTCATCACGTGCCGCAAAGGCACTAAATGGCTTCAATATGTTGAAAATTACTCGAAACATAATTGCAGATTTTCAAAACCCCCGCTTACTTTAGTCTGAGGGCAAGGTTTCGACGATGATTTTGGGTAAATAGCGAAACGTGACCCACACATTATACCAAATGTTTGTTTTCAGACCATTATTAAATCACTGGATGGCTATTTTCTCAATGTGATACTGGTCAACAGCGTTCATTTTACTTGGTCTCCATTCTGGTTAGCAGGCGAGACCATGCCGTTGCCATCCGGTGTTTAAAATTGCTTGGCAGAGGGTTGGTGAAGCAGAAATAACCGAGTAAAATAAGGTTTTATTATCTTTTGCTCTGGTGGATTGCATTCAAGTTCGTGACGTAACGGCGACCATCATGGTAGGGGTAAATGTACCTTTCGCATAAGTTCACACTTCTAATAATCTTCGATATCCATGTGGTTCCTGGTGAACCAAACCTTAATAATATCAAAATCTTTAGGTGTTCAGGCAACAGTATAGTATTTTGGGTTTATTGAAGAGGAAATTTTTGTAGCAGTTGGTATAGGAGCAGTTAATCGGAGATAATCACGATACAGAATAATAAATACTTGATTCCTATGGGTCTGTTCTGACCAGAACAATGAAGCAACAAATCGACAAAAGTAGACCGCGATGTTCAAGTCACTATACTTCCAACCAAGTTAGATTGGCAACTTCCAACTAAGCATAAAGTTGCTAGCACTTACACAACCTTCCACGGATGATAGGCTTGAAATGAAAATATAACTGTCTCTAGGAGATGTTTAACAGGAAGCAAGTAGGAAAGTATGTGAATTGCTTTTGATAAGTTTAGTCTGTAATTTTTTGTCTCAGCAGGATCCGGTTTCCAGAAGTTAACTGGTCAATTTATGTAACTAGATTTGGTGCCGGCTGACCACAGTCGATCGTGGTCTCATAACGTCTCGATGTTACTTGCCATATTACCTTAAATAATGGTTTCCAGTGGCACCTAATAATCGCATTGTTAGGCCCGTACCACAAATGTTAACGTAACAGATCCAGGTACCTCAAATTTTCCAGTTTCACTTAAATAAATAAATTGTTTAATCCCTTCCATCGGGGCACACTAGAAGGGGAATGAACATAATTTTATGGGCGATAATGTTACCTAACAAGCCGTTTGCTTTACATAAAATGGGCTGGTCGTTAAGCTAGATTAGTGCTAACAAAAAGCGGCCTGCCTTATGCTACATCTGGTTGATATTCGCTGGTTAGTACTTGATTCGCGACGCAGCAGCTGCTTAGTAGCAAGGAAAACTTCAGCGTTTTGTGATTATCTTTATAGTGGAATAATGACGCTGTTCTGACTATGAATTACATTTACTATTCCATAAATGCATTTTAGACAAGGAAAAGTCCAGTAATCTGCAATGTCTCAAGGAAAGTGTACTCACACAATACTAGGAAATTAGAGGCGCGTCAAACTTCAAGACGTTGTAAGAAATGTATAGCTAATTACTGGCTTTAAGTAGGTAACCTAGAGCAGTAGAATATATTTTCAAACAAGCCTTTTGTTCTATCATTTTATTGGCATTTATGAGTCAAACTTATTGATAAAAACAAACATCTAAAATATCTCTGTTTCCTGGGCTTTGCCATTGAAAGCAAATTCACGCACCTGGTTATCTGTGAGGTAACAAAATTCGATGAAAGAAATTTCGTATTATTACCCAATACTGTGTTCTGGGAAAAGGAAGATAATTAGATCTGTATAGCTCCATCGCAAAATAATCAAAATTAACATAGAAATTATTAGAAGGATACGCCACAGCATTTAAAATGATGACTTGCAGTTTCACCGGTTTTACTAATGAATGATGCCATTATCAGCGTGAAATATTTCGCTGAATAGAATGGTGGTGAAATGTAAATCCCACAGCCGATTGTACTACTGCACAGATTTTATATCTATGACATTTTCTGGAAACTGTTCCAAACATTTACTAGCACAGCGCTAGGGAAATCGCTTTGTCCCCAGCATCACAAGCTTGCAACGGTGTCGGCGTTTTCTGTGCGGCTTTTGAAAGTGCAGCAGCCGTCTAGAAATGCAGACGTCTCCGTGTTGTACTATGCTGTAGTGTTCCGGTGAGACAAAATAAAAGAAAGGAATATTTAATGGTCGACGAATTCAAAACCTGCGCGAGACCACAAAATTGCACCATATCAATGAACACAGCCCACTAGAATGCTAACTGCAATCTATGTGACAAAATCATCAAGATGTGTTCAAAAAGTTAACTGCTCGAAATCGTTTCACTCTAATCGGATTGGGATACGTCTACGCGAATTCAGTTACTGCAGCAAAACAGACTTTTTAGTTCTGGCAGGTGTGTGAATCCATCCCGATTGTTAGAAGTGTAATTTTTCCAGTGAGAAAGTGTAAACAGATGACGGTAGCCGTCGAGCTACTGGCGAATGCCTGTGAAATGACCGCGGAAGTAAAGGAAACTATACTCAGCGGTCATACACAAATCCCCAGTCAGGCCAAAGATGAGTGCAAAGCGTCTCAACCTCAGGCTACCTTATCAGTCTCAAAATGTCCAAACCCCATTCACTTAATTAAGTCGGCAGGTCATAACCAGTTCCGTAACTCAGCCTGATTGATTCTACTTGCTCCAAGGGTGCAACAATCAGTAACTCAGTTGCCATACTTGAGATCCAAAACGACAGCTAGCCAACAATAAAGGACTACTGGACATCATTTGCGTCGGTCGCTGCCAGAAATACACCAGAAACCACAGCTATGACTATACTGAATGGACTTGGCAAAATCGATGTGTCACAGTATGGTTTTCCATTATCAGTACCACCTACAAACACCGAAATCAACAGGACATAGTGCTGTTAAGCCGATAACAACCAGGCGCAACTATGGTGTCTTAAGTCATATGTGCACCAAGGTTCTCGAATCTAGATCCAACATACTAAGTGGTAAACTGATAAACGATCGTAAGCAATGGGACACAATCTGTAATGCCATCGGTGTCCTTGCTAACCCCACTACAGTGAAACGCATCCCGATTTACTCAACCTCGTTGCACTACTGTGTGCCTCGATTACTTCGAGTAACACTAAATTCCGCGGATGAAATAGAGGCCATTTCGCGATCTGTGAATCAACTCCATAGTTCATCAAACGGAGTGCGCATACTACATGACATCTCGTGGAAGAAATGTTCAAAGGATATGAACAACCAAGATGGGGAACAAAAACACGAAAAGAAAACTACTATTGTTCACAGCATGCCGACGGTGCTCAGGCACATGACCTGGATCAGCGGAGATATGTACCCTGGTCACTCTTACTTGATGACGTTACCACTTCGCTGACAAGGATTTCCGTGTTTCCTAATCACAAAGGATGTTGTCCTAGATTACTGAAGTTGGTTTTGCGGTCTGTGCTAATGGTACAGCCGCTTCCAATGAGCTGGGTTAAGTTCCGTAATATGCTGCCAAAAGAAATTCAATTGAACAATGAACAATGGTTTATCACGGGATGAAAGCAAGTGCTTGACATGTCCCGTAGGATGGTTGGGGTGAATACAATGAAATCAAAAGATATGTAAATCATCTATCGAAGGTCTGCCGAGATCAATACTTTGCTAAATAACATCAGTGTAAAAGTAAAAACAAATCGAGCGTAAACTTTCAAAAATACACCGGGGTGCAGGGGTCGTTGGTAAAAGGCGTGAGAAAAATAAAATATGTTCACTTGAGTCCATTTGGTACATAAATCCTGTAGAAAATCATACCTGGCGTAGTCCACAATTGGGGAGTTTAGATAAAGTGTTAAGAGCTATGAGCAACATCTAATCGTTTTCTGAAAACGTCCCAGGTAGTGGAGGATACAACTGAGCTTGGGAATGCGTTCCAGGTTTGGCAAATGTGTGGACACTCTAGACGGCTATATTGTTCCTTTAATTGTAAGCCATTATCCCGAGCTGTGTATTATGGCCAAGTTTCAGCACATGGTAGCCTACGTGGTTGGGATCACTCAGTATCTGATACGCTAAATTGAAATCACCGCGCAGCCTTCGATAGTGCCCGCTGAAAATTCCCAACAACTTCAGCCTTCGGTGGTAAGAGTGATAGCGCAGGCGCTTTACATTCATTGTTGCTGTTCCTTGTGGTGCCTTTAATGCCTCCAGTCGCGCTTCAACCAATGTCGCCAAGCTTGAATAGCGTATACAACATGCAAGCACACATGGGCATTGTGCATCATTGGGAAGATTGATGGGTCAAATCTCCCGAATGCCCTTCGTAGCATGCCGACATGCTGGTTGCCTCTTTTCGCAGCTATCTCAGCTTGTTTTGAACAGTTGAGGTCGCTCTGTACGAGCAACCAAGTTCACGTTCCTGGGTGCTGGTCTGCAATCCGTTTGTCCCCAGCAAATATGTGTAGATATGTCTATGGCGTAATTGTATAACGCGACATTTGTCTATGTTGAATGGTAGGGCATTTTGAACTGACCAGTTCGACACTGCGTTAAGATCGCACTGGAGCCGTTCGTGGTCCTCCGGTCCTCTGATCCTTCACCATATCTTGATAGTATCAGCGAAAAATAGGAAATCGGAAGCAACTGCTATCGCCAAATCGTTAATGAACACCAAGAACAGACGAGGTCCAAACACCGAGCCTTGTGGTACACCACACACCACATCGATTGCATCGGACAATGATTCTCGTAATCTCACCGCCAGTCTTTGTTTTTGTAGAAAATTGCTTATCCAACTCAGGATTGCATCGCCAATGCCGTAGTTCCAAAGCTTCTGAAGGAGAATGCGATGGCTTAAGCGATCAAAAGATTTTGCATAGTTTAGTTAGATGACATCGACTCCTGCTCCATCATAAATAGCTTCAGTCCAACTATTACGTTCAATTAGTTACGCAGTATTACATGAACGCTTTTGACGAAATCCTTGTTGCTCTGGAGCTATTAAATTGTGGATTTCCAGGTGCTGCATCAGCGCATCTGCGATGATTGATCTCATCAATTTGGATAGTACAGGAAGTAGTGTTTTTGGACGGTAGTTAGCAGGATCAGTGCGGCTACCTCCTTTATGGATAGCAGTGATGAGCCCTCCCTTCCATACTGGTGGAATACGGTTCTCTTCTAGACATCGTTGATAGAAAACAGCCAGTGGTTCTGTTAGTTCACTAGCTACCGCCTGCAGAGCCCTTGCTGGGATGTTGTTGACTCCAGAAGAACTGTTGATACGCAAGGATAACAACTTCTTCAACACAGCTTCCGCAGTGAAGGTGATGTTTTCTAAACCAGATGGTGGAGTAGTAGAAATAAGGAGAATGTTTGTGCTCGTTACCTGCTGGAAACTTTGGGAGTAATGAAGCCGTTGGAGATCAGCTGCTTTCATTGCTGATCACGTGCACCCATTAACGGTGACTAGTGCTGGAATCCCCCGCTTAACCTTTCGAAGGCCGTTAACGTGCCTGCACAGAAGTTTGCGCTTCGTGCAGAATCGCTTCATTAACTCCTGCTGATGCTTGACTTTGTCTTCGCGCATCAGTTTCACACAGAAGTTACAATGTGTCAAGTATGCAGTTCAGTTTTCGGCATTGGAGTAAGCCTTGTAATATCGCCATGCCAAATCCCTCCGGGAAGTCCATTTACGTGTTCTGTTCCTCAGAAATTAATTATGCTTGTTTTTAGGTTGGGAGGACTTCTGTTTCGATGCGTGCGCTACCAGTGTGTTAAACGTCCTTGTAAAGGTTTCCCAGGCAACATCTGGGGGGAATTCGGTTAACAAATTCCAAGGTATATCCTTAACAAGCGTAGAAAACATTTTATAGTGCGCGACAGTATGCACTTAATCTTCCTCCTTTTCAGGATACTCCGCATAACATATATAGTCAAAGAGTAGAGTAACATGATCAATACGACAAATGGTGTGTTTATAACAATCCGGTTAACCTTGAGTTCTTCGTTAGTGAGCACGATATCCAGTATTGACGGCTTGTTAGCAGTTCGAAATCTGGTGGGAGAGGTTACGTGGTTATACAGAGGGTGGCTACAATTAGCTCTTGCAAGTAGGCTTTAAACGGCGTACCGCTGGCTGCCGGCGTTTCTATGCTGTGCACGTTAAAGTCTCCAGCGATAAAAATGTGGGTGTAGGACTTGTTCAAAGCAAACTGAAAGACGTGGTTCAGTTTGGAGTCCATTTCCGACGTTGAGTTTGGTGGACGGTAACGCACGGCTAGTAGACATGTGTCCTTGTTTCGCAACCATAGGCGGCACCAAAGCGAATCAGGAGCTCGAATTCCCTGGTGATCGATAACTTCACGTCATTTTGTAATATAATAAAGACTCGCACCGCCACCCCTTCCGGTTCTCTCTGTCCGAAGTAGCGACCTACCAGGTAAATTGATCTCAGAATCGGTTATTTCAAGGTTTAACCAGGTCTCTGTAACCATGACGAGCTCCCGGGGTTGTGAGGCACGGAGTTCTCTAAGTTCGGCCAACTTACTTAGAAGGCCTTGGGCGTTGTGTACATGCAGGCTATGGCTTTTGTTGTTAGGAGTGCATTGATGGATGTCAACTTTGTCTTAGTTTTTAAGCCCGCCTTTAGGTGACTAGCCATTAGTTGGTCGGCCATTAATCTATTTTGGTTTATGGAGTTCTGTTAAGCTGCATGGCATTATTAGGCCTTCTTGAACAGAATTTTCACTCGTGTTGTTCTCTGTCATTTTGTGTGCTGTGGGCGCTGTTGTGCTTGTCTCTCCGCAGGACTGTGCTGATAAAGAATTTGCAGCGTTTGCGATTTCTATCGAATTGTTTACAGCCTATGGTCATTCGCCTGTTGCCTTTATCCGGATCTAAGTTGACAACCTGGCTCGAAACTTTAACCAGCCATCCAACAGAAGTTGCGTCACTCCCTCGGGGTATAATGTTACTTTCAACACACTTGGACCATAGCCTTTGTAGTTAGGTGATGACGGAACTCTTGTCAGCGATTTGGCAGTAACATTGTCAACAGAGAATACTTCTCGGTCACTTGTTTGCGCATCGTGATCAGAAAAATACTGAAGCTCGGGAACACCATAAACAAACATTGTTTTCTTGCTATCCTTAGTGGGGATGTCGCGTTGGTCAACTGCTTCTTTTGGGCGATCTTTCCAATGTAGATCAGGTAATCTGTGCACTCCGCTCGGTGAGTTGTGAAGACGAACTACTGAGAGCAGGACAGCCTCCGTCGCATCTGCTGAGTCTTGTGTTACTCGAAGAATTCGGGGTTCACCAGAGTGCACTGAGGTCGGGTGACGCTCTACGCGTTGCAGCATTGCAGGCTCAATCCGAATACCTATCGCATCACTGATGGAACTCCACTGTTTGCGATCGTATTACAATTTGCATTTTAGTGTGCCGGATTTGGACTCGGGATCATCGGTGCACAAGAGGGTTAACGCAGCGTGGTTTTGTCTAGCGAGTGTTGGCTTTATAGCTTTTGCCAGCAATTTGGGTTGTTTAGAAGGCACCACTGGAGTTGACGGTGAAAGCTGCATTGCGCCACGCGTGCTCGGTACAGAAAATGGACCTATGTGTGTCGCTCACGGCATGTTTGTTGAGGCAATGGATGCGACGATACATGCATGTTATATGCACCGGATTGCCTTCGGCTCTGTGCTGTCGGTGTCATGGCTGAATCTCCAGTTGAAGCGTCTATGGTTGGAGAAGTGGAAGCAGGCATGTTTTAGTCTTGTCCACTTATGGGAGTGAGGTGACTCAGTGGATTTAGAGTCACAGACGCTGCAATGCGGTTGGATCGTCTAGCTCTCCGCTTCGGCTTAGCTTCAGAGCTTACTTTGGCTGGGTGAGGTATTGTCGTGGCCATATTTACCTCCGTGGGATCGATCTTAGTATTTACAAAATTCGCGATTATCTCAATCATTCTATCGTACTTTATCCTCAGCAAAACTAAACAGTTGACAATTGGAATGATTTTACACTTTGGGTAAAACCAAACTGTCAGCGACTTTGTTTGTTTGTCTCACTTCTTGGACGGATGTACCTACACATTACGGACAGTACGATCTAATGCAGCTAGAACAGGTTACACCGGTCTAAGGTCTTTATTGCAATTATCTTCACAACATAGGCGAAGTTGAACCATTGGAATGCTAGTCGTCCTCTTATCGTTTGTATCAAGGCTTATCTGAGCGCTAACTTTGATGGGTGATCTTTGCGCCAGGCCTGACGCACAAACACGTCCGAACATTTCAGAAAACTTGGTAGACGACGGTTAATGTATTTATGGTGATACATTAACCGGTCGTCTACCAAGTTTTCTGAAATGATGACTTCCTGATCGGTTCCAAATATGTTCCAAGATATTAAGACGTTGGAACATGCACATGAATTGAGAGTTGTTCAACGGCACCATGGCCAAGCGGTAGAAGCACATGTTGGTCGTAATATGGAGACTGTCGGGTTCAGCGATCAATCGACTTGCAGTTGAGCACACAGACCCACACAAAGCGGCAGCGTGTGTTGCTCGGCCTGCCTTAGGCGACGATGCAGGTGGAGCGCTGATAAGCGTCCCTAGAGCTGTTCACTTGATGAGCGCAGCAAAATGACTGTAAGTTTTGTTGTGCTGCAACTTGCAAGGATGGTTACTGCGTAGTTTGGGATCCCTCCGCTTTTTATTCCTAATGAGACCAAAATTTTTCCGAAAACCTCCCGTTTGATATAGTTACACACGTAGAATTTGGCGAGGAATATGCCGAAAGCTGGGAACTGGAGCAAGATATAAATCTCACACATTAGATTCAAGAGTTGGGAAGCACTGAGTAGAGCTCGTCGAACTGGTTCGATCGAGCTCACACACAAGATTGTGTAGGGAGAATTGGAGTGGCCACAGAGGGCAAAGCGAGAGTCGAGTTAGAGTGCGGCGGCACGGCAACTGATGTAAAGCAGCATGGACACGATCACGGGATACAGATTACTCACTGAGGGTGGCAAACTCAGCGAAACACCCGTTGTGCAGTCCAGCGCAACGATTAATCTAAAAGCCGACATAACATCTGGAGGACATCGCAGGATGCAATTAACAATCAGAGCCATCAGGACCTGGATTGTTTGGTTGGGCGTGTGACTGAGTAATCGGGCTGTCGTATTTTCGCAGGCGCAGAATAGCAGCAGTGCAGCAGTATGGAGGCAGCTTTACAACAGTGGCGACAGGTGTCAGAAGAACCCAAAGATGTCAATCAGTTTTGAACAATTGCAGACTCTGTTGCAGCAACAGCAGGCGCAATTTGAGAAAACACAGGCCAAGTTGATCAAAACTCTGACCAAATATTTGTCACTACAAGCAGGCTCCGTAACAGGAGCAAGTGAACGTTGCCCCTCAGCAGAAACCTTGACCCAGCAAGTTTGTGAGTTCAGTTACCAAGTCGAGGCCGGTATTACATTTGAATAGTAGTTCCATAAATACGAAGACTTGTTTCGCGTTGATTTAGCCGGTGCTTCAGAGGACAAGAGAGTTCGCCTCTGCTGCGGAAATTGGGTGCGGCCGAGCATGAAATGTTTATGAATTTCATTTTGCCGTAAAAGAGCACTGATTTAACATTCGATGAAGCGGTTGCTACTTTGTCCCAGATATTTGGAGAGCAGTCGTCAGTAATCAATATCCAATACAAGTGCCTGACAATGACCAGGAGAGACGACGAAGACTGCGTTACTTACTCGAGTCACGTAAATCGTATGTGTGAACGGTCGCTGTTTCACAAGATGACAGCTGATCAGTACAAGTGCCTTATTTAGGTGTGTGGTCTTCAAGCAACCAAAGATGCTGATGCCAGAACAAGAGTACTGAGTAAAATTGAACAAAATCCCGATATCACACTGCAGGAAGTGACGAACGAATGTCAACGGTTGATGAACTTGGAGCCTGGTGCTGCGGTGATCCAACGGTCATCCATCCAGAAGAGCCAAGACATCATTTGCAGGGTCAGCGGAAGTCCTCAGAAAGAATCGGTTCATGTGAGTTCACCACATTCTAAACCCTCTTCTGCTTGTTGGTTTTGCAGGGAATGGCATTTTGGTCTAAACTACCTGTTTCGAAATCACATTTGCAATCGCTGTGGTAAACGAGGACACAAAGAGTCGTGTTGTCATGCGAAGCGACCAACCATGAGCGGAACACGGTGTCGAATCCCGGTGGGCTTCCGATGTCACAACGAGGCCAAAACTGTGACGGCGACTTTCAAGGTCGACGTTGTCGGCAGGCGTAAATTTACAATGTTGTAGATCAATGATAAAGAAGTTAAGCTGCAGCTGGATACTGCGTCAGACATCAGTTTGATTTGTCGAGACACATGGAGTATGCTTGGATGAGCACCGCTTATCCACTCAGACCACACAGTACGAAACGCATCCGGCGGTATTTTGAAACTTCTCGGAGGGTTGCATTGTCAGGTCATTTTCCTTGACAGACCAACTAGGATAGAATTCGCTGGGTCTCGATTGGATGGAGGAATTGAAATTACTTGACCGGTCAGTTAACGGTATATGCCAGAAACTACAAGTCATGAAACCCGCAGAGAAGCAGAATATGTACCTCGAACTTTACAGTCAAATTGTAGAACTGAAGCGACGCCACGAAAGTTTGTTCCAACACGGTCTTGGATGCTGCCGGGTAGCCAGAGCTGAGCTGAACCTGAAACCAGACGCCAGGCCAGTTTTAGAGACCAAAACCTCCAGTGCCGTACGCGACACAACCAATAGTAGTGTCTGAGTTAAATCGGTTGCAGTCGGAAGGCATAATCGAGTGCGTACATTACTCAGAATGGGCGGCACCCATCGTTGTAATAAAGAAAGCAAACGGCAAGGTACGTACTTGTATTATTTTTCAACCGGCTTAAATTCCATGTTGCAGAACCACCAGTACCCTTTGCCTATACCTGAAGATTTGTTCCCCAAGCTTAACGGTGGAAAATGGTTTGTGAAACTATCTAACTGGTGCTTACTTACAAGTTCCAGTAGCCGAGAACTCCAGCACACTACTGACGGTCAACAGGCATCTGGGTCTTTTTCAGTACAATCGGTTGTTATTCGGAGTGAAAACTGCTCCCGCCATTTTTCAACAAATCATGGATACGCTGTTGAACGGAATCCCTGGGGTCGCAGTATACCTGGATGACGCATTGATTATGGGATCTGACCCATAAGCATTGCTGACCACGTTAGAGAAAGTGCTCACTCGTCTAGCAGAAGCTGGCTTCCGGTTACGAGCGGAAAAGTGCAATTTACTGATGGAAAGTGTCAAGTTTCTCGGGTTCATCATTGACAATTATGGCCGACGTCCGGATCCTGCTAATATGGAAGCCGTCAAGTAAATGCCACCACCAAGTGATGTTGCCGAACTTCGTTCATTTCTCGGTCATATAAATCATTATGATGCCTTACTATCAAGTCTAAATCAGACAAGAGGTCTTCTGAACGAGTTGCTGATGAAAGGAAAAGCATGGAGATGGACAAAGGAGTGCCAAAATCCTTTGATATAGTTCAAGCAGCGCTCAGTTCTGATTTACTTTTGACCCACTTCAACCCAAACTTGGAGATTATTTTTGCTTCGGACGCCCCCAATTATGGGGTAGGTGTTGTCATTTCTCACGTGTTCCCATTGGGAGAAGAGAAGGCCATTGCGCACGCAGCACGGTCGCTGACAGAGGAGGAGAAAAATTGAAGCCAGAATGAGAAGGAAACGCTGGCAATTGTTTTCGCAGTGAAACGGTTTCATAAAATGCTATATGATAGACATTCCAAACTGATCACAGATCACAGACCTCTACTCTCGATATTTCGATCAAAGAAGAGTATTTCTGTTTTCACAGCAAGTCTATTACAGAGATGGGCAACCGTACTGCTGGCTTACGATTTCAGTTTACAATGCCGATCTACACTACAACTCGGCCAAGCTGACGCTCTATTTCGCCTCCCCAGTTCCCACTTGAGGGAAAACGATAACTGCGTGATTGCATCTGTTAAATTCGAGTCGGAAGTTTAACGTATCCTGGCTGACAGTGTAAGAGAGTTGCCAGTAACGTCGGACACTATTCGTGCAGAGACGGCTCAAGACGATATTTTGCTGAAAGTGATAGGGTTCGTGCAGTCCAGTTGGCCCAATGTTAGAATTTCGAATGAGTTACAATCTTTCTTTTGTCGACGCGGATCCCTTTCGGTCGTTGACAATTGTCTACTGTTTGAAGACTGGGTCGTGGTACCAAGGAAGTTGCGGAAGAGAATACCACAGCAGCTTCATTCAGGACATCCGGGAGCCAGCCTAATGAAGGCACTGGCGCGAAATTTTGTGTATTGGACTCAGATGGATACATAAATTGAGCTGTTCTGCCAACGTTGTGAATCTTGTCAACAAACGGCAAAAGCACCTCCGAAACGTTCGTGGCACCATTGGCCCGACTCGAAGAAGCCCTGGCGGAAAATCCACTTGAATTATCAATCATGGTCAATCAACGGTCAATCTCATTTGATTTTTATTGATTCCTACACAAAATGGCCCGACGTGATTCCGATGCAAATTTCGTCGCCCAGCGCACTATCAATGAGCTGAACAAACTGTTCCAGTATTTTGGCACCCCGGAGATGCTGGTTACAGACAACGGAGCCCAGTTCACCCCAACGCTGTTCGGAGAATTTTGCAGGCAAAACGGATTCCTGCACAAGTTTTAGCCGCTGTACCATTCACAATCGAATGGGCAAGCCGAACGGGTGGTAGATACCTTTAAACGTGTTCTTCTCAAAGCGGAAGGAACGAGGGTGTCACGAGATGCATTTCAGCCGTTTTTGAGAATGTATCGAACCATTCCGAATCCAAACACACCGGAAGGTAAATCCCCTTCTGATTGTCTATTTGGACGAAAAATTAGAACGACATTTGATAGCCTGATTTCCAGGAATGTTGGAAAACGCAACGGACAACCGAGAAGCGGGCAGGATAACAGGCTTCACACGTTCAATATTGGCGACTTGGTGTATGCACGAAACTTCCAGACCCGGAAAGATGGAATAGCGGAACGGTTAGTGGAAAGAGGGGTAAAGTTATTTATAACGTTCGGAAAGAACAAGTGATATAGACACATCCACCATCTACGACAGTGGCATGGCAAAACTCAAAGACATCAAGAACCAGCGGCACCACAGTGGGACAAACTACTGGATACATTCGGTTTAGAAAATAGAACTGATCTCCAAAGCGGAACACAGCCGGTCGCACAGACGCCACTCGACGTGACATGTAGGCCAAGTTGAAGAAGAAGGCAACAGCGATGGCTACAAGTGGACCACAGGGTAAAAGGCTACGACCAAGCCCAAGTGCGGAAAATAGGTGAGAGCAATCAATTCAATGGGGGAGGTAATAGAGAGGTAAGCGGAGCCAATGTCCACATACGAGGTAGTGCAATGCTTACCGAGGAGCACGGGAGCTGTCTGCTGCATGCAAAGGTCACCAGCACGAGTGTGGAACGACCTTCGACTGTTTTGTCAAATTTGGGAATCGAGTGCGAACTGATTGGACAGCAAATACAAGCCCGAGTCAACGGAGGCGAACCATTCTGCAAAATATGGACAATCCGTGGGACGGAATAAACTCACATTAGCTGAGAGCCAAACAATTCCAAAATTGGTTTGTTTCATTCACCAATAAATGGAACTGACCTAGTGTGTAGACTAGAATCCCTGTTTACCTATTCTTGGCCTTCTGTATCCCGTCGGTTGGTTGGGCGCGTGACTGAGCCATCCGGCGGTCGTAGTCTCGCAGGCGCAGAGTAGCAGCAGTGCAGCAGTACGAAGGCAGCTTTACAACAGTATCCTAACTCCACCTGGAGAATTGATGGCGAGTAGGGTTGGTGAAATATCTTACCTGCTGTCTATATTGCACATCAATCTTTAACAATAAGACACCCACTTTTTTCTACACCAAGCACAAGACCTTTTAAGCAAACTGAGAATGCTTCGGCTACGTCATTTTTTGATGTTGTTGGACCTCAGCATGATACCTGAAATATGGTTGACTGAAGTAATCGAGAAAGCCGAAACGGTACTACAAAGAACGTCCGTTCTGCGGAACGATCGGCCGAGTAGAGGAGGTGGTGTACTACGCTATTACAGCAGTGAGCTATATCTTGATCTTATCGAAGAACCGGAAGTCCAGCTTCTCAACCCGCTTTGGGATTTTCTTTACCTAAAAAGTAGTGACACATGGTTAGTTGACATTATGTACCATACTGCATCGTTCACTTCAAAAGTGGACAATCGCGTAGCTTCCACTATGGAAACTATCCTAGCACGGGTAAAAAGTGACATTCTCCTGGTTGGTGACTTTAGTCTTCACGTCTTAGAAACCTCTGTCAGGATCGATGAGAAATTCAAAACGAAAGTGCAGGAGCTAATCATTGGATTACCAGTATACAACCACGTCGCCTCTCCCACAAGATTCAGGAAGGGGAAAAAACCAAGTATCCTCCATCTCCTATTCACCAACGAGGAGCGTATGATCGAAACGCCATCGATTGGTAGTCCTTTGGGCCGCAGCGATCATGCAACACTCTTGTTCAACAACATATGTCATGCAAAGTATTTAGCATAAAACGCCAGCGATTCTCATCCTTTTAAGGATTACAGCCCTCTGACCACACTCATTAACTCCATCAACTGACCATTTCTAGCTCTACTATGCCCCCATGTCGTATGGTGAGATTTTGTTCATCAATTTCACAAGTAAGCAGTGCAAAATAAGCGAAAATAAGAGTAAAGCCGTTCATGCGCAGTATGATGAGGAGGTGTGTGGTCATAAGTGATTCATTCTGTCGAATACAAGGAGTTACCGGGGTGTCGAAACATGCGATGCCTATATTATCCTGCAAAATCATTGCGTAAACCAAACAAGATATAGCTGGGCAATTCTCTTCAAACCCCAATCTCCTTTACCTACATGTTGACAAGCTCCTTAAAGTGCAGCAAGGATTCCTGTCCTTCGCACGCCAAATGGAGCAGCACAAACTACAACAGAACTGGTCAATGCCAGATGTCAGCGATTTTTCCAAACTTCCAGAAGACGGCTTCTTTGTCCTTGCTGTTCACGCAAGTTATACCACCACCAGGATTCAGCCTTATCTCGTTTATGGATACAGATGTTCTTAAAATGCTGACTTACCTACAGATGCTTACCGCTCCTGGTGCCGATGTGATCCGACCAAAAGCGCTGAAGTTAGCCGCAAGAAATTTGGCGGAACCACTCACTAACTTCTGTTATTGATGTCTCGACGAAATGTGGGTTCGAACAAGGTGGAAGCATGGAAACTTTGCCCCCATTCACAAGGATGAAATCGTACATATCCAGCCATCTCCCGATAACTCTCTTATCAGTGCTATCCAATTCAAGGAAACTACCATTGCCGAAGCGCTTATGAATCACTTGGAAGCATATAAAATCATAGCATCAGAACAGCATGGATTCTGCTGGAACTGGTATTGCACCACAAATCTGCTACTTGCTACCTCCGGCTGGACTGAGATTGTTGACTGCAGTGTGGGACTTGGCACAGTTTAGCTGGATCGCTCAAAAGCATTCGACCACCAGAATCACCGCATCGTCACTCACAAGCTTGAGAGCTTTAGAACCGGTAACGCAATTCTCGGCTGGATAGGGAACTATCTGATCTGACGACATCTGAATTTGGGAGTTCCCACCAACAACTCTGACCATATCGGTATTCAATGCAGATTGTTATAAGAATCCGTATTTTGTCCACGCTTATTCCTGATTAACATAAACGATCACGCGAGAGTGGTCAGTTATAATTACTTATTCTTCGCTGATGATTTCAAGATATGGTGGGTCATCAAAACAACCAGTGGCCACCTAGCGTTTCAGAATGAACTCGACAGGGTATACGAATGGGCTACTCAGAACCCGCTTCATTTCAATTCCAACAAGTAAAAGACATTGAGAAAACGCTGTAAATCCACTTGCCAGTACAGACGACTGGGTCAAGTTTTGCATCATGTTTCTACTAAGTATGATCTAGGTCTGATAGTACAAGAGAATCTTTGCTGTTCAAGTTACGCCGATAAGAGGTCCAAAAAAGCAAGCCAACACGTTAGGCTTGTGCGGAGCGTATTCGGGCGTTTTGACCATTCTATCTTCTCAACTTTTCAGTGCCTTCAATCGGCAGCATTCGGAATGCGCCATACACGCCTGACAACCCTGGCACAAGCAAGAGTTCACCGCAGTTGAACTGCACCAACGAAGAGAAACCAAGTATGTAAAAGGTCTCTTTCATCTCCCTTACAAACTCAGGTTGAAAACGCTTAGGGTTTACAGTGGACATTATGCAGGCCTGTGTGGCGATATGATAATGACATTTTGGATTTTTGGAAACCAAACCATGTTGGTAGTCAACTATAGCATGGATGGCAATACCACTCTAAGAAGTCACAGGTTGAGGCTGGCCACTATATATAGCCGGTTGGAAGGCCGCTGTAATTTCTTTTCACTTCGTTTGCGTCAGCCATGGAAAGCCCTCCTTAGTTAAATTGTTTCTAACCCCACACTAACAGTATTCAAAAGCGTCTCGATGCTGCACTCATACATAAAGTACTCTAGAGCACCCACTATGTCCGGGCGTCAATCTAACACTACAATTCCAGGTGTCCATTTTCACTTCTTGCATATCGTTTAATGAAAGCTGCTAATTAGGAAACTGGATTTACGTATCTCATGGGCCCAAAGAAGCCGCACACGAGTGACTACTGTCATTTCCATTACTTATCATTTTATCACAGATAACCTGAACTATAACCGCTGTCCATATTGCTTTGTGCGCGTACATACATTACTAATTTCTAACTACAGTCATGCAGCGGTGCAGTTCCATCGGTAGACGCTTAGAGTGACAATTGACATACCAATTGATTATTTTAGCTTTTACTCCAGTCATCTTACAAGACTTGTCAAGCACATACTTTGTTATCCCTGATAAACCATTGTTCATTTTTCATGCGCAGCTCTTTGTTTCTCGCATCAGTCTTCATATAGTAATTCTCGTAAACTAGCCGTGGACCTGGAAGTCATGTGTTGGACCAATTCAATTTACTGTGTCGTGCTCCAGCTGATTGGACAACAGATGGGTTAGCCTTACTCCAGCAATTTTATTTTGTGATGAAGGAGAAGAGCAGAGTGACGGCCTCTTCTGACAGGTACAAAAGCTGCTCTTGAGTAACCAAGGGCTGCGCAGTCTAGTACGATATAACCTGTTCGCATTATCTGTGGGTTTCAAATCGCAGTGCGTGAGTACACATCGGCACTTCACGCACAGCATTGGATGTAGCGGATGACCGTCAGTGATGTAAATTCAGTGGTCACCACCGTTCCCAAGGTTGATGAATGCCAACTTCCTTACGCTGATCAGGAGGCGTACTTCTGAAGACCACATGAAGAGGCTGTTGAATTCTTGCTAAATTAGGTCGGTCGTCGGGGGTGCTTATCACTCTCCAACTCTACAGGTGGACCGCAAACAGGGCACACGGCAATCGAAGAAACAGGTAGATCGTTGGCGTGGATTAGGAAGAAATTGTACCCAGCACCTTTCCTTAGTATATGTCACTACTAGCGATGTGCCAGTAAGTTGGGTGGCCGTCGACCCCTAGCCTTCACTTTCGTTCAACAGGAGACCCTCGGATCCACTGGTGCAGTTATCCACCAACACCACAAAATAACAGCTTGTGGTGGGAGACCCATATTTTACCTTGCCGAACGCCCTGCTAAAATCAATGTAGATTACCTGACAGAATTGCCGTGGTTCACTGCCTGCAACCGTTAACTACTCCTTACGAGCGGCCTCGCATGATACCGAGCTATACTGGTTTCAAGAGTTCTTTTAATTGGAGCAGATGCACAGACTCTCATTCAGGTATTTTCGGAAAGCTTGGCCTAAATGCGTGTCAGAAAAATTGGACTGTTGTTGTCCATTTTGCTGAGATCAACGGCTTGCTGAATCGCTTTTGCTACTGGGCATTTCAAAGCAATCGCAATGAAACTTCTGACAGTGACCTGTTGAACAGGTCAGTTACGGAAGAAGAGATGATGGCCCATAGGGACTTGAGAATCAGTGGGTGTAATACGTAAGGTCCAGCAGGTTTGTGGTCGTTAAGGTTGACGAGTAGTTGACGCCTCTTCCTCACTGCAAACCAGAATGTCGAGTTCATTAAATCCGTTACACGTAGAATTTTGTATAGACACCTGGTCATTTTCATACATAGAAGCGAAGTAAGCCTCCAAGGCCGAAGCATTCTCAATGCTGCCAGTTAGGGGCTGTCCTTTGTAGCCTTCTAACACTGGCGCCGCTCCACGTAAAAACGATTCGCTTCGGAGCGATCATTGCTACAGCTGTGAGCTGCCCCTAGAAATGCCGGCTTTTTTACGACTGTGCAACGTTGCAAGCATTTGTTTACCTCCTATTCGATTCGTAGATATTAAAAGAAGCGCCACCCAGCAATTTTACCATTTTGCATGGGGAACTAATGTGGCTTGACTAGTTTATGGAAAAAATCGAGAACAAAATGATGTCACTTCTTTTTTTCTAGCAATCCAACAGTCTTTCACAGATGTAGCTTGTAGCAGAGACCAAGCTACATGGCTGGCGGCTCGTGTTATACCGTTGAAGTCAGCTACACAGTAGTTGGAAGTTGGCTCTAATGGATGGGAATAAGGTAAATATAGATCTATCCTGCCTATCAGTACTGAGGTGTCGGTGCTGCTAAGGGTTTCAAGATCTGAACCTCATAAGCACATTGTTCACAGCATGTTACCATCAAGTCTAGGCACGACGGAGTTGAGCGCTAGGTTATTCGAGTCGGGTGGCACATGTGTTGCGTCACTCCAATTCAACTACTGAGTCCAGCAGTTATGCTTCGACCTCACAATGTCCGGGTATGATTTGAATTTAACGACAACATACTCCAGGACTTTTGAAATCACCCACGGGAACGGCTCACGTGGCTCAGTGGATGGCTACAAATTGAACCCACTAGCTGCTCTCAGAGCCTGAGGTGTATCGAGCCCAGTATATGCTCATAGATCATCAACGCTTCTGAAGCGTCTCGCAAGTCTCCTACACAAAGAAGACCGGACGTAGAGTAGATTCCACCGTTGGTAATCGACAGTCGATCGCAGTAGAAGCATGCGTAGCCAATGAGCTCGTTTTCTTGCGCAGTCCACTCGGAATTCAGTCAGGTATCTGCGAGTTCCACTAACTCTGGTCGCTCAGATGCAAAGTAAAGACAGAGTTAACCATATTTTCCATTAAACTTTAAGCGCTGATAAAGACTACGAGCAGGCCGCTGCAGGAACCGCCGTGCCTGCTTTGCAACAATAGCTATGTTGATACCAGTCTGCGACATGGAGTTATATTGAACCAGCTACGGAGAAAGTAACATAATTAGTTATGTGATAATGTGGATCTGATCAGCTGGTTCTTAAAGTACCATCCAGCAGCCCATAATCGACAATTCCGGATTACCTCGAAATTTGTTTAAAATTTGTTAAGCGTTAGGATCGGTCGAAATCCCATGTGCAACTACCCTTTGTATAATTATTCATCACTGCCATTCATACGGTTTATTGTTATCCAGGTTTCTAGTATTGCTTACAATGTTTGTGTTAAACGACACCTTCCGTAGTCGAAAGTCAGTATTAACATAGTCAACTAAACTGAATCGCCATCTAAAGACCAGGATACATTTGACAGATAATTGAGTCCACCCATCATGGTATAATTCGTTTAATTGAGGTGCGGCGACTTTAGCGAACCAAAATTTTATTACAGTTTACTTCTTTCCATTTACAGCTGACCAACCAATCAGTAAGAATGCTTAAGGATCTGCATCTATCTCTTGCTACCCAGCACGACCATAATGTGAACGCGTCCTACCTGCAAAATCTAGAACCTACCGTGAAATCTGAGGAAGCCTCTAGAGGTTGGCCAACACAACCGTACGTTTTAAAACAAACGCTTGATGCCGAACAACCAATATTGAATTTTAATGAACCACTTGATCTAAAAAATCCGCCCACATCACTTCCAGTCTTACAGCTTCCTCAAACTCCCTTCTTCGACAAGCTATACTTTAATTGCATATCAGAACAGGGTGCTTACCGGCTTCTTTCAGCGAGCAATGCAAACGCCCAGATGGCCCTCTTGAGCAAACTGTATTCATATTATCGTGGTTGTATGTCCCCAGTGAGCAGCTTCGGGCAAATGGATCATAATCAACCTATGCGGAGTCAAGAATACGCAAAGAGTATGCATCACGACCAGCAACCCATTGCAGTGACCGATCGTGCGAGCAACTCTGGGGGGATTTATCCAATTCCATGGGTTACGTATATTCCATTTTGTGGTGGATCACACGTCGGCCCAATCTATGATTATAATGAGGAAAAACCAGAGCAGTCTGACGTCGGTCATAAAGTGAACACAGGAAGCTACAATATGTTGCCGCGTTTTAGTAACTCTTATTCCGCTAAAGATATTGTGCAACATCTAAACCACATCATATCCATGACGGCATATCACGAGCCAACAGTAAGTAAGGACATTAGTATACAATCGGAAAACGCTTCCCAGTTTTCCGGTCGCAGATATTTCAAGCAACAAACCACACCAGAGCCCTATTTTGCTAGCCCACCGACGACTAGTGATATGAGGAATAATGGCTGTGAATGGAAGAGATTGGAAAATGTGCCAACTACTCCTGTTATTCAGGCTCCACAATTTACGGAAGGCGGCAGACATTCGGCTCAATCATCTGCAAAAATCAACAGTTGCACCGATTACTCCGAGCTGAGATCTAGAAAAGCCTCAAGACATCAGCTGGTTCGCTTAGTCAACGGGGAGCTTAAAGCAATTGAACAGCTGAATGTGGCTGATTTCCTAGCCAGCGCTGTCGCAGAGGAAAACTCCAAGTTAAGGGACGCGACTTTAGACTTCACATCTGGTCATCCAAAAATACCCATCACTGAATTGTCCTGGGTCAGATTGGATGCGATTGGAAAGCACTCTGATGCGAATTTAATAAAGCTGTTATTCAACGTCCCGTCAAAAAGACATCGTGTCGTCCTCGGATGCAGGGAACGATTTGCGAGTAAGCATTCAGTACGAATGCTTTGGCCACGCTTCAGCAACAAGAGCTTCAAAGTAAGTGGATAATCTTTTATCGATGTCCAAAAAGTGTAATCAAAAGCCTTAATAGGAAAAGCACACAGAAGCCGAGAATTTCATGCCTGTCTTTGTATAATATATTGCAGCGATGTGGCTTATTGAGCTTTCCAGATGACCTTTAGCGCTAACCATTTTAGTTTCGTAAGCACAAATCATGTTGTCAAAAGGAAACTAAAAGATAATGGCTTAACTGATTGATGCACAAACGTGACACTAGTGCTTGCAATAATTCAGGAAAATCCAACCTCCAGCGCAGCAAATTCGAGGCTAGGCAAGTATGCATAACATCAGATTACATATTTACATTCACCATGAATTTCACCAAAAAGGCTTTTGTTGAGCGGAATGACCTAGTTGTACTCCATATTATATAGAGCTTTCAGTAAAAGAACAAGCCTTCTGCGAATCAAACATACAGCTGATACTCCAAACCCGATTTTAAAAACTGTGCACTTATTTCCATGAGGTGTATGGAAATTAATCTATTAGCTATGCTCTGAAATGCAGGTTTATATCTTTCTGTAATACGCTGATGATAATTAGTTACAAGAAGTTTAACTTAAATTTTGTCTGAATAAGATACCACTTAAGACAATGCATGTATCGTGCTTGCTAGCCATTTCAATCTCCGGGCCATTTTCAGTCTATCCTCCAAACATTTTCAGCTGGATACACACTGCTTGTCTTTGATAACTTAAAGAGAGGATTAAATTTTCATCGTTCGGTAAAGGAAGTACGATAGCAGTTTGTACTCCTTAAAGCTACGCTTTTTAACTATTAAACAACCTGTCTTCGCCTGAAGATTATATTTTGAAGAACAAGTTATATCCACCCAGTGAATTTTCGCTGGTGCACTGTAAACGGAATGCCTGTGATTTACCTAGATATGCCGAGATAAGTGTTTTTGGCATGGGAATAGCTCATGGCATCTCTCTTCGCTCGAGGAGAAAGGAATTGTGCACATACCAGTCTGTTATGTGGAAGAACTAGTGGTAAAATTTCCATTCGCCATACACACTATCGCCTTATGTTTTCAACTAGTCAGCAGCGGTTTCAACTAGGCCACTTCCCTGCGGTGTTTCACATTATCTATGATCATTGCATCATCAACTATTCTAAACAAATGCAGTAACTTGAGCTGTGCGTGTAAATTTCACGCAGAGTGCTCTTATTAGTTAGCGTCTAAACAACTGAAGCCGTAATAATGCTGCAAATTTGTTCTATGTACCTCGCTGTCATATGGCTTTCCCATTGTGACCCAGTTAATGACGGTGCATCTGCTAACTTAATTGTACTTTCCATTCTCTATATCAATAAACCGCCACCTATATTAACTTTTGCATAAATATACTAACCAGATAGGCAGATAAGTGAATTTAGATTTCGATTAAAGTAAAAAATGTAGTTACACAGCCGGTGCACAAGTTTTGTTCAAAATACCGAGGACCACTGGGCAAAGGTGCCAAGTTTCGGTTTACTCCTGTCTCCACAATTCACGGACTCTTCAGGCTATTACTGGGTTTGGTCAATTCAGAGAGTGATAAAGCTATAAAGACAATCACGTTATGCCATTCATCTATCCTTTCACTATTAAATCATTAGTGTGTCATTTGCCCTGAGGCGAGTGCTGATTGTCGAGTTGTGTCCCTGGGGACCTGCTCGCGAACAGAGAAGGTTAAGAGGGATTATAGTTAGGAGCAGCACGTGAGACCAAAAGAGCGGACATCAATTTGCTACCAGAAACGTCTCCACCCCGTAACTAGGTTTCAAACACGACTAACATCCTTGAACTGCGCCAAACTGCTGTGGGCGATGTCAAGTCGGTTAAGATAATGCTGAGCGTTCAGCCTGTGGGGGCCAGACAGAGGACACCTCCCAAGTATACAAGTGGTCTGGTGCTAGTAATTGACCAAGATTAGATGACCAGAATGATTCGAAGTCACGGATTTACACCGCTAAATCAACCCACACCCATGCCCCATTGAGTAAAAGGCAATTTCTATTCAAAGGAAACTGATTTGTAGTAAAAGGCTACAAAATAGCAAAATTAATCTTTGTGATATTTGCAAGGAAGAGATCATTAAGATTTTTATTCGACTTCTTAGTTATGCTGCACTACTGTTTAGCAACTCGAGTAACATTAGCTAAAAGAATCCTTAATACCTCCTTTCCTTTTAGCAAAAGCGACTGGTTCTAACTGCTTCTAGAGATAAGCCGTTGTTCGTCTGTGGACAGGGATGGTCTTCAGTCGACCCGGCAGCTTCAACAAAACATTGGGGTTTACAATGCCGACTGATCTCTATTGGGGACGTTTGTCTTGTGCTCATCCGGCAAAATAGCTTGGCTAAAAAACGAATCCGAAATGAGAGCCAACTGCAACAGAAGAGCTTGTATGCTACGCGACATCATATAGACAGTGCATCATCAGAATACGGTAAATCAACTTGCCAAAACGAGTCGCTGTCCAAATCAGAAAACACAAGCTGCACAGCATCGTAAGTACCTGAATCCTTATAAGCTGGGAAGAAAAACTATTTTCAACGAATTTTTGATATACATTTATTATTCAAACTGGCTTAACTCTCATAACCCGCCGTCAGAGATTGTTGATTTTTTAGGTACTCACTAGTCTATCGTCATTTGTGGATTACTGAGTGTGTAGAGGATTTTCATGACTTTTGGTTACCTTCAGTTATATTCACTCTAAGCAGCTAAACGTGTACGCTTTTGGTACTCACCGTCATCTACCGGAACGAAGAGAACTATGTAGAATAGACTCACAGTATAATACAAACTTGATTGCCTTTGAAAGTTTCTTGTGAACACTCTAACGAATGTTTAGCTATAAATCTTCCGTCATGCCATTTAGTTAACATCAACATCCCGGTACATCTTTCACAACATGTTGGCTGAGGAACGCAGCTATAAAGAATATTTCGAAGTCAAACTACCTATGTTACTCTGCACTGTAGATGGCTTACTTTTGTCTAACGTAGTCTATTGACGATTTCACGTTAAGTTTCCCACAAGTTTTTGCGGTGAAGCTTCCGGTTTTGTGTATGCTAATTATTCTCACACCAAATTGATCAAACATTAATATAGCTAACCAAATTACACAATCTGACAGCTTTAAACGCTAAACAGGGATTAGTCAGTGCTTGACTCGGTTGGAATATGTTGCACGAAATCGAAATAATGAACCCAGAAGCGGTTTATGTAGTGGAACACGATGGGACTTCCACGAGGTCGACCAGAAGAAGATCAGTTTATTTAGATTATTTTTTAGGTCCACCTTCTTTCGCGTTCCATAATTAGGCGGCATATGTTGAATTAAGTGCTTCAATGGTATAGGTGAATCCACAGGGTAGAGGCTAGCATTTGTAGTCGTACCTAGGTATTTCTTCTTATCATCTGAGTTGAGGGCTAAAAGCGGTATTTTATGTATGAAAGAACAATGCAAAATTAATACACTGAGCGATTTATCTTTCTTTAAATTTTACTCTTTAAATTGCTACTACAGGGGTCATTCAGCAGGCTGTGTTGTCATTAACAACCGTCGCGTTTGTTCATACCGTATACATGGTTAATTGCATCCTGTTTCGGATTTTCCTGTCACTGCGGCATCCATAGGCATAGCCACAGGACGCCTGCGCCTACGGAGGGACCATGGGTGGCTGGCGTTGAACCACCTACAGCTCCATCCACACACCCCATATCTAGTGTAAACCCGAAGAAATAAGACCGGGCGGCATTTGGATAGGAGTCAAGTTCCATCAACGGGACCCGCGCACACTCCTTCACAAGAAAACACAATCACGTTCTATTTGGGCATCAAGAACACACGCAAGACGGTGGCTGGACCGTAGTCCGCTCCACACACAATTCATGCGCATAGAAACACTCCTCAAGCCATGCACATCTCCTCCAGCAACGACCAAATATCGCCTGGAGCCAGTATAGACGAGGTAGTGAGTAATAGACAGGTAGGCACCTTATCAAAGTGCACACCAAGCGCAACCACATCGGGGATGTCAAGCAAGTGCCAATCACTTTGAATGACAATATCAAATAAAATAAATCAGATAAAGCATACGGATATGCCGTCTTAACCATACACTAATTAAACATAGGAAATAAACTAATTATCAATATATTCATGCTATACTCGAGATGACAGGAAGAGGTCAATGGTGAATAAGATTAACAAATGTTAAGCCTTTTCGTTTAAGGGACTTGTGTAAGTAGATGGAAGATTATTCAGATAGACATTAAAATGGGGTTACAGTGTGAGTATTAAGAAAATACAGCAAACCGAGCACCTGAACTGAAAATATTCAGCGCGCAAGCATGCTGTTACTAAATCGAATCTAGCATGCCTACCAACGCTGCGCCGGTGGTGCCTACGTTCTCAGCAGGACCCGTGGTCGTTTAGCTACTGGTCACTAGTGGCTTTGCTCGTGGCTCGCTAGACCTCCACGAGGGCTTTCTCTTGCACCTCGGTAATTGCCTTTGTGATCAGATCGCGCTATGCAAGCCGATCAACCGCCTTCGATTCCTAACACCTGAAATCAACATTAGAACAAGTTAGACTCACCTTGGTCATATCTTGGTAACGAAGGATCGGTTTGCCCACATGCCGCTTCCCACACTCAGCTGACCTTATAGCAGCTACTTCGGTATCCGCGTTGAATCCATACGCTACACATGACCGAGCGACCTCTAGTATCAACAAAAGCATGCAGCCCAGGGCATACATTCTACTTCAGCGCAGCACCTACGTGTGCGAAACTCTGTTGCACCAACCGATGCACAGAATTCGTCGCAAAAACTGTTGATGAAACCGCTCGAAATATCTCACATTCTACCGACACTTCATCCGCGTTTTGCTGACGTATAGAAGAGGAGACACAACAGTGGATTTGCACAGCATCAGCTGTGTGACGACAGTATGCTGGCTGCTTTCCACCCTTGGTACTTTAGGCGGAATCCCATTGGTACCGGAACACTTGCCGTTTCGTACCTGAGCAGCGTACTCTATGCGTCTCGTCCAATTTCGGTGTGTCCGCCAGACCTCACCTCGCGCTGTTTCAGGTCCTCAATGCAGGCCAGTCAAAATCGGAAAGGTTGTTCAGGAGACAGTCAAAGAGATTTCGCCAGAACTGCATAATATCTGCAGTATGTGTGCAGGTAGCGCCGGGACTATCATCGAGCAGCGTCCTCCGTGGCTCCAAATTCTGTCCATACAACGCCTACAATAATTCAAATAATTCCTTGCGTCGGCGGCGTTCTGCGTAGCATTATATCTGCTTCGCTTTCTCCATCCACCATGCAGTTTTAATGTGACGGAGCTCTCGGTTCAGTTGATGTCAAGTGCTGCGAAACTGACTCTTCTTCCACAAGTCACTGGGATCTACCACATATGCAGCAAATGCTTCTCTCTTCTCCGACACAATACGCCGATCGTCGCATTGTTCCCATCAGGCCAATCGGGCCGCTTACAGTTGGCGCGCCCTGTGATCTCTTCGGCAGCAGCTGTCACCTGGTGGCGAATGTGGAGCCAAATTTTGCCCACCGTAGCACATGAATACCTGCATACTCTAATTTGTATAATCCTTGACATGGACTAACGCGACAAATACAGGTTAAATAATATATCAAAGTTATCGCCCAGTGGATAGACTGAGATGAATTTAACACGCATAAAAAGTTTACAACGCATACTCTGCACTGTTTGGTTAACAGGAAAAGAATTTTAGGCACAGGAACAATTGTATCCGTCGGTAGCCTCTAGGTCCAGGCTTCGAGATTCAGCTCGATTTCTTTTATTAGAAAATTAAATAGAAGAATATAACCGGTGGTTAAATTTAGATTTGGAGTTAGCAAATTTCTCATGGTGCTGTCTTTGCTCTTCGATGGAATTACCGGGGGTATTGAAGACTTTCTTCAGAAACATCAAACGTGACCATTTACTCTTACGCTCCACATGAACCTCCGATCCGTCTTGTATTTGTCATGTGGTAAGTTAGATCAGCATTTATCGGTTTCGAGACAAGACTCGTTTCATCTGATTTACTTCTTTCGTTGAACGCCTTTCCCGATTCGCCACTTTTCGAAAACTTAACTATTTTTGGTTACGACCGGATATCAACTAGTTGGCTAGTGCCTACTTCTGCGACTGCATTGAATCCAGTATTGCTGCATGACCCCGGTGTGACCAGGAGTGAGTATTGCCCACGCCTGCCGCTTGATGCTACGCAGTTAGACTACTAGTACCTCGCAAAAGCTATCACTTGTAGTTGAACCGGTTACTTTGGCCATATAAAACTCCATCTCCCTCTCCATCAGCTGCCTTACATAAATTCCCACTACTGTTTTGGCTGCCTTAACTTTTGCTGTGGACCTTCGATAACTTACTAATAGGTACAGTGACTTGCAGGGTATACCTAACTGCGTTGATTTGCATGAGCTGGATATGTGCCTAGAGATGGTCACATCCTCAGTTAAATAGATTCAGCGTCGTGTATCTCGGAAATCAATTATGGTAATTTAGTCGCCGGTGTGTTTTGGAGTTTGCATTGTGTAAATGTATTACGGTACAAAATTTACTTTGAGATAAGAACACAAAATAAATAAAACGAGATACAATTCTGCCATTAAATTTGGAATGAACCTGCTCCACTTCAATCTCTATGACCGTATCCGAAGCGGACGATTGCTATATGGTACATTTCTAACGCTGTATTACATGACCGGTTCCACGGTAGTTTATACTCTTCGGGTGAAGATAACCAAAAATGGAAACGAACCCGTTTCGTAGTGAATGCTGGCTGACGCATTTGCTCTTCGGGTAGCGCTTACCACATTTTTAGGGACTCTTTATTGTTTTATTTCACAGTGCCACTTAGAAATGCTGATAATTTTTATCTGCAGACCTCGATGGTGTATGAATAGCGGCTGCATCCGACATTTTCTGCATCCACGTTTCGATTCCTAACTAAATTTTCTCCACCCGAAGAGGGCATCTGAACATGATACCGGTCATGAAGTGCTGTGTCGCAAGCGGACAGCATCTAATAATCATCCGCCTCATATACGGTAACAAGGACCTGTGAATTTGCCTGGTTTTGCTACCTCACTGTTTGCCCTTTTCTGACGCTTATCATGAGAGCTAGCTTCACTGCATTCCATTTTTTGGGGAGAATTGCGTGAATTCTATTGGCCGAATACCATAACATATTTCTAGAAAGGCAAAGGAAAGACCTCAATAATGTCCCGGTATGTCTTACGGACGCTTCTCTACGACATGACCACTACGTCACACAAGTACTGAAGAATCTGCCAGAACACTTAGACTTATGCAGGATCAAACCGGTGAGTTTTAGCATACAAGCCAGATAAGAACCGATTGATCACCGGTCGGCCGCAGTATTTTACAAGTTTGTGAGTACCGAACAAATGCGAAATTATTCTGTGTTGTAGGTGCTCGACGATTCAACCGTTCTCCCTTGGCGCGGTGCCAAAACTGCGCTAATATTTTTCCCTTGTTCCGTACAAATAGCTGTGTCTAACCACCTATACTTGCGCAGTCTTTCTCAAATCATTTGTCGGCATTAGGTAGACAATTACATATTTTATGCGGTCTCATTATACAAATTGATCCGACCATCCAGTTGGATTGTGCCGCGCACCGTGGAGTAATACACGGCCTATCTATCTATCTATTTATCACCGTTAAAGTTCGTCATTTGGTTTTTAGCAACGGGCCTGGCATCTTATTGGAGTGTCTGTTGAACTTGAACCGTCTACATTGGTTCCATTATATGCTATCCATGCTTTTAAATCGGCTGCCTCAACATCATCATTTCACCCAAGCTGAAGGCGAACGTAAAAAAGCACTTCAGTTAGTGTGCCGCAATATATAAGATAAAATATATGAAAAAGCGAGATACAAAACCGTAGGGAATACAATGTAGGAACCAAAGAAGTAATATCTTGCTTAGCATCTTATGGAGGTAACATCTAAGTACAAAATATTTTAATGTACCACTTGTTTGTTGATCATTCTACCAGGTAACCGTACTGCAGGCAGTTGCATCACTATTCCTATATCGGTATTGTTCAAATATTGGTCCCCAACTTTTAAGTTTGTTAATTATATTCACGCCTAAATGTTAGATACAAGACCAACAGTTCGCATTGGGTACTAATTCTCGTGCATGGTAAAGTAGTTGTCAGCCTGACCTCCAGACGAAACCCATGCACGTTCGTAGTATATGAGGTTCATGAGATTTAACATGTCCCTATTCAGTTTGTAGCAGTTCATACTCTAGTTTGCACAAACGCATATGAATATATTTTATCCGATCTACCATTGGATACGGATGACGCCAATTAATATATATATATATATATATATATATATATATATATATTAATTCGACGAGGATACTCACACCGCTTTTGTACGGCCAAGTTAGTGCAGGGAAGCGGCACTGGGGCAAAACAAAAATAACTACCAGGACCTGAAAATGGTGAGTTTATGACGAACTAATGCTGATTTCTGGTGTTGCGAAGCAAAGGCAAATTTTATCAGTGCGAATTCCGTGGACTGATCAATAGGGCGGTTGCCCAAGTGCAGAAGAATGCATTATTGCAGGCGGGATAGAAGCACAATGCGTCCGTCGCCATTAGGTTTACTAAGCCAGGTCAATAATGCGGCGTATCTGGTACGTTTATCTGCGTGATGAGTATGCTTTCATTTCAGAAGCGGATGTTGTTTGAGCTCCCGGTATGGTTGCGTCTGATGCGAATGTTGACAAGGTGCCTATCAGTTTAATAATCACCACCTCGATTGTTGGCTCCAAGAGGCAGTTGGTCGTTTCTGTAGGGGACGGGGTGCACCATCCGCGTGACGGTGCTGGGCTCAATGTGTGCTCCCATCCTGTGTAGAACGGATCAAGTCCCAGCCAACGCTTTGGGTACGTCTGGTGCGCATGATTTCCTAATTAGGCTCGAATGTTTCTGTTCTGCTTGCCGAAGGAGTGCGGGCTGGCTCCGTTGATGAAAACTGGCTCCCATCCACATGCCTCCCAGTCTTATTCCTTCGGGTTTGCACCGGATATGGGGGTGGTGCAGCGTAAACCTCCCATGATCCCTCTGTAGGCGCAGGCTTCCTGTGTCTGTCCTAATGGAGGCCAAAGTGACAGGCAAATCCGGATACGGATGCCGCCAATCCATGGAGATAGCAAAACTATAATTCCTCAAAGATCCTCTTCAGTATAGGAAATGCTGTGGTAAAGTTGCAGAAACCGCGAACCCTGCACTATTTTCTCCATGTTATGCAGTGTTAGACAGTACACTGTAACAGAAATTCCGTTAACCGACCATTTATCAAATTAGTCCACACAGGATTACTATCTACTTTGAGAAATGCAACCATAGCTGATAGCAAATGTTCGTTAAACCTTTTCTTACTTGGTCCGTTTTTCTAATCCATTCTAACTACTTACTCGTCTTTTCAGGACGTGTTTGTGGGACCAGGCGCAAGTGCGCCTGGGTGCACTTTATCCCAAAAAGTAAAAGTTGAAGGCCATGTCAAAATAGCACTCGAGTTCTACTACTAACACTAAATATCTGTAACTTACTAACTCTTCTGCTGAAAGAGTTTCGCAAGTGTTTTGTCTGAAACGGGTTGTCAATATGACGAAAATAAGGTAAATTTTGTAACTGCTAAGGACTTTTTCTCGTATCCCATGAGGCCCAATATAATACACTGCACTACTTAACCTGTGTGTATTCACCTCAAGGTTTCAACTGTTATTCATGGGGATCGGCTATCGTAATAACCCCATACTGTGGAAGCGGCAATTGCTTACGCAATTGGTGACCTTTTTGTATTGGCATTCAAAAGGGTTTTATTGAATCAAAGAACCTTAGGCGACATAAGTATTAATGAGTTAAGATGTAGCGCGGATAAAGAGCGCAGTGAAGGTTCAGGCGCAGGTCGAACAAGTAGGAAGAGGGATTGGTGCGTTTAACTCTCACTGGAAAGAATTCATCTCCACCTTGAGACGAGAACAAAATGCATTGCCGCTCCGCTGATGGGTATGGTACTAGGCCGGCGAATTTAGGAACGAGACAATTTATGGTCAAGGGCAATTAAGGCAGAGGTCGAAAAGAGAGTCAGCAAAATCACACAAGCTTGCAAAAAATACCGAGATAGAACAGCGGATCCATACGCATCACGTCATAGTTCAGGTTTGAGTATTAACATTGAAAAGCGCACATCGTGCCCGCGCGCCAGCTGTGTTGCCACTTCTATACAAAAGAAGCTTGGGGTATGGATATTCCGCCTGATGCTCAGCAACAATACTTTTAAGGACGTGAATCAATCAGACGGTTTAGCTCCAGTGTACAAAGTTTCTCAGTAACTTATATATAATAATTACTGATATAACTATAAACGCAGCCAGAACGGTTGCCCTCGAAGAAATGTTGAGGCCTTTGAACTCAGTCATCCTCTAACGGATAGCTCTTCTGCCCAACTTTCTTATCCGTTTCGAGCACTTTTCACCATAGCTCTGACAGCATATATTTCGTATGCTTGTGCTGTTGATGTTGGTATTGAGCACAGTAACAATTGTACTGGGTATATGCCTTAAGTGAGAAGCTGCGTTCATATTTGTCCCAGACCATGCATCTACCGGCACTGGAATGCACTTACATGAGCAATATTAAATGGTGGCGTATACTAAACAACGGTATATATTTCCTAGTTCAGAGATGCAGTCCAAAGTGATGGTACGTTTGTTGATGTAATACGGAATCACAATGAGGAAAAGTTTTGTTTCCTGAAATTACCAAAGCAGTTTTCCAATCCCTTTTGGCAGACATGGCCAACTGACACGTTAAATCTTTCGAAAAGATTGGGTAGTTATGCAAAAACAATGAGTGTGGATAACTTCAAATATATCATGAAGTAATAGGGGCATCCATGTAACCATCTCCTGGGGACCGGCCTCCATGCTGGCTATTCACTCGATGGCTTTCACCCGCACTTTCATGACCCATTTGCATTGTGCCAATGTGGCTTTTAAAGCAGGTAAATCCTCACCTATGTAATTCATCGTTAATGCTGTTTTTCTGTGTATATAGTGTGAAGAGTCAAGCCACCTAGCTCATACCACCAATCTGCATTCTTTGAGGCAAGCTATTTTTCTCGCCAGGGAACCAAGGGCAGTGCGTCTTGCATGGGTGTACTTATGAACAATGGAAACTTCATTCTGTCAACACTGAAGTTGAGTGATGGAGAACCACACCCTTTGCATGTTATGCGTTAAACTTAATAATGAAGTAGCATTTTATCTCCGCCGATGATAATGGGCGGCATGTTTCTATGCAATTACCAGTGAATCGTCACTGCCCATAGAAGTGGGATATTTGTTTACAACACCAAGAAAGATACTCACATTCAAAGACAGAGTGTTTTGACAGATTCTTTAACGGACTTGTACTGACTTTCATCTGCTGTAGCTAGCTGTTTTGTTAGGATGATTAAGAATTCTTTTAAGACACCTGTATAGCAGACTTTGCTATCGCAGTCCGGTTGAAAACGGCTGATTGCGGATGAATTTAAGAAAATCATGTACTCCTTACACGTTTCTTGAAACTATTGGTGAATATGATAACAGATCTACTTTCCTTTGCAGAGTGAAGTTACTCCGTGAATCTATGGTGAATTGTGAGCGCACAAAGTCACCGGATTTACATGATTGCACAAAGGCGTTTGCTGCTAAGGAGAGTACTCCGTTGCCTGCAAACTACACGAAGAAACATTCTTTCTCTGCAGCTAATCTGGCCCAGTCATCACCAAAGATTCACTCATAGTTGCATGTGCACACTTTTCAAGCACACATTCGTGAGGTCGAAAGTCCCAATGAAGCAGGACAGTTTAGTGACTTGATGCTATTGTCGCTCCTGATTGTCCAATATAAGATTTTCAAAATTCTTATTAACAGTGTCTTCTATTTACTCAAATAATAGCAAACGCAAGTGTCCGACAAATGCCATTCCAGGATATTTTGCACATAAATATGAACTTCAAACCTAAGTGTTGGCTCTATATCTAGTTGCTAGATTGTTGAGATTACATCAAAACTAAGTTTTATACAGTGAATTAAGTATGCTACATTGAAGCTGCTCTTAGTGTATAGTGATGCCTCCCAAGTCTGCTATGCGTGGTGTGCTGAACTGACTCATTTTCGTGCTCACTTCATTTTTGGGTAGTTATAAGAGAAACAAAATATTTGGAAGCTTGCAGCGGCTTAAATGTTACGTCATTCGCTTTTGTATTATGATGACTTATCCTAGGAGAATTGATCTTAACCCGAACCTAGATAATCTAGGTAATCCACCTGTTTTGGTTTAGTATACAGCTAAAAGCTGATGCTACAATAAAATTTTTACGTTAAGTTGCTGATGTATTATATACCTTTGTGAATCCAGTTTGGCCCGTGCTTCTGAGTTAACGACCCCAACGTTAGCTTCGAAGCTGCTGTTGTCATCGGCATTGAACTGACTGAATGATTGGTTCCGTCAGAAAAATATAACGGAGGTAACGCACAATATATTCTGTACAGAATACTGGTACAGTCAAACCTTGTTGTCTGAGTGCCTGACAGAATACTATAGCACTGTGATAGATAGTTGAGTTCGGCAATTTTCAACACTGCATCTCACAATTGGTTCCGCAACTATCGCACTCATAAGTATAGAAGGCGAGACTTTCCCTAACCCATTGCTCTGTCACAGAAGCCGCAGTATCTGCTCTTTAGCCACACAACGACTGCCTCAAAGTAGCCACTTCAGTCAGTAAATGATCGTCACGAGAAGCGATAGCAACTGTACAGTGGCTTTGGAGGATAGGCTTAAATTGACCTCCGAAAGTCCCTAGTTCAAGTTGCGCTGCTAGTGTCTCTGTTTTGTGAGTGCGAATAAGCGCGAAACCAGTCGAAAGTGCATTTGCGCAGGTGCAAAACAAAATATATGTGTCCGCTTCATGTACAATCCTTGTACCCATAATGACAAAGGTTAATTTTAATAGGAATCTTAGTTCAGACTGTGACGGGGCGCTGCTATCCACTCACAAAACGACCGAACCAAAACAACCCATGCAACCAATGGATAATATTTTTGAAACGGAATCACTGTCGTTACTTTTACGGATGGTCGGCTTTGAAAGATGCATATTTGAATACATGGACTCAGGTAAAATATAAGAGGAGTTGGATGTCTTAACAGTTGTACGACAAACTATCACATTCTGCAGATGAGGAGGAAGACTTCAAGTTACTTGAAACTACCGTGCAGCAACTGGTTGCTGAGTGTGAACTTCCATTGGACAGTTTAGATAAAGGCGGTCATCGATTGTAACTAGGATGGGCCTTTTTGATGCAGTTACTACGCAAAACTTTGACGATCAGACTGGGCTTACTACGTATTATTAGATGATTCAAACCCATTAGATAGCTAACCTCAGTACACTTCTCGCATTATTTTCGTACTGACTAGAGATAAATAATCATTTTGATCTGGTCACTTTGTCACAAAATGTTTCTGGTGTTTACCAATTGACAGTCAGATATGCTGCTATTCCGCTGGTTACCAAATTGAGAAAAAGCCGTAAATTTTCAACAGGTTAGACAAACAACATTATTAATGAAATGCATGCAAATTGTGCTGCACATGACACATGTGCAAAGAAAATTGTCAGCATAGTTTAAGAAATATATATTAATTAACTGGGTAATCGAATGGAAGGCTTGGCATTAGTGTGTCCTGCCCTCAGAACTGCAAACAGCAGTTTTCAAAAGATTCGAAAGGATCAGATTGCTACGTCTTTAGTATATGATGGGCTTCTTAGTTAAAATTGACCACCAAATTAACTGAAAAGGTTGCCTAGGGATTCTCCTCGAGAAAATCATGAGCATTAAGTTACCTCACTATGCAAATAAGTTTGTACTTAAGAGCACAATTTTTTGGTGGATATCAGAAAATAATGTTTCGAAAAATCAGGTACCAACTCAAAATAAGGAATCGCTAGCTGATATTAGCTCCGTTAACACGCAGAACGTAGCTAAAATTACATATCCGGCGAAACATATAACATACGGAATGCCTACACAAATCCTCGTGTTAGTACTCGAAACGATCTCATAATAGTAATCAGATGACACAGTTACCTGAAAACATTATCCGTTATAGCTTGCGTTTATCTCAAGTTGTTAAACATATAGTTTTGGAGAGCAACCGGTGACTAGTAAATAGCAAATGAAGCAACCAGATTGCAGATGAGCTTACGACAGCCTGATTATACGGTAATTTGGAATTGATAATCAAAGTATTTAGGAGAAAACTTGTGAAAAAATATGTAGGTTCTGGTTTACATTCCACTTGCATCTGCCAGGTAATTGCAATCGAACCTCCACTGGTGGTATCCCTTCGAAAAGTGGTAAAACGTTTGTAATGAAAACACCCAGCTCGACGAACGGCAGAACAATCAAAAGGCCTGTTGTTGTTTGGATGTAGGTTACTTTCTGAACCTAACTATTAGCATGCACGTAACATGAGCTTGGCCCCTGACCATTAATTATCCACACCAGCACTACCAATGACGAGCAAATGTACCAGTATATAGTCATAAAAACCCAAGAAACAGAAAACTTTCCCATCATGGAAAGTGGAAGTTTATACATGAGTAAGACTATCATTATTACATGTCCTGTAACCTCTCAGGGTGGATTGTAGTAAGTAAACCGTCAAGTTTCACCACATGTTCAAGCGTATTTCTCCTCAGCTGGGCTTAGCTCACTACAGCTAGTTGATGTTGATCTGGTCAGACTCGCTCTCCATGATGTAAATCCATTCAGTTAGAGTTGTGTTTCACTTAATTGTTTTATTCTTTATTGATATGAATAGGCGACCTACAGAGACAATGAATTCAGCAGTCCAAGGTATTGAAACAGTTAAATTAATTTGACCAGCCAAATGTCATTTCTAGTACATTTGTCTGATACTGATTGTGTCTATTCGCAGACCAGCTGGTTAGTATTATGAGAGCTAATGTAATCACTCACCAAGAGGTCGGAATCCGTGAGCCGACATTTGTGTAAGAAAAGCTATGTGTTATTATGCCGGATGTGTGATGTAGGTACTTGTATGCTTCACTTTCAGAAAAATCGTAAGATCAGAGTGCATAGAAATCATGGAAACAACAATCGATTCCGCCATGTACTACTGGATAAAACGTATCCACTAATGGTAATTTTATCGGTTCCATAACGTCGGAGTCGCACATGGTAATTTAAGTTTCGGACCCGCTTAGTGGATGAGAGTTGTTCCTTATCTGTGAATCTATCTTTACTTTCACTGGAGTCACTGTGCGATAGCGAGCTGCGTCTTAGAACGATAGGGGAAATCTAGGTAAAATAGACCAAATATTCACAAGCGTCCTAGTTCAAACGATGCTGCTGTTAGGCGCCCTTAGTTTAGCTGAGTTAAATCGCTTGTTTGACAGAATAAAAAATTATTGCGTGATATATTCCATGGCAGCTACAAGTTGTAAAAATGTAGCATTGCAAACGGAATGACACTACAAAGATTTGAAATGAACGTTAAACTTTGTAACTGTTAACTGTATTTCCGTATGTCCCACTAGATTTTGTGTGTTCAGATTGCCTTCTGACCTCATGCATGCCTTTGTTTAAGTTTGCGATACTGTAAACGAAGGCTACGGTGGTGTCACTAGAGAAAAGTGGCGTTGTTATGAAAAAAGCCGTGGAACACGTCTTTATAATAGAGTAGTAAAATTATTAGAAATAAGGCGTTGCCTTGAAAGATCAACTAATAAATAGACAATAAATTGACCCTGTATTATTTAGCTAAACTTGTTAATAGCTGTATTATGATGGGATTAGAATCATAGCAAAAGTTGTCCTGAAATATACTGGGACATTAGCCTGTACAACAAAACTGTGAGGGTGTCCATCGAGCATTTTAATGTCAGCATAAAGATAATCGGCGCAACCCCTAAGTCTATTATTATTACCACATCTTGAAATTCCAACTGGCATGTTTGTTGGAAATTAGGCCTAACAAGCCTAAGAAGCGAGAATCCAAATATTTGCTTCTTTACTATTATTCCATCATTAGACCAAATCTTAACGTGTGGTTGCTGGAACTAAAAATGTTGTTAACTTACTGATTTCCACGTTTATGTCTTGGTACCATACCGTAAATTCTTGTTTGCCACGGTATCGCCGCTCATTGCAGACAGGTTGTACTTGCGCAAAGCATGAGTAACACATTAAAATCACTCAAGTTGGGTGCAAGACGAAGAAAGGCCATCAGAGTTTGGATTATTTAACACCTTGAGCAACCGGTTTGCGGAAGTGTTTATGCTCAGGACACAGTCATTGGCATGTAACTTATTCATTGCCCATCTAGATTTGCTAACTGGGACTGGCATGCCGATATCAGTGAACGGCTCGCAAAAACCTTAGCAATTTGAAACAATTAAACTGCCTCGTTGATTAAAATTAGATTTAGAAGTATGTGAAAAGTAAAAATGGTCCGGTTTGTTCTCATCTGAGCCCTTCATCCACTGTAGTAAGATCTGGATTTGCTACTGCTCCATTACTCTTTTCCCATTTTGCACAGACTTTTGCAGCGTTTTGGTCATGTAAATGGACCATAGCTTACGCTTAACAATATTCTGAAACCTCCAGCCTACTTATGTGCAAGGAGGGGTGTATTAGGTTTTTTGGCTGTTAATCTTGGTGGCTTAAGCTCAATGATGACATCACTGCGATGCTGCTCTCTACTGATGCAAAACACATTTAAGCAGTAGTTTAAGTTATTAAATGACACTTGGTAACAATGCATATGTTTGATGTTACTGCTGCTGAGACCTTGGGACAAATAACCCAGTTGATACGTGCTAGAGGCCAAAATACAAGTAAACTGGCCGGGTACTACACCGCTTTGGTAAGGTTACTTGCAAAGTTGATGCTTAATACTCACTGCTTAGCATGTTGGCCATAAACCTGGTTATTCAACACGATAGACCGTTGGTAAAGCATAAGCCCAGGACGCTGGATATCCTAGTTCATGTGCTCACATGTTGAGTACAACGGTGAACCCAGAATGTTAACAGGGAACCAGTAGTTATGTGAAACTCTCTGGCTGGCTTACGCAATATGTTGCGTAACCATTGTTGTATGGTGAGTGGGGGAAACATTTTTGTCGAACAATGAACGGTGAATGAACAAAGAACACTAAATGTATATGGGTTAAGTACCGTTGATTTACAAGTCCCGTTGGATAGTTGGTGGGGATGCCGAAATAACAATAATGATAATAATGATAGTGAAACAGTCAGTACTTTAAATGTGGAAATAAGGACTTATTGTTGGCTCCGCTTTAGCCCTGCCATCCCCTAAGATTCACAGCACGCATACATTACATCAAATAATTCCATGGTAAAATCCAGGTGCAGGATGGAAACGTAGCTCTAAGGGACAAAGTGTAAGCGGATGAGTACCTTATCCAACTCTTCATTTAAATACTGTTAGTGTCGGTGTAGAGACAATAGATTCTGGGCGAGCAATCCACGGGTGACAGACACGAATGGAACAGAAATTTCAGCGGCACTCTAGGCGGCTATACTGTGCATGGAGTTTCAATGAGTGGCCTCAAGTTTGCATTGGTGCTGAGTCGAAATAAAGGGTGGCAAAGATGATGTAGGTCTCGTAGAATAAAGTATGCCATAATCAGGTCGCCTCATAGTCTGCGATAGCTTCCATTGAATA
This sequence comes from Dicrocoelium dendriticum, assembly GCA_944474145.2. Taxonomy (NCBI): domain Eukaryota; kingdom Metazoa; phylum Platyhelminthes; class Trematoda; order Plagiorchiida; family Dicrocoeliidae; genus Dicrocoelium; species Dicrocoelium dendriticum. The sequence goes on from OX104071.1 coordinate 40,225,141, forward strand.
CACCCAATCGTCGCAGCCTCTCTTGGTATGAAAGATTGCACATTCCAATTACGTTCTTAGATGTCCGAGGTGGTGGCTACTCCAGTGCATTTAGGTCGCGTTTAATCCATGGATGCCAGGCTTGAATTGTGTATTCGACATGGAGGCGGATAAACGCATTGAATATTTGTTGAAATATGGAGATGTTTATTTGTCCAAACTTTCGTTGCAACAACCCGACATGTTGGTTTCCAGTCTTTGTGGCCTTAACGGATTGACTGGAGCAACTTAAATAAACTTGGACCAGGACAACCTGGTCACATTTGACAGCTGATTGTTGCAGTATATTCATTCCGAATCGGTGTGAGTAGTTGCTTTGATGTCGGAGAGAAAATACCTTGCATTTACTGGCGTTGAAACGCAGTAAGTTTTGTGTTGACGTATCTAGGTCACTCTGAAGCAGATGCTGGATCCTGCGCCAAATAATGATATTGTCGACAAATATTGGAATTTTGAAGTGACTCCTTGTGTAACCTCAATAATAAACACCAAAAACAAACGTAGACTTTGAACTGAGTCTTGCTGCACACCACATGCGACTTGGATGATGTGCGATAAAAAGCTTTGAAATCTGGTCAATAATTGCCGTTGAAGTAGAAAGTGTGCAAACAAGCTTTAAAGAGGGTCGCCGATCCCGCATTGCCGCTGCTTTGAGAGCAGTATCCGATGGTCTAGGCGATAGAAAGTTTTGGAAAAATCCAGGTAGATCACAACAGCGCATTCTCCGGCTTCAGCTGACTTGGTCCAACTACTGTATGTGATTAGTAAATTCGTTGAGCATGACCGCTGTCGGCGGAAACCATGCTGCTCAGGCGTGATGCTGTTACGGTTTTCCAGAAAACATGTCAGTGCATCGGCAACTATGTATTCCATGACCTTTGAGAGTACAGGAAGAAGGCATACTCGACGGTAGTTGTAGGGATCAGTTCTGCTTTCACGTTTGTGAATGGCGGTTATCATTCCAAGCTTCCACCTAGCGGGAACTTGATTCTGGTCTAAGCAGCGCTGGAAAGATTGAACTAAAGGTCCAGCCAGTTAGCTTGCTGCTGCTTCCAATGCCTCTGGACGAATGGTGTCAACAGCCGGTGAGCTGCGTTTGCGTAGAGTTGTCAGCTTTTGCAATTTAGGCTTCGTGGTAAAATTGCTGTGGGTTTGTCCTGACGAGGAGAAGACAAAGATTGGAAGCTCGTTTGGTGGCGAGACCCTCTGAAACGTGGGAGCATATTGCATCCGCAACGCGTTTGCTGCTACCACAACCGTTCTTGTAGGCCCGCCGGCCGTCCTGCGTGGAGGAAATCCTTGTCGCAGCTTTCGTAGGCTACTGCCTTGCTTGTACAGCAGTGTGTGGGTAGCACTGAAGGTTTCTGCGATGTACTACTGGGATGTGGCTTTGTCTTCTCTTAGCAATTGAGTGCAGTGGTTACGTTGGGCTAAGTAGTTGTTCCAATTTTCTGGTGCTGGAGCTTCTCTGAACACTCACCATGCTGTGTTGCGTACTGTCCTCTAGTTTCGAGTATTGCTGCTAACGAAAGAAACTGATGTACACTTGTTTCAAACTTTTATCTCTGAAGCCCCTGCAACAAGCTGACTGAATTTGTTGACAAACTCTAGCCGGGCGACTTTCAAAGGTTCATTATCAAGGAACAACCAAGTTTCAGCGCTGACTAGCTGGGCTGATCGATCGTAGCTTGTGATGGTTCGCACAGCGTCATCGCTCTCATTCCTATATTCCGCATAGCAGGCGAAGTTGCAACTGCTCGTCGCTGATCACTGCAACCCAACGGGCAGTCAAAATCAGCACTTCAATCACATGCTTCACATTGATAAGCACAAGATCCAACATTTTGGCCTGTTATATGTTCTGAACACAGTGGGCAAACCGAAGTGATTGTAAGGAGGAACAGTGTTTATCAAATCTTGTAGAACTGCTTTGAATTTTTCTCCGATAATGGTAGGAATTGCTACACAATGTACGTTGAAATCACCCGTGATGAGCATGCGAGTGCACTTTAGCTGTAAATTGCATCTTAAAGCAGCCGTTAGATGGCAATCGGTTTCGGGTATAGAGTTAACCGGGGTCGTACACCAAGACAATAAGTCAAGCGTCTCTGCCTTTAACCCGCAAAGGTCACCAAAGAGAGTCGGGGAACTGCGAGTCTGAATCCTCCACGGCTTCGCACTATAAGTCACTTTGGTAATACAGGATTACCCCGCCTTCTATAGTGGGCCTATCTTTCCGAATCAGCAACATGACCAGTAGCGAAAATTCAGCGTGCTTCTTTACCATGTGCAACCAAGTTTATACGATAGTAATAACATCATATGACCGAGAATCTTAGCTATCTTACAGTACGTCTGTCTATTAAAGACAACGAGCGTTCGTGTACAGACAGGTCAGTTTCTCGGTCTCTAGGAGCCCACAGAACGGTAAGGCGTCAAGTGTGGGAGAATGTCGACCGATGAGAGGTCGGCTGTTACTCACTTTTTGGTGGGATAAGGAGATCTCCTCTGAAACTTGATTGTACGAAAATGCTTCCTGATCTCTTTTTAGACCTACGTCAGTTAATTAAAGCGGCAGTCAAGTTACGGTTCTGTACTTTCTTCGGTAAGACTGCTGATTCTGGTGCTCTAATATTTGAGCCATGCAAATCTTCTGCAATCTTTAACCGGAGTTCAGAAGAAAGAATTTTCCGAGTTTCTTGTCATTGATCCAAAACACCTATTGCTTGTTGCTCTGATTTAACCACAAGTTTTGAGATTCTAGGGTCGCTTCCTCTATAATTTGTTGAGAAAGGTATCCTGATGAGCGATGGCGCCACAATATTATCCAAAGAAAGTGTTGCACTAATGAACCGCCACTCTTTTAAATCGTTCTTTCCGGTCCCATGAACGTCGTTAGAAGGATGTTCTGAGCTGCCGTGTACGAAAATTATGTTTAGGCCGTCTTGCTTGCTGTGTCACTCTTCAGTGTTTCTTTTTGATGGTCTGGCGCTTCAAGGGACATCATGATAGATGCGCATCCCACAAGATCCGTGTTTTAGCGCGTCTACGACGAGCAAAACCTTTTCTATTTCTGTGAAGTATTCTAGTATTACTTGGATAAGTTTGGGTTGTGCATAGTGTGGCGAGTTCGGATGACGAGTATTTCGTAATAAGTTGACACTCATCTTTGACCCTCATTAGCATGCGCAATAAGTTCTATTGGTCTCCGTCATCGGATAAAATATCCCGCAATGTGATGGCGGTAGATTCTGGGACATCTAAACATACGAGAGTCGGGGCACTATTGTTGGATTGCTTTTTTGCCGATCTACATTGTAAGGAACTCATTTGTCCTGACCTGCTGACAAGTGTTGATTGTTTGCCATATGTCTTTCTATTCGTGTTAGCAGTGCTTACTACAGAAGAGACCGCAACAACAAACTCCCGGCGGACCTCCGCAGCAATCTATGTATATGTAACTGATGTTCCTGGGGGTTTTGTCTCTAAAAGAGACATTTGAACTACATGTACCGAGAGTTGGTATTCGGCTGCTTCTTGCTTGTTAATGGTAGATGTCAGTCGTACTGGCAATTTCATAAAGAGACTTTTCGAGTGGTGCCCGATTTTCGTTAACATGAGTACTGTTCAACTCTCGTAGGTACGGTCAGTTTTCTCCCTGCATTCTAGCGGAGTTGGAGAAGATAACGAAATGTGGACGTGACGGATTGCAGTTCAGGGGAAACAGATTGTGCAGCGTTCCTTTGCTTAGAACCGCTATGCATCCGTGCTGCATACTCACTTCCCTTGAAATAATCTTATCGTTTAGCCTCTGCTCGTCTTCTGCGGTTAACCGGTTGCAGTTCTGTACTAGGACAAGCAAGCATTTAATGTGTGGGATGGTGGTGCAGGCAATACGGAACCAAAGTGCATTTTGGGGGCTATTTCACTCTCGTACCGGTGGTTGGGACACATTTACACATTTCGGATTATACCACTCCAAACAGTGCGAGCGAGCCAGACCGACTTTGACTAATCGATGACATTCTCTTAACCCGCAACTGCCTTTCGCTTGGAGTCTCTTCGGTTTCGCCTTTCGGCCAATCAACGTGGTGTCGCTACCTGACCCAGTGGTTTGGTTAGCGTTCTGTACTTTTCCAGCTTTGGAAACGGCGCACAGCGGTCAGCCGAGCTTGGTGGTTGCAAGGTCAAGTGAGTGGTCGGCGTGGTCGCGCAGTCCTTGTGATAGGTCATGCAGGCGCACTGGCAGACAAGGTCACAAGGAATGGCGAGTGACTGGAATCTACTAACTGAATCTGAACACAGCGATGAAGACAGATTGAGAGATCACAAATTCTTTCACAGCCTTGTTGCGAAACGCCGGATCGAAATAAGCTTAGGCTTTTCTGATTACCTTGAGAATTCTGTATCAAATGGTGTCACACAGAAAGACAATCGGGTCAGTGTGATTGAGTTATCCGCTTGCGTTTAATCACAGGTGCCAATAAAAACGGTTGGTGATGAAACTAATCGCAAAAGATATTTCTACGTATGGTGGATCAATATTTGGCGCTGGTAAAGCTGGTTCGAAGGAGCGTACACTGACAACACTGCGAGAAGTTGGGGAGAGGACAGAGAGGAATAATGTAAATGAACCAGTAACACGCATATCACTTGTGTGTGGATGATTTTTGATAGCTAGAGGAATACGGACATACAGCCAAAAGGAAGGCAAAGCGGTCAGTAACAGGTACGAACTTATATCGAGTTTTCCGAATTGTCTATATTAGAACTTTGCGGAATGAAATGTTTGTTTTCTTATTGCATCCATTGTAAGAGATCCGGTATTAGAAAATTTGTAGATGCTTTCTGGTTTGCCTGAAAAGTCCCAGGTCTCAATGTTTAGCACCTCCTGGGGAGTATTTATGTTGATGAAAGTACTAACTATACAACCAGGTCAAGAAAACAACACGTTTCAGGACACGAAACAAACCGGCTACCTTTGACCTCGTATTCACCAATGACGAACTCGTCTTCATTGTAATAACAACGTGCACTCCTTCTTAGCTGCAGCGATCAAGCACGGTACTGTTCCGCCACAGTTACAGTGGTCGAAAGACTACTAGGAATGTTTCAGTCCCTTAGTAAAGGTAAATGTTGGAGAGAGTCTACTCACAGTCTAGTCACAGTTGAGTTCGAGTCGTAGGTTGCGCTATACCTGTGGCACACATCGAGCACAATGGAAATAGACGTTCGATGGTAATTCCGAGTCTAATATCCGGTTTGCAAGTAGACTGGACGGCACCGTAAGAACGCAGAAGCAGCACAGCCAAAAATCAGCACGACGGAGCGCGAGGCACGAAGAAGTATATTGTAATCATTAATTCAAACAAACTGTGCAAATGATGTCATGATAAACTTGATGACAGGAAAGACAAAATGTGAAAGATTAATATCCACTACACAGATGTCCCACGGAAAATATTAAACAAATCACCGAATAATCTCACGTCGTATTCAAATATGTTAACTTCACATTCACAATAGCGCAGCTAACAGGTAATTCGTGACTGCATGACCCATTGTGGTTGTCTGGGGGACTTTAACCATCCTTTCAACAGGATAGTGGCACACACTTCAAAAATCAAGGTGCATCACTAGAAAAGATGAAGCTCTTCCTAAGCAGCAGAACGCAGCAATGATGGACTTTTCTTGCACAACCACATAAACCCTCGGAAAGAGGACAAATGGACGACCTAAACAACACAGACAACGCACTGCTCCAAATCGTTCGGGAGGCAGTGCAAACTATTAACTGTGCCTTGTGTGAAGATTTTGCCCTACAGTATACTTTCCAGGCACATGAACAGACCTGCGCACCTACTTCGCTTTACATATGGCATGTGGCTAGCAAAAATACACGAAAGGCGGCTAATGTTCTGGTGCAAACCTTTAACCTTTATATTTCAAAGTATACCTGGAGCTAAGCTCCTTCTTCGCAGATTAGACCGACTTCACGTTCTATTTACTTATCCTTTACCGATACAGGTGAGTTGGTAGGAATGTGTACTCGAGCAGGTGTAGCTGTCCTGCCTGTAGATGACATTTGCTAAAAGGCCCTGAAAGTGCCGGTCGTCACTGCCTGAATCGTTAGCAAGGTTTGCTTAACCTAGTCTTGATGTATTGTAATTTCTCACTATGCAGAAGCACAAGGTTATCCCTCCAGTTTTAAGTGGTTGTCGTGTAAAACAAGCAAAATTCCGCTGCATAACTTCGCTTCTAATTTCTCGCAAATTCAAGGAGTCCATTACACTAGACCATAAATATCTGCCAAATTACGTCACTGAAATAAAATTAATCCTTTCCGATCAAATTTTTATGTAAGAATGACGGCAACCGCAATGTAGAAGTAGCAATATTTTATTTGTAACCCGCAATAATTTTTACCACCAAATGTATGGCAAGGTTTGTCATGTAAGGAGGTTATCACCTGTAATGCATGGACTCTTAGAAAACTCGTCAGCTTTCTTTACTTGCCCCTTTACAGTTGTCCAGAATCGTCCCTAGACTGTGAATCATTTTCCCTAGTAGCCTCGTTCCAATGCTTAGTTATGTTGTTGGAAAAGTTTGCCATGCTCATGACTTGCCAAAACGCAGGTGCTAGAGAAGAAATTCAACTTGGAATGAAGAAACTGGACCTTAAGACATAGGTAATTATGCCGAGTTCCTGATACCTTTTCATCATATCTTTAACTAGATTTGTACAGTTTCATCGAGAAAGTACTCGGAAAGTAGCCGGAAAGCATTCTAAGCTTAGCTCACGTTACTGTGAAGTAAGTTATGCATTGGTCAACTTCGGCTACGGAATCTGCTGGCCCAAAATTCTCCCTCCTTGATCTTTCCAAGGACTCTATACTGGCTTTAGCAGACCTTTGGTCGTTACTGAAGGGCACGGAGTGCACCGTTCTCGTGGCCGCGTTAAGCTCAAAGAATGGCTTTATCCAGTGTGGAACGGGTTACGGCCCAGGCATGACCTTGTGTGCGTCCTGTACGCATGGTTTCCCAACACACATTGACAGGAATGCTGTTGCTGTGCATGTTGAAGGATTGTGGGCTGGTTCTGTTGATGAAACGAGGCTCACCTCCACATTCTTTCCGGTCGTATTCCTTCGGGTTTACGCTGGATATATGGTGTATGGATTGAGCTGTGTGTGCTGCAGCGTAAGTCACCCATGGTTCCTTTGTATTTGCAGGCCTCCTGTGGCTCTCACCGTGGAGGCCACAATGACAGGCAAATCCGGACACGGAAGCTGCCAATCCATGTGGCCTTCAGTATCAGTACAGATTACCAGCTTACCTTCCTTCCTGAAAAATTGCTCCAACTGATGTTAACGCCTCTGTCATTAAGAATGCTAACATTTTCGAGAAGACTCAGCTGTTGGGTCTTGAGACTAGTCATTCTGTCTTGTTCTTGGGTAAGTCCATATCACAAACGAGGTCATGTAGTTCTTCCTGTGTTATTATGTGTGTGGTTGATGGGGCACTGTGTTAAAAATTAAGCAATATATAACTAAGTTACGCTCGACAACTTGAGGCACATTAGTATAATCATGCGCATGATTAGAGGGCAAAGGTTGCTCAAGGAATGTATAAAAACACAAGTTTGCCATAACATCAAATGCATATATACGGGTGTAAATATGTATGTAAGTGTATTTGTATAGCTGTGTTGCTTGGTTTTGTACACGTGCAGCTGTACGTTGACCCTTTTATCTTGTGGCGGAAGTGAGATGAGATGGTTGACATGCTTGAATTAGAGATGATTATCTGGTTAGGCAGGGGCTAGTGAATTTAGTTGATTGCGAGTCACAAGTGCTACACTGCAAGATTACTAAACAGAATTTGTGACTTTTACAGCAAGGCCGCTTGCCAGAAGAAATCGGACCACTACTGGAACACTGCCTCCGCACTATTCACCGGAACGGTGAAAACCCGAACCACCCAATTAGCACAATGGGGAGGTTATTCAGCTTGGAGCACTGCATGCTGACGGACCAAATGAAGAACATGTCGGCTCACTCTTATCCTCAGCTGAATCCGGGGGATATCCGGTTGCATCTTTTGGGAATTATAAATACCCCACCAGGTTGCACTGGTCACAGTGCAGAACGGATTTTAAGATACACTATTTTCGACTGCTTTTGCCTCGTTATCCCACTGAAAAGACTAGGAACAAAGCAGAAATAGCAGTCGTTTGTGTAGTTGCTTGACCCATTCCACTCTGTGTGAACTGCAAACGGCAGTGCTTGTCTATGCTATTCAGCCAATTCGAAAGTTGTGTTACACATGTAGCAGAGCACATGTGTGGGACCCCGGGTTTGTCCGGCTCGCTAATCCTGCACCCGAAGCAAAGTCGGTGTGCCTTCTTCATTTGGGTGGTGATACACTTCTTCTGATAGGCAAGTGCTTGTAACCCAAAACTATAGAAAAGTTGTCCAAGGTTTAGATACGATTTAGGGTCTTAGCGTCCTGTTTTTAACTAACGAAATAATTAAGTGCATTCAGCTGAATTTTTCTATAACATTGGCACGAGCTATATCTCACAACGCATCAGAACTTTTAACTGCTCCACATTACCTACTGGGCTTTATGTAGTTTACTGCTGACGTCAGCGTACTACACCAGCAGCCAGGCAGTAATATTGCAGTGCATAAGAAAATTATGCAGTAAACGTTGTAAAATGTGTATATCATAACCTCATAAAATTCGATGTCATACAGTATCATTCTAGACATATTTATGAGGTGGTTATAGTTTTACTTATTGAACACTTAGCAGTAGCCTAATGGTGAAATTAAACCTCAAGAATAACCTGCCTGTTTACACCAAATCAATGTGGGTTTACTCCTACACCAGTTTCTGTGGAGCAGCTTACGTTGGTCGTACGACAAGACGCTTATCCGAAAGGGTGAGGGAACACCATCTGGCCTGGCTCGGAAATGGAGGTCAAAAGACCACCAACTCTAACACCGTCGCGCAGCTTGAGGACACAGTTCATGCCACCAAGTCGGCTGACTCATTCAAAGTAATCTATCAGGCCCCAGAAAATCGTTAAAAGCATTTCCGTAAGCAGATATTAGACGCCGTAGAGGCTATCGCCATTCGGTTGTACGAACCAGCGCTGTGTACGCACAAAAGATTCACACCTCGTTGAGTCTACCTTGGCCAGGACGGACTGCAGTTGACCTGTGCGAGCATATGGCTACAAATGGAACCTGACCGACGGTTTGTCATAGCGCACTAGAATCAATTTGGCTGAGTGATGACCCGTTGGGACTGCATATAAAATTATGTTTTTCATGTAATTGTAAGAGCCTGATGAGTAATTACCGAAAACATATATCCGCTTACACAGACTTTTGATCTATCAATGGGTTTTGCAATTCAATATACCTGATATCTTCATAACGGGGGCCAACAGACATTTTTCTTGGTCTGATTCGTCTTTGGCACAGGAAATTATTGCAAAATAATGTACTTTTAAGTCAGGCTGTAATGTTATTAACGACTATTGTTATCGCCAAGTTACTGATGTAGAATATCAAGGTCCCTGCTTCGAAGCAGCACAAATTTCTCAGTAGCAGGTCGGGAACCACGACTTTCTGATATTCATTGAATGATGGACGGAATCCCTCAGTGCCGGGGGTGAAAGAGGATAAGCTATCTATACTTTTAAGGTACATCTCATGATAAGCTATAGGCTCTAGAATCATGCAATTGGTTGTCACTTCATGACTAAGCTAGGTCACTTTTTAATTCAACGCTAACTTAAGGTGACGGTTCGAAACAACTTGTCCTGCAAGTCGCACACAAACCTCAGTATTCGAACGGCGCCTCTTCCTGATCATAAGGGATCTCATGAGAATACTGTCTTCAACTTTTCCACACTTCGCTGTTGTTCTATAGATGTAGTACTCTACCAAGGCAATTGTATTTCACACAGTACTGCAAATTGATCTCGACTGATCTCACATGTGAGCTACGGAGAACTTGCTCTAGTTCAGCATGACCAATTGCAAATGGAGAATACGGCCTCAAATCACACCAGACTACCGCATGATGTCACGATTACTTTCTCGTGCTTCCCTTGCGAGTAACATGGAAATACCCTGTAAAGGGATTTTGGCTACTTTATTCCCACTAAAAGAGCATGGAGTATGTGTTTCGTTACCGTACTCTTAATTATTGCTGGTTTGGATGCTGTTATTAATCTAAACGCAGAGGAGATTCTGTACAATGAGTAGTTGAAAGTTATTGCTCCTGGGCAGACTTTAACGTATGTCTGCGTGAGTATTGCGAGTTCCAGATGAAGGAATCCAAAGCCCTTCACAGTGAAAGCACGATCTGATGGGTTCAGCGCAATCTTCTTGACTGTGTTGGGATTACGGTCCATTTTGAGATAGAGTTGTGTAGACGATTTATTAGGGTATTAGAGACGTGTCATTGTTTTCTAGCTTTAGCGTTTAACGGAAAAAGGGTAGCAGACCACTAGACGATTGATTAGACCACATCGCATGTTAAATTCGTAAGTAAGAGTTAGTTCTCCATTTATAACTGTCCTTCCATTAGGTGAGACATGTCGGGTACAGTGCTCACAGAGTCAGTTATGTCAGCATTTGATAATCTCAGCAGGCATAATGATCCCCCGGTTGCATAGTCTGTCTTTCTATAAGTTGTGACATTTTAATAATCGTTCATTAATGCACATTCATTTACCTACAGGAAAGCTTTGTGGACAGCGGCCAATGTGGGCTCCATTTTAACGGACAAACCGTTAACTTTGCGGCTTGTGGTTACTCGCACATTGGGGTCTGGGGGCCAAAATCTTCAGTCGGGTTACCTAAAGCGTTATGGAACTTGATGTTTGCTCTTAAGCTGCAGTAGCTGTCGCATGCTGCGTAGACGGTTACTTCAATATTCACAGGATGGTGTAAACGGAAGTTCCACTGGTTACATGTCCATTTGAAGGTACACGTCGTATGAATGTATTGAGACGCGTACTCTCAATGTTGACCGCGATTCACGTTGAAGGGAACCTTGGTCATTGCCGTCATTAGGACTGTAACTTATGAACCAGATGGAAATTTGTTGTTGCCCCCCGGAAACAACCAACACAATAATTGATTTTGAACTAATCTCATCACTTGTAATTAGCATGCATCGAACCCGGGACCCGAAATTTCCACTGATGTCGATTCTGTAAAATAACTGATCAATCGTGTCTACATGGCTGCTGTTGTCGGTCGAATTGGGTCAGATCATTTAAAGCATCCCGTGATTACAACTATTTACCAGGTGGGATAAATTCTGCAATCCCTGTTCCGTTCTCTGTGGAATAAATGTCTGTCAAGTACACAAGTTAAAAATATTTGTGAACACAGGGATTATTTTCAACGGCCTGCGATGCTTTTCAGTAAACGCATGATGCGACTACAAATAGAAATAGGCACATAGGTTGTTTCACTCAGCAGATAGCAAAGGAGTGCTATTAAAGTGCTCCGTTATTTGTACATATTGCTCTGCCTGTTTCCGAAGAGTTGTCTGATTTAAACCTAAGTTTTTCTACTCATGCTGTTAAGCAGTTTGCCTAAAATTGCTCCAGCCTGCTGACCTTTAGCGCCGTTGTAGACAGTATTATGTCGATGCGTGCTTAAGGGTCAACAAGTAAACCTGTCCGATAGTTAATGAGTAAAAACCTACAGTGGCCTAGCCTAGGCACGCATAATTCGTTTTACCGAGTATTCCCACCTGTGTTCACGCAGGCCGAAATTTACAGAATGGGCTCAAATTTCTCTGCTGCGACGCATCTGCCTTCAACCCGATTAGACTTAGAAGGCGTGGACTGGCTACTAATGATGGCTACTCCTAGGAACCAGCTACTTCAGTATACGTGTGCCTCATCACGCATGTGTGAACGTCTGTGTGAACGCCACTCAGCCTGTGTTACAGCTCCTGTTACAGCTCTGACTTATCCACTCATGCGAATGGCCACTCGAGAAGTTCACGCAATATTCCGTCTTCTAGATTGTTTTATCGTCTCGTATTCTCCTCAAGTTTGTGGCCATTACAACATCCATTTTCGCGAAAGAGCGTCTTAAGACTGGTTAAATGCTTGTTTGTTATTCGTTTAGCTTGAATTATTTAGTGTTCCCTAGATGCGTTCTTTTGAATGTGAAGGCAAAGTCACCATCAGTCGGCTGCGTGACGGTGAAGTTGGTTCCTTTTGCGGGTAACGACTATTTTTCGCTGAGTTGAAGCAAACACCAAAAGCAAATACCTATTTCAAAACAAGGCTGCGAATCTTTGTGAAATATATATTTCTGGTAGTAAGCGTATTGTTCCTCTAAGAAAACGGCTAATGGATCCTAGGTGTGAGTACAAACGGTCATGAATCAATTCATCATTTCTGTACGCTTGCACAATTTGTCAGAACACGTGATGGGGAGTGGAACAACCGCATTATTCATAATGATGGGTATAGTTAGCGAGCAAACCAGGGAGATGTAGGTTAAACTTCAGATAATATTAATTTTTCTATGAAAAATTACGAGGGTAAAATTGATTCGCGTATTCAGTCTAATGGGAAAACATCCTCCTGTTGGTATCGGCCGAATGGCGATAACTGCAATTTCGGTTGCAACTGACTATCCCGGCTGGTTATCAGGAATACCTTGCATGCCTAGCTCGCATTGCTTCATAGGTGTTGAGCAATGTCTAATCTACGGTTTCTGGTGTGTTTGTTGTTCTTGGACCAGTATAAATCGAGTGAAACCTATTCTACCAACACAGTTGCGATTGTAGACTATGTAGAAGGCGTAGAAAAGCGTTTATCAGGTTTGTTCATAGTATGTCTTTGGAGACCAGTAAGGTCTATTAGCTGAGATTAATAGGGCAGGAAAAATTGACCTAAAGTTTTATGTTTTGTAATTCACAGAAAAACTATCATCAACTGTGCGTGCTTAGCACTCGTGCTGTATCATCCTCTCTGAAGTCGTCTTCTTTATTTAGATGGGAGATAATCAGAACGAAAATCAGAACCTAATTGCATTATAATGGTATGAAGCAGTCTGAAAAGTGGCCAGCTTTTCTTATAAGAATGCTTAAATTGTGTTTCAACACAAGCTTTTCTGATTGGTCTAGCTCGGTGTCATAGGCGCGCTGAAGATAAGAGAGTAAAGTAGGTTAGTTACAATCCGATTGTACCTGTTATCTTGTAAATATTCGATTGGTGAGGATAATAATGAAGTCTTGAAGAGTTGTGCGTAAATCCGAACTCACATTCCTAGATCAGTAGATGGCAGGTAGTGGAGACATCACCTTTAATTGCCCGGAACCGGAGCAGGGTTGAAAAAATTTGTAGTTTGTTCAAGCTGAATAATTATTCTAAAAGCACAGTATTTTTATTATTTTACTTTTTTCAGCGGTCTAGCAACTAGACACAGAGCCAACAGAAACCATGGAGATCAGCGGATAAGGGACAGTCGTCGCCTTATAATCATCATGACATAGTACTCGAAGGTGAGCAACACACTTCAGCTAATGTGTCGCAGGAAGAATGGGGCATTTGACGAAAGTAGAACAAAAACTTTTTAGTATGTTTTTCGCACATTGATTTTTCTCTTTTTTGTCATTTTAAATCTTTGAATTATTAGAGATGTTAATCAATACAATACTGTACACAATGCTTCCACTGATTCCGGTTGCAGGCCATGTCTTCAAGAGTGTTAAGCCATTGGCACTGCTCATCTTTGGGTCTCCATTCTGAAAAATGTGCGGATGCAACAGCTGCTCGACACTACGTCAGCGATTTCGTGTGCTGCCGCCATGTAGAAGGCTGACCACCACGCGGTCGCATCCAGCCACGGCCTTGACGAGCGAATAGAGCGCGACGCAGTAGAAGCCCAGGGGCCATGTGTAGGACGTGACGGAGCCATCTAAAAGGTCGCAAGGAAACCAGTTTGTTGAAGGGAGTATTCGCATTCCCCAAGATGCGTGGTCGAACGTCATTACTACTAACTCGATGTTGCCAACAAACACTAGCTACCCTCCTTAAGCAACCGTTATCGAAGGCAGGAAAACGACGCATGTCTTGTAAGCGAATCGGTCAGAACTCGCACCCATACAACAATACTGAGCAAACTGATGCGCTGTAAGCGCGGTCATTTAGCGAGAATGCGGCGTTGCGACGACGCCACAATTGCGTTAGGTTGACAAATGCCCATAAAGCTTTAGCGATGCGAAGAGAAACTTCTTTGTTGATAGTGCCGCCAGCAGAAACACAGCTCCCAGGGTAGACAAAACTATGTAACTCTTCAAGTTGTGCACCTTCGACAGTGAGCATGGGAGCAGGCGAAAGCTAATCCTTTAGCAGTACTTTACACTTCGATGGGGCGAAGCTCATGCCAAACGACAATCGATCAATAATGACTTGTATACCCTGAGGATCGTCACCAAGTAAGGCAAAATAACCTGCATAATCTAAGTGGGTCACGCGCTCACCAGGTAGAAGCTCTAGGCCGAGATATTGGAAACCTTCTAGAGCACTCAACAGAACGTCTTTGATTGTGAAGTTGAAGAGGAATGACGACATAGGGCAGCCCTGTCGCACACCGCTGTTGACAGAGAATTGCGAGGAAACCTTGCCATAGACCCTCACTCTGTAGGATGTATGAAGGTCAAGTGCTCGTGAGATGGTGGCATATTTCTCTGGTACCCTATTTAAAGAACGCCATAAAGCAGGTCGATCAACGGAGTCAAAAGCGGCACGTATGTCCAGGAGTGCAACGATAGTGAGCCTGTGATAATGGTGGTGATGTTCGAGGAGCTGGCGGAACGTGCCGATTCGATGCACGCATCCGCGACCGGGACGGAAACCAGCTTGTTCTTCATAGTAGTATGATTCAAGTACGGGCGATAGTCTGCTTGGAGGCAACCGAATTAAGACTGATCCCGCGATGGTTTACATATGGAGTGCGAGCACCTTTCTTGAAAATTGGGACAAAACTGAAACGCTTCGAGAGGTAGGCAGTTTCTTTTCATACCAGAGTTTACAAACAGCGCAGTCAGCTGGTTAATGATCGCCACACCGCCATACTTGAACCGCTTCGGTGGAAATCTCTCTGAGCCAGCAGCCTTGAACCGCTTCAAGCGTCGAAACGCGAAGCAGACTTCCGCTTCGCTAGGTGGATTCAGTGGGACGAGCCAAGGTGAACAACATGGTGTACTGCTTGTACTGATGGATGGTGGAGGCCAGCTGAACTGCGAGTGAAAGTACTGGGGCCAGCAGTCCATACGCCTCTGTTGCTTGGTGACTGGAGACTCACTCACCTCGCAAATAACCTCACTGATACTAGGCTTCATGATTATAGTGGACCGAATGCGTTACAAAAGCCTGCGAGTGTTGCCAGAGAGGGCAACGATCTCTATCTCTAAATCGCGCTCAGACCACTATGTTTCGCGATCCTTGCGTAGGCTTTGCTTGTGCATCCGGTTGGAGGAACGGCGCCGCTCTTTGTAAGCTGATTTCGCCGGGATATTTTTACGGCGCTCGAACAGCTCCATAGAAAAAGCAGAGATCAAAACCTTT
Source organism: Dicrocoelium dendriticum (assembly GCA_944474145.2). Classification (NCBI taxonomy): domain Eukaryota; kingdom Metazoa; phylum Platyhelminthes; class Trematoda; order Plagiorchiida; family Dicrocoeliidae; genus Dicrocoelium; species Dicrocoelium dendriticum. Next base: position 40,240,805 of record OX104071.1, read on the forward strand.
AGGAAACATCGAGTTAGGCCACAGCTTGGCTGTCCGGAAATGGTCATCACTTTCCGTATACAAGTCCAGTGTTGCTCCACGTCTTGCAGTGGATTGCAACTGAGCGCATATGCCAGTGAAGACTGATAGATCGCCTGGACAGAGGAATCAGTTAATCTGTTTAAATCAAAGTTGCGGTACATCGTTTTCGGTACCACCCAAAACATATACAGATTTTCGCGAATACCAGTGCATGATTTGAGTCAATGATGGTGGACCAAAAGGACCTGCAGTCCAGTACGCTGTCGCGCCATCTGAAGCTAATTGCAATGTGATCAATTTGAGACCACGGATGTGTTGGCGAAGGGGGACGCCACGTTGCGGAACGCTTCTTCGTACGCCTGAAATTAGTGCTCCAGAAACAGACGGTTGTCTTCGCACAATGTGAGAAGTTTCTCTCCGTTATCAAAGCGGTTCTCATCGAACGCGTGGTGGCCACCAAGGTGGCGTTTGTATTGTAACAGGCGGCCAACCCATGCATTAAAATCCCCAGCAAGGACAACGACATCCGACATTTTAGCAGTACTCATGAGCTGATGTATATCCCGATAGAATTCGTCCTTAACCGAGTCGCCATTGCAGTCATTTGGAGCGTACACGGAGAGTACAAACAAGTTGGGTCTCTCTTCGCGGTGCTTGTTGATTCTACATGAACTAAGAAGCCGAACTGCTCATAGTTGGCTGTTAATCGGGCACCACTTAGTGACAGTGCTATACCTATACCAGCCAAACCCGCTGAGGCTGCTTCTGGATCTCTAGAAAGACGCAGGTGGTATCTGGCTCCGTGGTCACTGGGGGATGTCAATGTAATCAAACCGGGTGCCTGAAAGGCAGCAGACATCAATGTCTAAGGACTCCAGGATGCACTCTAGACCGGCTTGCTGTCCAATCTGCATGAGTGTCCGAAAACGGAAGCAAGCCAGACGGATCGAGGATTGGGGACGAAGGAGAGCCATTGGTTGAACTCCTTGGTCTGCGGCGCAACCGGAATCGCAGCCAGATTGTTGAACACATGAATCGGGTAACGGAAAGTGAGCATTGTTAGCAAACCAACAATTGGCGTGTGATGAAGTCGCGTGAACGCCAGAAGCAGAAACAATAGCTGATGAGCATGTTGTAGCACAGTTCATGGTTTTGTGAGAGGGAGTGATACTACCCGGTTGCCCAAGCCGAAGTAGCGAGTTGACTTAGGGGACTCCAGCACGAGCCTTTGGCTAAATAACCTACCCGCAAGGCAGTGGGGCGAATTTACGGAATCGCGCCCATTGGGAGAAGCTGATTGAATGTTCGGTGCATGCGTCTTTGTTTGGTAGATGAACAAACAGGAGTCCAATACTTCCCATGAAATCAGTACAATTGCTGGAATACAATGCCCCACCGAGTTGGAACATTGTCGCCGACCACTGCTGGAACGGCGTACACCCAAGCCACCCTGCTGACACCACGAGGTAGTTCTGCAAGCCAGCTTAAACAGTTAGCTTATCAAAGTCTCATAAGCCTGAGTCTGCTGTTGTCTATATACTCCCCACTGTTTCTTAAAACAACAAAAATTGCCAGACTAACCAGAGATGTAAGATATGTTTTTATCTTAATGAGAGTGCCATTTTACATTTTAAGTACGGTTCACATCATATTATACACTCATTGGAGCGGGAAAAGAGCAAATACGAAGCAACTTCTTCTCGATAACTTTCCCAATCCAAGCTAAGCAGTGCTGGTACAAGATCCCGCAGCGCTAAGGACATCACAACGAAGGACAACCCAGCACGTCAAAGGAGATTATCACCTTCAAATATCAACTTAGGCACAGGACACTAAGACTCGACAACGGCCATTATGGCATATACGTGGCGACCTATTAATGGTCTGTCAGATTTTGCGAAACCACAAACACTTCTAACGCCAGCTACTGCAACTCATTCACAACAGGAATTCGACGGGCCACAAACACAAGTATGCCACGCAATGCAGGCAGTTAAAATGTCGACGAAACAGTTGCACTCTTCGTGTTTGTCAGCTATGGAACACCCTTTCAAATTACCTTTGACTTTGTCCTACCGACGTACATTATGATATATCTTGTGTACAACAACCGATGTTACTATGTGACGATTTTGCACAAGCAGCTTTAACCTCCACAGTCATGGTTAGTTCTTTGTTTATGCCACTATGTGAAAGCTAGCGAGTCTACCACAAAGCCCTTCCTTTTGTCAATATTTTCTTTTCATCACTTTGCGGTTCTCATTCTGGCCAGGTTACTGGAAATACTGAACATTTTCTATCATGTTCCATTGTTCCGTTAGCAAGCAACTGCAATTGGTAGATAAAAATAAAACAGAAGCTATTTCAAGCCTTGTGACGTTCTGACTTGTATTCTGTGACTGGAGCGACCGTGAGATTCCGTATCAATTTAAAATCACTGCTTGCACGAAAGGGCTTATGAAAATGGAGTTGGGTGTCTCGGTGCACTTTTAGCCCAGTTTCGTTCCAATGAAGTGCAAACGAAACTCACTACTTTGTCGATAATACAGGGTCAAAAGTATATATAGCACGAATTCGCTGGAAGCTGAAATGGATTTCGTTTACAAGACACTGAAAAGTGGCGGTTATCCCACTGCTTTCATCAAAATCTGCTTCATTCTGAGCTGTTAGCAAAAGTAACTGAGAACGATGTATATCACTCATAATATTTTTTAAGATGGCAAACATTTCGAGTTTCTGGGTACTCTTTGGTCTCTGCATGGAGTCAAACCTACCGGTGAATAGAGTCCGCATCCTATCCGAAACCGTTCCGCTCATCAACAGTGACTTAAAAGACAGAATTCCGGTAAATCCCGATAATTTTTCTCTATATATCAGTTCCCATGCATCACATGTGAGGGTTCTTTGGACACCCGACCAGGCTTTTGCCAAGGAGGGTAGCGGGATGCTGTTTCGTCTCATTACAACATGGATCGAGTGTGATTGTCCACAAATCAATCCTGAAATTTATACTAGGGAGTGGACATCAAATAAAATGCAGCTATTTCCAAAGTAGCCTATCGTGCATCAAGCACAGATTAAAACCACTTAGAAATCGCCTACTGATCAAGCAGTTATAGACGGCTCTGTGCAAATAGTGTGTAGTTGAGAAAGGTTTAATGTTGCCGTGGTCATAGACTGGTTAACAGACTTGAGGCGTGTTGGTCTAAGGCGGCGGGTTTAAAGTGGCATTGATGTTCCTCATTCCTCCGGTACAGAATACATGTCAAATCACTAGATCACTTGAAACAGCTTTCCTAGTGATTTTGTATCTCAATTGTAGTCTCTTCATGAAACTTATCAAATGTTGTTTGTTGTAGGCTTTGAAATTTAGGTAAGCTACGGAAAACGATAAAGTCACCAAGCACTACAAAAGTTGCAGCTGGTTCCGTATCAAGTTTGTAATATTGTACGTTTGCTAACGTAACTTCACTCGAAAAACTTACAAATGAAATATTTTCTATTCATCAGTTAACCTTGCATAGATTAGCACTTAAACAGCGGCTTTATTTTATAAAGTTGCTTCATTAAAATGAAAATGATTGAATTGCACCTAGACCGTAATTTCATGTCCGGCTAAAAGCAGCAGATCATCGTGGCATTCTTTCATTCAGATAGCCCGCTACTATTTTATAGGCATTCAATTGGCTTTTTAGGCGAGTGCTTTCTTAGACTGAAGAAAGTACCACATTGCTTTTACAGCGTAGTCACAACTTGCAGACTGCTTCATTAACCCTTCATGCTCCATTTTTTCAGATACTTACGTTAGAGCCCTTGAAAGAACTCCAGTTTTCGGGGACATTTCACGTCCGTCGTGGCAAAGGAAACGCCATGATTTTCCAACTCTGTTATTGTTTGGTATATATAATTGTAAGACAATTAACGATATGAGGACACACGTTCCTATTGCAGACGACTAATAATAAATTAGCAGCTTCAGGATTTAAGCTATTTTATGTAGTCATAAATTACTCAACGTCCTCCATATTCTTAGTTTACAATAATTGCTTTGTCTACATTCTTTTGTCATAATTTTTTCTGCTAGTTACGCTCTAATAAGTAAATGTAAGATCATCTCCCCCGATAACCACTCCGCTTAACCTTTTGTGTCCCGGCTGTACTTATTAGTACGGACTTGATTAAAATATAATATCGCATATTTGTAACTATCATTACCAACGATACTGGCGAAAATATGTACAGCATCCTTCTGTCAGAAACCAGTAAATGGCCAGAAGGCTGATACTTTGTTCTCCAATGTGTGGAATTAACTTCTGCAGTTCATGTCTGGCGTGCTTGACAATTGGTTTCATAGAACTGTGAGCAGTTGCTTTCATTTTTAAATTTAGTTGCGTTTGTAGTAGCTTATTAGTCCAATCAACTTTTATCCGATTTTGTAGTGGCATGAGATGATTCTGTAAATTTAGTTGACAATTTTATGCTGATGCTCTTTTATATTTGTCCAATCTATATGCTGGTACCAGAAAGTACCGCCAGTCCGCAAGCACAATATTAACATTTGAAGCGTTTGTTTGGCATAACGATTAGGTGGAGCATAGGAAACATTTTCCTGAACTTCAAGAGGACCAGGAAATGAAGAGAGATGAGGTTGATTTTTGTTCTACAGGTGAGCAATTGTGTTCTTCAAGTGGAAGAACAAAAGTACATCTGTTGTCCAATGAAGAAGGAAATTTTCCGTCACAGTGCGGCAGAAAGAGCGCAATGAAACAATAACCGAAATAACAGCACCTAAGATAGTAAAGGATTACAATCCAACCATTAACGGAGTGGACAAAGCTAAGATGCTGCGTTCATTATATGATTATGATAGGAAATCAAACCGATGTTTACACAGTCTGTGTTTTAGTAATGATGGAAATGAGTATGTGATTGCATATGTGATGTATAAGGATATGCGTCCTGAAATTTCACTGCTGGAATTCCGAAGAAACGGCAATTGAGCTCATTGTCATTGGAAGCAGACCAGTGAAGAAAGAGATTATCCTTCAATCCATAAGGTGTCATTCGCAAACCGACCAAAGAGACGAAGGAAAAACCAACTTAGTAGGCCTAAAGACAACAGGACACAGAACCCTGGCGATCATTGGACTATATTTGTTACGGGAAGGGGAAGATGTGAAATCTTTTCCATTCAAAAAAATCCAAGCTCGATCACATGCAACATTTTCTTGTTGTAATGTTTATTGTGCTGCGATGACAAAAAGAACTGCTGTCAAGCAAATCTTGTTCAGTAATACACCGTTATGATGACAATGTTGACGATATTTGTTCCTGCCGGTGCTTAAAAGTACCACCATTAAAGAAATATCAAAATGTTTATAAAATTTATTTTTTCCTTATATGCTTAGTACTAAACAAATTTCACCCTATGACATAAAAATATAATGAGGAAAGTATAGATAAAATAATTCAGGATTCAAAGGGTGTAAACTATTGTTGCAAAATCTGAAAATCAGGTCGAGTATTGCCTTGGACTAGCCACATCCTCAATCGATTTGCATGAATAACTTTAGTCAAAAACGCATATCACACCTATCATGGTTACGCTGACAAGAACATTCATCCTACGTCGCTTGATTGTCCCAGCAACCCAGTAACCGCACTTAGACATCAGAATGTGACAGTGCTATCCAAGCGCTTCGCGCTTATTCATTTCCTAAACTATCGGTTGTTGATTTACACTCGCCGGCACGTGCGTGGTTGTGTCCGTAGGAATCTTATCTTTGTCTACTCCTGTCTCCCTCTCATCAGTTAATAGCTATACGAACCAAAGATGAAGCATCGCATGTGCGCATGCCTATCTTCAGGCAGGCCTGTCATCCTAATTCCTTTTGGCACTATCATTTTCGAACGAGAACTGCATACATATAGCGTACCAAGTTGATCACAAATCAACCACAGGGTTTGTTTAGTGCAGTGTTGTGCTGCACAATGCTGACATTTGTGATAAACATAAGATTCAGCAAACCATTTATTAAGGAATGAATGACAGTCATCACATTTGCATTCGATGCTATGAGGTGTTCGTAGCCTGACTTTCTAGTTTCACCATTCCAAGAATTTCCTGGCCTAAAGTGCATTATTTCATAGGTAGAAATGATGTATCTGTAGTAGCTGAGATGACCCTGAGCATTGAATAAAAGAAAATGCGAGTTGCTGTTAGTTAAAAAACTTCGTCAAATTCTGCTGAAACAACTGATGCCTGCCGGAACGTTTACACTAAGCTTTGAATACAGAATGTTTCCTTTCTAAGAGAGAAACGCATAACATAAATGGAATAGATTGACTCTGCAGTTGCATTTGAATCACTTACAGATGGAAAAAATCTAAGCGTATGCTGTGTTGGTAGACAGAACACTAGGTGAAAAATGTATTTATTGGCGTTAAAATATAAAAACACGAATTGCTCAAAACTATTCAAAGCACGCAAAATTAATTGTTTGAAACAATCGTTCTGTTTGTGTGTTCTTGTGGTTCCGTCCCATATAGCGACTGGGAGCATCCAACAATGCAAAATTTACTACTCAGTAATACTGCATAACCTTCAACTTGAAGTGGAGGAAATTTTCTACATTGGCTTATTTGGAGCACGGTCATCTTACAATTGTGGCTTCCGGGAAATTAACATTATTAATACTAGCACCATTATGATTATTATAAAATGCAGGTGATCGGCCCACTATATATCGGTAGACAGTTTATTCAGTTGGTTTTATGCATACCAAAATATGCGGAAAGGCCACAGTACAGTTAACCTGTGCAGCTGTTCCGTAGCATAGCGGCATGTCTCTGTAAACACCCTTCCGATAGGCATCAGTCAATGGACTACACATCAGGCTGTTTGTTCTGAGGCAGGTGTATTTAGACTAGTTGATGAAGCGCGAACCTGCGACCAGATCCCAGATAAACACCGCGTACTCCATCAGTGACAATTGGCGTACGCAGCAACTACACTTCTCAGCAGTCGCAGCCAAGGGAATGATGACGGGAATGGCACTGTCAATCATTTTTCTGTTGGCGAAGTATAGCAAAAGGTTATGGACACAGTCGGGCAGGAATTTACAGTAAATTTAGGAAGGGCGTACGTATCTTCAGACACATTTGTTGAAACGTCTATCATTTGTACTGATAACGTAACTGATATGAAGAGCCTTATGCCACAAATAAATGGCAATTTGGTGTTAAATCACTACCAGGCACAGGATAATGAGAAATAATCATATTATGACCCGGATGTTAAAATTAATTTTGGGTTGGCCAAACTATCCTCTTAAACGGCTGTCTTGGAAAGTTTTAATGCATTCGACAACCTTGCGGGGAAAAAATCATGAAGCGTCACGACCTCGTGGTTCGAAATTTCAGACATTCGCACCGATTCATGTCAAGCATAAACGGACATATAGCTAATGATCAGTCGTACGAAGTATGATACTTTGGGTAGGTTGTTGATGCCAACTGCTACCGAACACAACTCGCTGTACTTAAGCCTACGTATGAACTACGCATCTGCCTTGTTAGACCAAAGCTGTTTAATATCCATTGGTTTGGAACTGTAAGGCTAATAGTCAATAGGATAGCTCGACTTTGCGATTTTTCAAACCATGAAAGAGATTTCATGAGTTACAGGTGCATAGCACAGCCTCTGGGCTGAACAGACAATGGACTTAGAAGATAATCTGTTAGCCTTTGTAGGAATGGCACATTTGCGTTAAGCAAAATAGTAAATATGAGTGCCCGCAGTGGTTAGTTGACATAAAATTCTAAGTTAGTAGTTTAGTACGCAATTCTATACGAGGCACTAAGATAATAGTCAGATATTTTTGCGTTCAAGTTAGTTATTTGGACCCCTTTCAGTATCGATAAATAACGACCTTATGTGTTATGCTTTACCTCACCTCAAACGCTCCTCCCCGACACAGCCCGAATGTTGTGATCATTTAGTTATGGCTTTCATTTTATCAGGAGGATTTCTGAAAAGTTGTTTTCTTAATTCATCCAGTATCTCCCAAACCAGATGGTCTGAAGACAAATTTGGAAAATTCTTAGCCCTGTCGTTTTGTTGGAGCCTAATCAGTAGGAGGCATCCTCTGACTCCATCAGGAACCGGATCCATGACCGCTGATAAGTTGCCTTGCATCGCGGTGACAATGGACCTTCACATGTTGCGATGGTTTACATGCTTCAACGATTCATTGAGCCATGCTGGGTGAGGCATTTCGCACGTTCAGGTCCACTCATACCACAATGGTCAACAAATAGATGCCTGACAAACTCATTCTCCTGACCCTCCAGTTTCTGGGTTAGATTGAAGGTGGCTTCTATCACCATAAAACGGACTATCTGTAGCCAAATGCCAATACGTCGCCGTATTTGAGCCGAAGGCTTTGTTTGAGAACATAATCCGTCTCATGTTTGGACCAGCGCAACGTGACAGCATCTCGCTTATGCCATACCATGACCTCTTCAAAGGAGTTCTTGATACTGTGGCCGTCGCAGAGAATAACCAAACCCATCCTATCGGCTACACTGAGCAGGGAGGATATGAGTGGGGTTGCTGCTGCTCAAGCCTTTCAGTCTTCTTGTTCGCCCACTTTCGCATTTCCATCCTTATCATTCCGTTCTAAGTTGACTTTTATCCACAAATTTTGCTAAACCCAAATTACCGGCCCTCCTCCATTTCTCTGTGCTATGGATTTGCTTTTAATCTAGACACAGAGTATCGCAGAGCTTCAGTCCGGTCCAGTTGACGAATTCATGTACAAAAATGTAGCTAATTTCACCCATTTCGTTCCAAACTGGATGCCTCGATCCTCGCTATCACTGACTTTCCCCAACTTGCGTAATTTGTCAGATGGCCTAGCACCAAAAACCCCCTCCATCGATATCTGCTGTTTATTGGAAACTCACTTGTGAGCTTTGAGCTCTGTGCTCAACCTGCTATCCCCAAAAAGCTACATTGGTGGCACATTCTCAGTGCGTTTGCTTGGAGATGACACAGCCATTCAAGCAAACGGGAGCATTGTTCTGAGTCCCCGGGCTCAGGCTGTCCTGATACGCAGAATCCAAATCAACAGCCGAATGTGCGTCGTCAGGTTAGCTGGCTCCTTCAAAGTTTCTACGTCTCATGTTTGTCATTGATGAATATGCCTCCACAAATTGTAGCACTGACTCGGTGAAAGGTAAATTCATTCTGTTGTGATTGGTTATCACGAGCCACAGTCTGCCTGGTCATGCAGGTGACTCATATGTGTGAATAAATGTCCATGTTATCAAGCAGGAGAGTCTATGGTGTGCTGAGGCTGGTGGTGGCTAGATCCTGATAGATGGTCTACCCATTGCTGCTACTGTTGTGCCATTGGTTCATATCCTGGACGTCTCTAAGTGGAGACGGCTGGGTGGGAGTTGGGACACGCCCTTCTCTGCTAAGATCCAGGACACCAATCCGCATGAGTCAGTGAACTGACCATGTGTTAGACCCGCTGTCTTTCGGGTGTACATTGAATCGAAGGCTTTGGCTGAGGACCCGAGTCGTTCTGCTGTCAGGTGTGGGCGCCCTGGCAGTATCCTATTCCATCCTCCTCGGAGGTTAGGAAGTGATCGATGGCCCAGTTCCCGTAAAACCTAGTGGTGGAAGCCAAAAGGTTTACGGGTTATAGGTCTGCAGCTCGAGTGGCGTAGAGCACGAGCGCCACGCATTGTCTCTGACGGTGGGAGGGCACCTCCGGTGGATCAATGTTTTGCTACTGCCCACCTCAAGCCAGGCAGCCCCTGGTCAAATTGGTGCAAACCCGCCAAAAACCCACCTGCGTCTGGCCGTGGTCGCAGGTGCATATCTTACTACAGTCGCAAAACATATATGAATCATTCCAGTACCCCAAAGGCTGCGTGTGACGGCTGTCAAGCAGACCCCAACCTGTCTCTGCAATCACATTCCCGAGCTGCATCTGCTCCCCACTGCCTTGTAGGTCAGGCTATTAAGCCAAAGGCTCCGGGCGGAGACCCTAAAGCAAACTACCAAACAACCCAATGTCTGGTGGATCAGGCTACTGAGCAAAGGTTCCGGATGGAGTCCCTCAAGCTAACCTCAGAGGCACATCCGCCAACTCGCGTGCGATTGCCCACCAAGGCCATCGTATGGCTGCGTACTAATAACTCAGCATCGGGTGCTGGAACGTGCGTACACTAATGGACCGGCATTCGAGTGAGCGCCCCGAGCGACGCACTGCAAGCTTCGCGATGAAAATGGCGCGCTACCACATCGATATTGCGACGATCAGTGAAACCCGTCTCGCTGAGCAAGGTAAGTTGCATAAAACAGGTGCTGGCTACATATTATACTGGGTGGGCAACGTCACCACAGCACCACGTGAACATGGGGTCGGATTTCAATATCCGATTCCCTCCATAGCCAGCTGGTAGGTGAACCAGCAGGCATTAGCGCGCGACTGATGACTGTTCGCCTGCGACTCGGAAGATGTAAGTTAGCCATTTTTATAAGCATGTACAGTCCGACCATGTGATATCCTGATGACACGCGTGATAAACCCTACATTTATCTATTCTCCGTGATACGGTCTGTGGACGAGCGACTGGCTATTTCTGCTGGGTGATTTCAACGCGTGCGTTTGGCGTGATGTATCGGTGTGGACATTGTTATCGGTCTGCACGGCATTGGTTCAGCGAATACGAACGGTTACAGGCTACTCTCACTATGTGCCACTCACGGCCTGACGATCACCAACACTGGCTTTGCACTGAGTGCGAGTGATATAGCAACTTGGACACACCCACGGAGTGGTCACGCTCATCTGCTCCACTGTCATCGTACGTCAGCGTGATATGCGTGAACTGCGCATGACACGTGTACTGCGTGAAGCTAAATGTGGCCCTGATCACAAATTGGTGCAGACCAAACTGTACATATATTTCGTAAATCGTTGTATTGCACTCCCGTCATGAATCGGTGTAAATATGACATTATCTCCCTTGATACAGTGGAGAAACGTATTGAGCTGGAGAAGAGGATGGCTGCACACCTGTGTGATGTGGACTGCATAGCCACAGTGAGCGACCTGTGGCACCACATTCGCGACCAGATGACAGCTGCTGCCGAGGAAACTATGGGGTGCGCGAATTGGAAGCGGCCTGATAGGTTTGATGAGAACAGTGCGACGATTGTCGCATTGGTGTCGGAGAAGAATGCAGCATTTGCTGCACATGTGGCAGACCCCAGTGATTTGGGGAAGAATAGTCAATTTCGCAAATTTCGACGGCGACTGACCCGAGGGTTCCGTCGCATTAAAAAGGAATAGTGGACGGAGAAGAGGAGGCAGATGGAATGCTACGCCGAACGTCGCCAACACAAGTAATTCTTTGACTCCTTGTTAACGGTATATGGACCGAGATTGGAGCCGCTGAGGACGCTGAACGATGATAGTTCAGGCGCTACCTGAGCACAAACTGTAGATATAATGCAGATCTGGCAAAAACATTTTGACTATCTATTGAACAATCGTTCAGAGAACGACTTGCCTACATTGAACCGCCTCAAGCAGCACGATGTGAAGGCGAGTGTAGCGTACACGCCGACACTGGATGAGATGCAGAGAGCACTTGCTCATCTGCGAAACGGCACATGTGCTGGGGCCGACGGGATCCCGCCTGAATTAGTGGAACACGGCTGACCCGCGTTGATGACTGCGCTGCACTACTTGGTGCAACGCGTATGAATTGAGGAGGAGGTGCCTGCTGAGCTGAAGGATGCCCTTGTGCTACCACTGTACAAGGGCAAAGGGAGCAAGCAATGTTGCACGAATTATCGTGGCATCAACTTGCTGAGTTGTGTAGGCAAGGTGATTGCCCGAATCCTGCTCAACTGCCTCGTCAGTCAGGTTGTGGAACCGATTGCGGCGGAAGAGAAGTGTGGATTCCGTTCGGGTCGCAGCACTATAGATATGGGGTTTGCAGCTCGTCAGTTGCAGGAGAAGTGCAGAGAACGACACCAGCCACTGTACTAGCTATTTGTTGATTTCACTAAGGCATTTGATACGGTGAACCGCGAGGCATTATGGCTGGTGTTGGGTGAGTTTGGTTGCTCGCGTTATTTTGTAAGTTTAATTGAATGTCTGCACAGTGGTGTGTGAGCGAGAGGGCAGCTGAGTGGACAGACCTCGGATGACTTTGCAGTTGTCTCTGGTGTGAAGCAAGGCTGTAGCTTGGCCCTTGCCCTGTTTAATATATATCTTCACATACTGATGTCTTGTGCTTAGGATGCGGTTTTTGCTTATGGTGTACTTGTGGAGCATCGTAGTGATGGTGGGTTGCTGAACATCTGTCATTTCGGTGCGAGAGCTTTAATCTGTGAGACATCTATCTGTGTGTTGCTGTTGGCTGACGACGGTGCGTTGTTTGCACACAGCGCGCATGAGTTACAGCACACGACTAGTGCTCTGGCTTCGACAGCTGCCAAATTCGTGCTCACCATCAACACAAGCAAAACTCTGTCTCTTTCAGCCTATCTTTGGAGGTACAATCTTCAATATTGCCACGAATCAGCATTGGTGCCGAAGTATTGGAAACCACCTCCCGCTTCTGCTACCTTGGGAGTGTGATGTCGACTGACCAGCAGCTACACAGTGAGCTGCGTATTCGCGTCTCGAGGGCATCGGCCTCATTCGGGAAGCTTGAGTACCGAGTGTGGACCAACCATCAGCTTACCATTGGCACGAAGCTGATGATGTACAAATCCATGGTGCTGTCCGTTCTGTAGGGAAGTGAAACGTGGTTGATGTACCGGCTGGAAGTGCGGGATCTCGAGCGGTTCCGTCAACGGTGTTTGCAACAGATTCTGCGCATCGGTTGGGGCGACAGAGTTGCTGAAACGGAAGTGTTACCTAGAAGTGGGATGTATGCAGTGGACTGCATACTTTTGCTGAGACACCTGAGTTGGCTCCGTCATGTGTGGCGTATAGATTCGATGCGGATACCGATGCAACTCTTATATGGTCAGCTGAGTATGGGGAAGCGGCATGTCAGGAAACTAAAGTTACGTTACCACGACATGATCAAAGTGAGCCTCTCACGTTCTAATCTTGATTGCAGGTCACGGGAATCGGCGTGGATATCGCGATCTAATCACAAAGTTGCCGAGTTTCGGAGTTAGACCTCATGCATGCAGAGAAGCAGCAAGTGCGGAAGTGGCAAGCTCTTATATGTGGTACTCCATCTACATCGAGCGCACGGGGCTGTAGCTTATGCGGCGGCTAATGTCTGAGTCAGGCAGGCCCAGTGAGCCATGAGGGAGGCCAATGGGGACCACCACCGAAGCGATGACGGGTCCTACAGTGAACGTAGGCAGAACCGGCGCAGCGTTTTTGGTACGTTGCAATCGATTTAATAAGCGCGTGCTTGCATGTTAAGTCTCCTTATTTCTGGTGGTGGGTTTGCAAGGTCGTCAAAATGCTTTTCTTTCTCATATTTCTCACTACCTGTACTGTCTTCTAGAAACTTGCACACGTCACTGGAATTAATTGTAGTTAATTTCAACAACATTTTCGCACAACATTCGCACATTTTCTGCCTTCTTGGACTTATCGCGTATTTGTACGTAATCAATTTTTGTACGCCCATTTATTGAAGAGTTATGCCACCGTATCTGTACACACTATCCGATTTATTTTATTCCAGCTTGTCGTTTCAAGTGATTGGTTGTTGCTTGATATCCCTGGTGTGGCTGCCTTTTATGTGCATCTTGACAAGGTGCGTACCTGTCTGTTACCCACTACCTCGTCCATACTGGCTCTAGGAGACAGTTGGTCGTTGCCGGAGGGGACGGGGTGCACGGTCCCCGTGGCCGTGTTAACATCAAAGAGTGGTTCCATGCAGTCAGCGTGGTGCGGACTACGGTAGCAGCCACCGCCTTGTGTGTGATTGATTCTCAAATAGAGGGTGCTTGGATGTGCCTGTGAAGGAGTGTGGGTCGGCTCCGTTGATAAAACGTGGCTCCTATCCGCATGCCTCCCGGTCTTAATCCTTCTGGTTTACACTGGATATGGGAGTGTGTGGTTGGAGCTGTGGGTGGCGCAGCGCAAGCCACTCATGGTCCCTCTGTAGGCGCAGGTGTTCTGTGGCTGGCCACAGTGACAGGCAAATCCGAATCCGAATGCAGCCAACCATATCAAGCGAATTAGTGACTCGGTCATGTGTACACATTGCAGCTGTGTCCTTTGTGTTTCTGTGTTCTTACTACAATGCTTGTACAGACTGAACACTCTTCTTCACATCCTGAGTACGGGTACTGTTGTGCCAGCTGATGATTTGAATGTACATGTCTGAATATTGTCCACAGGTGGGTTGGATCTGGGCGGCCAATATGGTGTACGCTCCCGCAATTATAAAAGGTGGGTTACTACTACGCATGTGTTGAAATGATCGTCTACTTCTGGCGAGCACTAACCTCCAACACGGCACTCGGAGAAGGGTGACCTGGCGCCCACTAGCCTCAGACTAGCAATGGACGCAAACTGATCTTATCACAGTCGGTTACTGCTGGAGGTGCTGTGTCCAAAAGTGTCCTTCGATTTGCTACACGAAAGTGAACTCCGACTATGTAACTCTATGCGCCGATCCCATATTTTTTTCGCGTACATCCACAACAACGCCGTGAATATATACTGCCTTGCAAACTGACGAAGCCAGTATTTCTGCATGCATATCAAACTGCCTTGGCATGCGGGTTGAGCACACACTCACTGATCACAGTCAAGTGTCACTGGTTGCATGTTCACCAGACGTTATTAGTAGCAGATATGTTTTCATATGGAAACTTAATTTACTAAACTATAGCTTGCCTCTCCAAGTGATCCCTGGAATTTCGCCATGATCGTAGTCGCGTTCCGACTGGAGAGAAAACAATGAGACTCTCAAACACCACAGGGTAAAACTAAGTGCTAGCCTAAAGGCAAACCATGTAGTTTTTTGTCTCATCTATTATCTGAGATGAAAATGATTGCTGCGCTTCGCAACAATCTGAAGTTATTCCTTCTGATTAGGGAAACCGGAATAAACTAGACTGGTATTATCTTGACTAAATGCCACGAGAGTGAACAGACAATCTATAATTCGTCCAAACACTTGGAGTGCTGGGCCGAACTATGTGAAATGCAATTCAATAAAACAGCTTTGCCATGTTTCTCAACGGACGCTGATCGCTCTCCTCTCTGGACCGTCACCTTGGATAGACCCACACGCGCAGAAGTCGAAGGTGAGACCAGACTGTTAAAATTGAACAAGGCTGCAGGATTAGGTAGAATTGCTCCAACCCTATCTCAATTCGGAGGATAAGTTCTTATGAATGAATAGTACAATTTACTATTGAAGATGTGGTGGCAGGCGATCGTCTCAACAGAACAGCGTCGCACCGTTATAGTCCACGTTCTCAAACGGTATGGCGTCCGGAATGCTCAAATCATAGACGGCTCAGTTTAAACCCCATCCCCTCTGTGTTATTTCTCTTTATACTGCTGCATAAACTGACGGATACCCGTGAAAACCGGATGTGGGAGAATGAAGCTGGGTTTCGTCGAAATCGAGACTGCTCCGATTACGTCTTCCGTTCATGTTAGTTGTTAGAATAACACTATATTTATTGGCGGACCACCGTAATCGTGTTAATTGGCAATACAGTTGTTTCCATTTGGTAGTTCTAGGTGCAATTCGGAACTGTTGATTTCGGAAACGTGTACTTTAGAAATAGATAAATATTATAACAATGCTGTATGCGTGCATTTCGGTAAGAGTGAGGGCTTAAAACTAGCTGTCACCCAGCTTCAGTAACGCCAGTGGCGTAAGAGCCGGATGACCGCTCTCACCTTTCTTTTTAATTTCACCATCTAAAATGTCACGGAAGCTTCGTTCCCTGGGCACAATCTACAGGATGTGGAGCAAGACCTGGGTAATCAACTTCTTAACCTGGATTTTGTAGACGATATTGTTTTTCTTTACGAAGGCTCTCAAAATTGCAGGATAAAATTGGCTAGTTTGGCGCTGGTTGTCAGTGCTTCGGTGCTATTCCTCACACATACAAAAGGAAAAGTCCTTCTCCATGATTGGAGGGCGCACCGCTGTGCTGACAATTAGCAGGTATCATTTATTAGTCTGTGAGCAGTTGCATTAGCACATGTGTTAGAGGAGTTGTGATAAAAAACCGTGTAGCTAAAGCTCGAAGCGTTTTTACCAGCCTTCGATATTTGCGGTGCCGGCGCGACATTACTCTCGTCTTGAAGTGTAGAGAGTGCAATACAGCCGGCTGGCTAGCCAAACAACCCCTCATGATGCCAGCTGGGTGGTTCGGCTTTGAGCCGTTCCAGCAAATAGTTCGGCGACAGCGTTCTAGGATGTGGTGAGTTTTCGCCTGGGAGGCTTCTCCTTATAAAAGTCCACATGTATCTGTTTAACAACACTGTGACATGGCGGATGTGACATGTCACAAACTAAAGTCACTTCCCAGTAGATATCCGATAGTGCCATCGAACCTACGGACATCATCTATTTATCCTCACATGCCTGAATTTAAAAAACAGTGCAAAACAGCGGCACTCTTAAAAGCACCTGCTACACAGCTATATAGATATAAAAACACATACGTGTATACACCCATAGCCGTACATTAACTGTTATTTAAACATGTATTAGTATGCATTTGTGACAATGTTATGTTTACATAATCAGGCATGTAAAGAGGTGCCTAGCGTTGGCGAGAATAAACAATTATTGGGCGTCGCAATCCATCCGCACAACGTGTACTTCAAAAGGACTCTCAACATCGTTCATTAAACCATTGTGCCAAGCGTTGCCCGTCGTGACCCGGTGGCTTAGGGGTAGCTGTCACAACTAACATCCCAATGGTTCCGGGTTCGATGCCTGCTATCTCTATCTGATGAGAGGAAATGACCTCGAAACGCGTCATGGAGTGCAGTGTCTTCGGGCGGGCAACACCCAATTTCTTTTTGAAACAATTTATTTATCTTACTTTGAGACTCGGAAACCTGGTCTATGAGACAGCCAGAATTATCAAGGCTAGCTAGTTTCGACAACTCCTGTCTTTGCGCATTATTTCATGTCCAGTGCGTGAGCAATGGACTTGTTTGACATCTTGCATTTGGGGCATGATTGGTGAGTGAATAGATAAGCAGCAGTATATCAGACGCCAGGATCCCACGGCTAGGCCAGGTGTTGCGCATGACAGCATAGTAATACCTGCGAGTTTCGTTGTCTGCGCGACGGAGGAATGGATGGTAGCTGAGGAGGAGAGGCCAACTTGTGACTTTGTCAAGAGGAATGAAGGCCCTCAATTCGAACTTGTCGTCGGATGCTGTGTCCGGACTACCGAACTGGGGTTAGAAGCACGGTGAATACATTGGGTTGCATATGCCTGTTAACGTGGCGAATAGCAGATCACAATGGCGTTTTGCAGTGTTATTTTGATGCTGTAGATCCAAATTATCTCCCCCCCCCCACAAACAACGGTTACACACACGATGCACATGATATTAGGCTATGTATTCTATCACCAGCTTTTTTCTTTATTTGGTACCTTATGCGGTTTTGTATCGCGCTTTTGCCTACATTCTGTTTCGTATTGCGGTGCAATAGATGAGGGGTTTCTTCGCGTTAGTTATTGTGCAGCACCGATAATAATGGATTCACACTACTAGCCAGCCGCTTGTGTCATATAACATGCAACCGTTCTTATGGACTTATACGTATACAGGGTTCATTGATTAAACAAATTACTTTTGCTAACGCTACCTAACCACTGAACTGACTAAATTAACAGGTATTCTATATCGCCCAGACAGTAATAGTGCATCCAGCAATTCAAAATACGAACGCGAGGTACTCCTTACTACTAAAGGATGCTGCTTGCACTATGTGTGCATGGGAAATATATTCAAAGCGAGCAACAAAGTATGCGAAACAAATATGCTGTCGCATACAAATTATATAAGGCACAATGCTCCTTTGTTCATGTCCCTATAATACTAATACGTATATTTCAATTGATGAGAGAAACTGTGTCTATAGCGGCACAGATCAATTGGTACGGGAGCACCCATGCTCTTGCATGGGTGACATGCATAGGTGGAGTATTGGGATATGCGTTTTATGCATTAACATTCTGCTGGATGGTTGAGGCCAAAGCCTAGTTATGAAAACATTGGTGTTTATATGTTTTTGGGACCTTCTTGGAATAGCTCATCGACGGATATTTCACATGTGAATATAGAGCTTAGGGTAATTAGCTCAAGGTAATTGGCGAGTCTGCTACTAAATGTTGACCTGAGGGTTAATGGTAATTTATTCCACAGACAAATATATCTGACCAAGAAGAAATTAGAGCGGACGTTCGTCCTAGCCTTCGGTATATTCAGTGTAAAATCTTTGTTGCGAAGCGCTCTAGTTGAGCAATGTTGTAAATTGAGTGTAGGCTGGTTGGAATAGGTCCCCTTGTGTAATGTTGAAAAGCAGCAACAAGTTGTGCTTCAATCGTCGAATCCAAAGTGGTTCGAGATGTAGTTCATTACAACGGTCTTGATAACTCATAGCAGTGTTTACCAATCAGAGGTTTAGTAAGAATATAGCATGTAAAATTACACAGCCGTGATGTTTATGCACAACTAAGTCATTGTCTGGCTACAAAAACGTATTCACAAGCAATTACTGTGTATCGCCCGACGGACAGTAGTTTGTGATAGACTATAGCATTAATCACGGCAGCAAAATTTTAGGACTACGAACCTAGAGTGGTTATGCTGTAATTACCTGGTGAAGTCTGATTTGCATTAGTTTGCCTTACATGTGTCGTCTACACATAAGCGAAATTGCAGTGCAATCTTCTAAGGAAATACCAAACAGTCCGCTTCAGTGTGGTCATGTGTATTGCGTAGTGGATTTGAACATTATTTGGATAGGATGCTTGCATATTTGTTTTCATGGATTTATGCTCTTCTATGTTGTTAACGGCAAAGTTGTGTACATGCTAACTGAAATTTCCAACGACTAAAGAACCATGGGAATTGGTAAGGGATTTTCCTCCCTATAGCACTGATGCGGGCGGGTAATAGCAAGTGCGTCTTTTATTGCATTGCTTAGACTAGAAACAAGAGTAATGATGGTATTTTCAATTAAATTTCATTTACTTAATGACAGCAGTGTCAGCTAGGCCTTTTGCTTGCTCTGCTCCAGTGTTACTTTCGATGCAGTCTCTCATCCGCCGCTTACACGAAATCTCTCGATGACCGGGTTATTCTATTGCATACATGATCCTGTAAATTACTACAAGCAATGGTAAGCATCAGCATTTTATATAATGTAAATAGTGAGTTGTTAATTACCCGTGGATTATGCACAAATTTGCAATCTGGAAATATCTGGTACTGAGATGTGAAATTCCATTCAATTTGAAAGATTTAAGAGACAGTGTTTTTGGCCACTGATATTGGTATAATCATAACTATAGGGGACACTAAGTTGCTATCACAGAAACCCATCAGCTGGAGGCTGGTATGATAATCAATGTTATCGAACCGTAATAAACTTATAAATAATCCTACGAAGCGTGGTTCGATTAGGTTCTTCAAGGATCTACTGTCAACAGTGAGAAAGGTATTACACAAAATTCAGCATCAACAAAAGCCATATATTTCAGAATGTCTTGATGAAACAGGCACCTCAGAATGCATATCTCACTCATGCATGAGCATACTCATTACTGTAATAATAAACTGACTCTATATAAGGGACATTAATATTATTAAAATGATCCTTATTATCTATCGTTAGGACATCGGTCCCGCACAAATAAAGGAGTGGTGTGAAGCTCTTCTGCCATCTCCATTGCTTTTACTCGCAGTTCTATGCGTCGTCTTCTATTTTTAATTAAGTTTACCAAAGTTTCTCCCCGGACAATTTGAGTACATCTGCGGATAGCGAGGTAAATGTTCACCCTACTTTGTTGTGTTTAGTATACCGGGTACTTGTTTTAAGGCAACCAGATACCTCACCGCACAGTACACGTACCTGACCAGTTACCGGACTTGAATACATGTGTTTTTATAAATGATTCATGAATTGGAGTCATTTAGCAGTTAATGGTGATTTGATTTACACTAGTCGGATCAAATCGAGTGAAATTTAACAAGTAAATGAAGGTGAAATACTAAATTTTTTGATATTTTAAAACTGATATGAGCACAAAAGCGTGGATTATATGAAATCAGTAGAAAATTTTGTGGAATGAGAACTTCTAAATCTATTAAATGGACTTTACGTTTCAGAAACAAATAGTCCCTGAAAAACAAGATCCTAGGGAGGTTGTTAATTGTCGCATCATATTAAGGAACATAGCCCTACACTTTTATTGAATGAAGGCACCGGAGTTCACACAAGCGGTATTTTGCCCAAACTGTTCGATTCAGGTCACCGGGTTATTATCCCTATTGCATTTACTTTAACAAATTCCAATTGGCCTATCGCAAAGTTTGCGGTTAAGGACGCTTGCCACAGGAAAGACCATTGCGACCCGAATATTTAAACAGCATCTGTGCTCAGCGAAAATAGTTTGACAAGTCTCATTCTCTGCCTTGTCCGAACAGCCATCAAATTAGCCGTCACCATATCATCGGTTCAGGTATTGTGATCATGTAACACTTAACTGGCCTGTGGGAATGAGATGGCGGTGAACTATTTGCTGTCCAACCGCTGACCATGCTCTTGTATTGTAACCTTTTTTGATGTATACCGGCCAGTAAATGACTCATAAAAATAACGCAATCATTGTAGAATCTAAATTTGCCGCAATAATTATGCTACTATGCTGTCATGAGTAGAGCAGCCCTTATCAATTTTCTGATCGGTCACGCAACACCGGTTTTTGATCAACAAAACCGCTATCCAACACCAATTATAATTGGCATAGTATTAAACTTAAAATGTCTGTTTCATGTATTTTCTGCCTGTTCTCGTCAAACTGTTTTTTGGGTATTCTTTGATTTTATGTGCTAAAAATACCCAACAGGTTAGTCGCTAAATCGAATACGGCTCTAGAACGTTTTAAGTGTTACTTGGGGAATCGCCACCAACATTATCGCAAATATCGCGTCCATAATCATGGCGCGTTAACACGAAGACACTTGGATGCGCTGAACGAATTGAAGTGCAAGTAGGAGGTCCTCGTGTGTAGACCAGACAAGATGCGACGATTATGCTACTAGACAGGAAAAACTACATAGCTAAACTAACAGCAATACCGCGTGATGAAACTAAGTATTCTTGCAGCACAGGGGAAATGGATCGGACCGAACGAATTGAAACATAGAGCAGTAAGAGCCTGCAAGAACTTTGGACTTAGGGGAACATTTCACATGATCTGTTTGACGGTCTCAACTGTTGTGGGGCAAACGTTCCAAGGCTTGACGGGTTGTCGAAAATTCACAAAGCCAATATTCCACACCATGCCAATTTGTCAATGGTTAACTCGATCTACCTTGCGGTTGCTCAGTGGCATGTAGAAATTCTGAAACGAGTGTGAAAACAGCTTGAAACTTACAACCTACATGACAGCTTGCAGTGCGTATAAAGCATTAAGGATGCAAAAATTGACGGAAACGTGATGCTGTCATTTGATGTTGTCTCGCATTTTACCATAGTCCCGCTGATGGAGACCATGGAATACATGTGCGACTACATAACCCCGCCATAAATAAAAATATATATGCGTGTATGTGAGCTGAAAAGCCTGCTGTTGCGCTGCACCTGGAGTGCACATTTCATATTTAACGGCAAATACTAACGGAAGAAGGACGGCGTGGTCACAGGATCTCTCTTAAGTCTACTGCTGGCGTATATCTTCATGGTAACATTGGAGCGAACATAAATGCAGCCTAAACGCTACCATCACTGCATAGAGGATATATTGGTTGTGCTAGATGAGCGTATTAACTTAGATAATATTCTTAAACATCTTAACCAGGTCAATGCAGAACTACATATTACTTATGAAAAAGAAACCGAAAATCGGTTGCCAAATTTTTAAATTCAGTTGGATAGTGCAACGGAAGGTTCCATTCAAAGAGCAGAAGCAAAGGAAAACAAGGTAAATAGGCCAGTATAGGAATTTTTGTAGTCCCGTCCTCTAGCAGAAGACACCATAGACGCGAAAACGAAGTTCAAACAGAATACGTTGTACGAAAATGCATACCACTATAGGATAATTTTAAGAAATAAAGAGCAAAAGCCTGCTTACGTAGCATCTTAATAAAAACAAAGAAAGAACCATTCCGCTGACTGCCGAACAAAGATAACGCAGTTAATGAGCGTCCAACTCGAAGACCATTGCTCATTCGTTCGCCGAGCTTGGAAATTTGTTTGCAAAAGGTTTACCACCATGCGGGGTGACATCATCAGTGCGCTAAGATGTGGAGTGTAATCTCACCAGTGTGTCTGTACTCTACCAAACAGTGTATGCACACAGCACACTTTGTGGTATTTTGGCTGATTACGGTTAATGTTCGGAATTTGATCCGTATACGTGAACTTTCTGCAGACTGTTTTCAGCCTTCCTTCCATGGTTATGGATACTAATACGTCCAGGAAACGTACGAGTTTCTTTGTGCCTTATTTGAGAAAATACACCAACAAAGAAGAGATGACTTATCTTGCATTAAATGAAACCCTCTACGCCAACAAGAGACGCGTTGTTTTGCATTATATGCGACATTCTACACCAATGACGTAGAGAAGCTCGGTTTTGCATCAAATGAAAAACGTAACCGAAATAGTGGTAAGATTATTCATACACTTCTTCGTAGCACACCAACCAGCTGCCACGTTGAGGATGATCTGTCGATACAGGAAATAAAAACTAGAAGCTTATGGGCAACGTAATGTTTTATATAGTCTACGTTGCATAACTTGCCAACAGTATAGCACAAAGGAGCGTGCAAAATGCACTATGCATCATCGCTAGTCTCAGCACAGGTGGACGAAAAAGAACGCGGCTTGGATAAGGCCAAAGCAGAAGTTCTGGCACTAGGCGTAACAAGAAGAGAAAGGAAGTTTCCGAAAGCGTGGTTCTTAACAATTGGTTCAATCAACATGCATATCGACATCGATGCATTTTACCAGCCTCTCCGAGGGAAAAACTTAAAGAAATAACGAGACGCCGCTTAAATGGGAGCAACTCGAGCGACGAGTTTCACCGGGGGGAAAATGGGTGGAGTTCGCGGTGCGCAGATCGAAGCTGTCACTTTCAAAAAGTCAGCTTCACGCGGATCATGGATCGACAATTCAAGCAGCGAGATTAAATTTCACATCTCAGCGCACTGATGATGTCACCCCGCATGGCGGCGAAACTTTTCCAAACAAATTTCCATGCTCGGCGAACGATCAATCAGCTGAACTCTCAGCGCAATCTGCAAGATTTTCGTCGGATTTCTACTCGGTCTTTGGGGCGCAATTAAGTCTACCTTGGAAGCTGCTGTCCTAAAGAGCTTTGCTTCATCGGAACCACACTTTCTGTTGCGAAAGAAGGATTTTTGCCCATGCTAAACACGTCAATGTTTACTTATGCGTTCCAGTGCACCTATGGCGCAACATACATTGGTCGAAGCGCGCAGCATTTTCCAAACGGTGTATAAACACTACACACGTTGGTTTCATTAACGTGGCACTGGGGCCAGCAGCAACTCGATTCTGGCTCAGAGGACATCAAGTGGATCTAAAGTGTGTTTTTATAATAATATTACGTTTTCCACCTCACCGATCGAAAATTTAACGCTTCGGTACACCAGCGACGGTCGATGCAATTTTTATTCGCTTGGTTCGGCTGTATTTATTCTCGTAAACTAAGCTAGCCCGGTCTTTTCAACTTAACCGGTCCCTCGAAATCTGATGATACTGAGGTCAAAAGCCTGAGGTCAAAGCCCGTAACAAGTAGTTAACCGTTTCGATTGTTCATTCATGTGATTTGTAATACCTGGGTCGATTCTACGCTTTTTTAGCGCTATAAGTGATTGTAATGACATGAAGATGAAGCATTGAAGTTAATTGCTCACCAAACGACCTCTTTGTTCTCAATCACGTACATGGGGATTTTCAATTTCTGTACTACCGGATCCCCGCACTTTACTCTTTTGAACAGGATACTTAAAATTAGTATTATCGCCTATCTCCAAGCGCAGTGTGCTTCTTTGATTGTGAATTTGTTTGAAACTGCAACACGTTTTAAATTAACTAACTTTGCTGCATATCTACTATCAAGATCATGTATTAGTTCGGTGTTCATGCTCGCTGTCCACGCTATTCGTTTCCTTATTAACTTCTGAAGGAATTTGAAAACACTGTTAAGTAGGAAATTCTTTTATAAGTCAAACCTTATCAAACCTTAATTACACTACACGACGCTGTGCAGTTGAAATAGTCTCGGCAGTTACTATGGACCACTTTCTGTATTAGGAATTTAAACGACATTCGCTTTCTCATGAGGATCATTGCAGATAAATTACATTTTCAACATCGTCTGATTACTCATGATTAGCAGGCTTTTAACTGCAATTTTTAAGTTATTCATCCCAGTAGTTTGCAAGCTACATAAAACAACCCAGTCCAGAAAAGCACCAGACGTGTTTCTTCCTATTGGGGCTCGTCCGTGGTGCGTATTCCCTTGGTCCCCTACTGGGAATCGAACCGATGACCGATAGAAGCAGATATTAACAATCCAGCAGCTTAAGCCACTGAGTCTGATTAGCTTGCCTGATTAGATAAGTCATGCGCCTGCCAACGGTTCAAAACTGTTTCATCACCGGCAAATACGTGTGCCACACATATTAAACAAGGAGCTAGTATTGTTTTCCTTTAGATGCATAATTATGCATGGCACTTCAAGTTCAATGTTTGATGTTTCTCCTTATTGTGGTAGCTAGTGGAATTCCGAGCTGGTACATAACTGGCCACATACTTCAGTACGGTTCTTGGCAGGAAAAATCCAACCGGACAACAGTTAAAAGCGAATGCTAGAATGTTTCATATTATATGAATTGAGGTATTTTGATCCAATCTTCATATCGATATGTCAAGAAGACTACGATACCTATTATCTAACCCTAGTTTATTCTCGTCAAAAAGCGGTCGAATAGTACCGTTAACAGCAGGATTATACGAAACCTGTTCCTTAGACATATTAATGTTTGAACTACACGTTAACTAAACACACAGTGAACATAAGGATAGTTTAGGTTTTGTAACTGCCACACACGAAATAGAAACCAGAATTTTTATAGACCTTTTTATGCCAACACACAACTCACATCTTCAACTTTGATATTTCGCCAGTTCTATTTAGCCTAGTTTCTACTGTCAGATACAACTTCGATTGTGCAATGACCACAAAACCTTTCTGCTTAATGTGCTACGCAGTAATATGTTGAACTTCTCTACCTTGCTCTTTCTTGTATATTTTTGCGAGCAATTTGGATTCGTGAGCAGCTGGCATATTCTCTTTGATCTCTGCTAGTAGCATTCCCATTTTGGTTCACAATTAGTCCAGTGCATTCATGTGAACCTAAAAAATCTCACCAAACACTAGGGTGCATGAGCAATATGCACTGTTCTGAAGGTCTGTCTTTTGAGATTCTTCCAATCAACGTAAGTTTCCTATGAAAGTGTTCTACTCATGGCCTTGTTAGTACCATGAATATAAACGCATTATTTACACCTTTCATCTTTCGCGTTACACTCATCCTCAAGACAAGGGTGGTTTTGCCTTTCCAGTGAATACATTGGCAAAAGTCACCACATGGACAAGTTTTAGTCGCTGTTGTAACAACCAAACAATCTAACTTATGGAAGAATACAAAACCACGAAGATGCCTGGTAACGCATGTATTCTTATGTTGTATAGACCGAATATCCGCTACATACAATGGGATATTGGGGCACCAGCAAAATCCTATTATTCGAAACTTTTCTCAACCAGTTTAAAATTCGAAGTAAGTATTTGCTGTTTGAAACAATGACTCAAGTTGTGCACATATAAGGTACAGAATAAGCTAGGCAATCTATTTCACTATCCCTGTCAAATACCAGTGTAGGTCCCTTAGTGATAAAAGGAATACCAAACTTACAAGGAATGCCAGCGTACTAAACGATAAACCCAGGGATGTTATATCCAACTGGACATGTATTGTGTAAGAGGTTTCATCAGAATAGATGCGGACAAGATGGATGCCAATTTAAGCTGATTAGCAGACGCTAACAAGCATTACATAGGCATATTCGTAGGCGTATTTTTCATGTATATAAAGTTGCTCGTAACATTAGGAACACGCTTGTACAGCAAATTTACAGAATAGAAATGCATATCAAGCAAATCCTGAAGTTCGGTTATCCGAAGCGCCAAAACGTTGGTCACATAAGGAATTATTTCGCCGGGTAGAATCACACTGCAATTCTATGGAAAAGAATAAAATAGGAAAAGCAAAGTTCACATCTGTTTAATCAATCTGTATCCATGCAGTTGCATCTTCAGATGTCTGAACTTCAGGAATGAAAATCTCCTAGATGTTCCATTGAAGTGTTGACGGATCGTCTTACCTTACATGAAAAACATATTTGAAACTATAACGCGACTACTCAGACTACATCATCCGCTTTTATCATGAAAACCCATAGTAGCATTGAGAAAAACCTTGCTAAAGCGACAAGGAAAATCGTGAACTCAGACTCAACGAAACCTTTCCCTCAGAATAATGTTGTGGTAAATAAGATGTTAACCATAAATGGAAGAAGTGGTCAGTAAGGCTAGGGGGACAGAAGCAGGTCTATAAAATTCACCATTTCGAACATTGAAACATTTTATTTAATGGGAATAAAAGCTCGAGCTTTACAAACTCATAGTTAAAGGCCAAAGATATGTGTTCCATTAGAGCCGAGCTTTGATATTTCATACTGATGATGGATTAGGGTTTTAAAAAGAAAATATTAAATAACAATAGCCAGTATGTGTAGAGATAAAAATATTACGAGTATGAATCTTTCACACATGTTTTCATACAAGTCTCGAGCTTATTGCCTTTGGTTTTTTTAGCTGGATGCGGCCAGCGCACTGTCGACACGATCTTTGAAACTGCTACTGTGAGGGCTGACGTGATAGATTCTTGGATGAAATCTTGTACGTGGCCAACACTTAGCGAGACAAATTTCCTCTACACTCCAGCCAGCTGCACTTCTCTGGCAGCTACAGGTCGCGAGACTTCAGTCTGTCGTTATGGCTGAAGGTTAGCAGATGATGAATATGGTAAACCATGTTAAGATCAGTACGCATATTCTTAAGCCATCCACTTAACACTTAATTTTATTAACCCGTGTTCGTATGACAAGCCTGAAAACCATTTGAGATTTTCGATGTCCTAAATTGTGAAATCTCCGAGCCAGCAAGGTTCCGTTTCTGTTATGAGGGCTTGTACATGCAGAAGATGGTTTGGAAAAAATACATGGGTCGGATTAGCCTAAAGCTCTACATAGGAAGACTCAAATCTATTGCTACACCGACCTTTTCTGCTTAGTCACATTATTCACTAACCCTCGCACAAATACATATCCTACAACGTACAATGTTGAGTATTCTGTTCGCCAAGCTTATATGGGTTAAGCATACGGTATCTTAACCAGTACAATCGGTATGTAGTTAAGTTAAATTGGAGACACGTGTGGCGTGACCGAGCATAAATTTTATTGGTCATCTTAAAGCCCTACGCGCTTATCTGGCAATGTGGTCCCCCACCAAACTAATAAATTGTCGGCGTAAAGTGGACATTTTAAAGTGATTAAGCTGATTAATTTGTGAATGAAAGCCAAGGACAGACGCGGTCCCAAAAAGGAACCTTGCAATTCACTACATTCGACTTATTTAGGATCAGATATGCATTCCTATATTTTCACTTCCAGAAGCACATGCAAGTGAACTTCGCTGATGCTGTCTAGGAGGATGTCGCTATTGACGTAGCCCCGAAGCTTGACGAGAGGCACGCAATTATCCTGGTAGGTTAATGGGTTAGGGTAATCGAGATTGAAAACACAGACAGATAAGTCAACATTTGTTATTTTGGTCTAGTAGTTTCGCAAAACAGTAAATGTTATGCACTATAAATTCTGGCGAAAAGCATTATTCTGTTTTTCGATGCAGCCGTTTTCGTTCAGGTAAGACTCAAGCGCGTCGCAACCTTGACTTACATTATTTCGAAGGAACTAGAATAATTCACTTGTTTGGTTAACTTGGTCAGAATGACTGCCCCCTTTATCGTTTGGAGTTATTCTTCGAAGTTTCCAAACTATCGGAACGAGAATTGAAAGTCAGTGCTGCTTCAGACAAGTCCTCAACTTCCACGGTAAGCGCTTTCGTGTAAATATCATCTTTTGATAGAGGGCTATGTACAAAACTGATAGTTTTCAAGTCACAATGTCCGTCGTAAAGAGAGTATGAGTCAGACTTGTGGATGATGAATACTTTGCTTAGGCTAAAACTGGGATTCTATAGAGTGGAAAATGATTTGAAATACCCTAAAGCTTAGCTTTCTACAAAAAACTCAATACACAAGCAAAATATGTCTAACAAATTTGCAACCAATTGAGAAGTTGGGATTCAGGCTGATAGGAAAATTCAGTAGAGGAAAAGAGCACAAGACAAGAATTTTTAAACACCTTTTTTAACGGACAAATTAACTTGTTCAACCTATCTGGAGATTCCCTTATTGACTGACCCCAAAACGTTCAATCGCTACCACTTGATTGCTTACTGGAATTTACATGATAAAACCTCGGTTACTTTGTTGGTAGTTCACATTTGGACATCAAGTAACCACAAGCATTTACTCGTCTTGCATCGCTCAGTTTTTAAGCTTGTTATTCCCACCTTCTGTCCTAATACTTGTGCGTTTTATACGGCCCAGTTACACACTTAGCTTCATTAGTCTGTACCGGTCCCGTCCTACAACCTTTGTTTTCCTGACCGAACTCTCATCCAGACATTCACACATACTCTCGTCCAGGATACACGCCATTGTCTGAGTGAGTAGCTTAGACTCGCTCACCACGCCTGCGTTCCATGTGCACCGCCGATTGGCTGATCGATTGATGATGGATCACTTCGCTTTAAATCACACTGACATTAAAACTGCTTCGTTTCATTGTGGTTATCTGTTGACCATTGCTGTTGAAGGTACGTTGCATCTGAGAGCAGAAGTATTGTACGAATTAGGTCTGGAAATTGTTTGAAGTTTGTTATTAAATTGTTGTCCAACCATTTGTAAATAGCACCTTAGATTTTCCGGCTTTGACTTTTGGATTGACGCGGTTGCGCTAGGAGGTGTTCAGGTTCCAAGAACGATTTCTCGGTAACAAATTGGTCAAAGGGGCTTTTGCATTATCTTGGAGAAAATGATCTATCCCGCGCTGTAAAGATGTTAATGTAACCGACGGCAAACGCCAAAGGGTTCGCGAGTGAAATATTTGACAGCCAATATGACTGAAGTATGGTTTGGAACCCCAACATTTTCTATAAAGAGCAGGGAATCGGTAAATGTCACACGCCGCCTGATATTCTCAAAATTTCTTTGCCTGCCAGCAAAGGTCACACGGGATATTTGACTTAGGTTGGTGACGAAAATTTTGCAAACAAATAACCTTTGTTAACGGACAAGTTAACATCACATTGCAGACATTTGTTCATCCACGTCTGCTTCTAAGTCATGGAAGAGGTAGCGGTTTTGCAAATCTTTACCCAAGCAGGGAATCCATGTTTATTACTATATACATGGCATTTCTAGTCAAAAACCGGAGTGATTTAAAGAACATGTGATTTGAAAGTTTAATGTATATGCTATCTGCATCGGTTGCTTGCATTTCGATTTAGAGGACAGAATATGCATTTCACTTCGACAACAAACTACATTTTGGGTTTCATGCCGTACATCTTGGTAGTTAGGTACAAAATGAGAGCTGCGTTCATTTTCGGAGGGGCCTAATCCACTGGTTATAAGAGCTTTAAGGCCAGGCCTTATGATTTAGGGTTATTTGACGCCATGCGCTTGCGCAAAGGTAAGCTCATTGTTGAAGAAATAGAAGTTATTCGCTGTCTGACTCCTAGTAACGCTGAATATCTGCCGAAGTTAATTGTGCGGCATTAACAGAGAAAATAGGGTGGAAGAAAATCAGTTAATCCATTCCATTTCTGAAATGTTTGGAAGATTTGTAGTTCTTGTTATGGTGGCTGTTACACCGTTTCAGAATAAAACCTGATGAATATTCCACTACACTAAATCCTTCTTGATGAGGTACATTTCAACTGGGAACACCGAGCATCAAAAGGTAAAGTGAGCTTACTCGAGACTTGGACATTTGGTTCACCTATGCGAATAACTAATCGAGTTGTTGGTGCAGCTACACAAAATATTATAGAGTGGATGATCCAAAACCAATAAACAAAATTCCGTATGTTGTGCTAGAGTTTACTCACGGATCTCAAACGGCTGTTAATCAAGTATGATCCGTCAAGAATTACACTTAGGATGACACTTAATCTGTGTTTATAACAACCTACAGAATTCAAACGAGAACGAAGCTTGTGGTGGATGGCAGTTTGGAGGTTAATAACAAAGAAACCTTCCACTATCGATGGGGTTCCTCGGAATGACCGATGTTTATTGCAGTGTTACCGACGGATAAATAGAAACTATTTGGTACAATAGAAAAATAAGGATAATAATGTCAAGTCATTGTCATATCAAGTTCCTTGAGATGGTTTTATGTGAATTACACAAGTACAAATAAAAAGTTACACTGAAGTGAAGTGCGCATCTGTGAACTCAGCATGTTATCCACGTTAACACATATATACAGTCAAACATGCTATGGCTACCACCTGTCTATGGCTACCAGCCTAAAATATCATCAAACTTTTCTCCTGAGTAAGGTCCCTATGCATGAACCTGTCCATGGCGACAACTTGTGTCGGTCCTTTGAGCGGTTGCATTAGACAGATTCAACTGTATATCCGTTTGACAAGAGTTAGTGTAGATTGGTAAGTACAATGTTTTTCTGAATGTTGTCTTCAAACAATGGACAGAATCAAACCAAATAATGCAGTTGCTGTAATGCAGCCGGGTCGAGTTTAAAAATATTCAGTGTGGGCACAGAAATGATAGATTTGCAGAGAAAAGTAATTCCGGTGGCTTTCAAGCCGATTGTCTTGGGTGAACATTTTCAGCTGGTGCCTCCTTAATTTTGTGTTGCGGTTTGGTTTCAGGGGGCGGCAAGTTAGATCGGGGATACTTAATCTCTGGTACGCCAGAATAAGGTCTTCCAGTACACGGCGATAATATCCACTGTACAATTCAAAGCGTTTCAGTCGCAATAGGATGGCAGGTGTAACAATCCCTTCACATTTTGTTGCCATTTACTGTGAGGTCGCCAGCGAATGCGTTTTTATTAGGGCTGATACGCCTGATACACGTAAACTACGTGGGGCCTAACATATGCGTTGAGCATTTGAGGAAAGAATGGGAGATCGAACCGCCTGAACACACTCCGTTAGATGCCAGCATGTATGTTCGCGAGTTTGGAAGCCTTCAAAGACTGCGCCGAATAGCCAAGTTCGCCTTACATCACCATACCAGGGTCGCGCCTCTGTGAGGCGATATTCAAGATGTGGTCTTTAAGCTTTTATGCGTTAATAGGTCTGTGGCGGACATGCACAGTTTTGCACTAGTATGTGTTAAACGAAACTACATTTGCCTTAGGCCATTTAAATCCATGGTGCATCTTTCGTTGTGGAATCTCATGATCTTCCTGGTAGCCGATCGCTTTCCATATCTTGATGTCATCTGCACAAAACATGAATCGCGACTCTATGACACATGCGATGTCGTTGATGAAGACCAAGAATAAGCAAGGCCCTAATATTGACCTTTAGGTAACATAGCATTCTACATTAATATAATCAGAAAACAGGCGCCGAACCCTGACTTAAAGGTACCGCTAAAGGAGAATATTTTCGATCCATCCAGGGACAGGGTTCTCAATTCCGTACGTTTACAGCTTTTGGAGAAGGATGCGGTGCTCTGATTGGTCGGAGGCTTTAGAAAAGTCGAGGTAATTAAAACCAATACCTATTTTGCTATGAGATCTTTCGGTCCAGCTGCCACAATCAGTAGATTGGTAGTACACGACCGATGCTGACGGAATCCATGTTGCACCGGTGCTATGAAGTTAGACCTTTCGAAATTGCCTCAGCTATGATCGACCATCATCGTTGAGAGCACCGAGAGGAGAACTACTGGGCGATATTTGGCGGGCTTCAAAAAGCTACCACCCTTGAACATCGGGGCAACGATGACCTGCTTCTACATGCTGGGGACCTGCTGTTCATCCAGGCATCTTGGGAATAATTGAGTTGATGACTCAGCTATCCTCGTAGCTACCCCGTGCATGGTTTCGGGGGAACGGTTTTAACACCGGAGGAGCTATTGGTGCGCAACGATAGCAGCTTCCTCAAAACGGTGGCTGAACTAAAAGCTACGTGTAAATACTGGTGCCTGGGAGAATGGTACAGGGATGGGATACATGTTGGCTTTTTGTCCGAATAGTGAAGCATATCGTAACCACAGAGTGTTGGCTGCATTCTGGGTGGTTTGGAAGCATCCAATTGATGAGATGAGTGAGAGAAGACCAGGTTTCACCTTCAGGAGGCTGTTCACATATTTGTATAAAAGCTGGTTGTTAGCACCAAAACTTGTCACAACCCAAACACAAAATATTGCAGTGAATAAAGAAATAAATTTCCCTTTATCTGAATCAGAGCATTTTGTAAAGAAATTTGCGCGTGCTAGACGAAAGCGAAGCAGAGAAAGAATTAAACATTCAAGACTTGTTGCCACCCTCAAGATCGAAGATTGATGCTCAAGGAAGCAGTACTAACAAAGCTTCCTATTATTTCAGACACGGAAAATAGCAAGTATGCCTCAGCGAATAGCCTGCAAAGAAGCAGCGAAAAACCGGTGTCATCCACACTGTAAATCTTTTGCAAAGACTGCATGATTTGAACAGTATGCAAAGCACCACCAAACCTACTCATTACTTTTCGTTTGCAGACAGAAGAACAATGGATTTGTATTTGTAAAATTGCTAAAGCTCAAGATGTCCAGTAGGATGGTCCTGGTAAATATCACAACCTATGAGGAAATTGTCACCAAAAGTATGTTTGCATTAGTGGACTCACCTCGGTATACGTATTATAAACGTAAAACCGCTGCAAATTCGTAGGAATTGACGACAAATGGGATGTTAGTAAAGATCGCACCGCCTCCTGGTGAACATATACTGGAGGTGAAAAGTTGGGACTTATTCTGGGAGTTGACCTTCAGTGAAATCTTCAACAGACAATGGTTCTTAGCCATGGGTAATGAGTCACGTAAGATGGTGCAGTGGAATATGTGTAAGGTCAACTCGGGCTTTGAACTCTGTTCGCGTGGGTACACAGATGACAGATTCCGGTACCGCATTCCACGCTTGGCACAACTTGTACGGTAAAGCAGTACCAAAGACATTCTAAACGGCTGTACTGCATTGTCAGCTTGGGCTGATGGCCTCTAAGATTACTGTTGTTGCTGAGCTGTAACCAATGCCGACACACGCGGCTTGTATATCTTAAAATCTGATAAGTCAAAATAAGTTCCCCACTCAATTACCGGCATTGTCCGCTGAAGACACTAAAACTCGAAGTTGCTGCTCATGCGGAAAATACTATAAACTTTAGACATTCTTGGTTGCCAGATGTTGGGGTATCTCCAAGCAGGTGATATCTATGCTAAGCAGTGGCTGCCAGCCCTGTATTGAGTATTCCACTTGTGGATATGTATGAGCCGAAAATCTGTTGAAATATCGACGGGTCGAGTCCTTCGAAAGCATGACCCAGGAGACTCACGTATTGGATGCCCCTTCTTGACGCCAGTTTAGCCTGATTAGAACAACCAAGGATGGACTAGATGAAAATATCCAGATCATTTTCTCCAGAAGAAGTCTAAAACTGCTGGTTGCCGGGTTTGTAGGAGCACGTCAGCTGGTACTGTAAGTGCAGTATGCCATATTTGTTCATTTCAAGCCGAAGAAGATTCTGGATTGGTAACATGTGTACCATTTCCAGCTCGGCTTGAAGTAGTGTAATATCGCCTTGTGTATTAAAATCTACCCAAAACATAATATTATCAGCAGAGATTAAGAAGCTAAATCTTATGAAACTTGCAATGTAGTTGAACTACGCCAAAAGAAGCCGTGGTCCCAGAACCGGTCACTGTGGTACTCCGCATTCAACTTGTATGGGATCTCATAGGGATTCATGCACTTTCATCTCTAAGCACCAGTGTAGTGGTACATTTCTGACTCAACCTATGCGAGTATTTCTAAAACCAAAGGTATGGAATGTAGAGAGCGGAATGCCATGAAACAAATTGTAAAATGCATTTAAAAAGTCGAGAAAAACTACATTAACTCCTATGCCATTGTCTACTGCTTCGATCCAGCTAGATGGTATCAGCACTATTTTGTGATGCGCAAACGATTTCATAAGTAGGTAAATGGTAACAGTTGGGTCGTTAGTGCATCAGCAACGAAGGCCTCCATAACCCTAGAAAGTACCGGTAGTGAGATTACGGTACGGTAGTTGGCTGGATCGGAAGGACTACCTTTGTGAATAAGTTTAATCATCCCGTGTTTCCAAAGGCCAAGCACGTATATTTTCTCAAAACCAATTTTTTCGAGTGGACAGCCTTAATTCCTAATGCTGTCGCAAATAGACTGCTGAAATGGCGGACGAAATGCTCACATGCGCTAGCCGCTGTCTTGTCTACTAGCGAGGTCTATTTTATTGTCTTACTTAGTCGAACTAATACATCATGCAGTATAATCTCCCTTCTTTTGTCGATAGTTTCAACAGGATATTCTGCATAACAATTGTATTCAAAGATTAAGACTACATACTGAAAATGCTCCCACAGGGACGTGGAAAGCTTGGCTTGCTTTGTTTACTGCGGCCGGCGGTGACGACTGTGATAACCTTCTAGATCACAAGTTCTTAGATGGGAAATATCCGATACGGTAAATGCTTGTCAATTTCTTTGATTGTGACGGTTGTTTTGATGTCGCCATGCAGCCAATAACTGGAGACCATCTCCTGTAAATCCGCTTTGAACTGTTCTCCAGCAGCGACTTGTGATTCCACAGCGTGGACTTTGAATTCGCCAGTACTAAGAATGTGACACATATTTTGTATATCACCTGCCTTAATACAAATGCCGGATGGAAGTCCACTATGGGCTTGAAGGAGGGACTGCAGTAAGCGACCGCCACCAAGCAGGCATCTTCACCTCCTCAAAGTAGACGGCAAGAAGAAGCATACTGTACAGCCTTAACCGGGTACCCTTTGAGCTCACACTGGAGTTCACTGTGGAAGTACAGAGCGATCCTTACCCTTTTCCAGGTATGGTCGTTCGGGACAACGGATATGTCCGGCAGTGCGATCTCGATATCACTTATGTCAAGACGTAACCGTGTCTCCGTTATAGCGATGAGGTCACAGGCCATTGATCCTTAACAAAGTCACAGTTCGACAAGTTTAGTAAGTAATCCTTGGGCATTAGTGCTCATACAGGAAAGCTTCTTGGATGTTAGAAGCTCTTGACTAGATGTATATGAAGGAGATGAATTTGTGCTGACCGATAGGAGGCCGACACTTGATTGTATTTTGGGGGTATGTGCCAATTATCTATACGAATGCAATTTGGCTTTGGTCTCACCTGCATATGGGGTCTGTAGGCCACTGGACAATTTCCACATAAATACTGGACTAAGCGCATAGTTTTCTGAATCGCCGTTGTGGTTACATTGAGTCGCAGATGGCCTTGTTTCCTTGCTGACTGTGTGTGGCCGTGGTTCTTTAAATGTTGCCTTCATTCGAATTTCCTGCCAGCTGCTGGTTTATTTCACAATCATCTGTTGTGATTGAAACTTGAGTTAGAGCATCGTTGGACCTACGTCGTGCGTCACACGGGTGACTTTGTAATCAATTAAATTCTGATCTCACCAACACAACGAGCATCATGGACATAGCACCATCCTTCCTGGTCATTGTGGGCTTCCTCTTAGCTAGCTGACTATAACTGGGGTACCCCATGAACGAAAAGATAATTCTCCTACTCTCAGTGTGGTGGCCATTTAGATTCATTTTGTTAAAACTGGCGTTCGTTCAGTGGAACATTAGGAAATATAGGTATAACATTGCCTTTAGTCCACAATGTGTAGGCCGACAAAAGCTCGGTCTGGTTATCATTTGGGGATCTTAAGGTTACTTTATTTATCAGACCACAAGGTATTACATCAAAGTTTGATGTCTAGTGAGGCGCATTAAATTTGTCGGCCCGGCCGTACTTACCATTCGATAACAAAAGAAATTCCACTATC
The DNA here is from genome assembly GCA_944474145.2 of Dicrocoelium dendriticum. NCBI lineage: Eukaryota > Metazoa > Platyhelminthes > Trematoda > Plagiorchiida > Dicrocoeliidae > Dicrocoelium > Dicrocoelium dendriticum. Next base: position 40,277,450 of record OX104071.1, read on the forward strand.
ACAAATTATGCGACGGTTTAACTTTGAGAAGTTGGTCTTGCACTAAAATAGATTGATGCGTATTACTATCAATGCAACGCCGTTCTGCCTAATCTTTAGTTATATGGGATGCTCTAGTATCGGGGGCTTTGGTGACGTATCTGTATGTTGCAACTTGTCCTTGCCCCGTGTCGTGACTGCAGAGGGTGAAGCGGGGGCCCTTACATCGGCCATTGCATTTTCAGTTGAAAATCGGTTTTACCTTATCTACCGCAGATACAAAAGTTTGCACCAAACATTTTGACACTTATCTTTGGTTACATTACATTAAGGTCACTAGCGTTGCGCTACGTCGAGTTTTGGAAAAATGACTTGGGCTTACCGTACGTTGCACGCGAAGTCATTAAAGGGCGCTTTCGTTATTTTAGGAATGATCGCTCCGATCGACATACTGGGCTCTGACCCTATATATTTTCCAGGAAAAAACTAATAATGAACAAAAATCAAAGGGAATTATAATCATCGTATAGAGAACCGTTTATCCAGGTGACGCTGTGCCATTATTCTTATCCATATTTTACGTTGCTGTTTTAGTCCATAGGTGGTAGCTATTGTACAATGCTGAAAATGCACGCACTCGAGGAGATAAATGCTTTTTGAGTTAAATTGAAGCTACTGGGGTCGCAGTTTGGTTCTATTGAGCAGGATGGGTTGCATAAGTAAATGGCTCTTTGGAGAGCTTCTGATTTTGTCGGTCCATAAAACGTGTAGGTATTAACGAGGTTGCAACAATCAATACCTTAGATAAGAAGATGTAGGCAATAAAGCCATGCATGTTGCGATCGTTCGCGATGATTATTTGGTTCGTGGTTCTCAAATTGTCTGGTACTGAAAGATCATGGGAATGTCAAGCCCATTTTTTTGGTTTCTAGGTAGTAGGCGATGAAGATGGCTAAGTTGCAGGCTGTGCTTCTTCACCACGATCAAGGTAACATTTTATTTAATCGACCTTGATTATCGGTGAATCGACTCTGGTACTTCGGTGCTAATGCTAGTACATATTGTACATTTGGAACCGACGTACACTAGGACGAATCCAAAGTGAGTGTTGCCTATGGTAATATTGCTTTAGCGCGGTTCGACAGAGTCCGACGCACTTCGGGCAACAACGGCTATTACAATTGAAATACGTCCGTTCTACTTTTACTGCATTGACGCATGCTTGAACACCATAAAATCTTCATTTCTGATTACCTTGTTGTTAGCGTGGTGGCCGAGTGGCCGTTGCCTGTTTTGCGTGATGGCAGCACATAGCCTTCGCCCAGCGTTCGTTCGCTAATCGTCCGACCTGAAGCATTCGCCAGTTCGAATAACTCATGCAATCTGTCTGTGTCTCATTCCTCGACGAAAAGACACGCAGTAGACTTTGAGGGAACCTGACAGTTGCAGGGCTGCCCCAAATGTACCGAAATAGGAGGGCGAAATCCATGGCTCTGCAAGCGATTGTGCGTGACCCAGAAGCAGGTGGTTGCGTGCAGGCCTTTGCTGTCCAACCCAAGTAGCCCATTGAATAGCCGGACAACCGTTGGGAATGCTCGGGTTTTTGTTATAGGAACGTAAAGTGCAGATCTAACTCGGTCCAAATATTTCGGACACAGTGTTACGATTTAATCGCTAGAGGTGCTAGGAAATTCATGGCGGCGCACTTGTTGATCTCTTTCTAGTAGTTGTTTTAGTGATTAATATGAAAGTTCTAGCCTTACAAATATGCTAAGATTTGCAACTTTTATGGTTGGGCTAATTTATTGACGAGCCCGCGCTACTTAAATCAGAAGCGCTTGTAAGGAGTTATGTATTTCGCGCGCTTTGTTTAGCCAATGCTCATCAGGTTAATTTACACTTCAAAATTACATAATTGAATGATTCAGGTGCGCACATTTCAGTCACCTAGTCTGGGAGAAATCATATAGGAAAATCACTACTGGTCTAACTTGTCAAGGTAACACAGAGTATGCCTTTCATAAAAGACAGTAAGACGTTACTGCAAGATAAAAGTGGGTGATTTTGTAGCATTATCCTAAACGTAATATGTTGCATCAGATGCTGCAACTTTTCTTTCTTATTCGCATGCCGCTTAAGGGTGATATTTTAAAGGTAATTGTACGCTGTCGCACATAAAGCTGAATATCGAGGTCAGGCCAATAACTGGTGTGCCAATTCCAAATTTCATTAATGATTCCAATACTTATTTGGCTGTTCAGTGACAGTATTATCGTAAGAGCAGTGCGCTGTCTCTGGCGTACTTGGAATATTGAAATATACTTTCGATCGACCACTCGCATACTCCAACTGCAGATGTTGATAACAACTTCAGATTCAGCATTTTATCTCGAACAATAACAACAAACAGAGTGAATATTGGCTTGCGTTAGAATGAGCTATTGTGTGGATTAACAATGTAGTTTGTGCATATTTGTATGGTTTGGTCACAAAACAAGCCCCCAGGTAATTCTTGGAATCCGACGAGACTATAAATGAGCATTTAGTTTACCGGCAGTAACCAAGCTAACGTATACGCAGTTACAGAGAGCTTGGATCAAGCTTACATTGCAATCCATGTCATGGGTTTCGAATCGCGTTCTGCTAAGGCTTTTTTGGAGACAAATGATGCGTAACCTGAACGCATTGTGGTTCAAAGTTGAATTCACGCTGCATGCTGACAAGCCGGAACACGATGTAAACGATAAAGGTGGAAAGGTTGAGACAATTTCCAGCACAACCTAAGACTTAATTGATTACTTTAATTCGCTTTCATTGACCCATCGGCAATACCCATACCAATGTAAACTACAATTATCGTCCGAACATTTTGAAGTCAACCACTTGTAACAGCATGCTTGTCACAACAACATTTTGCTGTTTACCGTGTCTTATGCTGAAGCAAAATGACAGGTGATTGCTACGAGTTAATACCTTTTGCATAAGGCATTGCTGGCGTAAAGAGGGGATGTTCGAGGACAGCGTTTTCCGAACGTCATTCGCACTCGGTGGCGTATCTAAAGATAATTGAGCTAAGTTCAAACTTAGCACGTGTTGCCTCCCAGCGTCAACAGCTCCTAGAACGAATGTGAGAAGAATGATTAGACTAGACGTAGCTGACCAATTCCCGTTGAACCTTATGGTGTCAGCAGCTCTGGAAGAATATGTGGGTTCTTACTCATTGAATCAAGCAAGCAACAGCCCTAACTAATGAGTTATTTTTTCCCAATAGACATAGCTACTTAGTTGCGAAATATTATCCATCAATATAGAAATGGCGCAAATTAGAAGTGTATATCTAGAAACTAGAGCGGTCAGTTGTTACAATAACAGAGATGGATATTTTGTAAATCGGTTTCTCTAGAAAAACGGAGCACATACGTGGACTTTTCCCCAAATGCAGTTTAGCCTACATGTCTGATAATAGAACCCACAAATTGTATATGCCCATTAACAGCAGAGTAATTTAAGATGGAATCGACAAATATTGCAACCAAAAATCCTTAATGTGCAACTGATATGCCTTTAACTGTTAAGTCAGTATGAATACCATACTAACTCGGTGACATTTGTGAAGTTTAAAGCACAAGATACAAGACCTGATTGGGGTTAAAATTTGACTGAACCAGGTGACCTGAAAGTCCTCAACGCTGGGGCAACACTTTCCAGTCGCAAACTTATGTGAGTCCAGATAGTTAAATCCTCGATATTCCAAACAAATATCTTTTTCCCATTTCCGTTATAAACTTATATTAGACATAAATACAGCATGAGATTTCATAGTAATTCTTGTGAACGGAAGTCCAACCGTTTACTCTTGTGTTGGTTGGTGATGATCATTGCTCATTTGCTTTAGCAGCTGTCTTGTGGGCCAGTGCAATCGGACCTACTAGTTGATGAACCTCAGTATTGACATGGACTTGTGATTTGACAAATTAAAATGGAGAGTTATTACAGCTGCCTTGAATGCGTGGCATTGCAGTTTTTCATTACTCAAACAAATTCAAAGAACGATTTTCTAATGTTCTTCCGGTATACTTTGATTTATGTAAGGCAAATAAAGGCTGAATGGCTCAGTTGAATATAACTGGATATAACATTGTGACATCATAAATAGTAGACGCAAAGTTAAATCTTTAATGAATAACTTCTCGTGTCGCCTGAGTAGACGCTATCGTATCAGACAAGTTTTGATGTATTTCCAAGTAAACTATGAATTATAATATAAATAACGTCTGAATTTATGTCGTGGATTATGTAATTATGTAGTGCCTGGATAATCTAGGTAAGCCAACGTATTCGGGACGAAATGAGCAGACTTATTATGTTTGTAAGTGACGCATATCGGCAGGTAGATTTAGTAGATTTGGGGAGTCAAGTTGGCCATATGTTTGCAGTTGTCTGTATGGCAATGGTCGAGTCGCGATCTGGGTAAAGTCTCGGTCGAATGTGATTCCATAAGTGGTAGGTCGATAACACCTGGTTAATCGCACCATATTTGGAAACTGCGCAGTCCCTTCTCAATGATATGTATGGTACACGTTGCATTGCCCTCTTTATCTGAGATTCTCAGAACGATAATAATCTACCGTTTTGAACGAGATGAGAACGTTATACAATACAGCGTATCGTCCGTGGAAAAATTACGTGAACCGCTTTGTCCAAACGCTTTGAAAGTATTGCACAGGTACAAAATAAATTTTGACTTTGCAAGATATTATTTTTGGGCCCGCAGGATATGCAGTACGGAATGCACTGGAGTTGAAGTTTAATTCACTAAACAATTACTATGGGCAAATAGTTTTAAAGAGTCGCCTTGTAAAAGTAAACTGATGTCGTTCTTTCCACACCAACGACAGCTGTTTTTCTGCAACTAACCTACGAATGTAATGTTATGGCTAAGCAAGTAGAACGACACATCTGTTTAGAAGTGACGTACATACAACAGTGCTAACTTCTAACCTTGCTGGACGACGAACTGCTACTGCCCCACATTAAAGTCTACTCAGTTGCACCCCAGCAAAATGTGATGTATTGGTTACTACATAATTGCGCTGGCAGTTATACAGGCAGAACAGATCATTGCCTGTGCAAACGGATTGACGATCACACTGCAAAGCGTATCATCACGTGGAAAAGACAATCACAAAGGGTTTGTTTGTCAACAAACAATTTGCCTACGTCCTTTATTTCCAAACAACAAGTCAACCGTAACTTGGCTTTCAGTGTAATCTCTTCTAGCACAAATGCTTGAGTCAATAAGCAGGCTGATGCAGCAGACTTAAACCGCCATCATCCGATACCGTGCCTTAGAAAGCCATTGTTTGTAACACTCCAACTCCCGTGGAGATCTCGATAGGTCCCCAACTTGCAGAAGCCATTGTCATCGCTTAAACGTAATCTGCCACTCTCATATTGTTGATTTTATTTGGGTTACCATTTGTCATATTTTTCCTTTGTAAGGGAACAGACCACGAACTGACATCATCCTTATCACACATATATTTTTCTATGCCATTTGGTACAGGGAACGCAATTGTTCAACTGATATGCAACATTTAACTATCCGCTGACCAGATTCTACTCAACGGTCGGCTTTACGCTTTTTCTCCTAACTCACATTCAAAATGTATCAATATAATGACTGCTAACTCAAGCCACCTCTGGTGTGAGTTATATTTTCAATGAATTATTACTGCTTATTGCAATCAGGTACCAGACAGAACGTGGGAACGAGTATCAGCTAAGATTTAACATAGAATTCCCTTGTTCTCTCCGGAAGTTGACACCATTCGCCCAGAGGCACTATAGCAGCACCAAAACAACTGGCAAAACCTTTGGCCTAGTTCTTTCAGCCCTACTTAGATTAGAACCAGCTTCCTGACATGTGCAAGTTTGGAATGATATTTTCGACACACAAAAGCGAAAAGGAGTGAGACCTCAAATTACCGCCCAGTGTCTCTTCTCCTTGTATTTTCCGTTCTTGGAATCCATCGTTGCCGATGCGTTGATGTGTTATCTAACAAACAGTCACATGATTACGCCCGAGCAAGACGGATTTCATCGACAGCGATAATACATGTTGAATTTCTTAATCCCACGGAGTAGTTGGACCGAGTCAGATGACGCCGGAGAGGCAGTTGATGAGATCTACTTGGATTTCTCGAAAGCATTCGATAGTTCAGATTTTTAGATTTCCCGTTCCAAGCTCCAATGTTATGGGAGCGGAGACTCTCTCTCGCTCGAGCTGGATCGCCAGTTTTCTACAAAGTGGTCGCTCTTCTGAGCTCATTGTCTGACCCACTGTCTGTTGAGCCTTGTTTGCTCCATGGCTAAGTTCTAGTCCCACAATTGCTTTTGGTATTCAGAAATGACCTTACACGGACAATCGCTTCATAGTCTCTGCTGGTTGCTGACAATATCAAAATAAGGGGCCGGATTCAGGTGGATGCCGATCCGCATTTACCCTCGGCTCGACCTGTACATGGTACTTTACTGGGCAACCCGAAACCTGCTACAGTTCAATGTGAGCAAATGCAAAGTACTCTTCATTCGTCACCAGATTATCTACTCCAACAGGCTAAGTACGTAAGTACACAAGCGAGCATCCGTCGAACTTGATCTTGGCGTGCTTGTACAGGACAACGCACTTTTCCAAGAAAGCCGCAGCGGCCTCGAGAACAAGTAACCAGCAGGTCGGCTTATTACGGCCGGCCTTCGGACAAATAGGCACCTTTATTTCCAGTGAGTTGTTCAATGTGTGTGTTCGTTCTTACATCGCATACGCAGTCGAAACATGGCAGCCATGGCAGAAGCAGGACCTTACTGTATCGGACCAACCATAAAGTTTGGTTTTCAAATACGTCAACGGAATACGTCAGCTTCCATACCAGCAGAAGTTGGAAAGTTTGCGAGTATTCAGCAGGCGGTATCGCTGACTACGAGGTGGCTTGCTTATTGTATCCTTGAAATTACACATCCCAAACCAAGTGTGCAGCTCTTTACTCAACTCAGCAGTAACATCAAACTTATAGGCCACTCAGTGAAAGTAGCCAAATAGTACAGCAATCTGGAGTGCCGCAGAAATTTCTTTTCCATTTGCGTGTATCGATCATGGAAATCTTTCCTTGGATCAAATGTTTCGGCATCCACACCAGCCATACTTAAAAGTCGGTTAGATGACGCACTCTGTCACGTATGTTTTGTTACTTAACTCTACCCTCCATTCTACTCCAGGGAAATAACTTGGATTGCTTTGTTCGCCTATTGAAGCTATGGAAACACTCGGAGTGCACTGTTGCTGCATTACGTACGATAAGTTCCTTCTTTTGACTGAAGAACTACTAGCTGCATTTTTTCCATTAACGATTTTACTAGCCCACCAGACTACCCAAGGAGTTTGTAAAGCAGCGTCCCTTAACCAGTATAAAATCATTGGTAGTCGTTCATCAGTGTACTGTTAAAACAATTCACACTAAATCACATGATAAGACCATGGAACTTTAAGCGATAGAACTCAACGCAAAACCAGTGACGCGGCTGGTTGAAATCACTTCCATATTTTCCAGCGATATCACTACGAGCAGCCGCAGGACGTTTGCAAATACAGAGGAACCATTGGAGAGTAAAAGTGCACTACCCGTACCCTATCCATGCACTTCGTGTCCATGGTAAACTTGAAGTAATAACATCGGGGGGTCATGCGGACGAAATCCACCAGGCGCATCCTCGATGCACCCCGCGTAAAAGCGGGTAAAGCGATGATATTTAGAGTGATGATTACTATGGCTGTCTTTCTACCTGCTTGTGTCATCCGCAAAATCCCTCATACTGCTCATAGCAACCATAATAATAATAATAATAATAATATTGTAGCGAATAATGGACGGGCAGACATTAGATTGTTACACACCATGAAAATATCCATTTCGAACTTAGTAACCTCTGACGTGACAGTTCAGAATAATGGTGCAGTGAATAATAGTTTAATTTGGTCATCACATCTAGGCTCAGCCAAACAGACCTCATAAGCCAGAAAGAAAGCTGCATCGTAGTTTCAAACTTTTGGGTTACGTCAACAGTACACACCTCATCTGGCTGCTGAAGGCTTAGAACCACCAACTCGAATGTTACCAGTATGTGATGATGACCGCTAGGAAACGGGGAGTTGGCAACGAGCAACATGATTGTTATTGAATGTGATATGGTGATGTGCTCGAAGGTGGAAGAGGAAGTTACTCACCGGTAAATTAGCGGTGGCATAGCTCCGATAGTGTTTACGGGTTTGGCTACACCAAAATTTTCTGTAACCAAGCTTGATGGATTGCTTACATCAATGATGACTACAAAATTACCGTCACTATTAGTCTTATCATTGGAAAATGCCCCGACCCAAAAGTTGTGGACATTTGCGTTCCACTCCATACGATCAGACGTTTCACAACTTTAGACCTTGCACGCTCTTATCAAATGCTCGAATGAGTTGAAGACGAGAAGACAACACGACAATTAGGGGTCATCATGATGTGTCCAATTTTAACTGACATTCATACTTCATCCACTCGGCTGGGGCCATCTTGCAGGGATCGATACAGAACTTCACAGCGGGCCTGTCTAAAGCTTCTTTGTTCTTAGAGTGTATTCTGTTTCCCAAAGCAACGAGTGACCAACAGAAACAAAACCTGCGCATTGTTCTGAGCCGCCTGAGGAAGAATGGTTTGAGGCTGAAACTGGACAAAGCGCATTTGTGTCATCCCATCTTGATTAGCTGGGTTCGTTGCAACAATGCAGAGCGGCTGAGGAAGATTGCGAAAAATACTTGGCAGTCACAATTAAAGGGACCAACAAGCTGATACACTTTTTGGTTGCACAATCAGTACTCAAGCTTTGTTCAACGATTAACACAGTGCATTGCCTTACGCATCGTTTGTTATGCAAGCACGCTCATTGGGTTCGGTCTGATTACGAGGAATCGGTTCTTCACCAGGCTAAAATACATTAGCCATTCTACCGATAATGGCCCACATTTACTCTGAAAGTTGCACGCTATTGACATGTAATGCATTACCATACGGAGTCGGAGCTGTATCACGATAAACTGACGCGGACGGATTAAACATACCCCATTGCATTTGCCTGTCGAATCCTATCTCAGGCCCATCAAAATTATAACCATATTGACCAGCATGCATAGGCGATCATGTTTGGCGTTGTCCGATTTCGCCAAAACCTACTGAGATAAAAGGTTACAAAACACACAGACTACGAACAAGTTTTGGAAATCCTAGGCGGATCAAAAATACCCCTAACGGAATTGCACCGCATGTTTCGCTTCGCCATACTACTCGGTAGTAAGCAGTAACAATACAAAATTTCGCAGTAAGGCAAACCTCCGAGCCACATACCAGCTTACAAAGAATTAATGTAAGTGCTACTTCGGTAGGACAATTTACCAGTTAGAGCAAAGGAGATAAAGTCCAGAACACTTAGTGGTCCTGGATAGTCAAAGGGTGGGATTATATCCTAACTGGCTGGCCAAGTAGGGTGGACGAAGTTCTAAGAATACTTCACTTTTAAAACGATGAGCCGAACCTCGAGCCATGGTCTACAAACGGCATTATCAAATGGGCCTGCAGGAATTTAAAGATGAAGGCACTATACCTGACACCATATCTGGTCGCCCTGAGTCGATCAGAGAATAGAACAAATTGTACATTTTGAGTTAGTTGTAAAGAGAATCATCATCACCCTCTGGGTTAATATCTCCATGTTAATGAACTTCTCGCCCGTTGGACAGAATACAGACCGACCTCTGTGAATCAATGCACCGCTGTATTTTTTAGTTGCAGTGGACATACTTCCAAAAGGAAAGGAACTCAGGCAGCACATTCATGCCTGAGTTGACTACTGCGCACAAAAAATACGCAACTCCTGCCATACACACTGCACGTAACGGGTAAAATTACTATTCATTCGCAAGTTGGATATTGGGAACTTACTCTGGATGATCTCAACTGATCCCTAGGTCATCTGCTAAAATCCAGCCAGCTATCTGTCAATCTACCTGTGTCCCCCTACTCCATGACACTTGATCGCATTGCAACATTCGCAGCAAAAATTTCTGGCTCCCCTTTGCATAACTTACCGCATAGGTCATTCCACTTGCTGGCTGGATGTTCTTTTAAGTCTTCTGCCAGCTTTACTAGCAAGCACATTAATTCTTGCCCCATTGAAGTCACTCGAATAACTTAATGGTATCCATATGTGCACTGTATAGAGAACTAATTGGATGTGGTTTTATGGCTCAGTAAAAGAGCTATTTGATTCGGCTAATCGACTCCTGATTTTGTGAGCTGGATTTACAGTCGTAGGCATGATGACGCGCTTTCTTTTGTTCTTGTTTATCTTGTACTGCCACAGTTGTTTCAGCACTGAACGGATATTGTTTATGTTTGCCCGATTTGCAGTTGTTTATGTGATATCACAAGGTCGTAAGTAACTTTCGGGCATTTTTTGCTTTGAAACTTTTACGAGTTATTGAAGCTCCAATCGAATTTGTCGCCATATGTTTTGCTATGCTTTATCTACTCAGCTGATTGATTTACCAGCGAACTATTCGGACGATTATCGCGTGGAAATGGATTCGAGCACGATTGCTCAGTCGCATATCACTCGACATTCACTGACTTGGCATAGAGAACGATTCGACGATCAAACATTGTGTTTCCAAAAACAGTGCGGAAAATTTCCTCTTCGCTTAGACAGCTTCCTACTACAGTACGGTTGTAAACCACACCCTACCACGGAACGTCCACAGTGTGAACTTATGATGAGGCAGGGTCTGCTCACTCGGTTGCATCATAGTAAATCCAATTGCATTGAGCTGTGGTTAAACGCTAGTCACCAGTGAACCGACGATATGAGAGGAACACAAGAAATCTTGTGGTTGAGACAGGAGGCAAAGAGTAACAAACTGAGGCAAACCGATAAAATTAGGATGCAAGGACTTGCAAAGCCAAAAAATGTTGGAACACTGCAGGCATATTTAGAGGATAGGCGAATCTAAAGAAGTCATACAAAGTGCGACGATAGCGTGAGTCCAGAAACAATACCAAATGAAGTCAACATCTCGACCCATCCTGTACAGCTTTGGCATTCACTTTGTGAAAAGCGGCGAGTAGAACACCATCAGGCTACATACTCTTAATCTGGTGATGGAGGATCGCTGTAATTGATTGTCACGAGCCACTGTCCGTTAAAAAATGCATGTGAGTCTTGTGTGCAAATAGGTTGTAACCAAGTATATGGGAAATTTGCCGTGGGTACACATTACAGCAGTGGCCTCTAATTTTCCGTGTTCTGGCTTACAATACCGAAGCATTAGTAACTAATGCGCAATTGCCATCTTAGGCACTGCGCTAACGAAGAAGTTAGAACAAGGCGCTCGCATTATTATAATCTGGGTCAGTGCAAACCTGCAAAAATTTCTATGGAATGACATTCATTTAATCGAATAACCACATTTGTGAAAGTGGCTATTTTTCAGCTTGAAACGAAGCAGAAGTTAGTCTACTTGATACAGGAAATCTGCTATGTTTACAGCGGATAATTTTAGGCGCCAAACGAGAGCCGCCTATAGAAATTTTACTTAAAATGGTTTCTATTCCACACCTTGTTTCCATACACCTAACATACTGACAGCTACATCGCGTGAGTGCAAGTGCTTTAAAAGGTCTATCTAAACAAAGATTGAATGAAGTGCACTGCAAACTTTTGCAGAGACACATGACGTGTCTTGGTCATGTGTGTCATATGGATTCGACGCGGTTACCGAAGCAACTGTTATAAGGTCAGATGAGTGTGGGCTAGCGGCATGTAAGGAAATTAAAGCTTCGTTAACAGTACCTGATCAAGACGAACCTATCACGTTCTAATATTGGGTTCAGGTCATGGGAAACAAAGGCGGTTGATCAGCGTGCATGATGCGACCTGATCACGAAGACAGTTGCCGAGGTGCAGAAGAAAGACCTCGTGCATTCGCAGAAGCGACAGTTGCGAAAGCGACAGGCGCCGCTGGGGTGTACTCCATCGAGTTCGAGCGCTTGGTGCGGTAGCACATGTGGTCGCTAGTGCCTAAGTCAGGCAGGCCTAGTGAGCCACAATTGAGGTCGCTTGGGACCAGCAAGGAAACCACAACTGATCCTACTGAGAATGTAAGCTGAACCAACTCGACATTGCTTGGTGCGCTGCATGCTCTTCCATTCGATTTGCTAACCATTTGCTTAGGTGCCGAGTTGTTTTATTTCAGGTGCTTGGTTTGCTACATCGCCTTATTTTTGTCTTTTTCTGTTACGTCATTTTAATGTCTACCTAGATAATCTATTTAGTTGCACAAGTCGCTTAAGCTAAAAGTGGTGAACTTCATTTATATTTCTCGCTTTTCGCGTGTGTATTTTAAGCATATTTGCTCTCATCTTGAGTGTATCGCGGATATGTAGGTAACGCATTGTTTATTTGCCAATATGGCGAAGATTTATTTCGGCAGATTCTTATTGTGTTTTCGATCTATTTTATTTGATATAATCGCTTCAACTGACTTGTTGTTGCTTGACATAACAGATGTGGTTGCGCTTGATGTGCACATTGACAAGGTGCCTACCTGTCTATTACTCACTAAATCCTATTGACTACAGGAGACAGTTGGACTTTGCTGGAGAGGGCGAATTGCACGGCTCTCGTGGCCGTGCTAGACTCGAGGAGTGGTTCCATCCAGTGTGGAGCGGACTACGGTCCAGCCACTGTCTTGTGTGCGCTTAGTCCCCCAAATACAGCGTGCTTGTGCTTGACTGTGAAGGAGTGTGGGCCGGCTCCGTTGATGAAACTTGGCTCCCATCCACATGCCTTCTAGTCTTTATCCTTCGGGATTGCATTGCATATGGCGTGTGTGAGTGGTGCAGCTCCAGCCACGCACGGTCCCTTTTTGCACGGACGTCCTGTAGTTGTCCTATGGAGACCAAAGTGACAGGCAAATCCGGAACCGAATGCCGCCAAATGTAAACAATGCTACAAAGTTAGCAGCTTAGAATTCAATAAGGAAACAGGGTTGAACATTAATACTTAGCTGGAAGCTGCGCTGGATCACTCTAATCATATTGATATAGATGAGGTAATCGTATGAAGAGGTTCCACTCTAAGTTAACTGTTTTAGACTACGCATGTCTACTACGTGAACAATATGCAAATAAATAAGTAACCTTTTTATTTTTCGTCTTTGGAGCGCCCGCCGTGTCTCTTGAATTGTGACACACAGTCTCAATTGTGGCTTCGTTTGAGCTTGAATTCAGCCTCTGCCAATGCGATCACTCGGACCGTCATCGAAGTGGAAGCTTTCGGTGCGGCTCAACAATAAGTGGCACGGCTGCACCTGAACATGAGCATAAGAGAAGGACAACAACTGATCGGAGAATTTACTTAAATATCACAAGTTTGCCAGGAACAATTGAGGTATTTATGTCCATGCGTATGTAGCTGTGCATGAGGCGGGAGAGTCTATAGTGCCCTGTGGTTTGTGATAGCTAGATCCTGACAGATCTTCATCCGCTGCTCACACTGTTGTGCTATGTACTCATGTGCTAGACCAAGCGTCACCAAAAGTTTAACACGACGGGCCGGATGACTAGAAAAAGGTTGGAGCGGCTGGATAACCAAGCAAGTAGTTAGCGTGGGCCGCATTATTACGCTACCAATAGTTACAAACCAGAACGTAAAATCTAAGCCAATGTGCAATCAAACGTGACACACTGTGTCCGCTATGCTTATATTCATAGCTTTAGTGAAGGCTGAAATACAGGAAAGCTGAACAACAAATTGATACGGAATTACACATATTATAAAAATCTTATTGAAACACGGGCAAAACAGAGGATTTACGGGACTACAGCTCACCAGGGGTAAACGTAAAGTTCATTGTTACCTTCGATAGTAGAATAAAGCACGGGAGATTTTGCAGTTTATATATACATATATATATATATATATTTGCCGGGACGCGCTTTGAAGGCTTGTGCAAAGCGTTTTCATCAGAGCCAAATCAACAAACAGTGCTGGGATTGGGTATCGCGGAAACTTACACGATCTTGGCAGCACCAAACTGTACGAACCTCAAAAATTTGCGATTCCAGATCAATTCCATCCTAACAATCTACAATACTTCACAACTACCTGGAAAGTATGGCTTCAAAATTGTACATGAATAAACTAATGACGCCTTCATTATATGCGTTTATAGTACATGTGCGTCTATGGAGCTAATCGAAGGAAATTTGTGGCCCATTGGTAAGAGATAAGAAGAAACAAGATAGTATGCATGGTTATATAGCTCACATGTGTGAATAAGCATTTCAGTGTTCTAACGACGTAATGTCACTAAAAGTACGGTAGTATCGTTTTACTTGCAACCTCCGTGGGCAGGCTCACACCGTTTTTAAGCGGTATGAAATCACAAAAAACAAGACCTACAGTGTCAAATATAAACTGTATTAAAGCGCTTCGTGTTCCTTAGGTTTTACCAGGCAAAGTCGAGCACAGTCGGCGGGCAGGATGAAATGACGTCACGAGTCGGGTCAGGCCCGCGGGCTGTAATTTGGTGACCACCTATCCTAGACGAAACCTCGTGGCGACCGCTGGGTAGCCGTCGGGTATAACATTCTTCCAGCTATGAGCTAGGGCATACAAATTGCTGTGTGAGTCGGTTCACTGACTCATGGCACAAGGCCAGCTGTAATTCGGAAGTAAATTAAAGCTTAGGCCTTGATTGAGAACTCAAAAGATTTTCTCCGGGCAGGTTTGGAGGCCATGGCAGTATTCCATTCAAGTACCCAACAATTAATCACTCCAATCATAGTAATAATTCCATGCCACATCAGCCGTCTTGCTACCTACAACGGGAATGATAAGTAAACACGAACGAAAATCCACATCGGGCACCGGAATGTACGCGCACAACTCGACCGAGCGGCGCACTACGCTGGTTGAGATGGGGTTTTCGCGCCAACTGGTCGACATTGTCGTACACAGCGATACTCGGCTCGCTGACCAAGACGACCTACATAAACTTGTTGTTGGTTACACTTACCGCTTGTAGGCGCATGCCATCACCGTACCACGTGAACATAGAGTCGGATGTGCACTATCAGACCCCCTAAATGGCCAGCTGTTTGGACAGCCGATCAGCATCAGCCCGCGACTGATAGCTCTCCAACTGCGACACGGAAGGGGTAAAGTTTTCACTTTCCGTAGCACGAATGTTCCAAGTATGTGTAATCAAAATGACACGATGGATCACTTTTGCACCCAGCTATCCTCCGTCATATGGTTTTTGCCGAGAAGTGACCAGCCATTTCTACAGCGTGCTTTCAACATGCGTGTTGGACTTGAAGCCACAGTGTGGACGGACGCCATAAGTTCGCATGGTATCGGCACTACCAAAGGGAACAGTGATCTGCTGCTCTCACTCTGCGCCACTCTTGGCCTGACGATCACGAACACGCAGTTTACATTGGGAGTGGGTGATACAGCTACTTGGATGCACCCACCGATTTGTTACTCTGACCTGTTAGCCTGTCATCGTACGCAGCATGGTATGCTGGAAGTACGCATGTTATTGTACTACGTGGATCTGAGTGAGTCACTGTTCACAAGTTGTTGCGGACCAAATTTTACATGTATTTTCATAACTCTATGTATTTCTCATCCGCAATGGAACGGTGAAAAGGTAATCTATTTCCTTAGGTACTACTGCGAAGTGGATGGAACTGGAGAGTGCGATGGCTACCTGCTTCGAATACATAGAATCTATCGCCTCAAAGAGCAACCCGTGGCACCAGATCCGTGAACGTATAAAATATGTAATAAAGGGAACCACAGCATGCGCAAAGTATAAGCGGCCCGGTTGGTTTGATGACAACAGCGTGATCAGTAGCGCATTGGTGTCGGCGAAGCATGCAGTATTCCCTTCACATTTAGAGTAACCAGCGGACTCCGAAAATCACAGTCAGTACCTGGGCAAAGTTTGCGAGTAATGAGCCATGAGTTAGCGTTGTATCAATTTGCCGAGTTGTGTGGGGAGGTGATTGCACAAATCATTCTCAAACGCCTAGTCACCAAGGTTGTTGAACCAAAGATTTCGGGGGAAATATTCTGATTCCGTCCGGGACTTAGTCCCATAGATATGGTGTTCGCGGCCCGTCAGTTGCAGGAGAATGGTGGAGAGCGACATAAGCTACTGTACTTGCTGTTTGTATGCTTCACCGAGGAGTCTGACAAGTGAACCGCGAGGCATTGTGTGATGTTGTGTGCATTTGGTTGCCCAAATATATTCGTGTGTTTAACAGTGTGTCTGCACTGCGATAAGCAAGCCAGTATACAGTTTTGTTAACAAACCCCAGACATGTTTAGTTCTGTCTCTGGTGTGAAGCAGGGTTGTGTCACAGCCCCCGCTTTGTTGAACATGCACTTTTACGCAATGACGTCTTGTACTTTGGACGTCGCTTGTGATTACGGTGTCCCTATGGAGCACCTTATTGATCTCTATTTGTTGAACATCTGTGTTTTCGGTGTGCGAAAGGTAGTGTGTGTGTGTGACAGCAATCCGTATGTTGCAGTTTGCCGATGACTGTACCATGTTTGCACACAGCAAGAATGATTTTCAGCTTATGACTTCGACTTTCGAATCTACCTCGTCCGAGTTCGGCTGGACTATCAACACAAGCTAGGATGTTTGCCGTTCTCAGCTTACTACAGAAATGCGATCCGTAGACCTTCCACAAATCTCGACTGGTAAAAACGTTTGGAACCGACCGCTAGATATCGTTACCTGAAAAGCGTAATGTCTACCGACTTGCAAAGAACGGGGAGCTGCGCATCCGTGTGTCAAAGATGCCTGCTACATTATAAAACTGGAGAGTCAGGCGTGAAACCCTCAGCAGCTTAATGTTGGGACGAAGTTGATGGTACAAAGCTAAGGAGCCTCTGCCTTCATTGTACCGCAGCGAAACCCGAACAATTTCTCGGAAATATGTTAGAAATTTGGGGCGATTTTAGCAATAGTGCCTGTGTCGCATTTTGCGCATCGGGCTATATGATCATGTTGCTGACACGGAGGCGCTCCGCAGCAGTGGCATGTGTGCCACGGACTGCATACTTTTGCTGCGGCCCCTGAGGTGTCTCACGCGTGTCCGCCGCAAAAATCCGACACGGATACCAAAACATCCGATTCTGGCAAACTACGTGCAGAGATGCGGAACGTGAGAAAACCGATTACGTTACCAGCAGATGATAAAGGTGAGTTTATCACGAACGAATGTTGATTTAGGAGTAACGAAATATTTATATTAGGTTGGCGTCAATGACGAGGTCAATTCACGATGGAGGTTACCCAGGTGGACGCGGATACACTGTTGCTTGAAGAAAAGGAACCTCAGTTGAGAAAGTGGCTGGGACCTATTTGGTCTAGGACATAGGCGTTGAGCGGATGGTGCCGTAGCACATAGGGTCACGAGTGCCCGCACCAAGCCGGCTTGACAAGCCACCGATGTGGCTACGTGGCACCAATATCCAAGAGAAGAGAAGTAAGCTAAATATGTCCACATCATCAGCGCACCGCCTAATAAGTAGGCTGGTTCGAATCTATTTACTAACACAAGCCGATAATGCGGCCAATGTGGCATTTGCCCCAAATCACCGCTTCGTTGGTCTGTATGTGTAGGTGCCTGCGTGCTGTTTCTTGCATTTCAGATGTTGAATTTTGGTTGATATCCCTGGTATGACTGTGCTTGATGTCAATATTGGCAAGGTGCTTACCTATCTAACACAGTCCACTTCGATTACTGATTTCAAAAGACCACTAATCTTCGTTGTGGGCGTGGGTACGGTACTTGTGACTATGCTAGACTGAAAAGATGATTCCATGGCTCTATTGTGGAGCAGACTATGGCACAGTCACCACATTGTAACAGTTAAAGAGACAGGAACGCTGTTACTGTGTACGTTAAACGAGTGTGGGATTGCTACATTGATGAAACATAGCTCATATTCATTTGCCTCCCTATCTTATTCATTCTAGCTTAGACTAGGTAAATGGTGTGTAGATGGAGCTATGGGTTATGCAGCGCAAGCCACTCATGGTCCCCCAGTAGGTGCATGCGTCCTGTGAGTGTCCTATGGTAGCCATAGTGACAGACCAATCCGGACCGTATGCTTCCAACCAGGTGTGCTTATGTGTAGTCGTGGCACTTAGGTTTGTTAACATACCGCAGCGCTTTTAACCGTGCTTTATCGCGCCGGCAGTGTGAGAAGGGACAATTGACTTCCGTGGAGTGGAGATGATTTTCCGGATAATCAATGCTAGTGACTTTAGTTTGTGGAAACTCACATTCACCACGTCGCATTGCTGATGCGAGTTAAACCAGTCAGCCAGCTAGCAACACGGGGTTAATTCGGGGAGCCAGCGGGCTTTTGTTTTCAGGAAAAATTCAAACGTGAATTTTGTGTTACGTTAGATATCAAATTTACTATCATTTCTATTGTAACATTTGGGTGATTACCTGGAACATGCTGGTTGCGTGTCGCAGCAACAGAGCGGTAACATAAAATGCGCATTGCTGACCATTCCCAAAAGAAATAACTGGTGTCACCGCATTTCAGGATGTGGCTGGCTGTGCCTAAGTATGATGAACTCATAGCATCAAACTCCCCTACTACTCCTTAGTATTCACTAAGCTTAGTATTCACTAAGCGTAACAACCTGGTTATAATGCTCTAAGTTTATTGTCCGCTTAATTTTTGCGAGTTTGCCGCTTGGTGAGTGATTACTCTGTCACTGCACAGCAGCAACTTGCAAGTCAGGGGATAATGAACGACGCTATATTCTATCTAATGGCATGGTTACGATGATTGTTGCTGTCCCTCTTGATGCAGTGGTCCTTATACTTGCTGGTAACTGTTGGGTTGCGGGTTCTAGCTTTATAGTGGACAGAAAGAATGCGCATTGCTGACATTTCCCGAAATAATGAAGCAGCTTTACAGGATTTTCCTGAAGTTTGTTTGTTGTCTGACTAAGAATAGGCATTACGAACTTCCACATCACCAGTTTAGTTTGCTGAAAATATTCACAATCTTTGCAAACTCGGTGAGAATACTTGTGTTATTTTGGCAATTGAGACAGTACGTCACCTTAAATCCGTTTGGTTCTTTTTATAGCGCTGTAAGGAAATCGCTCGTTTCCCTTAAATCCGGACTCATTCAACTAGAATAGCGTCATATATTTTGCATGATTAATTATAACAGCACCTCAGAGTCAGCTTAACCTGGAATTGCGGATATGAAGTGGTGAGGCCAGCATATCGGAGCTTCAGTGAGCGATTTCAAACCTGTCAGAAATTAAAATTTTGTAATGCATAATAAACTGAATATGTATTCGCTGCAGGGATAACCCTAGCCACTTTCGCAACGAGGAGCGGTAATTTTTATCTTCTAATATAGGCCTCAGCGCGGCAGTGAAACAACGCTTCCGACGAAGTGAACAAACGCAACGTAGCAATAAAACTGTCGTGTGCGCGCTTGAGCGTCCGGAAACATTAATCCTCGTTATTCCCAACGGAATAAACCAGTAGTTATTTTCTTGGGTAATACTGATTTGCGTTGCCGTAACTGGCAAATCTCCTTACTACAGTGAATATAACTAGAAGCATTACACTTATCCAATGGACGGCCTCCCTCTCTTCACTGTTCATCAGAGAAGCAATTAGTGACGATAAGCTGAATACGCCAGTGGACACGCGATCGGTTTAATGGCCAGTCGACAGTCCCATCCCACTACGTCCACTAGTTTTCTTATGCTAATTGTCGACCGGGCTTTTTCTACTAGGAATAGGAAAGATTTGCATTGCACGAGTGTGTCCCGTTTGATTTGCATAACGAGCGGACTATGATGCTGGCTCTAGTAGAAAGCATAAATATACCACCCAGTTTTAAGTGTTTCTATTCCTTTAATAAAGTCATCAAATACAAACGAAAATGCAGTTAAGTTTGACCAGATTTGGCTGAATTTGAGTGCCATAATTTGGTTTTTTTAATTTCAATGCCTTACGCAGTTTCATGGTTGAAATTATTCCAGTTTTACCTTCGGCAGTTTCAGGGCCGTTTACGCACTATAAAAATAAAGCTTATAATCACAACTTTTACAATAAAAGTATGAAGTATTCGAAGGTCGACAGCGTAGACTGATTTCTGTTCATCAAAGGTTAGGCTCGCAATCCATGCCAATGTTCATTTCATGAATTCCAGACAAAAAATAAGTCACTTAGCATCTCAAACCGGATGTCGACCTATGAAAAATGCGCGGCACGATGTTATGTGTCAACCTAAGGAATGTTACTTAAGAAAACGGAACTTATGTAAACAACGTCGTATATTTTAGCCGTTATTGGTTTAGCTTATGATAATGGTGAAAGCTTCAAAATCAAAGGAATTTTCGCTATCACTATTCGGCAGTGTTTAGCTTGATGTCATCGAATTTCATGATGGGAATCAGCAAACTGATGAGCTGATTCCGGAATTCGGGGATTCTAGTTATGTGCAGAAATGCCTCTATACCTTTTTGAAAATCTTTGTGTCCGTAATTTTCATACATGAACAAGCACTATATCTGGATACAGTTTTACGTTTAGTTATTTCACTACTCCTCCCAACTGCGCTTTTAACATAGGTAGGGCTTTGCAAAAACATAGAATGTTGTACAACACTAGACCCTGGGGTTTGCGATAACAGACTGAGGACGCGGCAGCGAGGATGGTAGACTTTTCTGAATAATAACTGCTTGATTGATCCTGATTTAAATACCTGATAGCTGTGTTTCTGTCACTAGTCCATGAGTTTATATGTGCTCGGGATTTATAAGGTACCATGACGCCAAACCAAAAATTTTTCTTTTGGGTAACCTAATGCACCCGTGTTCAGAGAGACTTATAGCCAAAACACGTGTGAATTGGAAACTCTAAATAAATTTACTGGATGCAGTTGATAGATCACATTCCAGACAACTTAGACTTCTCAATTGTTTGATCAGTTTTCATCACTATGTGTTAAATATTTTGGTCATTAGCACCAAAGCGCGGATGATAAAATACTGGCATAAGTTACTGCATTCTCAATGAACAACCTAATTTCACCAAATGTGTTTCTGTCATAAAAACCTCCATTGGGATCAAACTTGCTGATTAAAATAAAAATACGCAATCATGTCCCATCTTGTAAAACAAATCAATCCAGGATGTATGAAGTGGCTTCCAACAACCAATAAAGTATACTTTTAAGCAAAACTATTACCATATTTACTGTATACAGTCAGCAGGCATGCTTAGTCCTATGAGGCATCATTTTTATAGTTTTGTCTCAAAACATATCAACTGATTTTGACATTATTTCAAGTTATTCGGATTCACGATACAATGCTTTGCACAAGTGGGGATAACTAAGCCACAGTAGAATCACAGGCTATATATTTAAGAGGAAAGAAAGATTCTAGCAGCCCAACGAAAAATTGGTATATGCAGTATGAAGCTTGTGAATGTTTAAGAAGTGGGTGGCAATGTGAGGACGACTTGCAAGTAACGGATAACATTCCTCACTATAAGTATTTTTCTATTAAGAGCAAAACCCGTGCAGTAGGCCGTATTTTGCAAGGCCACGGCCATGTTAATCAGCAGCGTTTAAATCGAAGCAAGCTAGTGCCGGATGGATTTCATTTGTTAAGATCTTTCAAGGATAATAAAGGTGCCTCAGCAAGCATATTACTTGACTACGGATACCTAGATGTTAAAGCGGAAACAGATGTAAATGCAGTGAAAAATTGTTTAAGTCCGACTGAAATTAACCTCACAAGTTAAACTTACAAAAGAGCATTCGTAATAAAAACAACTAAAGATATACGTCGTCAATCAACCTGTCTTTGACATTAGTTGGTGTCCACATTTTGACACATCTTCCAGGTCATGATAATAATCACCTTGCAAAGAGCTCGTAAACAGCATTATGAACATGGCTTTATTATTTCATTGAACAGGATCTTGTGTCCACTTTCATAACATGATACTATGGAACATTACATGTTGATTATGCGTTCGCATCAGACCCAAGGGGGAATTCACTAGACTTAGCAAATCAAATATCCATAGGCATGGGTTAACCGCGTGCTGGAATTCCTCGGGGAAGGATATTAAAGCCTTACTGTCCAGTGCTTGCTCAAGTTAGTACTCCTGACTAGATGACCTAAGCAGTTGTATTTGTTTAATGCAGTCAGGAAAGTGCTATGCATTCCAATGAATGGTAGTTTCAGAAAGGTTCTGCGTTACATAGGCGCTCAAAATTGACGAATGTTGTGTATTATGTATCCGCACATACATGAGCAATGCCTTCACAATGAATACCATACTTATCGTGATTCAAAAGATTGGTCAAGTTTGCTGTTTAGTCGCAGGATTTTCCTTTTTGTTTCAAAGCGTTTCTTATCATTAGTATTTGATTCTGAGTCACCCTAATGACTAGTCTATTTTACTTTATTCAGTATAGTCCGCCGCGCCGGTTAGAATATAAAAGGAACAATGTTGCCAAGAATAACCTGGTTCTTCACTTAAGTAAATAAAGTGAAGGATAATTATAGCAATCGGTCCTGCTTCTATGCTTTGGAAACCGACATTTTCTCGTTAGTTTTCGAAGTGTTATGTGATTTTAAAGGCCATACTTTGACCCATTCAAGTCTTATAATATCCGTGGGATGTCAGCTGTTATTTCCTCTAATGACCCATTGTGTAGCTGTATCACAATTCATTGATGGTCTGCCTGTTTCAAAAGCAGGGCCGCTCCGCTAGTTATGCCATTTCGGATTAGCATTACCGACCGCAGGAGAATCAGCACCGTGTGCCTTATTTTTCGTATAAGCCTGAATTTCCGGAACTAAAGTGCAAGAAGTGATCTAGTTATCGGGCTGATTTACTGAGTTTAAATTCTCTGCTGGATTTTCCTGAATCGATCACGTCCTAGTGGCCACGAACGAATTTCGCTTGCGGCGCTCGTGTGTTTGCAACTCAACATGCGTGAAAAGTGATTTAACACATAGATATTCAGCGAATACCAATTTTGGTGACCCATGCGATCACATGCTTTCTGCGCAAAATTTCAGCAGTTATCATATACATTTGAAAACTTGATACCCATGTGGGAACATGTAATCATTGTAGATTAATTTAATAAAGGTTATTATAATGTCTTGAATGCTTGGCTTAGTAAGCTGGGTGCTCTGGTGTCGTATTTGCGTCGGAATACTCGGATAACGAGCACAGTAGGACTACGGGGAAGGAAATCAGATCGTACATTTAAATGTGACATGTAGGTTGAAAAGATTGGGTTGTACATTTGGGAAATAACATACATTGTACTCTTGAAGAAACTTAACTGCATTTGTGGCATGGAAATGGAAGAAATCCCTGCAGAGGAAGTGTGCTGTTTATTGCAAATTTTTCATAAAATATTTGTACCAAATCGCCCTGTGCACCAGTCAACGAAAAAAGAGGATTGCAATCAATTGAACACTGACACATGAGTAAGCAGATACGTGATAAAGCTTATGTGAGGTAGATAAGTCATTATAATCAGATTTGCCAAAATATGTAATGGAATATTTTCTAAAGGAATGTATTTAAATGTGACGCGTCCATCCTAAGAGCTCACAGACAGGGCTGCTTCCATTAAAAAGTAGAATTTACATATTAAAACAAAACTGCGATCCGCTGCAGCAAGTCAAAAATTGGGAATCCAGGATAATCACACACAAAAAATGCGCTGATTTGAGTAGGCCTCGGTTAATGCAACCTGTTTATATCTATTTGCTGCTATGGGAATTGTGTACTTCTCCGCAATAGCAGATGGACTAGCCGCGCACATTTCCACTTATCTAGAATGAATGAAATACCGTTAAGTGTTAGGAATAATAATGACTATGAACAAAAAGTTACTCTACATTATGGTTCAGCGGGTAAAAACATAAAACTATATGATACTCATTAACAAAAGAACAGTGGCTTACTCGCTAATTCCATCGAGGTTAGTAAGTAGAAGCAGAACGGGGTTTAGTTAATAGTTTAAATAAACAGCTCGCGATTCATTTTACTAACCAGCCAGCCGATTAAAAAGATTCACTTGAATTACTGCCAATTTATTTCCGAATAGTACTTACAGCAGCGGTAAATTGGTCCTTCTGGATCATGAAAAATGCTTAGAACCGATTAAGAACTCATGATTTCAGTTTTGAAAACAACTGAGTAGTGTAATTTGGGCAACCTTACAACTTTGACATGAACTCTTTTTCTGGACTCACAAACCAGTTGAAGACTCGTGTGGTACTTTTATCACACTTGGAAGATAATCGCAGCTCTTGGGATGTAAATGTTGCATAAAAACGAAATTAACCCTTCCACCGAAAATCTGTGTTATATCGAAAACACATATATTCGAAGTATCGCAGATAGCAAAGGTTCCCAGAAGCATGAACTGCGATCGATATTTGGCTAGCTTATTACAACCGTTGATATGGTGAACGAATACGTTTGCAAAGAACTCGTACGAGTTCGCGCGAGAGGTGTCAGACAAATTAAAAAATTTTCGGATGAAATGTTGGTCAGTTTCGACTATGGCTCTTTCATTATCAACATGCCAAAATGCGGCGCTTTGGAGATAAAGACTTTGATTAGGACCATAATTTTAGGGAGAGGACGAAGCTTACTGTAGATCAAGTAATTGAGGAAATAACATTCTGCTCTGACATGCTTTACTTTACGTTCCAACCAAGACTATGCACTCAGGAACAGGATTTGTCATGGGATCGTCACTATCCCCTTATTAACAAGTATGTACATAGAAGAATTTATAAGGAGGGTCCTGAATTGTTATATTAGCTCAAGGAAAATTTGACGGCGCTTCCTGGAAGGCATCTGTATTCATAATATGGGATAAGAAGAAGGGGTTTCCAAAAAACTTGAATAATCTGACCAATAATATAAAATTACCCATGGCATTTGAAGTTTGTAATGCCAAATTTTCATTCCTTAACAGCTCAGTTCATAATAATGGGGTCGGCCTAAAAGCCACAATATTTCCTAAGCCGACAGGCACAGCTTGAGTACTTCACTAAAGTTTAGGTCAAACAAAGCAGATATGTGCAGGGATGTCTTCATCACTGTTTCACAGGGCCCAAATCTTGTGCATCGGAGACGAATATAGCAAAGACCCGGAAAGAAGCGATGAACCCATTGCATGTTAGTGAACACCCAATGCGGTTAGTGAAACAAGGTTGCGACAAATTCTAACTGCGCATATTAGAAGTACTACAAGGTGGATTTGGATGTTTGGAAGCTTTAATTAAATAGGGAAGTTTGGAAGCCCACCTGAGTGTACTAAGCAAAGTAAAGAAAAGGGTAGTTTTCCAGAAGGGTCAGAAGGGTCCAGAAGGGTTCCGCTTGACATTGGTGCACCTGAAGGACCGACTTCTTGCAGATGGCGTAACTAGTTACTTCTGAAAGATAAGTTACAAACACAGCACATGGTTGTACAAGGCTAAACCCCAAGAGAACTATGCATAAAAATAGCCGTGCGCACGGCTACCCAAGAACCAGCTGGAATAGAAGGCTCTACTAAGAGCGTCGATGTTAGATATACTCGCGGGTGGCAAAAGAGAATTAATCGACACAGCTAAGTTAGATATCGTGTAGAGGGTTTGCAATTAACACCGAAAGTCTAATTAGTGAGGCGGTTGAGATCAGTAGGTTTAACAGCAGCGTGAACAAAATCGACCGACTAACCGACTAGTCTGAGGAACGTCATCGGACGAAGTCGGGGCAGAGATTGAACGTCAATTCAATCCCACACACATCACCAGCAGGGGCTTACGTGTACAATCTTGTAATCCGAAATACTTTGGACCGTCCCACGCTCCAGTTGAAGTGACACTGACTTTCTGAATGATTAGTTGGCTACCTGCTTCTCAGTAGTCGCGATTATCTTCCTAGGTTTTTACAAGTGCTACACGAGATCACCACGGATTCCTTCAGTCGGGCGAAGCTACTGCGGCAATATCACAACGTTTGCTCACACCTGTATCAGTTGAAAGTCCTTAAACCCTTCTCTACTACGTTCTCCATTCAAAACAATCCACATAATTATTCATGTGATCCATGTTTTAATTATTCGTAGAACATTTGCAATTAAATGTTCATCTTCTGCTCGACTCCAACAGACGCTTCTTGATTTTTGCACTTCGCTGGCAAGAGGAAATTGAAAAAGTTCAGTAATAACATGGATATTCGGGATCAACATACTACATCTGTTCTGGTGCGATATGTAATTCTCAACGGAGGCATTTCTAAGTGACATAATTGTTTAGAGTTTATTGGCTACTAAAATATTTGCAGTTATCTTTGCAAACATTGCATGCGGAACTTATTGACGGTTTCTGATGCCAGCACGACCAAAGAGCTGTGGAATACAGTAAAATCGTCCGCCTTTTAAACCGCAGTTATCCATTCTACGTGTTTGCATTTAAGAACCAAAAATTCTTAAGCGCGGATCTCAATACAACCCGAGAAGCCTAAAAGGCAAGTACATGTAACAATATGGATACATATTGAGCTCTTCTCACTGGCAAGAAAAATGCTGGACGTTTGCAACTACATGACTTTTGTAATTGCACATCGAATGCTTCGCTATTAGTATAACTACTAGTTGTATAACTAGAGCAAACTAACATAAGGTCAGAACAGCTTTACCTATGCGAGTGCTAGCTTACTGATTGGAACGGAAGTTGGTCAATATTTATATGTCGTGCGGCGCATCGATCACTGCAGTTTCCAGCTGTTACTTTTGAGTAATTTCCCAACCCGCGCCTCAAGCAAATAACATCATCCGTTCGCACATGATTCGTCGAAAAATCGGTACTGTCCGTCTATTCACCACGCTGCAACGAACACTGAGGGATGAAGTGGTAGACCGGTTACTGTCGCTCTCACGTTGTGCGTTGTTCACAAGTAAAACGTTGACGACTGACGCGCATCCCTCTGTCCCCTAGCCAAACACATGTAGTGAGTAACAGAGATGAGTAAATCCGTGGGCAAGTTTTTGAATGAACAGTAATCAAAAACAGCGTAGTTTACGTCCTCGGAAATTAAGCAGGGTGCAATAGGTGAAGTTCTCCCAGTCTGCCAGCAAAATGACACAAGGAATTTACTCCAGTTATGTTTCCGGGATGCGAAAGCGTTGGCTAGAACAGTGATTCATAAAGTGGTAAAAATGCACGAGCTTAACCTCTCCTGTAGGTTGGTAATAGAAGAAATGGAAATTGACGTAGAAATAAGTGGGTCAAATAAAATACGCATCGGTGAATTATTAGAGTAATGACGCAAAGAAGGTGGGTTGTGGGAGTGACAAATTGTCGGGGAAAACGAAGCCACAAAATGTTATTGTTAATACAGTGCACAGCAAAATTGGATTGCTCACCGCTATGCACAGATTTCTGTGCGCTCCTGTGGATCATAATTCCAAAAGGCCAGTTTGTCTGAATATATCCAGTATATCGGTGCAAATAACAAAGTTTAGGGCGTTAACTACGACCTTCAATCGTCTTTTGAAAATAGCTAAGGTGAGAACAGAGGCATCTGCGTTTGGAAGTGCGTTCCAAAATTGGCTGACCCGGAGGGAGAAATACGTTCGTCGACCATCTACTCGACTAAATTCTGGACTAAGTTACAGGCTATTGCCTCTGTGCTTGCTGTTCGGGCAGAGTTGCAGATGATGGTTGCACTCATGACCAGGATCGCTAAGTATTTGTTATACTAAAAGGGGTATCCACGTAGCCACCGGCTCCGTCCACTAAACATTCCGAGTGTCTTCAGTCGTTGCTGGTAGGTCAGGTAGCACAATCCCGGCAAATTTCGTCGCTCGAAGTTGGGGAGTTTCCAGTGCTGCAAAGTCACGCTTTAGCCAAGGATGTCAAGTCTGGATTGTGTATTTGACGTGGGGACGCAGGTAGGCATTGAGCATCAGGGTAAGGATGGACGAAAGAAAACTCGCGAGTTCCGTCCGCAAGTGGTCAACATTCTGCTTACCTCTTTTGGAATGGACTTTGACAGTCTGCAACAACCGAGATTGTTCTGTGCCAATGCCCACACGTCAGGTCCCTGGAAACTAATCAGTAGATCTCACTTTAATGTTTGTAGATGTAGACATGTCGATGGCGAATGTGGACAACGCGGCACATTTCCAACTTGAATGGCAGTGCGTTCCTCATTGCCAAGACCATGCTGCATCAAGATCGAGCTTGAAGGATTCGTGGTCGTACATTATCTTGCTCGTCGTCATAACCTTAATCTCGTCCGCGAAGAGGAAAACTCTGAGATAATGAATATCGATAGATCATTTAAAAAAATTAACAACAAGCGTGGCATAATTCCCAAAACCTGCTATGCGCCGTACTTCACTCGAAGCGGGTCGGACGGAGTTGCTCAGACCCTAAGCTCTAATCGCAGTTTCCGGATATATTTACCAATCCATCCTTATACTGCATCTCTGATGGCGTAGAGCTGCATTTTGTGCAGGAGGAGTTGATGATCCAAACGATCTAAAGCTTTCGAAATTCCATGTAGATAACATCGGTTCCTGTTCCATATTTGACTGTTTCGCTCCAGTTGTCATATGCCATCAGCAGATTCGTGGTACACAATAAATGTTAGTGCAACCCGCGCTGTTCCGGCGCATTGATGACTTGACTTTCCAAATAGCCCATCAGTGAGTCCGCGATGATAGCTTCCATGACTCCGGCGAGAACAGGGAGAATGGTAACTGAAAGGTAATTGGCAGGGTCAAATGGACTATTCCCATGTGAATGGGATTTATAATACCTCGTTTCCACGTCGAGGGAACTATGTCATTGTCAAGATAACGCTGAAAGAATATGTCAAGTAGTTGGGCCAGGTGCTTAGTTCCTATCAATGTTTTACGTCGAATGGTCGCCACTCCAGGAGAGCTATGTGTACCAAAGGATAGAATAAGTTTCAGCCCCGTTTCTGCTGTGAATATGATGTTGGAAAACGCTGATGGTGTGGTGAGAGAAACGAGTATAGTGTTTGAGGCTTGTACCACTTAGAAAGCAGAAAAGTATTGGACCCCTGAGGCGACGACTACCTCTTTTGTTTTGTGTGAACACTCACAAGTCAGAGTGAGCAGTAGTATTTTGTACTGCACCCTTCAAAGTTTATGCGCTTGCTTGTACATAAGCTAGTGTTTCGAAGAGAATCAGTTCGATAGCTCCTCTTGGTGGGTTATCTTGTCTTCACCATCCAACTTCACGGCGTACTTGCGCTGAGCTACGTACGCTGTCCAGTTTTCTGAGCATGAATAGCTCTTGCAAATACTCCATGTCCGATCCTTTAAAGTCATATATTTTCCTGTCAGGTATACTGTCTACCTGTTAAATTGTTTCAACTGCGGGTTCCATGGATATAAAATTATTCAAAACTAAGCAATACATCAATTGCATCAG
Organism: Dicrocoelium dendriticum; assembly: GCA_944474145.2. NCBI lineage: Eukaryota > Metazoa > Platyhelminthes > Trematoda > Plagiorchiida > Dicrocoeliidae > Dicrocoelium > Dicrocoelium dendriticum. The sequence continues at coordinate 40,307,109 of OX104071.1, forward strand.
AATTAACGTAACAGTGGACTGCGAGATCAACTTATGAGAGCAACATAGAATAGCAGACAAAGATAGAAAGTGACAATCAATTAAGTGTGGTGAATATTTTAATCCGTATGACTGGTTACAAATAAACTGTTAAGGTTGCGCCTTATCAAGTCTTGCATTTTTCGACAGACCTACAAATTGCTAATGGTTCGATAAGCGTTCATCTCATTGTCTCCAACGATCACTTCTTCCTTCTGAAATGAAGACGAACTGATAAGCCATCGAATTACTTTTGTTGGCAAGTTAACCTGGTTTTTCCAGTTCAGCATTCTGCAATGTTCTCATCTTAGTCTAAAACCTGACCAGCAATGGTTTGCGAGGACATGCGTCAAACCGACAAGTAGTGAAGCATATTTGAATGGTGGATGCTACCAAACCCACAATGCGACCCGCAATCTCAATGTGGAACATGATTCGCACAGATTTGAAGCAGACAAGTAAATGCGGATCGTTAGGTATAGCATGTGAAGCACCGCCAATTACCAATGAATATCTTGCGAGCATCTACTATGCCGAAATTCTTCTGTCAAAAGGGGCAGGGCCTACACAAATCAAACTCTGTACCGCCTCCTAAATATTTGTGAATAAGGAATTGAAATGCACCACAAGTGCCGACGCATGGTCCCTCCTGGAAGTCAGGGACTGCCCGGCTGAACCCTTTAACATTGCTCCGTCATCTGTACTCCTCAAGTGCAGTGTCACTTAATGAATGATCCTCTTGTGGGTCGTCTTCGTTGTGGCGGGGATTTTTGAACACTGGTGCTGTTGCGTGAAATCAGCCATGATTATGACACCACGTAATCGGCGGCAGAACCCATCGGACTGTATTTATTCCTTAGTACACGTCAATGTCTAATCAAATAAAATATACTTGTCGAACCATTTTGGTTTCATTAGTGCAACCATCTGATAATTGAGGGTTACGGATCTTGCGCACAATCGTTTTCCATACTCCTTTAGGATTGCCTATATTGCTTCGATAGATGAATCTTGCTGTAGTGACCAGTCCACTTGATTTGTAGCTCAGGTAAGTTCATGGAAGCCAGTTTACAGTATTCCTAGGATGACTGCTATGGAAGCGAGTGTGACAGCAGCAGCTTTCGCCAAGCTAGGGCCACTGGATGTTCACTTGGTATTACTGGATTCATGCCTCACACTCCACGACAAGTTGTTAGCAGCTCGTCAACTTCAAATTCATACATGAGGGATCTGATTGCGGTTTGGTGCGAGTCCACCAGCATACGTGTAGTGCTGCCCCAATCTCAGATATCATCTCCGCACTCTCTGCTTCCAGATCACTAGGCCTGTAGGGAATTTGAACCCTTGTTCTATTTCTTTGACGTGTCAAAAGGACGTATGAGCTGAAAGCGATTACGGTTCATTTTGTCTTGGGTATTTTGCAACTAGTGCAAACGGCAGCTTCACATAAAACAGTAAATCTCACCCACCCACATTTCGCCAACACTCAGGTGGATCGAGCTTTAGGGCACACGTAGAACATCTGCATTTCTTTTGGTAGCAGCAGTCTAACGAAATAGGAAAACAAATCTATACCAGCACGTCACCATGATCTGTTGTTGTTCGGTCGTTGTGGGAGTACGATTAGCCGCTCAGCTGTACATCCCGTGGAATTATATCGGAAGTTAAAAGAGTCCCAGAGAGTCCCACCGGCCACCGGAAATTAACTAATGGGCAATACTTTTACGCTTGTTAAGTCATTCGCAACTACTGAATGTGTCATGACCGTAGAACAAACGGTTGAACGTGAATCCTCAGTGATCTATTTACACAGTTTCCATGGATACTTAAAATACCAAAAATTCTAGTACGATGGCATATTAAGGTTTTCCAAATTGGCCGGATACGTATCTGGGCGATAAGGAATATTTAAACATTCAAGTCTGCCAAGGCGGGGAACTCAAGTCAAGTCAATAAAATGCTTAATACACCAACAACGCTTGAATATTCAGCCGTAAACAGACTGGCTTCATCAAATAAATGTATCGTACGCGCTGGATTCGTCCATCACCTTTCTTTCTAAAATGGGTGATTAGATTTGACCTAAACGCTTCTTTATCTACTTTAGGATTCTTTTACCATACCAATACTGTAAAATTCCTTCTCGTGCTCATTGCGAAACTGATTTTGATTTAATTGTCCAAGCTGATGGAATAAAATGAGATTTGATAAAATCTGTTCAAAAGGCACTGCACTCAGCTTTCTTTTTATTTCTGTATTCTGCTGGAATTAACTCCTTAGGCGGCCGCGCACTTGCAAATAGATCCGATGAGCCTCCAGTAGCTGGTAGACATTGTTCCGGACTCATTTATGCAGAAGTAGCATCTCATATTTTCACCGCCTAATTGTTACGAATTCTTATTTTGCTAAGGTGGTTTATGTGAAGGTAACATTCAGTCTACAACAGCGTTGTCACTAACCCTTTTATCATTTGCTGGGATAACATTAAGCAACTGTCGAAGCGCCATCAACATTTGAACACGGTAGCCAGTGCATTATGCACTGCTGTCGAGATGTTGCAAACCACCAGCCAAAAAAGTCGGCATCGACCCAATCTGAGCTGGCCTTTGTCGAAATCGACGAGGGTCATTAACATATTTCAAGGACACATGCACCGCAATGCGTCCTCACGTCGTATTCACACCCCCAGACATGCGTGGATGAGTAAATACAGTAGACGTACATGCCATTGGTGGGTCGGCAAATTAGTGCGTTCCAATCTACCCCTGACCAGCGCGGCGACTGAGCAAAAACGAAAGACTCTTCTCAAACGCACTGTAGTGTGGACAACGCCGCACACACACACACACACACAAACAAACTGTTGATCGCCGTGGGGACAATTGCCTTGCTTGGTCACTCAGACCACCTGAGTTTTGAACATGTTTTCTAAGCTGATGTTTACGTTCATGTCATTCATTTGTGGTATATTAGCCTGATGAGGAACCACTGAAAAACGAGCTTGTTCGCTAACATATTTTTGATTTCATTTTTGTCCTAATGCTTTTCTTTCTCATACTGATGTCTACCTGAGATATATTCTATAAACTTGCGCACCTCACTAAAGCTAATTTTAATTAAGTTCGATAAAATTTTCGTGTTTGTGGCATTTCATTAATAAATATTTCTTGATGTCCTAGCCTTATCGCGGATTCGTTAGTGACCAATTTATTTCTTACGTCAATTATTGAAGAGTTATGTCACCGCATCTGTATACCTTGCCCAATTTATTTTATTTTATCTTTTGGTTTCAAGTGGTTGATTGTTGCTTGGTATCCCCGGGGTGGCTGCGCTTGATGCGAATGTTGACAAATTGCCTACCAGTGTATTACCCATTACATCCTCCGTACTGTTTCCAGACAGTTGGTCGTTGCTGCAGGAGACGGGGTGCACGGTCCTTGTGGCCGTGTTAGGATAAAAGAATGGTTCCATGCACCCATTGTGGAGTGGACTACAGTCCAGCCACCGCCTTGAGTGCGCTTGATTCCCAAATAGAGCATGCTTGTATGTGCCTGTGAAGAAGCGTGGGCCGGATCCGTTAATGAAACCTGGCTCCCAACCACATGCCTCTCGGTCTTATTCCTTCGCGTTTACTCTGGATATGGGGCGTGTTGTCAGAGCTATGGTTGGTGCAGCGCAAGTGACCCATGGTACCTCTGTAAGCACAAGCGTCCTGTGGCTGGTCACAGTGACAGGCAAATGCGAAATCGGAGGCCGCCAACTATAATGTGTTAGTGAGGAAGTACATGCCGCTACAGTCTGTCATCACCAAACACAAGTTGTACTCTCCCCCGTTCTGAAGTCAACAGAGTCCACTTGTTTTATGCGCGACAGTTATTGAGTTAACACTTTTCATAACCACATGCTAAGTAGTGCATATGGTGAAATCCAGAAGGTAACATCTTTTCCCAGACCGAAGCCCATTTTTGTCCTTCACCCGAATAGGAACAACGGGTTATGACGGGCAAAAGTGCACCAGCTTGCTACTTTTCATTGGATGAACAAAGTGAGGATAATGAAACCAAGGGCAAAAAATAACATGGACAAAGGACGGGAATTCGTTTTTGAGTTGCCTCACCAATCTTTCACACGAACGCTGACGTGGGTTTCCTCACCACTACGTGACAGTAAGGGCTGGTGAGCCCGTAGTTTGGTTTCAGTTATTTCGTCCGCTGAGTGAAACGGACTATAGCAAGTAACGCAATAATGCTTGTGTGTCCTCAAGGCGTTTTTAAGGAAGCGTCTCTGTTGGGTTAAGATGACGTAAGTTGGAAGGGCGTTCCGTGTTCTGGACACCCGAAAGGGAAAACTTTTGTTCGACAATCAAGTAGACTATATTGTGTATCTAGGTTGAGCTCGTGGCTTCTCAGTTTTCTACTGTGGTGGAGATGCAGTTGATTGTGACAGGTTTGGCATGAGTTTTCCAGCGTTAGGTAAAACAAAATGAGGTCTCCTCGCTGATGCCGAGATTCATCGCAGCAAAACGCAGGGCTTGCAATCTGTGTTGGTAGGAGACATGGAACAAACTGCTACCGAATTTCTTCGCACAACGTTATGAAGTGTCAAGCTTATCAATATCGCGTTTGTGTCAGGAACGCCAGGTTTGGATCGCGTACTCTATCTGGAACAACAGATGGACAACAGATGGCGTCTTGGGTCTGGTGGTGCTATTAGCCAACCTAACTGCACCAAATGTTGTTGGGGGAGGGGCTAGGATGGACGGTGTTTTCTGGAAAGTGGATAGCGACAGAGGAAGTTTAGGTTATTGACCTACAAATGATATCTGACGTGAAATGTGGCTCTGAGAAGCAGGTGCCGCGAACGTCTCTTTAGGAGCAGCCTCTAATATTTGGTGGATGAATCTCAATCGTACATCTTGCCTTAGGCTTGGCTACTCTGTTCTGAATTGGAGTTTGACCTTGATTATCTAGTTCGTGGCGCTGATTTATCCAGTTCCGCTAGGAAAGCTCTCGCGGCCGCTGCTTCTCCGCAGTGTGCGTCAGTCGCACTTCTGCATCAAAATCGACCAGTGGTATAGCCGTGATTAAGTGCAAGAACAAACGGAATCGTTTGTGTTATTAGAATAATTTACCTCGTAGAGATTAAGATAAGTAGATTTTTGATAGCATTTTGTTCACCAGCAAGAGATTTTATTCCAAATTGCACATGTTTACTCAGCCTCTTAGGCCACAATTAACACTCAATTGCAAATCTTTAAACCTAGCTATCCGTGGACAAGCGGTGTGTATAATTGTGATCTTTAATTATGTGAAACTGCTCTTTATAGAATATTCATACCTGCAGCTTCAAGACATCAGTAAGGTCAAACATTTTGAAGATGTCTGTAGCCTTGTTTAACGCCATTGCATACACCCACGTAAACCGTATTAATTGACTTGGTGGTTTTATATCTTCATTTACTTTTTAAATCACAGCATCCTAAATATTACTAATTTCGCGCAGTTGTCCTCGGCTAAAGCTGCACCACCTTCATAAATTCATAGTTCACGGTAGATTTTAGAAATCCATCCTTTGTAATCTGTTCGCCTATTAATGAATTTCCAACGCACACTTACTATAATCATGTGTACTTTTTTTTCCCCAAAACTTGCAGACCCAAGTTATTTGTTATTCTATGTCGGCGTCACGCTGCGCGCAGAAAGCATTCGTACAGGGATGGTAGTATATAGTATACAGTCTTTCCTGCGGTGTTTCCAATTAGTGCAGGAACTATTGATTTATGAGACTAGAGAGCTAGAAGGTATATATCTGTATTGCACCGTCGATATTTCATCGAGCACACATGCGGAATAATCTCCTTTATCACTCAACACTCTCAACACCGTTAGAGTGTGGGATGAAATCCTAATCATTTGAGATGCGTGCTCCAATCCTGTAATGCGCAAACTGGGGCTTAGGAATTCCCTTATTTCAGACACTGATTGCACCCCGACTATCGTCCATGACAAACTGTTTCAATATTTCATTAATCTAGGCTCGAAGAAACGAAGGTGAGCTATTGACTTTATGTCTGGTAACGCAAACTTGTACCACTGTCTGCGAGCGTTGTTTGATGCGTACACGCGAAAAAGCGACCTTAGTTCATGGGGGTTGCCCAGATGTCATATCCGAGGCGTTTTTATGAGGTCTCCAAGGATGTGTATATATGGTGGCATGTGCAGCTTTAGTCTCCTACGTTAGTCTATATTTGACACGCCATAAATTTGGTTGAGTCTGTTAGCCACGTAGCGTACACATTAAGCTTTCTTTTACCTCGCGACGACTGATCAGAAAATCGGCGCCTGAGCTGTACTCGAGAATTGATCTCATGATGGAATAGAAGTGACGCATAGCAATTTCTTCAAAACCAAATGCGGAAGCTGCGTCTGAGCGCACATACAATATGTTGTCTGTCTCCAAATAGCTTGTTTGTGTTGTGTATGGTGTTCAGGTCGCAGGTTGAGACTGCGTCTAGGTCCATCAGTTGTTTGCTAACCAGAGTGTAGGTAGGCTCATCCTCACCATTCCCAATGCTCACACAGTACGACTAGACAGGGTTGACTGGCAGATCGACAAATTCAAATTGCACGGACCAAACTTCAAAGTAACGCTAAAGGACCTCACAGTCATCGGGAGCCTTAATTTCTTGCTAAATCCTTAGATAGTCTGGACACAATAAAACACGCGACAGAAGAAGCTCATGTACTTTTTGTTGACTATCAGGAACAAATTGGTCTCTAGTTCTACTGGTCTGGGTACCACATTGGTGGAGCGATACCAGTCAGCTAGACGATCATTCCTTTTACTCTCTACTTCGGTTAATATGAAAGTCACCAATCCACTGATGCACCCAGACAGCACATCCACAGCTTGTGTTGAAAGATCTTTTGGTTCGCCTTGTCTAACAATTTACCAAAATCAGTGTAAAACACCTAGATTAACTTTTCCTCTTTCTGCGCTTGTAGATATTCGTGCCGCGTCACCAGCAAATTGGTGGTATGTGATCGGCCTTTCATGACAAATTGCCAGGCCGTCATCACGAAATCATTCAATTCCAGCAGCTGCAACAGGTCCTACTTCATGACCAGTTCTTACAAGGTGGCCAAAATGGAGGTCAGCAAATTGGTCGGTAACTGTCCACCTTGCTTGTACCATCATCTTTCGGAATCGGCTTCACTAGCAAGCATTCCAAATTCATCAGCAATGTGCAATTGGAAAGCGACCTACTGAACATGTTAGTCAAAATAGACAAAATAAACTTCATAATCGGCCAGTAGAACCAGCTATGCTTTGCAGGTGTGCCGTCAAGACTGAAATATAAATTGCGCTCATCTTCTACACAACAACTCAATGGCTATTTCGGTTGGGGTTGCAAAAGCCGGACTTGGTACAGATGCATGGCCACTTGCAATGCGGAAGCTAAGTGCGCTGCCAATGCGGACTCACGCTCAGTGCTTGGAGTTAGGAGATGTCCGTCAGAGCTGTCTACCATTGATACTCCACATGTAGATTTCAGGCGCTTACTCACGTAAGCAAGCATCCGTTTGGAGATGTCCCAGTTATGGCTGAAAAGTGCGCTTCGAATTGCAGAAGCTTCTGCCCTTCGCCCCGTTATACAAATTCTACTTTTTCCTACACCTCACAATAGTCGGTAGAGTCGGAATGGAGGAACATACTATATAGTAAGCGTAGCCTCTGATTCAACTGACTGTACTCTTATTGGAACCAATGTGGTTTCACTAGTACAGACTTCTAAAACTCGGAGGCTAGGAACCGAGCCCACAACGATTTTACACCATTTTTGTAATAGATTAACAAGCCTCAGAGATGAATAATGCTGTAGTGACCACTCAATTTGATCAGCCGCTAGAGTGAGATAACTGAAGTCAATGTTCCAGTAGCTGTCGATTGAATTCTTAGTTGAGAGTATGGCGGCGGTAACACTAGGTTCACCATTACCGCGGAGTATTCATGTGCTGATAGAACCTGAACATCAAACGCACGTTGTTCACAAGTAGTCAACATCAAGTTCAGGCACTACGGATTTGAGTACCGTGTAATGTGTGTCGGTTATATTTGTGCTATGTTGCCCAAGTCTTAAATAATAGCCCATAATACTCTGCCTCCACTTCAAAATATCCAGTGCTTAGCGAGGCTCCACGTCAGAGTGTTCGATTTAAGATAAAAGTATTTATCAGCAAGAACCTGGGATGGATTCCATGGTTGTAGACGTGCGGCAACAAGTTCAAACAGCCAGTTTACGAACTGCATTAAGGCCTGCCTGCGTACGGTTTACAATGTCTCAAGTAAATCGCGCACCGTAGTTGCTTGCATGAGGAATCATCGCATTGCTCATGTCTCACCAGTTGTATGAGAAAGGAGGACCCTACATACAGCACCAAACCACCACTGTCGTTGGGTATTCTCTCTGACCGGAAGCAGAGCACCTGCTGGGCAGGAATGGCCACCGCTTTACTTCAGGGTTAAACCATGTCTCAGCTAGTGATAGAAAGTCCGACTGACTAAGACAGTTACGAGGCTATGAAGACATCGCGAAAGGAGTTGTGACATGCCTTGTTATTTGTGACATGTAGGAAGTAGCGAATACGTTTAAGTGCTTCTATATTCAACTAGAAAGCACGACATTTTAAGGGATGGTTCGGGCATAACGTACCACGATGCGTCACTTCTCGGTGTCATTAAAGCAGGAGGGTTTGTATTGTATATCAACCGCTTTTATCCTCAATGCTCTGTGTTTAACTGGGACCGTGCACCGTCCGTCGGTAAATATACAATTTTATTTATTTATTTATTTAGATGTTCGTTTAAATGTGCAAACTAAGCGTCAACTGCTATTCTAACACATAGAGGTGGTGGAATAGAAGAAATGAACCCTAGGGACAAGATTTAAATTCAGGGACAACCTAAAGGAGAACGATTAACTCGAGCAATTTATAACACGACAAACGCATGCAAAATCCAGGGAAAAACTAACAACTGTACTTCTTAAAAAAGTAAGCATTAGCCCGCGCAGAAATTCTGCAAATAAACAATCGCGTGAAATATATATATATATATTGGATGTTTGTGAGTAGCGTAAAATTCGTAGAAAGTAGAAGTCACGATTAAAATGTACACACAATAATGTGCCTCGACGAGGAATCAAACCCCGGTCCCACGAATTGTTGGTCCGCTGCACTACCACTGCGCTGTACGATATATATATATATATATATATATATAATGGGTTAGACAAGTCGCAATTGTTACCAAAAAGAACGGTAATTTTGACCTGAGCGTGGATCCTAATCCGTTGATTGATTCTTTGCGTAGAGAACACTGTACATTCTCAACGTTAGAAGATATCCTGCGTGTTTTCCTAAGGCGAAGTAATTCATCAGTTTGATCTCTCATCGACTTTCTGGCACGCGGCCCTAGGTGAAGAATTCAGTGTACTGACGATGTCTGCCGCACTTTTCGGATGTTTTCATTGGCTAAGTTTACCGTTTGGTATGAAAACCTGTTGACGACCTAGACGGTGTAACGTGCGTAGTAAACAATCTACAGATTTATGTATCAACCGAACAAGAACATGATGCCAAGCTGCAATACTTTATGCTGATATGCGTGCAAAATCTCTTAAAACTACAACGCAAGAAAGTTGCTCTTTGGAAACCGGAAGCGATTTTTCACGGGCACATTCTAACATCGGAGGGAATGAAGCTTCATCCCTGAAAAAGCAAGACTGTGCAGAAGATGCCACAACATTGTAATGTGTAGGCTGTTAGTCGTTTAAATGGCATGGTGTATTTATTGAGACGGTTCTTGCCAAGACTTGCTGAATTCATGACGCCAAACCGGAGACTGAATTACAATGGTGTAAACTGAAGACGGGGAGAAGAGCAGGATACAGCACTTACGACCATTAAGCGTCTTTGTAGTTGTACAACAGTACTTGCTTATTATTATACGGATCTCCTTTTGAAGGTAGAGTTTCAACAGTAGCCAAAGCTGAATAGGTGCTGTTCTTCTGCAGGATGTTAAACCCTTGCAATTCCGCAGTCGATCGCTCACAGTGTCGGTACATCGTTATGCGCAAATCAACAATGAGATGCTTGCCTTCGTCTACGCAATGTTGCGATTCAAGGACAACACATTTGGATGAATGACTACTGGGTATACGGACTATAAAACACTCGTGTCAGTAGCTAGTGAATTCTTACTCACTGTCCTTCGACGTCCTCAACGGATGTTTAGCCAGCTGCAGAAAAGCGAGATAGATCTAGTATACACTCGTTGGAAACAAATGTTCATCGCGGCCGCTCTGTCTAGAGATCCTCTTCACTTAGCCGAAAATCAAAAGGAAGAACTTGAGGGCGTCAATCTTGTACAATAAGTTGAAGTAAAGGCAAATCGCCTGAAAGAGATAAAGCGTCATACGGAGTCAGACGCGACCTACTTGGAGTTGCGCGAAGTGATTTTGAAAGTATTGCCGGCATAAAATGGATAAACATGCAAAGGACTTAACGCCGTTCTTCAAATTTCGGTAAGAACTAACGGCATATGACGGTTAGCTGTTTCAAAGAAATTGCATTTTGCTCCCCCCACCACCGCTTAAAAAGGAATGCTAAAACAAGCTCATCGAGTCTACTTGGGTGTTGACTAGAGTATTAGTAGAGCACGGGAACTGATTTTCTGGCGCTGGATGACAAGTCAAATGAAAACCATGTATCAAGTTGTCCTACGACGCTCACCAAACCAGGGAACCGGTGATGTCGCGTGAGAACCCAGATCGACCATGTCAGCAAGTAGCGGTAGACTTGTTTTGTAACAGCGGGAAAGACCATTTAATCACTGCAGACTATTACAGTGACTGTTTTGAGATCGCCGCACTCACCGTTACTACCACGGAAGCAGTCATCAACAAACAGGTGTCAGTTCACCAGACGCGGAATGCCGGAGGAACTGCTCTCCAACGATGACCCGCAATTTACAAGTGCTGCGTTTCATACCTTCGGGAACAGGTAGGAATTTTCCCATCGACAAAAGAGCCTGTACCAGAGTCATATTAACAAAAAAACTGAAGCAATGGTCAAACAAGCCAAGAGGCTGTTATCACAAACCAGTGCCACACATGAGGGCCCCTTATCTAATGTTGTTGAAGATTCGCATTACGCCAGTATCGAACAGAGGTCTCAGTCCAGTGCGACATTTGTACAGCAGAAAAACAAGAACCCTAATATCTGCTTCTGCTGAACTCCTGCACCCTATCCCGTTATTGCTTGTGCAACTGCAAAGAGGCTTTTGAAAACAGATGGCAGATCAGAAATTGTTATACCACCGTGGAACCTGCGTGCTACCGGAAGCATCAGTAAATGAACAAAGTGTGAATCCAACCAATACGAACGATGGAAGAAAGGGGTGGTGGAATTGAAGGTTCGAGAAAGATCATTTGAAGTAGGTACCGGAGGGAAGGTAACCAGAAAAAAGCGAGAGCAGCTGAGGCGACAAAGGGAACGAGAATGTGAACCTGAAGCAAAACAATTGACGCCCTACGAAGAGGTCACAACGAGGCAGCAAAGCTCACGCGGAGCGGAATAGCGGACGGAATCTTATGCGATACTGAAGCAGCTGACCCCTAAACTGAGAAAGATGTGATACCAGTGTGCAAGCAAGTGGCAGGGTACTGCATGCGAACGGAGTATTTGACTGGACGCCTGCGCATTTTTCGTCTACGCGCTGATTGGTTCGCTGGTGTAAGTTTGTTCAACTGATACAAATGAAGAATCTCGTAAGTGTAGCAGCGTCGGTATTTATGGCAACGACATAGTTAATTTTATCGAGTTTCCTACATGCTTTTCAGCCTGTCATCTTTGCTGAGCAAGCTCTGCTTGATAAACCGTTTGTCCCTGAAGGATAGAGTTTTGCAACAGGCGGTATATGCTCATGATCCATCGCCCAGCCAGTGATCTGAAAAAATTACCAGAATTTCGCCACTTTGAATGGTCAAAGCTTGACGCTGTGTATGTACGCATTTCGTGACAAGTCTCGCCCTACAATAGTGAGGTTAGCGTTCGTTGCCCTCACACTGACCTCCGTTAGTAGTTTGCCTGTGATCACGCAGTAGCATCGGAGTCAGGGTATCGTGTGCTTTGGATAATGACGTCGGTTGATTCCCCGCGCCACAGTGGCCTTCAGCCGGTGCAGTTGGCAATGGAGTCTCCACTTCGCATGCGGCCGGAAAAAGAGGCAGAGAGAATTGTGACACAGAGCTTACGCGCAGTCTCATGGACGCTTGCGCTCCAACACAGCGTGCCGATTGTACGGTTTCAGTTTAGAGAGAACGCATCATGTTTCCTTCAGACTCGCATTGATGCGGTAAACGGGGATGTTGCTGGACTTATTTTCTCCAACTGTTTGCCTACAAATCAACACACAATGAAAACCGATGGTCGGTTTTCCATTCTTCCACCAAAGAACCTGAACCGCTTACCTTTCATTACGTTATGTGTTATCTTACTGAGCCTACCTTATCTTTCCTTAGCATTTTCCATCAATTTTTCCATTTAGTATTCTTGGTAAAATGCTTAATCTTAAAGCAGTTAACTATCCACCACAAGCATTCTGTGCGTTCTCAGCAAAAAGCCCCTAACTTAACAACAATAATAGCCTTCTGAACTGGAGAATAGCAAAAACAGAAGAAAATAAACTAGCACATCAGCAGGACTTCCAGTACGGTACCTGATTTGTTTTACGCAATATATTACTGGAACAGTAAACTTCAATACAAAACAATTTTAATGAATTTAGCACGAAATGTGATCAACTTTTATTATAATTATTATTATTATCATTATTCTGTGTGCTAACAAAACTCTCAGAAAACGTAAACTTAGAACAACTGTGTGTGACTGACAGGTATTTTATCCTTCATCACATTAGAAATACAGAAGCACGTACATAAATCGGAACAAGTGATACGATTGCAACATAGACCATAGACTTAGTATCCAAAAAGCCAAAACATTCTTCTTAAAGCTTGCAATATGGAGCCGTATGAATGCGTTTCTCCGACTCCGAAAAAGGGACATCATGAATTAGTCCTGTTCTTCTACATTTCTTGGACGAAGCAACCCTACAGTCTCGACGATCCAAATGACTCAATGTTGCAATATTGTTGTTCAAGAAAATCGTGATCAATATGACCAAACATCACTAAGGTGGCTCTTTGCACTTGGTGAACAAGAATCAGTTAACTTAAATACAAATCCGCTAAAACGTCGAATTGACAATGGCAAAGACCCCAGTGCTGGTCTCCCCGGAAAGTTCTCGGTGTATTAGATATCACAAATCTAAGGTTAATACAACAAACAATGGTGTATTTAATAAAATTGCGCCAGAAAAATCAAAAGAACGTTCGAACATAAGTCACACCATTACAACAACAAATGGAATCTATATAATCTTGTTTACTCAGTTTACAAGTAACGCACTATGTTGTACCATTTTATACTTCACATAAACTTTACTATAATATAAATACAATATTATGCTATAAACTCCTTAGCAGTGTGGCCTCTAGACAGAACATCAAGGCACTGCTATTATTTATTTAGTAAGCATTATTAATATTACTATTATTAGTAGTATGGCTATAATAAGGTCATAGAAAATCATGAAGAAATGCCCCTCAGTTATTCATATCATCATGTTTACTTTTCACATCCCAGATTCAATCGCCTTCCTACGGTACAATCTATAATGCACAACCCCAAGAACAACACAAAGACACGCGCCCATGTTGGAATGAACCATTTAATCTCTCAAGGAGACCAAACATCTTTCTTGGCACAGTTAGCGACAATGAACCTGACTGAAAGATCAATGTTAGTAAATCGACTGGCCACACTTCCACCTTACCGCTTTTCTAGTAGCTGATCACTTACACAAAAATCAGCAAACATCTCATCGAGCGATAGAAATATGGAAGCATCTAGGACTTTAACTACTCAATAAAATAACATTTCACATCACCTACTTCCTCTACTAGCCTGTGCGTCACCGCCACCCTCTCCTGTGGAATAGTCATAGTATCCCTTAGCCATGAATATCCTACGTGACCCGTACTTCCCAACGTTATACACCACTATTAGGACTTGAACCAACAGGCCAGACGAAGTAACCGATGATTTATTTAATAGAACATCTACTTGGCTGGAACCAATACAACCTAGGGGTATCCAAAGCACATATTTCTCATTGCTGCATGCCACTCGCTGGCAAACAGCTTCACCTAACCCTACCAGAAAATTTTATATAGATAGAGCTACGCAGCTCTGCCATCATAAACATCTGCTTCCACTTATCCAAAGCCACTACCTGATACCTTCGGCTTTCCGAAACACTTCATTTTTCCTTTCACCCGTGATAACTGGGGCTAGAACTCCCTAATGCGAGGCGAGCGGTCTTAAGCCGGCCAGCTTGATGAGCATCGGTGTGTGAATCAGATTGAAAAGTGCAAACCGACTCCAATTGTCAAACACTAGGGGCTTATCCGTCAATGTCATGATGCACAAAGGCACACCTGGACCATTCCCACTGCGAATAAACCACCTGAGGTGACATCACGCACGGTTGCTGTAATGACATCATGGCTCAAGTCTCGGGTAACGCGCTTATCGCCCCTGTTCGCTATAAAATCCTACTCCAATTGCACTGATTCACCTTGTCTGACGAAGCGCTTGTGTCAAGGGTGAAACGTTACTAAACTACTATACCAACCGATTGTTTCCAAACCTCTCTGAGCTCATGACTATTTGATCGGTTCCAAGTATATTCCAAGAATTCGAAGTCTTAGGTCTGCTCTTCATCATGCGTATTCCGTCAGCTTTCGTAACCATTGCAAACCCATTAATCGACCGCGCCTATACTATTTGGCTTTACAGCATGAATTTTAACATAGCAAAAGAAATATGAGTGACGCCAAAACATTTTCGTTGTAGCCATCTCAACATTCTGACCATACCTTGAATTGGGGTCATTATTCTTAACACATAGGCCACTCAATGCTACAAATGAATTTATAAGCAACCTAATCACATTGACCAACTACTAGCACTCACGTTATGGATAAACAGTCGTAACAGTGATGGTCATTAAAACTGGTGAATCAAAACTACTTCCCAACTGGAGAAACCTTGGTCATATAAACAGCAAACAAATAAATTTGAAGCATACTTGAGTATACATGAGTCTACTGACGCTAGGAAATCGAGCACAATGAACGGCAATCACCAACTAAACATCCATGAAATATCCACAAAAGTCACAAACATTGATAAAGCTGCTTCAGACGAGCCATCCAAAGTTTCGCCATGAAATTCAATATCGGTCACAACAGGGAATGTTACTAGCTCAATATGTGATCCTTTAAAGTCCAACTATGCAAACTCCATCTATGATGAAACAAGTAGGTCTCCTCGTCCACCACATTGAAAACATCAAACAGCTCCAAAAATTCATGTAAACCTGAGCATGGTGCATATATTTGTAGCTCCAACAAAACCCTCCTTTTGTCCATGGCCGGATGACATTCTCCTAGCTGTTGTTAATCTTGGCGACAAAAGCCTGCATTTACTGACGCTAAACTTCTTCATATTGTTTTTAAATAATGCCTACTTCCATACACATAAGACAATCTTTAGAACAACACTGAAGCAAAAAGGCGGCCCAAGAATTGCAATGTCAAGGCATCACCCTAATTTTCCCGCTGTGGTCGCATGCAAATCATTGGAGCGAAAGGTTAATGATGGCCTTGTTTAATTACTAACACATTAAAAATTATACGTTGCATGTTGTACGGCTTTAGCATAAAGCACTCGAGCTGAACACGACCACGTAACTATCATCGTCAGCCGTAGCATGGCAGTTATTGCCATTCTATTGGACTTGTAAAGGTTCTATTATCACTTGCAACGCAAAACATTTATCTCTATCTTACACTATTTGGGAATAACTTACCCACTGCTAAGCCGGTTTAAGTCGTACTTGCAACCTTTGACGCAGAGTCTTCTGCTCCCCGAAAAAAGTAGTAGGTGGGGTCTTGCAACGAAATGGGCTTCGACGCATATTCTTCTTAGTCAACATAAACTATATACGTAATCCAACAAAACAAATCTAGTATATCTACTTAGCAATTATATCAAACTTATTAATCCCTTTATTCTATATCCTCCAAATGAAACATGAGTATACATGTGCTTTTATCCCGACTAAATGCTTAGTGTAGAATTTGGTACATGCATTTCGGCCGAAAAATCGCAAGTGCTCGCATATGGATGATGTAGATCTGATGGTTGCATCGCCCATACTGTTACCGATATCCTACTTTCCTATTCAGTAAAAGATAGTGGGGTAAAATACACCACCAATATCATTTTTTTATAACCTTTTTCCTATCGCGAAATACTTTTACTCCCTCAGGGAAAAGGTAGGAAGATCTGAGCTGATAGTGGGATCCATACTGGATTGCTGCCCACTCACTCAGTCAAACGCGTAGAAGAGATGAAATAGAGCCAGAAAATATCCGGCGCTCATTCACCGAATGCTCATTGGACGTTCCACGGCTACGATGTCTGCGGACCGTTGTGGTCAATCTTAGTCAGACCCTCTCCTGCAACGCCGAAGCAGAAACAACTTCAGCTTTTTACATTAGATATCCCATGGTGTACGTGACTGGAACAACCCGCACGTTGTAAAATTCCTCTAATAAGCATACACGGAATAGAGGTTACTCAGTGTCCAAAGCAAACTGTTCCAAGCGTTTCTTGTCAAGGTATTCTAATTAATGGAATAATCTGCTGTTATAAGAGCAAAAGTTCGCTTGGAGCAATTTGTAAAACAGCAGGGACAATCCAAAACATGGCCGAAGGTTAAATACAGTGCTATCCACATATATATCATACTGCAATACGGAAGTCACCTAACAATATCCGCTCAATGCAGAAACAAGCAAGTCCTTACAAAAGGTAAAATGGCAGGGAAACTCATGATAGTCATGCCTTTACAGCCAAACCACAAAACCCGAGCGCGCGACCGGAATCACACAGCCTGATTTATTGGGTCATTGTACAGCGCATACAAGTTACAATAACTTAAGCTCACTGGAAGCTTCAAGTGCCGTAATGGTTTATGGAAACGTGTATGCGAAGGCATGAAAGAACAGATGGCCGGCAGTTGTGACCCATGGGATAATTGGCATAATCGGAACCGAGCATTTGTAACAGTGGAGGTTGAAATAAATCTATAGGCGGCATAAAATAAGAAGACATTGGGTTTGCCAAGTGGTTTGGAGGAAAGTGCAAGTATCAGTTATGGTGAGCCGGACAAATATTCCAAAAACTCAAACGTCACCTTACTTCATACATTTATTGTCAACAATATCCACCAAAATTCAAAGCATTTTCATCCCACTAGCAATTCCTTAATTTCCTCATATGGTCGTTCTTAACCACGCACCATCGGCTGGCGGAGAATACAGAATTTACAACAGTACGCCCGCACTTTCCCACTTCAGCCTGATGGATATAGAGTGGAATTTTTGGAGGATCCACCTCCAACAAGGTGGAGAGGTAACAGTTCTAAATATCACTTCAACGCTTGGGCTCTCCAAAACTTTCTATAAGACGCTGACATTATCTTGAATAACAAAAAACGAGCTACCTCTTGAAGGGATAGTTAGGAACCTTAGTAAATCGAACGATGGGAGTCTCTTGATGCACATGCGCCAAACACTTAGCATTTTACCAGTTATAACTGCTAACGGTTGTATCAACGTTAAATCATATTCACAAAACTTGTTACCATGGTCTGTTGCCGTACTGTACAAGATAACATATCTGCCATGTTATCTGCGAAATTACTGAATGATTACCGCACAATCAGGGTCCAGGAGGCCAAACACAAGATGCGCAAACACACAAGACGTTAGAGCAAGATAATAGATTTTTCTGTTAGTATATGCTCAATGGACATATTTTTTGGTTACAATTCTTAATCACCTACTTTTGTTTCATAAGTTTTTATTTCAGAAGAGTAGTAGGGGGAGTTGAATGGTATGAATAGAAATTCTTGACAATTGTTTAAACGCTCCGGTCCTTTGCTTCAATTGGCTAGTCTATGTTGTTCGTAACGGATGCTATCTCAGTGGCCTATCTTCCCCAATCCAATTTCCTGTAACTCGCCTGATTGACTTTTTCTATTGCCTCAGTTGCTCGTATTATTCTTTTTCCCTATGGTGTTGCGTGGCTCTAACATGCTTTGGTGGCTTCGCTTCATAAATCATTGTGCCAATATGATAAAGCAAAGTTCAAATACAACCAACCCGGTCCTGGTTCATCTTCACGTTCGTCTTGTGGTAGCGTATGGCTTGAACATTCGGTGACGATACGAGGTTCTCTGCATACGAGTAAATATCGAATGAACGCACTTAGTGTAACAACCTCGAGGAAATTTTGGCACATCTAAGCACCATGCGGACTTGTGACACTGGAGTGTCCGATAGCAATGGTATTGTCTCCGCTTCACATACTTTCGACACATCTGAGTTACTGTCCGAGGAACCAAACAATTCAACACTTTTCACAGCGCCCTTTACTTCCGCATGAATAAACCTAAGCCTTAGTAATTGTCGCTTATCAGATGAAGCGCAAATGGGAGTTAGGTTCGCGTGACTTCTATTCCTTGCGGTCCAACTAATAGCGGTTGATGTTGTCCCACTCAAACTAAATGGTTACGTCTTCCACTAGAAGTACAGGTAACAGCGCAAGCTGGTTGACAGGATTCATCAACAAAAAAACAGCGAAAAACCAGACTTCCCATCCGATTTCTCTGGAACTAGTAGAAATGAAAGGCGGAGTTATGCTCAGTTGAGTTACGATTGTGTAGTCGACCGTCATACACCTCTACTTAAGGCCATATGCCAGCGATTGAATGACACTGAACCACAGCAGTACACGATGCGGTCTCATTACAATCGGCGTGTCTGATGCAGTTACAAATGCCACTGCTTCAACTTCAGGGACCCCCAATTGCACCACCATGTGTTAAAGCAGTGGGAATCACAGATTCAGCTTAAGATACAGCTGTGGTAGATGCAGAAGCAGAAGTGCCCCACAGCTTTTCCGGTTGGTAAAGAATTGCAACGTAATTGCTGTCTGCGTTTGTTGGCGACTTTTGGATGAGTTCTGAAATCCCTACTACTGCATATGCGGAGAAACACAAGGCGGATGTTTTGTTTTTGGTGGGCTGCCTGTGTACAGGACACGAGGCATTGTGTCACAGCAAAACATGCAAGCAAATCGTTTTTAACACTTTGAATACAAGCAAGTCTTTTTAAAATGCTAAATTGGCTGCTCTGCAAAACTAGATCGACAAAGTAATACGAATTATTCGTCGCCCTAACTCAAAAACTACGACCAGCCAAGGCTTCTGAGCGTAACTTTAGAACTCAGCAATGATAGTGAAGTGGCACTAGCTGCTGGCAGCTTGAAGTCATAGGGGCGGAACACGGTAGGGATACGCTGGGAGGCGCACCACTGACGAGACCCAGTAGGTCGAAACGCCGGCATCTGGTGCTTTTCCAGACTAGCCTAAGCCTGCTGATTAGGGGTGACAATGATACATTACATAAATGATGTAGAAAACTTGGCGGTACATTTGCGAAAGAAGTTCCCTGGACAACATCGTGACGCGATAGCTCCATCAATGAAGTTTAAAGGATACGAAACAAGAATCAAATGGTACGTAGTTCGGTCAGAGCAACCACCAACGGATAGTTTAGATCATCGACGGAAACTTCGACATTTTCTGTTATCTGAACTTCTGTTAAAAGCCGCGGTATCTTTCGATGATCAGACATGAGCTTGTCTGAAGTAGCAAAGTTACCGGCGATTACAAATGCCTTAAAACATGACTCCCTAAACCAATTCTAGGCTTTTAGTTACTGGGAAGTTAAGGTAACTGTATACGGTCACACAAGTCCTTTAAAATAAATTAGCCAAACTAAAATATCGTCAAGTTTCTAAGCAATGCTATACCATCTGTTTTACTAAGACCGAACTAAATGTTAGAATAATGGGCGCTGAAATTTTGCTACTTGGTCTAGCGCTCATAAAAATGGATATATTCACAAAAGAAAGGTGGCTAATGTTCTATTACCAAAGCGGCTTACAGTGCGATGCCATGAAGGAAACAGACTCGAAATTCTTCGATTCTATGTGGTGGCACCTGCAGTTAAAAGGCAGAGACACCTGTTTCATAGTCTTGGTCTACCGCACCATAACCCTAAACCGACTACCGCTTTTGACAGCAATAAGATGCACTGTGAAGGAAAAATGCACTCACATCCTGAGCGTGGTAAGTGCAAGCTATTTGTTTAGAAAGCATTGCCTGTATCGGTGAACATTTCAAGGCAGACCTGCAGGAGCTCCTATCTGCTGCTCCGCTTTACCAGCACGGCATTTTGCGCAAATGACTTGAAACAGGCATCAGTCCCTCTGTACCGGATCATATCTAACCAAGGGGGAAAAGACTGATGTTTTGCTCGCAGATATAATATCGCCTCCAGAACCCTAAGATGGTGCACTCTTTTACACGCTACGATCGACTAGCCAAGCTGATCTGCGCCACAACCTGCTTGTTTCTCGGCGAAGACCTCCGTAGTGTCAATTGTTTAGAATTCGGCAAAGATGCAGTCGACTGCTTAAAGATGCATCAGAGAAAATGTTATGCAATAGGCTTAAAACAGTTTAATTCATAAGCAACTGAGCTCAAAAATGGATGACAGCAATCAAAGCAGAATGGGAGTATGTGGGTTATCCCCGACGCCAGGATATTGTGGCAAATGCATAGACAAACGTAATCACTGCGCGCAACTTTTCTGGGAAGACAAAACCAAAAATCTGCAGAACATCGCAAAATCCAACACTGATAAACGCAAAATGTTGTGTAAACACTTCAATAGACTTCGTATGTCTGTGCAGGTATTTCCTTCGCTTCGGACGTTTGATGGCCCAACAAGGATGGTTAAGAAGCAGTAAACGCGTTGCATACACAAAATCCCTCCATTATTCGGATGATGTTGTTATCAGGCGTTCTCTCAGATTTTGTTATCCCACCGGTGAAGTTCATCTGTATCAAAGAAGAAGAGGACTTGCTGCAAGATCTCCTTTCGATAATTCTTCTCAGGCATTTACATTTATGACAAAACTTGATACAACACCATAAGCTATCTAAAACTGCAGTAGTAAATGGTTAGGTCACAGTTTAACAGAAAGCTCAATGAGCCAATCGATAGATCAGTCAATGCAATCCAGGGCTAAACGACACGAGCTTTCACGCCCCAAACAATGAAAGGCAAACATAACAAGAAAGAAAGTCAGTTTTCAGCAAATATCACAGTTAGTCATGGCAAATGTAGGTAAGGACGGCGTCAATCGTTCCGACCAAGGCAACTTTAAGGCTTGTAAAAGCGTCCTCCGTTTTCATAACCTCGGTTGAAGCAGGGTGCTAGCCATTGCTTAAGAAGTAGCCAACAGGCGCTTCCGGAGTCCTTTTGGATTGCGTTTAGACACGGCGTAGAGCACTTTAAAAGCGTCATCGGTCCGAAAATAATGTCCCGTACTAATCAGGTGTTCAAGGACGGAGCTGTGGGCATTCTTAGCTACTAAATCTTTAATGCAGAAGCTAAAGTAACTGCTCAACCATAGTTCTGAGTGTGTCCGTTCCATTCGCCCAAGCGCACTGGAAGCAGCATCATAAAAACCAGCGGAAACTTTGGCTCATTTCTTCTAGTGTTGCTTATACTAGGAGCAAGTTCCTTGAAGAAATAAATTTGATTTATAAATGCGGAAGCATGACTGAGCTCGCAAAATACCGTCTATTGTCGCTTCTTCTTGTATTGTCCAAGTTCATGGACTTCACCTTTACCGCTACGCTAATGTGGTATCTGGAAAACTACAACCTCTTTTCTACCGAGCAGCGCTTTTCGTCTACATCGTTCGTTTACATCGAATTTATTAATGTCAATGGATAGTTGGACCGCGTCAGCCGACGCTGGAGAGGAAGTTAGGTATCATAATTTTTGAAAGCATTTGATCGTGTTATACAATCCAAGATTTAGTATTAAGGTATCTGTAACGGTCTGTTGAGCGGCATTATTAACTTTGTTCTCTAACAGCAGTCGTGGTCAGAGTTCAGAGATCCTTATCTTGTCCCATAAAAGTCGTGTGTGCTTTGCCGCAAGAGTCATTCTAGAGCCATGGTTGTTTTGGTATTTATTAATGCCATGGCACAAACAATCGTTCTAACTTTCCTGCTGTTTTCTTACGACCTTAATAGTCGACGCAGAATTCATATGGATACAAATCACTATATGCCAAAGAACATCGGTGTCCAATCCAAGTTTAGTACTATTGAAGAAGAGTAAATGCAAGGTAATCTCCATACCGTAGCAGAGTACATACACATGCAGAAAATGGACGAAACTTCTGCAGTAATATTCCGTCGAACGTGGTTTAGATGTTCTGATTTAGCAAGTCTTAGGTTGTTCATGGCATTCGGGACAGGCCTCAAATACTGATAACTTACGCGTCAGGCTGTTGCGACGAGCGCTTGGAGATATAGGTACTCAGTATGTAAGCTCATTCGTAAGTCGAATACGCAGTTCACACCTGGCTCCCATAGCTGAAATGTAACCCTTATTCACTTAATCGTCATCAAAAGCACGTGCCCGAGTACGTCATTGAAATACGCATTCTCCCATACGCGCAGCGACTGAAACGTTTTGGAATCTTTAACGGATAATGAAACAGTGTTTTTACACGGGTAAAAATGCTAAAGCTTGACATATCACGTAGGATGGTTATGGTGAAGATACAAAAGATTAAAACTGTCAACAACCGTGTACTCACCACGCTTAACTTATTATAAACTGTAAGGCCACTATAACTCCATAAGAATGAGGACCAACTGGACGTTGGCAAAATCGGGCTGCTTCCTTGTGCACACACACACTAGGTGAAGGTGGTGGAACGTATTCTGGAAGCTTACCCTAAATGAAATCTATTATAAACCCTTGTGTTTAGCTACGGACATTGAAACATGTGAGATGGTGTGTAGAAATGCGTGCACGGTCACCGGCTTTGATCACCATCAGCGTGGGGGTACAAATGACTGATCGCCGGAGGGTATTCCAAGCTTTGAAACCGTGTAGGGAAGAGGAATTCGGACGACCTTCCATACAACTGTATTGAACTGCCATCTTGAGGTTTTGGCCTTTAAGATGGCTGTTGTTACTAAGTTCTAGTAAATAGCGGCACATGTGTTTGATAGCTCACGAAATCTAGTAAGTCAATATAACTTCCCCACGCGATCGCCAGTATTGTATGCTGACTGCCACGATCCATCGAAGCGTTTGATCAAATGGCCAATGCTACAAAGCTTAAGCTTGGTTGCCAAATTTTGGTATATCTCCAAGGCGGCGAGATTTCTCCTCAGCCATGACTGACAAATCCGTATTGCGCTGTCCACATGTGGACCTATGTATGAGCCTAGAAGCTGTTGAAAAATTGACGTATCGAATCTTCCGAATACACGCAGAAGGAAACCCACTGTTGGAAAATCCTTCTTGAAACCCATTCAGCCTGATCTGAACGTTCCAGACCGGACTTTAAAATGATGCCTAGATCTCTTTCGCCGGGAAACCTTTGAAGCATATGGTTACAATCTTATAATAACCGTAAGTGCACCACCCTAAATTTACCACATTATACCGAAGTAGATCCTGGATTCATGATGCGCAAACCCTAACCATATTTGCTTGCATCAGTGCACTCTCATCTAGTTTATTTAGCGCCCTCATGTACTTGATGTCCTGGGCATACTGCAGACAATGCGAGGTTACAAGACGCATAATATCTTTCGTTTGCATCATGACTAACTGTGCTCCCAGCACCGATCTCTGTGATATTCTGCTGTTAACTTGGATGGGATCTGAAAAAAATTCGCGCAAAATTTACTTCCAAGTTCTGGCACCCTAGGAGGGGATAAGTAATACCAAAGGGCTGGATATCTGCGAGCAGAATGCCGTCGCCTAACTGGTCTAATGCTTCTAAGAAGTTGTTGACAAACTACATCAACCCTTATACCAGTGCCTACTGCTACGATCCAGCTGGATAGTGCTTGTAATGCACGATCGATTTCGTCTGAAGCGATGGTGTTTTGGTGCAACGTAGGCAAATTATTCTAATTTGGCTTTTGGTGCATAAACATTAACGGCTTCCATTGCTTAAGAAGTCGCTGGCAGAAGAAGTATGGGACGTTAGTTGGTTTCTGCTTCGGAACGACTATTACCCTCGTGAATAGGAGTGATCATCCCGTGTGACTTCAGATGAATGTTAACAACTTCAAAGTACCTGTGCTTAGCAATTCAACAGCTTTTCAACACAGTTTCTTACTTGTAGGGTACCTGAGGGTTTTTGGGATGAGATGACACTTGCAGTAGGGTTAGTTGGCCACTAATCTCATGAAAATGTTGAAGTATATTGCGAGTAAAACCCTATTGCCGCATTCTTTGTGGTCCGCGTCAGTCTATCCGCTGTTTGGAGAGCAGGAATTCCTAGCTTCAACTTAGGCTGACTAGTACCAGTAGATACAGTATCTTATGATTCTAGGACGCAGGAAAGATAAAAATCGGATGGGATACCATTTTATTCTTGCGGAAATCTGGGTAATGGTTACTCTGGGTTTCATAAGCCATCCAGTTCTCAATGTTCGAAGCGATATTATAAATATGTCTAGCTGAGTTTCGCACCGCTATAACCTCGAGCGACCTGCTTCGAATAAACGTGACTACTTCTCTCTGATGGACAGTTTCAGCCGCTGATGCCTCCGTAAATAGATTTTCAAATGTTTGATATGTTGCTAGCTCTAGCCGGTGTCGCGTCTGCCAAAAAGACAGTTGGTTGTCTCACCTAGTCGAGCTAGTTTGAGGTAGCGTATAATCGTTGTTTGCATCAGAATTTTCCACGGGATTTTCTGCATAACAGATGGTTTCAAAGAGTTTAACTAGCTGATGTCTGCAGCCCAAGGAGAAATGGAGGGTTACCCTCTCGACCATTGGTCCTTCATTGGTGAATATCCGGTCCAGAATAGACCCCTTATCAATTTCCTTCAGTCTGTTTGGAGTGTAGACGTGGCCATAGTGCCGAAAAATGGTGACCACTTATTTTTAGATCTACCTTATACTATCCTCCATGAGTGGTTTGGGATTCTAGAGCGTGTATGTTGAATTTGCCAATAAAAGGAATGTGTCTATACTTCTTGTTTATCACCTGCGTCAGTGCGGATGCATTGTAGAAGTCCATCTTGGGCGTGCAAAAGAGAGGGGTAGAAATGACTGCCACCAAGCCAGTGCCATCGCCTCCTAAAGGTAGACAGCACCAAAGGGAATCCTCTGCTGTGTTGACGGTGGCTTTTATTGGCTTACATCTGAGGTCGTTGCGGAAGTACAGCGCCACACCATCCCCTTTTCCAGTGTGGTGGTGCGGAAAAGCGGACATGTCCAGCAATGCGATGATGTCACATAATTCTGGGCGTAGTCAAGTCTCTGCGTATAGCGTATATGTCACAAGCCTTTGAGCCTTGACGGAGTTGCAGTTCGGAAAGTTTACTTAATAAACCTTATGCATTGATTTAGGTACACCAAAGCTTCTTAAATTTCAGAAGACTATGACAATAGGCATATAATGGATGTGAAATTGTGCCGATCAATGAGGGTCCAGAAACTAATCGTTTTATGGCGGTTTACCAAATCACTATACGAATGCAATTTGTTTTTGGTGTCACCTGTACATGCAGTATAAAGTCCATTCTTAACTTTCTCAATAATTACTGGTCTTAGTGAACAGTTTTATGATGAACTGCTTTGGTTATATTGAGTCTCGGATATTGTTTCCGCGAGCTGCGCGAAGGAATTGTGTTGCGTGATATCTTCATTCTGCGGATTACTTTCACTGCTATCTGTTATGACTGAACCAATAATTACAGTATACTCGTGCTACCGTATTTGTATTAAGGCAACAGGAGTAACTGTGTAATCGATTGAAGTATGATGACACTGGTACAGAGAGCTTCACGGATGCATGGCCATTATTTAGTGTCAGGAGCACTGACTTATTCGTTGTTAGATGCCGGTAGCTCGGGCACGACATGAAGGGAAATGATGCTTTTGATAATCGCTGTGTGTTAGTCATATAGATTATTTTTGTCCAGAAGGCGTTCGCTCCATGGAAAATCCGGAAATATGCGTAACCCACACTAAAGTCCGCAGGCAGTAGGTCGACTAATATCCGTCTGGACATTATCTATGGATATCAATGTTACTGCTATTAGTCGGGACTCACCGTAGTGCATCGAGATTGGGTGTCTACTGATGCGCATTAGATTAGTCGACCTAGCCCCAATTTTTGATTCGTTCGCAAGAAAATCCTGCTGTTTACCTTTTGAGGAATTTGCGCTGGCTTTAGGATCACTAGTAGATATGAGTGACAAGATACTACAGTTCTCTCTGGTCTTCGGTGATTTTGAAGATACGAGCATCAGAGGAATTGCTGACAATTTTGCACGTTACACCTGCTCTTTGATCCGCGTTGTGTCTCTAAACGATGAAGCTACTGAAGTCGCGATTTGATTAAATCGAGCAGCAACCGCTACAATGATGGATTGGCCTTTGTAGAGATTAGGGTTTTGTCGGTCAATCGGATTTATATGTGTTGTCGATGGTGCAGCATTCGTTAAGTTGTGTAAGAGGAAGTGGTCTTTGTAGCCAGACATGCTTTGATCTTTTGCAACGAAGACTTTGTTCGTGGTCCCCAAGGTTTTTGATACAGCGTGCCAGTGGGAACGCCCAGCCCTTTCTTTTGGTTTCAAGGTAGTGGTTGATGAGACGGATGAGGTGCAAGCTGTAGTATTGTCGCCACGAGCGAAGCAATTTTCGCATTTAAAAGGTATCTAGTTTTGCGACTTTGTCATCGTAAATCTGTATTAATGTTAGTATACATTTTATCAATGAGACAATCGTACACTAAGGACAGAAGTAAACAGAGCGCGGTATACTGATATATTTCTTTAGCTCGGCTCGACTGACTGTGACCCACCTCGGATGTCAACGGCTGATACAGTGGGGACGTCCCAGTCGTACTTTTAATAATCTGGAATATGTCTGCTTAGCACAAAAATCTCGTTTTCGGTTACAGATGTTGTGACCATGGTGGCTCTATGACCGTTGTCCTAATGCGGGTTAGCAGCCCACCGCCGTTGTCTAGTGTCTGGTCGACGTCAGTTGACTGGCACATCCAGCTTCTTGTGTTGCGTCCGTGCGCCATACGATCGCAGGTAGGGCTGCTAGTGTAGACTGTCATCGTTCTGGGCAGGTTGACTAATCGTCCCGATTGAAAGGAGGAGCGGTAAAAGTTGACAGTTAAATCCCTGAGGTTTCGAATGGAAAGATAGTTTGCTTCGTTTCTGTCACATACGGTAATGAAATGCTACGAGTAAAAGCGTGAGCAATAGCTGGAAGACTTCTCTATAGAAAAAGCCAAAATCCTGGGTGGGTGGTTGCAAAATGCGAGGGATTTCGCTCTTGAATATAGGCGAAAACTTTCCAAAGTTATACATTTGGTAGAAACGTTCTTTGCCAAGATTCTCAGTGAAAATGATTTCAGTATTCGGATTTCGTCAAACCGAGATGAAAATGTGCAAATCCAACGACGCACGACATGATGTTACAGTGAAAATGAGCAAGCACTGGGAGCAAACATAATCCGACCTTTTAGTGACCTTATTTATTCTGCATGAACCACATCACTTGTGCCGCTCCGTACTACAACTCAGCAATATTACAGACGTGAAACAACAATACTTGGAACCAACGGACTTACAGACATCTGGGGCGCTGCAGAAATTCTGTTTCTATTCAGGTGTATCACCCTTGTAGCGCTGTCACTGCATCAATCGTTTCCGCACATACATTGTCAACTTTTAAAGTTCGGTCGGATGATGCGCTCACCGCATACATTTTCCTACTTAACGCTCGATCACCATTCTATTCTGATGATTTACATTGGATGCATTGACTGTCCCCCGTTGGTGCAGTGAAGCCACTGGGAGAGCAGGAAATCCAGTTGGAGCATAAAAGTGCGAGTAATAACCTGTCGATGGAATAACCACTTGAAAACAAGTCCGCTGGGGAGGGTACCATGTATGAATATATTAATTTGGTTGAAATTTTACTTAAACCTTTTGTTATTTTCCCCAGTTGCTTAATCTCTAATACTTACAAGCCGCCTCTCACTCCAATAATCCATTTGGATTTCGGTGTACAAAACATGAACTCATATATGTTGTAGGCGATCTCGTTGTACAGATTGCTCAGACAACTCAGTTGGTCGGTTAGTCGCACCGTCGAGGATTATGCTGTTTAGTTATATAACCAATATGGAGCAAAAGAAAGATAAGTCCTTAACTAAAATATTAACTGTTTTTATTGCTTTTTAGGCAGCCTAAACAGACCATCCATCGGGCTTACAAAGTAGAGCTCCCTAAGCCACATAAAGTCAGTGTCCATTGTTCAAGGCATTATCTGGTATCCAAGTATGCCTTAAAGCATCAGCATATTTTATTCAAACATTGGACATTCTTTGCTAACTACTGAAATCCCCAGCAATTATTTGTATTGCATCTGTGATCCAGACAACCGTCATTGAGCTAAAGCCACTGGTTCCGCACTTCGCAGGAAAATCACTTTACCATCACCGTAGACAAGAGCAGCGTATTTTCCATGATGCGATTTATCTAACTACTCTTTTGAACCAGTTAAACACAAACCAAGAGTTAAAGGATATAGAGAGTCTGCCCAACAAATGCTGTGTTAATACTGAATTTACTATTAGATTGGTTGAAGTAACCCTTAATTTGTTTTGGGTAGAGTTGCATTTGGTTGGAAAATCTAGTACATGCAAAGCTGAGGAAAACGTGTTTAGGAGATTGCTTACATAGCAGAAACACCGTAGCCCCATATTGGTACAAGTTATACGCCGAAGTCTTATCTAACTCACGCACAACACGTACGAGTGGTTGATGTGCACAGGCTGATTTATGCGAGCGAGCGCCAACATATACGATACCCAATCTACCAGCAATACCGTGTGTGCAAGTCACATTAGGATATGACCGGTTCCACTGCCCTGACACGAAATTCGTCCACAATCGGTGCCCATCAATGTCTGACGGACCACTGGTACCGTTCGGCCTCATTTTGAGATTGGACACAAAATTTTAGTAAAAACAACTATCCCACAGAGATGCTTGCGCCGCTCACGTCAGGCCGTCGCCTCTGTGTTCGTTTCTACAGCCGAACATACGGAACCCGTTATCGGTCTTCTCTAGCCATATGGCGCAGCGACTGCGCATATGTTGTCCGTACAATATTTGCCACATGCCTACTTACTAATCAGCAATTGGCTGATAGATAAAGTGTTAATCACTGTTGTTGATCGGTGAAGTAGTGCTTTTAATGTTGATCCCGGTGAATTTCATTTTGCGTTTGTTGTCCGCCATGTCGTACTCTAGGTCAACTATTCCGCTGCGATTCCATGTTACCTTGCGAAAGTTAAATGCATACCTTGCGTACATAATGGTGAAATTCAGTCATGCTGCAGTGAATTCATGAGAGGTTATGTGAGAATTTGGCTACTAAGAGTCTCGAGTGCTGGCTTAAGATTCTGTTAGATATAACCGAATAACTGACAGCTTTTTACTCATTCTCATCTTTTGAACTCTTAAGGCACAATACAAGATTTAGCTAGGTTCTTAAAAAGCAGTGTTATTCTTGCCAACGAATCCCTACAATGAATAAAAGGAGAAATTTACCAAGGATTTTTATTGAGAACCCATTCCACTCCTGTATCAATCAGCACTTCACCATTTTCTATGAAGATACTTGTATTAATTTTTATATAGGCCCAAATTTTCCTTAACCTGTTACACAGATAGACTTTTGCGTTGGCTTAACACCACATCATAGTTGTATTCAGACGTATTTTTATAGCAGTTGTACAAAATAAAGTGTTTACTGGTCCGTGTTACTTTAGGTTTGACCATTCAGCAATGCTTGCAAACTTTTGATAATACTTTGAGGTGCGCCTCAGAGTTATGGAGAATGAAACGTATAATTCCCTTGTAATTTATTATTATTCTTTAGTTAATCCTCACTGCTTTGTCGCGATGCCGCGGCAATAAACTTTCGCGAATCCATTATTCTTGTCCAATTTGTCATAAATTTCACGTCATGAAGTATTTAAGGTCCCAGGGGAAAGTCATGCATCCAATGCAAACACGTGGCTGCTGAATGATTGCAGATAGCCTATGGGCATATTGTCATCATCTCCATCGAGTGACAGTGACGTCGTTGGTAGGGATGTAGACGAAGGCGTTGCTCGGATGGTATTGACTTACACTCAGCTCTGTTTATATCTCATCGCTGGACAAGCAATGTGCTGAGAAATATTTACAATAACAATGGATCTCCCGTTTGAATTCTTTGCTGTAAATCAGCGCCCTCTAACGGTAGCAACAGGGTGGTTACCGTGCACCAACCTACCTAAATTTGTTTATGATTAATTCGTGCGTGATCTTGCCTATGGTAAGAGTAAACATCACTGTCCACATTTGTCCACCATGTAGGCTTTCTGCACCAGTCTGGCTCAGATTGATCGCATACAAATAAATAGTTGAAAATGCTGAAAATATGTCAAATTAGGATTAAAAGGATAAAATAATGCACATGTCTTGGTTTGAACCTGAAGTAAACCAAACGACGTTTCGGAAAGTCTTCGGTTTTTCCTGTCATTAACATAGCGACCGGCCTTTCAGCAAGGGCACTAATTCGTATTTAGCTCTCTAGTAAAATATCACGAACTCCCTAAAGTCTAACATCATATCTTTTAAGAAGGACAGTTAAGTTGTTCCAGCTGGCGAATGTGCAGTGGATTCATGATGTATAGAAGTGACTACAAACATTTAAATTTTGTGTAGATGCTACCTTACGGTTGCTTATGGTTCCGTTCGTACACCTACACCATTATTTATACATTTCGGCTGTCTTGCTTAATTCAACTGGTGTTTCAGTCAGGTAGATATCAAAATAGAATTCAATATGCCACATAGCCTCAAGTAAATAATTTTAGGTCTACAAGAACTCTGGTTATGCCAGATAGTTTCATTGAATCAATCGGGTCCTGCATTCCCAAATAAACAACTCATTCTCAAACTTAGGCCTCCATGGCAGCAATTATCTGAGCGTAAATACCTTATTCCCAGTGACTCGTCACCTGTGTTTTATAGAATCGAAACTGTCTCGCTCCTGAATTTATTGATCGTGACACGCAGACGATAGCCAGACGTTCAAACGCAGTTTCGTTGCGGTTTTCAATCTAATTTCATTCTTCCATCGTGTATATTATTAGACTAATTTAGAATTCACAAAACGGCTACGATACACCTCTCGATTTCAATGAAATCTATTGATCCTTAAAACATCATAAATCTGGCTACGGTAGAAGCCTCTTTATTTCGTTGATGGATGCTCACATTCCACCTGCTGGCTTTTAGGTCTGACCGATCTGTCACATATCGCAACTGTCAGTTGACACCTTTAACACCATTTCTAATTAACCGCGAAATTACAAAGTGCTGAATATAATCGCGCTTCGCCCAATACTTGTGTGCTTTTGAATTTCGATAGGGCAAGTTGAATTGAGAGCGTCTCGGTGCCAATGAAGGTACAACCACGAGCTTTAAACGAATTGCTACTGCGCTAATGAGAAGAATACAGCACCGGGTGTGGTGCTTTTATATTTCGTGAATTCGAAACAGCTCATCAGTACTCAGTGGCCAATTCATCATACCTACTTGAAAATTGGACACCATCGGTAAGTGGTGTCTGCTGACGACAATATATCTAAGTGCTATCCGGATTGACATTCAGTCCACTTGAACCATTGGCTGCCACAGCTGTTGTCCTACCATTTGCCCCGTGTTTACCTACATCAAAGAAACTCAATGTTCTTGTCAGTAAAGAACTGCATCATAGAGGAATATACGACGTAAGATAAAGAAGTATCTGTCATGATTAGATAGCTTGATAAACAGAGAGTTAAGGTATGTGT
The DNA here is from genome assembly GCA_944474145.2 of Dicrocoelium dendriticum. Classification (NCBI taxonomy): domain Eukaryota; kingdom Metazoa; phylum Platyhelminthes; class Trematoda; order Plagiorchiida; family Dicrocoeliidae; genus Dicrocoelium; species Dicrocoelium dendriticum. Next base: position 40,339,451 of record OX104071.1, read on the forward strand.
ATGCTTGCCAGATTATGTTTGGCTGCTCTTTTAAATCGGCCGTTGCCTTTTCATTAGATCATCGCGATTACTATATCTCCTGTGGAGATAACAAATTTCATTGAGCTTTTGACACGCGAATTGCGCTAAGTTATCAGAAGGCCTTTCGTAAGTTAAGAAATCCTCGCCTTAGTCACATGCAGCTTCGGGATCATCTAATTTTTGACACATGCTCTCTTAGTAGCACTTTATCCAGTTGTAAAACTTTGCGTTTTCATGATGTTACTTTAAAACATCTGCATTGGATATTGTAGGATGCGGGAAATATACCCACTGGCTTATATAAAACTTATTTTGAATTGGCTTGACTTGAATCAGTGGGAAATTAGATGTTTAAAATCGTAAAATAAATCATGCAGTCACTTTGAGAGCGTCTTCAACAAATGATAAGAAATTGAGGGCAGCGGAGTGAGCAAGTTTGGTGAACTTAATTGTAATCACAAAAGTTAGCAGGAGTAATTCGCCAATTATGGGCATTTGGGTTGCACGCATATTCTTGCCCATCCTTTTCAACATATAAAACTAGTTAATCATACTACGTGCATGAACCTGGCTGGTTGATAGATGGGAACCAGAAAATAAGAAAATCCTCGTTCGCAGAAGTCTGCACGGCAGAGATTTTGTTTTGTTTCCTTTAATTCGGGCTGGGAAAAATATTCCAGAGTCGGGCAACATCGCAGTTAGCTTTCAGCTCGTGAAGGTCGGCGGTCGTCCCCATGGCTTAGTGGCATAAGCTGCTGGCTAATTAGCGTTAGATTGTAGCAGTCATGAGTTCGATCCCCAGTGGAAGACCGAAAGATGCGCACCACTGATGAGCTCCATTAAGGCAAAACGCGCGGCTGGTGCTTTTCCGAATTGGTAGCTTACTTATGGGGCTTGGAATCTAATTGCGATGAACCAAGCTGAAAAATTTCATAGTTATTTGGGCAGATGACTTGATACCTAAGGGGTAGGCTATCGCTTGTGGGCATGGTGAAAAACAGAATACTAGTACATAAAAGCTTGACGATAAAAGTACATTGCTCAGATGCTAATCAGGCGGTTTGGTAACCTTTACCACTGGCCAGTATATTAGAAACGGTGGTGTGTACTGCTTTACACACATCGACTTTGTTGTGATTCTTTGTCGCTCCTCCAAACATTGACTCCAATTCCGGCTTCGAATTGTGGTGTACTAAATGTCGACACTTCTTAGCCAGTTGTCATTATCATTAGGGAGCCAGAAAGCCAAACGGCAACAAATGAATAGCGGGTCACACTTGATCACCGCGGATGTGTGTGCGCAGGCCATGGACACAAGCGATGCACCCCACAAAACCAACAGAAACAAAAGCACTGCTCGGCACACGACCTCCAACCTAAAGTGCGGAGTTGAGTGGAAGTTTTTTTTGTCAGTGCTGGTACATCCAGTTGATGCTGTTTGCTGCACTGAAGAGCTCCGCTTGCGCATTTGGTTAATAGAATATACAAGGCGTGTATAATCTCGCCAAAGGGAGACCAGTCGCTTGTACTAACACTGTGCGAAACGTTCAAGTATTATGTAAGGTTTTGTAGTAAACCCTAGAGATTTGATGGTCAGAATCAAGGTGTGAAGTAATAGATTTTTGAGGATCTTGTTTCGCCTTTGTAGAAAAAGGCAAAAATATGCTCAGGAATCCTCCTAGAAAGGTGCCTTGTATTGCAATGCAAGTATCTTGCACCGCAGAAAAGGGTACCAGCAGCAGAATCAACATTAAATAGTGGGGGCACAAACAATTGTTTCCTAGGAGCATTGTCCTTTGTTGGCATGCGTCGGGTTCTTTCATATGAATCTAGATACCTCGCCCCTAGAGCCTAGCGTATTTGCAAACCGGATACCCTCAACATGAATTTGCAGTATCAGAGACGTGCTGAAATAATTTAGTTATTTCGACAAGAATTTCTCGTAGCATTTACAAGGACGTAAAAGTACGCTACTTAAGAGCAGTGCTTCTATAAAAAGGCTGTTTGTGCACCAACTACTGAAAAGTGATTCTGCTGCAGACACCCTATCCCGACTCATGAAAGGTGTTGTGAAGACATACTTCGCGGCCTGATTGAAAATTGTGTTCTGCAACAAGCCAATGCTTGAAAATCCCTTGAAGGATTAACTGCCCTATCTGACCAGTTCGATTTTTAGTATTTTTAGTACTTTTGTTGTGCACAATAAGTGGGTAGAATTACTGGGCGCCTTCCGAAGAGGATTAAGGAGCATAACCTCTCCTGGTTCTGCAAAGACGATACGAGGTCTACAAACATCCCTTTTACGTTATAGCATGATTTTAGCCAACTAGCTTCTAGGGAATAGTTCCGATTCATACACTCTGCCCGTACGCTTCACGTAATATCGTCACAAGCAGCCCGTCTGCATTGCCGAGGCTATATACTTTCGTCATATGCAGTCGGAATTATGTGAGTTAAACAACACATACGTCCGGTACTAGTACAGAGGATAACGGACAGTGTTCCCCAGAAGTTTTCTTGCCACCTGAGCTAATTACTTTGTATTGGCAAGCTTTTATGTGGTGTTTTTCGGTTTCGCACCTTGACTGCAACCTGTAGCCTGACAGCCATCAGACGGTCTGCTCAAACAAATCCGATACGTATTTCGCAGCCCGAACTGATGCTAACTAAACAAAATCTGGTCCACGTAAACTTTTGGCTATGCTGCGAGTATTATCGATAAGCAGTTTCATGACCCGGAATTTAGTTGGCTTTGCTTTTATAACTGAAATCAGAACATTTGCTTTGTCCAGGTTCCCCAACAGAATGAAAAACTTACGCGCTTGAGTGCCGAATTTTCCTTCACGACCATACGTTTAATCCAGTCAAAAGTACTCAAGTTATTCCTTAATCAGTCTACGCGTGATCGAACCAGCAAATACTCTGTGTGGAACTTGAACAATATCGAAAGCCCCGTTATTACTGCTTCTCCGCATTTTGAGAAACTAGCATGTTTCTTTAAAAATATTTCTCCAACACTGTTGCGTATATAATACTTGTGACTCTCCTTTCTTATGAGCATGTTATTTCTGTCTTGTGTGCAGCCTGTTTCAAATAGCAATCTTATAACCCAAACTATCATGCATTCTATCGTAAAACGATCACCTTTGTACACTTTAGGTGACACAAAAACCATGTGCTTAATCGGATGTACTGAGAACACATCACAGTAACTGTATGTTACACTACCTTCTATCAAGTCCGGAAAAACAAATAGATGGCCAACCTTTTGCTCAAAATAAACGTACATATTTGTACACTACACAAAATGACATAAATTCTGTTGTTTTCCGTTCAACGAGAGGACTTTACCCTGTGTTCCTATCGACAAGCGGTTGACTTTGCTTTCCTTTTATTCGAAAAATTCACCAACGTGCTTACTGTTTAAATCCCACATGTTTGACCTGAGGCTTTTAATGTGCGTCACACTGTATCTCACCGAGCATTACACAGAACGCAGCAAATCCCAACACATATTCATACCAGCATGGTGTACTGTGCACACCAAGCTAACCAACTTGCCAATATCCGTGACACTTTGCTCACGGATCACACATAATTGAAGGCTCACTACACAGTTATGCGTTGCCGCCCAAACCACGCATTGCAAAGTTTGCGACGCCAGCAGTCGCTTGCCAGTATTATTGTTACTTACTTTAATTGCAAGCAGTGCCGTTTCAATTTGTCTGTTTCCAGTGTTGTTTGGAAAAACCGCACTTTTTAGGCTTTCCCATGCGGATTTGCAGCTTTAAACCTCCACCATTTCGAACCCTGCAATGCATCTCCTGCGTATTTTGTATGAACATTTCGGTATCTTGTCTTATCAAACTAAACATAGTTATTAACATATTCAATGATGTATTTGGCTGATGACGCGGTGTGCAAATGCATCACCTAGACAAGCCTACGCAACTATAACTATGCTTTTAGGCGTACGAAAGTAACCTCAGCTTGGCTTTAGAACAAATTATGTATCTGTAAACCCAAGTGTTCAGCTCCTTATAAAGCTAGTGCTGGTTAATTAGCCAAATAAGCAACCCATTCGCGCTTCTTCCTGCTTTAAGATGTAGTGTGATATAACACCTCGGGTTTATTCTTATCTAATCTATGAGGTAAAATCTAAGTAAAACGTCCAGAGACAAAGTTATTGTGAGGTTTCACTTACGTGCAGTAAATGCGAGTTGAAAAGGCTGAGAAAAAGAAGCGTAATATGCATTATATTTCAGTTATTAACTTAATCTTGTGTTACTGGTGTATGACCAATGTATAATGACTCATAACGCACAAAATTCATTGCTTGACAATTCCTGTAGTATGACCGGATTTGGTATCACAAATTGATTGTTTAGTCACACAAAAGGGATAACTCTGATTTGTGGTGACTTACCGAATTATTCACATATTTACATGTCCTTCTGCACCTCACTACGTAACGGTGTGAGCTGCTGAGCATACTGTTTGCGTCAATTTTCTTTCCAGGGAAACGGACTATTTCATGCAATGAAATAAGATAGGGTGTAGTCCAATCTTCTTTTAATAATTGTTAAGTTAGGGGCAAAAATAACGTGAGATGAAATAGAGTTTTAATTTCTACATCCACGAGGTGATGGAACGTCTGGTCGGCAATCAGGTCAACTGTGAGATGTGGTCAGTATGAACTTGTGGCCACTCAGCTTGATATTGCAGCTGACTTGCAACAGAGCGCGACAGATTTACTTAGGTATTGACCAGTTTTGTCACACAATAATAGATTCTTATTGCAGGCACCGGTATTCACTGCTGTACAAGCTTAGAGGCTGCAGTCTGCTTTGGTAGGAGAGGTGCAACATTCCTTTAACAATTTTCGTTGCCCTATGTCGCGCAGCTTCGAGCACAAGAGCAAGGTGGTTGCACCAAAGTCGCCAAGCTTTGATCACATAGAACAAGTGTGGCTTCATATTAGCGTACAACATTCGTAAAAAGATTGATGGGTCGAACTTCCGCAGGCAAATTTTAGGAGGTCACGGTGCTGACTGACTATTCTCGATGTCTTGTCAGCCTGTTTTCCAGCAGCCGAGGTCATCCTGCACCGTTAACCTGAGGTCCCTATCCTGCGTAGCAGTTTGCAGCTGCTGCTCACCATTCGATATTCATAAATACACTGATTGCGTATTATCAGAACTTTGCATTTTGTCAAGTTCAAGATGAGCCAGTTTTGGGATAAGTATTTGTAGTCGCTGACAGATATACCACTTCCGCTTATTCTATTTTCTCTTTCAATGAAGGCCGGCAATGTACCCACCTAGTGGCAAACAGCCGCTGTCGTACGATATTACGAAGCTGGACCCAGAGATAACGTTAGAAACTATCAGCCAATCAGCCACACTTACATTATTTGCAGAATGATTGAGAGACTAATTACCCTAAAAACAGTAAATTTGTCGCACAAATGTGGCCCGCTTGATAAGCCACAAGCTGAAATTCTGAAGAAACGTTATTGTGTAATACGTCACCTTGTATTCTCGACAATCTTACCCCCTCCTTAGACTGTGTGAATTCCTCCGTAGTGATTTTCATAGACATACAGAAAGCGTTGGATCGTGTACTTCACGATACTTTTAGCGACCTCCGGTTACCGTGATTCAAGTCATAATTTTCAAACCGAACGCAGTTGATTGGAATAAGTGACCAAAACTCACGGTCCATACCCGTGATGAGTGGCATAGTACATGTCAGCGTTTTCGGCCCATTTGTACTATTACTCTATAATAACGATATATTTAATGCAAAACACTACACTGTCTCATATGTGTCTGCTGACGACGTGAAAATCCTTTACATCTATGATTTTGCGGACATGGACAACAACACACAAAGCCTTGGGCTATGGTACGCCAAATGAGATATGTCATTCACTAACGAGAAGTGTATTCCCCTACTCTTTTGTTGTACAATCGCAACTACCACTAGACTTTGTGTGGAAAACCAATACCATGCAAACGTGGGTAAGACTTAGATCTTTACCAATTTTACTCAGTAAACTTATAAACCAATAAAAGTGAATGACGCAAAAAACCAGGTGTTGTTATGGGCTATATATCCTATATGTCCATAAATTTACACATATAATGATCCCTGAAGATGAGTGCAACTGGTGGTGGCTAACCTGCTTTAATGGCACACCGAAACACGGTTGGAAGGGATGGAAGCCTGGGTAAAGTTATTCAAAGGATTAGCCTGCATTGAAGCAGGTTCCCTATAGACGACTCGAAGGTTGGCTGCATTACTGAAACAGAATATTTAAATGTAGCTGCAGTTATAATTACTATAAACCACCATTTATTTCAAAGAGGCGACCAATCAATCAGCTTCGCAAAATAGTTTTGGAACAGCTCTGAAAAACACTAAGATATTTGATACGTCCCATGCGATCCGGTTGTACGAAATGATCAGAACAATCATTTGAGCTGTGCCTCGCACCGTGGAGGAATATACTCTTTATTTATTTATTAGGGCCGCGGGGTCGTTCATTGTCGTGTTGTCTTGTCAGAACTTGACTTCCTCTGCAAATAACAAGAAGTCTGACTGGTGATTCTTAACAAGTTCGTTGAAGAATTCCAGGAGTAAACGTTGCACTAGAATCGGTTCATGAGGCACACAACGTTTGGGGGTAACGTACATAAGAAAAATATGAATATATATCAGCGCGATTTCATTTATGGTGCCAGCCTCAATGTGAGATAACGGCAAGAGATGATACCTACATATGCAAATGTTTGAAGATAACTGTAAACTCACTCCAGTAATGGATGGTTTGTTTGGTGGGAAGCATTTGCTAGGCTGCTTTTTGTGGTAACATGACAGCCGTCACTGCCATAAATACCCTATCGGTCTTCATAGTTCGTATGAGCATTTTGTTTGTTTGGCAAAATTAGAGGTTCCGCGTTCGGAAATCATTGTGTGCCAGTGGGCATACATGGTAGCACCTAACTTGTACTGGCTTAGAGTACCAATAAATAGAATAAAGGAACTAAAATTCACAAAATATCGGTTTGCAGATAACACCACCTCACTGACAAATTGGTGTAGTAATCTGAGTACAAGAGTTTGCAAGCCTTTCCATTATTTATTCATCAGAAATATTCAGTAAATCAACCATCACTTTCTCTGTGGCAAAACTATTGTTATGCACATCAGTACTGCATGAGCGAAGCCAGCACGTACTTTAAATGTATAGTGGGGAAGATGGAGCAAATGTGCGCGATTGCCATGAAGCATTGTGTCACACAACTTCGTAAAGTTAAGGAAAAAGGGATTCGTTTTCTATTTTATCTAAGAACCCACAAAATTACATTTATTGCGTTTTTTCAATACCCACTAAAAACAGAGCACTGAGTGACAGCAGCGCTTTCACTCACAATATCAGCACAACTGCAAAATATCAACGTCAGATGAAATTTATTTCACAAAATTTAACTGTAATTGCAGCTGTCCAAATGAACGAATTCCACTTTAACCAATAACTGTTGGTTTTGCTCCTAGCAAACAACCTGAATTGCAGTGACTCCATTACGTTCAATTTGATCATAGACAAAAGTCAATTTTCTTCATGTTGACAGGGGCTGCTCTAGTGGCAATGCAAATGAAGCGAAATAATTTACCGGATGATTCATGGTGCTATAATTCAGCCGTTACAACTCGGTGGTTAATATGCCTTTTTTCGCACGTCTACTATATTCAACAGCATTAATAAAACATTAGTCCAGCTCAAGCACAAACCGACAAGGGGTTCAGTGGACACAGGTTTAACATTGTTCTATATTGCGATTGATATACAAACAGCATAAAATGAAATTCAGTGCTCTTCAAATATCTCGGGCATCAAAACACCACCGACAGTCTCAATCATGTTTTGTAGCTACGGTTATTTCAAAGTCTAAATAGGAAAATGATTATTTTCACAAAGTGGGTTGTCTGTGTATTGAGAGGGTATCCCTGTTCTCAAAACGTTCTACAATTTTCAAAAACGTTTTAAATAAGTGTGCATTGAACCCAAAATTTTTGTCATATATCGTTTAATTTCACACTGTTGATGCCGTTGACCTCCAGTGTCAAAGCATTTTACCTATGACTGAATTTTGATTAGTGAACTGTTGCGCTAGGACATTTATCCACACTGCCGCAGGAGTTCCTGTGGATTATTTTCATTGTAGTTTTCCATATATGCACAATTTTCATACTGCATTTTATTTCAATTATAGAAAGCGGGCCAAACTAAATACATTATATTACTACCCAGATCGTGCGTAAGACTTGGTTTTCAGTTTACCGCTTTTTCTTTCCGTTATGTTAGAATTACTTCGTCTAAGCTTTCTTTGTGGTTGGATCAAAAAGGTGTTATTTAGACCTTTTCTCGTTTTGGTAGAGTGAATAATTGAACCTTAGGATTTAAACGAAGTTGCAACACATCAAAGTAACTGATCTTAAATTCTGCCTTATTCATTAGTAGATTTTGCCCAATCACATAGCTTCATCATTTGAATCGTCTATGAACCATAGGTATAAAACTATTAAGCTAGAACGATTGTGCTTAGTCAACTGAGGGTTGATACATTTGCTTCATAAATTGCACTATGCCAGGAAGCATATTCTATGCTATTCAAGAAATCTACCTATTTCTCAATGATTTCAGTTATGGGGTGGACTATCTCGTATTGATGGGATAAAACAAGATTGCAACGCCTAGTGGAGTGCAGTATTTTGTGCGGGAACACCAATTATTCAAAGGCTTCAGCCACAGTTCTACTGATCGAATTGGCCAAGGTTCGCTTCCATGCAAATCACTGTCCACCTAGAGATTACGCGTCGCAACCCATTCATTCAGCATGGATTTCAAAAGCTCGTCTAATAAAAAGGCATCACTTAGAAAATAATTTGATGATCGCCCAACACACAACGTTTGGGACTGGCGCCTCATTCGATTTTGCAGTTACATTCGTAGCGATCTGAAAAAGGACAGAATGTACCATAACGGTTATGTTGGATTTCGATCCCAACAAAGAAGCCAGCGGTGATTGCTAGCGAAAGATAGACGGCGACATATTGCGTATGTGTTTAATAATCGTAGCAAGTACCAAATCATGTACATAGGTGCGTAACGGAACGTTCCCATAGTTACATATACCCACTTGGATCGTCTGTCTTGGTAAATGTCAGGCATTTTTGCAGATTTGCTTCAAAGACTTCAAGGTTATTGCAACTTTCGCCAGAATATTCTCGTTTTCATTGAGGATTTTAAATGTTTTTAAAGACAAGCAACCTATCACATTGTAACTGGCAGAATCCGCTTACTCCAAGACACAACAATGAAATTTAACCACTATATTAAGCGCATTTTGAATAGTTTTGCTTAGAAACAAAGGCATAAGCCCCCAACCACTAGAAGTCAAGTTCCACTATCAGATGAGTCCATCACTACCTGAAGAGTTCAAATCAGTATAAACTCTTTCTGTCCTGAATTGTAATACGGCAGTACAACCCCTTCGAAACCCTCTATATCTATGCTCTCTCAGTGATCGAAATGGTCGCGGTTTGCCTTAAGGCAAAGAGGGGCTAAAATTGAGATTGTGTCTGGTTATCCAGGCACACAAGGATTTGACAATACCGAAAAGGTGTATAATGGTTAGTATTTGTCATGCTGCAGTTTCCCACATTTCAGCTTTGTGGTTATTACGCATTATCTATTGGCTCTTGTGGTAGCAATGACAATTATCATCGCCGCTTGATTTGGACTATAGGAAAGGTAGAAATGTTTTGGCCTAAGCTATGGGTAATTAAGAATTTAGGTGGGAAACATTAGCCTTTGCTTTTGGTATACATAGCGTTATTACAACTTCAAGATTACCAAATTTATTCGCAAAAGTTTTTAATATTGTATTCATTTTATCAAAACGTGGGTGATTTCTAAGACCTTTGGTAGGAACGCGGGTGAAGATAAGGAAAAATATAGCGTATCTGAATGTTACGTACGCAACATTATGAGTGTATGTAAGCAGAAGGTAGGCGGTTTTTGCGCAGCGGTGTGATTTCGTTTTAAATCATCATGCTTCTTTCGAAATTTTCTGAAAAATACGTGACACGTTCGCCTGCGCCTTCAACCACGCCATAGCCTTTGAAGCGATATCCGATGAAAAAGGATGAAAACCTCCATTGAAACCATGTTCGCAATTCGGACATCATCGTTTGCAGGCAAACCCAGCATGGGTGTTAACATTAATGTAAGAAGAACAGATAATTAGCAAAGTCATAAATGAATAAGTCAAATTTTCTGTTATTCGGTTGTTTTCTTCAAATGTCTATTTCATTCTGGCCTCGGTGAAGCATTCGCTATTACTTCTACTAGGTTAGTTGGCCCAACAAATAAGGCTACCATTGCCTAAAAATTTTATAAATTCTAAATGCAATATTGATTTTGCCCGGAGGCTAATGTCATTCCAACTCCCTAATATGGTCAAGCCCACGTTAACAATTTGTTTTTAAACATATTTATAGAAAGCAATTGTTTCAATGGAATAATTCGAACTCTCTTCATATGTAATGACGTCAACATAGAAACCTAAATACATATCGCTAAAATTAAAAGGAATTACGACGTTATTTAAGAAACCTAAATATAAGCAAAATAGTGAATTTGAGGTAAATATGACAAACTATACAGTGGGTTTCCTTATAATCGCAGATAGCATGTATGGACTACAGAGGAATGCATTCGTTTGACCTGTATATTCTCGCTTGATTTTTATTGACAAACGATTTTTAGCTTGCCATGGGGCAGTGTAGGTTTTCGCCTCAGTGAACTTGATGTCGGAGGCTGTAATAGGGATCTGATTGTCGTAAAAACACGCTTCCATACGTACCGTTTGTGTAAAATATAGAGTAAAATATAGAGGCCGTCAATGCGAAAACAAAGTTTATAGTTTTTAGAAGACATAATAAAGTGCGTCGACAGAACTTTGATTCCTAAACTGTGATTGTTCTGCTCGTTGACAATACCAATTTTTAGTGAACACCGCTGTAGCTAGACATCAATGAAAATGTAGTAAGGTGTTCTGCGTCCCACGATTTAAATCAGGAAGATGCGCTTGCTTTTTAAAAGAGATTTTTACCAGATAATCCTAACAATATGGGCTCCTTGCATTGGTGCGGAAGATTGAGGAGCAAATTTAAACGTCTTGTTGAATATTGGTTGGAGAGCAAATGCTAAACTGTATCATCATAGCTGTTGATATAAGGTCGTGGATATATTAATATGCATATCTCAAACTAATATAATTTTATTCAAATAAACGTTTAACGCAAATGTTGTAAGAAATCAGAAATAATGAAACATACGTGAACCAGTTACGACCTTTACGCTTGCGTCGGCGCACATAAACTTAGGATGTGATACAAAATTGGGCGACGAGGGCCATTTTAGAGACATAAAAAGATCTGTTTAAATATGAGCTTTTAACAAGAACAGCTCTGCCCATTCTCCTTTTGTGCTTGTATGTAAGTTAGCCTAAACTTTTGCGTAATGGGTAGAATGGTTGGCGGCATCCGGTTTCGGATTTGCCTGTCACTGTGGCAAGCCACAGGACGTCTGCGCCTACAGAGGGACCATGGGTGGCTTGCGCTGCACCACCCACATCTCCAACCACATACCCCATATCCAGTGTAAACCCGAAGGAATAAGACGGGGAGGCATGCGGATGGGAACCACGTTTCATCAACGGAGCCGGCCCACACTCCTTCACAGGCAAACACAAGCACGCCGTATTTGGGGAATCAATTGCACACAAAGCGGTAACTGGACCGTGGTCCGCTCCACACTGAGTGCATGGAACCGCTCTTTGAGCCTAGCACGGCCACAAGGACCGTGCACCCCGTCCCCTCCAGCGACGACCAACTGTCTCCTGGAGCCAGTATGAACGATGTAGTGGGTAATAGACAGGTAGGCACCTTGTCAACATACACATCAAGCGCAACCATACCAGGGATATCAAACAACACCCATCCACTTTAAACGACAAGCTGAAAGAAAATAAATCCAATAATGCATACAGATACGGTGGCATAACTCTTCGCTAAATTACCATATGAAGTAATTTGGTTAGCAACAAATCCGTGATAAGTAAGAAATGTCCACAAGTTACTTAAAATGCTACAAACGCAACAAAATTACCGAAGATAAGCGCAATTAGTGTAAGCAACGTGGACAGTTAATAGAACATTATTCAGGGAGGCAGAACAAACTAAATAAGCGGAATGAAATTTATCCAGCTTAAAAATACCTAGTTTAAGTGTAAGTTGGTTTAGCCCAACTGCGGTGAAGAAGCATCAAGAATGCAACATCAGCCTCAGCATGGGGCACAATGGGTAGAATAAGCGGCATTTTACACACATTTAGTTAGCTAACTCACGAATTTCCTACTTTACAACTCCATTTTTATGACAATAATTACATATTTGTTTGGACTGTTGGCAATATCTTTGCTATCATTGACGACCCGATATTAATAGTTTGCCCATCGAGATGGAGTGGAATGCGTATGGCTATTCGTCCAGTTGGAAAGATGATGAAGAACAACGTAACGAAAACATTTCACATTCAACTACTCATGTTAGAAGGATAAATCTTTGACACTTATATAACTGATGGGCCTGGTTTTACTCTCTTGATCCTGAGAGTAATACCTGAGGAGCGTTTGTAAGCCCAAAAGTCTTATCAGTCCTTCGGGAATCAAAAGATCAAACTGCACTTTAACCAAGTACAAGTATGTAAACTGGAAAAGCTGAATTTTGACAACTTCACATAGCTTTATTATGTCGGACCTGCTTCCGAATCCTTGGCATTCAATACACCAGTTTCGGAATTCAAATACATTTCTTTGGATAGGCCACACCTATGAGTACTGCATCAAGTGTGACCAATGGTTTAGTCGGCATGTCTTATCTACCGATCGTATATTATTTGTCAGGCAACCGGCAAATGTATTCAATTACTAGGCGGCTTACAGAGAAGATATGCAAGGCTTTTTTTTCATTAGTGTACAGGGTGATCTTTGTTGAAAACCGTAAGCTTGAATGCATTAGCTTGCAAACTGTATCGGATAATACTTTGTAACTCCATTAGACCCACTGAATAAGCATCACGTTGCTTCAAAATCACCCCAGTTTGTAGGTTACTCTTCTACGGATATCTGTGTCCTATGGCTCATTCACGGATGATGCTCTTCTTAGTTACATCTTGGCATAATTCTTTGTAGCCTTGAGGCATTTAAAGACCAATAGACTAATGTCGATAACATTCATGGTGGTTCTGTTCACAGGCCACCACACGCCATCTGTCGTCAGTATTCTTAAAGTCTCCCGTTTTAGTCATTCCATATGAATCAGATTAGTTGCGCACCACCTAAGCTGCTTGGGTCGTTTTATTCACATACACTACTTAAACAATGCCGCAGTTACTAAGAAAAAAGCTTCGTATGTTCACGTGCTTGTGTCAACATCAACAAATAGCATACTGCATCCTATGTTTGTGTGCGTGCGATATATTGCGTGCAGTAGCATTAGAGGCATTGGGAGTTGCCATTCTTGCCGGCGTATGATTTTGCACAAGTGCAGTTGCTTAATTGAGGATACGTTCGCCGCCAATTTTAAAGGTGTCGTGTAAATAAGTGAAAATTCGTCAAGCTTTTTAAACCTCAAGTCCATTTTAACAGGCTTTTGCCAGGATCTTTAAAACGCGTGTCAATTAAATGTACTATATTAAAGTACACGTTGTGGAAGTGCTGTGAATAAAGGTAATGTTTAGAGTTGAGCCGGTACCAATATGGAAAATAATCAAAGCAGACAAAACATACCTCTATTCAACCTATAAATTTATTTCTAACAAAAGTTTAAAAGGAACAGGTTGTCTAACCAAAGATAAGTTTGGTATTTGCATAACTGACTACCATAATTGCAGTGAAATTGCTTGTGTGCATTGGCGGAATAAAATAGGCGGCACTGAAATAAGGCATATTTAATTCGTTGGAATCACTCAATTATACCCACAGAGATTACACAAAGCCTGGTTTCGGAGGCAAGAAACCAAGCAGTTTAAAGGAACATACATTAAATGTATCAAGCATCATCACCAACGAATCATCTCACTTATCCCAGAATTTTGCACAGAAAGCAAGCTCGAATGGAAAGCCAGAAAAAAAGGATATCTTCGAAAACTAGATTCACAAATGAGTTAACTTCAATTAGTTCTAGAGCACCAAGAGATCAAAATTATCATATTCTGATATAATTACATAATTGTGTTGCTCAGATTAGAAATTGGCCAGCTTCCCTTGCGCAACAGGTTATGTAACAAAGAATTTATAGCTTTGAATATTCTGATTAACCAAGATAGTCAATGGATCAATTATACGGTTACCTTCTGCATGTACAAAGAGGAAATGTGGAACACATGGTGTCAAAATCCGCAAGGATGCGCATTACAAAGAAGGCCGGTTTGCTTCCATCTAATTTATGTATGTAGTCGAAAGAAAGAGATGCTTTCCGATAAGTTCTAAAAGGTTGTAATTGGTGTGTAATTCACACAAGCGTGTGATAACCTCTAGTTTGACTAACCGTACCTATGTTAATATTCAGTCCCAGGAAATCTGCATTGAATGTCTACAAAAGGTATTCAAGCGTAAAGGCTACATTAACGGTTTTTTACTAAAGAGTACATGAAATACTATGAGACAGAATTTTGCGTGGACTAAGTTTACTGGTTTATACATGCCCAGTGCGTGGCTACTGGCTTATAGGTTAGACTTTTCCTTAGGAATCTATAACGCTTTCTATCTGTCTCTACTCTTATTTTTAACCAATGAACAATACGTAAATGTTTCACTAGGGGGTCGCTTATGGAAGCAGGACACTAAGAGATACCTATTCATGGATCTTTAAATAAACCACGATGAGAGTGGTTTTCATCGCATAGGAAGAACCCTACGGTAATGTAATAAATATAGCGTAAACCTATGTTTCTTAACTTCAGCAAATACCTATGTACTACGGCGGCAATTACATGATACGACGCTTTCAATATGTTATGCAAATACACGGATACCAAAAACAATTTCAAGGATAGCAAAGGGTGTCCAACTACCGGGTTCACTACAAACTCGTCAATGCAATAGTCAGTCTCATCAGAGTCTACAACGGCTCAGTGTAAACACAGCTATTTGTTACATTTTAGCAGTATTTGACCAATAACAAGCAATAGAGTTGGCTTGCGGTACTTTGATTACCCGAATAGCAGGGAACTGATGCCACTCATTTAGATTTGGTCGCCCCATCACAAAACCCCGCTATAGTGTTAAGGGAGAGGATTTATATACAAATCGCAAAATTCTGTTTCGCTAGCTCCGTAATATGGTATTCATCAGCACACCATGTATATAAAACCACCTGTTTGACAAACGTCTCCTGGGATGAATTTCAAATATTAATATTAACGAGTGAGGAGAAAATCTTATCTGTAGTCAGTTGGAGGAAACCAGTGATAAGTGCACATCGCGTGATTATGTGGGTAGATGCCCAAAAGCATGGGCTTTAGACGTTTGTCCCTATACAAAACAAATATGAAGGATATATTGGGAAAGATCGAAGAGCAAAAACTGTGACACAGCTAGTCAATTCGAATAGGCAACAGGAACATATAGCAAACTCTTAATCAAAGAGGCCATCCAAACTATATCTTGAAAGTGGACCACATTCTAGCTGGCGCTTGAAACAAGATCCATCCAATCTGCACAAACAAGTCAACTTCATCTGGCAATGGACACGCTGACTTCTCCGAATACCATACAGAAAATTTTGACTGGTCCACTTGGGGCTTACATTTTACAAGGCAGACAAACAACATCGTTTACTTTGGAGTGAAACCTCTTGTGATGTAGGCTGAATAAAGAAACATCCTGCTTTTCTAGACATACATCTAAGATAACGAATGGTTCGCGTTTAGCTGCGGTACACAGAGCTTGACTGTTTCCATTGTTATCCTCGACCGCGGACAGGTGACTACTCAGTAGAGTCCAATCCAATTGTTTGCAGAGACAATTCTATTAGATAATACTTTTACTGCTTACAGACTTTCCTTTACTTATTAGCGCAAACTTAGTGACTGGTTTTGCTGCTTTCTAGTCATTTCCTCAGGACATTTGTGAAAGAGTTGCTTTTTTAGATAAGTAAGAAAACTGCAGATGCTAATGTATTATATTATGCAATTCTCGCGTAGGAAAGCTGAAAATTTAGCTGCAAGATTCTGGAGCTTCGCTTCTTTTTCACGGTGTTATATTCTGACAATAATAAACAAGCTTCTTTTATGCTACTAGCCATTATTGTTAACTATGCAGGTCAGAACTCGCGCTTTGCTTCACAATTCGCATATGGCTTAGCCAATGATTAACCAAGTTACTTCCACAAATAAGACCCACTTTAACAACATGGATGCGAAAGCTGCCATTTCGCTGGTTGGTCTGGAAGTCAAACCATGATTGCTGTCGCCCCATTATTTGGTTGCGCCAGTTGTTTTCGCCTGTGATAATACTTCATTCTTCAATCTCAAGAGTTCGCACATGACCACCAATCATAAGTGCCCATGCACCCGATTTTATGTACTGCTTCATCTCAATGTCAAATACGGACTATTATGTTCAAAAGTGACTTTGTACGCTTCGAGCACACTGCATACGTACCTAATATACGGCACAATTCTGGTGCTGCAATTGAAAGGACAAGCAGCTCCAACAATGTAATTTATGCATTAACGCATGCTAAAAGGTGTCTGTGTAAACCGCACGCACACAGAGCTACAAAACAAATTATTGTTCTTTGCAGTAAAACTACATTTGACGACGACAATATGTAACAATAATTATCTATTCTGGACCTATATTTACCATGTTATTCTATATGGCGAATGTGATTCTGTGGCGGATAGAGTGCGAGCAGGGATATTCCCTTAACGAAATTTCAAAACTTTGGGCATTCCAGGTATATATCAGTATTATTATAAACTTTGTGGAAGGGAATCTAGTTATAGTCATCAAACCAGCTGAGTCTACCAAATGTTTGACAGCTTTAACAACGTTTTTGGGCTTATTTTTATTATTTTAAATACAATTAACACTAATGATCTTGCAACATTTCCGGTCCTACCATACAGAGCAAACCAGCAGAAGAAACCAGCTGCGTGTGACGAATGGCGGTCATTTTACTAAAGGTACAGTAATCGAAGATCTCAGTTATCATGTTATCGATCGAGCGGTGGTAACTAACTCATTATGTGTGCCATACCTGTAATTAAGAAATCAAAAATAGGCGTCATTGATAACTGCTTTTTATATAGTTCTTTAAGATCGAATGTCATATTTCTCCCATTTTGTCGAAATATAAGTAAATGCTAGCCAAGTAGCAGGATTAATCTCAAATGAACAAGAAGCGTGCCTTTCCGATGAATGATGCATCACATCACCAATTACTAGAAATGTCATCAGTTGTGAGCGATAATCAGCTTCGTTCCATACACTGACGCCAACAAGTGAAACTGAAAAATTTCTTGCTTTAAATGTGTAAATTTCAAGTGTACTAAGCCGTTTGTTCATTTCTTTTACCACATGATTTCATGTGTGACACAAAGAAGATTAACAGTTTAAAAAGCGTTAAGTTTAGAACATAGTAAAAACTTGATAGCTGCGAGAAATCAGTGACATCTGATGTGTAGTCAGCGACCTACAATTATGCATTAGCAATGACTGAAGACTTTGGTTCAAACAACCACAACATAAATGGTGTGAAGCAGGTATCCTTGGCATCCTATGGTTACGGTACCTATTTGCTGACTTAGAACCAACGTAGTTTATTTACTCCTGTTTGATGATCCTATGGAATGGTATAAAAATCCACATTTCGCTCTCCCCTGTGTTCTTCGTCTCTCCAGAGCCCTGACGCTACACTTTACAGACCACAAGTCAAATTTCAGTGAGCAATGGCCGCAAACGTTTCAAAAGCATTAGGCTGATTTGGTTAATTTACAAATAATTAAGGTAGAACAGTCCTACTTTTACTCCCGCTTATTTGGAGTTCCATAAAAAATAACATCCTTTATGATGCCAACGGTATCCATTAATCGGGAAAGCGGATTAGACTATAGTAGTGCGTCATTTGAATTTACTTCACTGTTGGTACAACTGCGTACCGCGCAGCTGCATCTAGTTACTTATCTTTTAGTGTCAAGTGGAAGATTCCGAGTTAGTGTATTGCATAAGGGAATTGAAGTACTACATAAAAGTTGTTACGGCTCTGCAAGTTTGTGTACATTTGATTGCATGCTCACGCAATTGTAAACCAGCAGAAAGACGTTATCGCCTAACTATAATCTAGCAACTCTTCTGACAGACAGAATGTTACCGTTTGTAATAAATCTATACTAGTGAAAACCCTATGGACAGAGGTTAGATAAAATTGACGGAAATGGGTAAAGTTAACGTGTTTAGCGATGGTTGCTGTTTGACGAGTGGTGACTAACAACTGACCACGGACTACGAATATTACTTTATTGCTTTTATACAATGAACGTAAAATATTTATTTGTGACATGGATACGCAATTCTGAACAAACATGTCAATCTGTGTAGGGCGATCGAAAAATGCGAAATTTTCACAAACCGGAGATCTTAATCAATCTGCGTCTGTTTTTGTATAACGTTGGGCCGGTTCACGACGTCTAGTGATTAATTGTCATATATATTATATGCGTTTTTATATAGACAAAATAAAAGGCAACGGCTACTAGCTGTACTCTGATAGCAGATATTATCACCAAGATGGACCTAAAAGAGTTTATCGGAAAAGTCGGAATCATGGCACTCACAGTGCAAAGTATTTAACCCACAACTCTATGCTGTTTATTAGGTGACCAACTGTAGAATACATGACTGACGAATCAGATATGCCTAACATTTGAGTATATATTCATGGCTGTGTATGAGATGCGACATATACGTAGCGCCGAATGAATACAAAACAGGTGGTTGAATCTTCGCCGAACTCCAGCTAAATCGGTACAAATTAGCTCTACTGGGTAACTGACCTAATCTTGAGTTTTCAGAGAAGTAGTAAATGGCCCATGTCACCTTTTAGTAATATACCTCTAGCATAAAATCTGAGTAGGTGCAATCAAATAAAATGTTAACAAATGCAGTCACACTCATTTCGTTCAAGTTGAGAACAGGCAAACTAATTCGATGATGCTTTGATTAAATGGAAAGTCAACAAATAGGTGAAAAAGAATTTTGTTAAGTGGATCCACGATTTTACATTATGAGACGATTTATTGAACTTCAGCTTTTCTAGAGCAATATGCATCTAAGGGTATATTTCCATGCTTTAAGTTATGACATTGTTAAAACAACGAAGAATCAGAATTGCATGTAAGTGTAGTGATCCACTCCTGACTTCGTTAACTACTAACTAACCTGATTATTGCTAATTTTAAAAGCCAGTTTAGATCAAATTTATCGAAGCAGATGGGCCTCCAGTCGTTGGTTTGCGGACGTTTAAGGATGCTCCACAAAAAAAGAAATATCGGGAGATGTCTTACTTCGACATTAAGTGTTAAATTATATCTTAATGTCACGGATCCAAGGCGTCAGTCCTTCCCATTTTGTAAGTGTGCATTCAACTAACCTATCTCCTAGTGGTTTCATTGTGTGCCACTGTCGATCCCACGCAAAGAACCCAAGTGGATCCTCTCAAATTTAATGTTTTATCATGGTGCATCAAAATCGAATTCTACTGGGCGAGGACGGTGCTTACGAGTAGATATCATGGGATTACGGCTTAACTTAGGAGAAGTCTGGAAGAAGCTTCAGAGTGACTGTTATGGGACATAAATTTCTCTCACAAGGACGGCCAATGACACACCAACCGGTTGACAAGGTGCTTCAACAGTCACCACAGAGTACACTAATCCACCATTCGTACCATAAAAGCAGAAATTGGACAAACTCAGCGGTGTGTTAGTATAAATTCGAATTTATTTTACAAGAAAATATTTTATGTTGTAGCACACAGTCAACCCTTACAGCAATTTCTACCATTCTCAAAACTGGACGGACTTCCGCTTACTTTGAACATCACGATTTAATGCTCCGGATTGACACTAAGTTAGCTCGTTGAACTAGCGGTACTTTATCCAGTCAAACAACACTGGCTCGCTAGTTACTCTTCGATGGATTTAATTTTACATACTTCTATTTTCTTCCAGTATCGCAGATATGATGTTTTTATATATACTGCATAACTTTGCCCTATAGTAAGTCTCTTGCTTGTTTCTGCATAGGCCGTGAGCATGGTCTACGATTTCTATCTGCTTTGTCCATCCAATTCACTAGCCTTATGTTTAAAGTCTGATTCCTTCCATCCTAGTCTGAAAGACGGACATCAAATCCGGCCATTTTTAAAAATTTGGCAAGCAATAAAGTACTTGGGGTTCAACTAGTGCAGTGTTGACAGCAAGATTTGCAGATGTTCCTTGGAAAAATTACACCTTTCTGTATGAGTACCCACACTGTAGTCCCAAATGACAGTTATTAACTGTCAATACCAAAATAGGTGAACCCAGTGCCACTGCGACGCATAGCTTTAGATGTCGTGATTCAAAACACTAATACCTGACGCGACTTTCTGAAGTTTTGGTTTACCATCGGATTAGACAAACGAGTACAAGTTTGCTCGAAAATCATGTTTACCTATACCTGCAATTAGAAGTAAGCGGAGTTTTATTGCCATATGAAGTACTTTATTACCATCAGCCGTGTGCTTTCGCTGAAGCAGTTAAATGGAAGACTCTGCTATCCAAGTTAAATAGAGTTCCTACACACCTATTTTCATGTAGGACGCTTGTACCTTCATAATTGGTGTTAGAATGTTTCAAAGTTTTTCTGGCGCAAGTTGTTGGCGGTATTTCTCAATCAGTTGTTAAAAGCTTCTTGGGTGCAGTTGAAATCCTACTAAGTTCATTGCAGTATGATGCTGATCCTCAAAACCGGGCTTTTGAAATAGTCTTTTTGTAGACGAACAGTAGCAGTCAGTTGCTGCATCCTGGAGGCAAAGGTTAACCCTTTTTATCGCATCCTTGCAACCTATCGCTGTCGTCCAGTTACGTGTAATACCCTTGAAACCTAGGGTCCAATTTGAGGCCTTTTATGTCACAATCTGCAAACCGCCAATAGCATAAGCTGATCTGCCAACATTATCTGTTTCCATGTTCCAGCCTATTGTTTCCAAGATTTTCTGAGTCAAAGTGTCGCTATACTGATCCCTATTCTGCTCCTTTCTTAGATTACGGATGGAAAGTTTAATAAGAAACTTGGTGGTGGAAAGCGATCATGATTGACAGTTTTATTCTGGCAGACGGGGTAAATTAAATGCAGATTATATAGCTGTGCGAATACAGTATCTCAAAGAAAGGAGCTGGTAGGCTTAGATCCATGTTGCTGCATCACAATAATTCTTGACGCACATGTGAAGTAACGTTTGTTATTAACTCACAAAATTTGGTAGTGCAACTTTCTACTAATCACTTGCGATGAGCTTTCAAAATACATGCTCCGCATGCTGAGATTCTGGGAATTCATTACATTCTGAGATTGATTTTGCTCTATTTTCTCGGCAGACTGTTGCTGTATTTCACTACCCGGCACTGGAAGCATAGAGGGCGAGTCATCGAAATACAGGCTAAGTATCACAGGCTTGTCCTAGTGTTTGCGAGTACTACTTGGTGCTCATACTTGCAGAAGCTGCATCAGCATGGTGAAGTTGCCAATATGTAATTCATATGGAGTAATGATTAGGCTGGCGCGAAACCGATGATGCGACAGGGCCTGCAGCCCTAGTCGCCTGTATCGGTCCTCATACTTCATGCTCCAAAAATCGGAGATGAACATGGTAGGGACATAGTAAACATTTCTCAGATTTGCACATCGCCATGGGTGCTTGGACAATAGGTGGGTGAACCGTAATCTAGTATTCGTTTATGATGTAAGAGGCGAGTGATAAAATCATCAGAACAAGTACAGCGGATGCGTCTGAGCGCCCAAAGCATATGAAGTCTGTTTACATACGGTTCATTTGTGTTGTTCAAAAACTTCAAATCGCGATCTCAATGTACGCATAAATTATGTACAGGAGATATATGAGCAGAAACAGTTAACCATAACTGAGGATTATCTGCTATATCTTACTACTACACCTTGCAGCGCACTCGGCTTTAACCCTTCTCTACTTCCCTTAGATTCTCCACACAATCTCACACTAACATTCATTTAATTGTTGACCACTAGCACTATGCTTTGAGTTGCATTCCTCATAGCCCACATTTTGAATAACACCATTGCAGCTTACAATTTGGCAATTTTCCTCCAGACACCTATGTAGGCAACACCTCAGTTCACGGAGATCCCAAATAGTTGGGGACTTACTCGAAGAACAAATTCTAATTCTCCAATATGTCCTTAAACTTCTCAGGTAGATACAAGACTACATCCGCCCTTAACAAGATGATTGAAGTTACTGAATAACGCTAGTCCTAAATTGAACACCATGCTCCTCGAACCTTGCTTAGTTCCTCGAATATCGTATTTCTTTTTGCAGACACACTTTGCCAATAACTCCTTCAAAAAGCTAGCATATGACGAATGGCTGTCACAAAACAAGGCGCATTGATTATGAAGCCGAAGCAAGCAATTGGAAAAGGGAATAAGATTGGAAATTACGGGGTCTGGAAGACAGTCGGACAGCATGCGCTGCTACGATGGTCCGCAATGTGCATGCTCAACGTGAACAAGTTGGTAGTTGTGGGTGCCTTTGGAATATGCGCCATACATGTCAAAACAGGAATTCAGTCTCTGTATAGTGTTGGCAAGCGATCACCCTGTGAAAAGCAACAAGTGTCTGCATAAGAAGATTGCGACGTGGCGGATATGACTTACCACTAAATGGAGTCAATGCCCCACGTGTCTTCCTCGAAGATAGTGTATACCGGCAAGCGATCAGAACATCGGATTCTGCCTTTTACTTTGGGAGGTTTGGGTTCCTTGTTTGTCGTATCGCCATCGGAAAGCCCCATAAACTGAATGTTCAGTCAACGGCTCCCAGTGGGTGCGAAACCCTTATCTCGCCCTGTTACCTTGTAAGTTAGTCCCTTTGGTCAAAGGCTCGAGGCCATGGTCTCTTAAGACGGTCTACCTATTTCCGCCTAGGAAACCAGGTAGTATCTCGCCTACTGACGAACCATGTAACTAAATTTAACAACAGTCGCTCGTAATGCTAATGGATTTCTCATCTGCTACTCCTACTATTACTTCGCAATCCCACGCCACATGCTTAGCAACAATGCCTCTGCATCATCCTACCTCGCTTTCATCTAACCCCTCGTCTATGAACAGCATCGCGCTCTCTGATTAAACTGTAGCTATGTTAAACACCCACCTAAAACCGAAGTAAGACAATCCCAAACTCTCCCCTCTTTGCTGTTTAAAACCAAAACCCAATTATCTTTGTAAGCTATCAACGTCCGTACTCTAAAGCAGATTGGACAACAAGTCTGTCTCGCACGCACTCTGGAATCTCTTGCACTAGATGTGTGTTGCTTATTTGAAAACCGACTTCAAGACTCCAACGCAGTCTACCAACAATCTTCACCCGTTCACCCATACACCCGTTTCCTCTTTCGTATTTATGGCGACGCCAAGCCACTGCAGCTGGAAAAGATGGTGTTGGCATCGCCTCTATTTCCAGAGCCTAAGCCGCCCTTCTCGACTGGATGCTTATCAACAGTCACCTCTGTGTAATGCGACGCCAAGGTGCATCCAAAGTTACCAGGCGTCGCGAAGACAAACGCGCTGCTTTTGTTATCTCCGCCCATGCGCCCACTGATTGTAACCCGGATATAGTCAAAAGCCTCTTCTATCAGAACCTTCAAGACCTACTCCTAATGGCCCTCAAAACGGACAGCATGGTTATGCTGGGGTGTTTCAACACCCATATTGGTCATTTGCTAGGAAGCGAGCGACATTTTGGAGGTCCACATGGACACGATAAGGATCGCATGGATAACCGAGAACGGCTGCTCAGCCTATGATCGAACCCCAACTTTACCTATCCAACATGAACTTCCGCCACCCGAGACGCCACAACGCCACCTCGGGTGCTCCATCATCGCAACACTGGTCGCATATTGACCACATCGGCATAAGTCACCGATTGCGTGGCTGTGTTCGAGACTGCAGATCTTATTGGTCAACTTGCACTGAATCTGATCATGCACTGATACGTGCGACGGTATGCATGTGCTTCGATAGCTCGCCTAAAACTAAACATACTCGTCTGAAAATTGATAGGTTGGTAGACACCTGACCTAGCGGAATATCAACGGATGCTCCGTGACATTCTCACTTGTCCCCCCTCCGCTGGATGTTGACGAACATTGGCAGCTTTCACAACAGGCCATGTTTTCTGGAGGTCTGTCTACCTGTGGTCTTGTTCGTTCAACAGCTAAAACCTGGATCTCGTTGACTTTGTCGGAACTACTAGATAGTCGGCGGTCCAGTCCCGTCAGTGTGGGACACACTGAGCTCGGATGAACAATTTCACAACAAATAAAGCAAGTTTTCGGGGCGATCGTGAAAATTTGTAGCACAATGGAGCCAAGGAAATGAAAGCTAGTGCCGCTTCTGGATACCTCCGCAGATTATTTTACCTCAGCAGATTCACTGGATGCAAACCACATGCTACCAGTCGGAAAATCTGCACGTCAGACGGTACAAGGATCACTAATAAACGCAAACGTCGCGACCGCCTGGCAGAGCACTTCATTCTTAAATTTAACTATCCGATTCAACCACTGGTGACATCCCCTTTGCTTTTTTGCGTTACATGCCCCGTGTGCACAGATTCTCCCATCAACTATGATATTTGGTAAAAAATCCAGCCTTTGCAACGATACAAAGCCCCAGGCCCTGTCAGCCTTTTTCCGTCCCTAATCAAAGATGGCGGAGCTACGGTTATTAGCGAACTGCTGTCGCTTTTCACAAAGTGTAGTTAAATGAGAAGTTTCCCAACCTTTAGGGCGAATCTATCGTGGTCCGATTTACAAGAAAGGCTTCTGCAACGATTGCACCAACTACTGAGGAATAGCACTTATCTCGGTCGCGTCTAAGTTTTTGTGTTGTTATTGCTCCGCAGACTTACAGCTGCTCAAGGAAATTTGTCTCGAGAGGAACAATCCTGCCTTCGCAGCGGTCGTGGTTGCATCGACCAAATCTTCACACTGCGTCAAATTCCCCAACCTCGTCACATCCACCGAAGATTAACAATAGTGGTGTTTTATACATCCATGTCGCCTTTGACTCCATAGATAGAACACCGCTTTGGAGCTGTCTGTTAAGAACCGGCGTACCCGATTATCCTGAAAGTAATATCACGTCACACATTGGGCAAAGTTAAACCTTATGGAAAGCTCTCTTCATCTTTCGCTGTTACCGGAGGAGTACGCTAAGGTTGCCCGATCTCATCATTATTATTCAACTTTGTCATCGGTGATGTTCTCCACAGCGCTCTGAAAGGAGTCCAAAGCTGCGGCGTTGAGCTGCTCCCTGGAGTTTTGGACCTGGACTATGCTAATGACATCACTTTGCTGGGGGACAACCCACAAGCCATCCAAAATGTTTTGAACCGCCTAACGATCGAGGCATCTAATTATGGTTTGTTCTTTGTCCCATCCACGTATAAAATGTTGCTCGAAGATTGGCAAGCGCCAGTACCAACACTCACGATTGCAACCGATTACTGTGAGCAGGTAAATCCCTTCATTTATCTTGGGAGTTACATCACTGCGTGGGCGGTGTTGTGGATGAAGTATTTCGGCGAATCGCTAAAGCACGCTTGGCGTTCCCTAAACTGAGGCACTTGTAGTGCTGCCCAATCTCCAGGGTATTTTTCGCGGACATTGTTTACGTTGGACTGGTCAATTTTTGCACGTGCCAACCAATCAACTTCCTCGACGAGCATTATGTGCCATTCCTGGGCATGGGTAGAGAAAATGCCGGGATGGACAACCGAATGGGTTGAAGAGGGACATCAAGAGTGTCACGCATCTCTGTCCTCATAAGGATCTCTCCATCTTCCAGGTTGGGGACTACTTGATGGGGACACCAAATGGCTGAAATTTGGAGGTTATGGCTCGTAACCGAAATCAGTGGCGTCAATGCTGTTCAAGCGCTTCCCTTTCATCCGCATTACACTTTTAAACAAACAAATATCATAAACAAAAGTAAAAAAGCAAAACAAATAGACAAAGGGACACAGCCATTTTATTTTGTTTTTGGACTATCATTTATTTTCCATCCCATCACAGCCATGATTCTGATAACACATTCGTCTATTTTCAGGCTGATGTATATATATATATATATATATATATATATATATATATATATATATATATATATATATATATAGTCAGTCATGACTGCCTAGATCTGCAAAAATCTAAGTGAAATCACGTAACAGAATGACATGCTCCAGTGGTGTGCAGAATTTATGTCTATCTCAATATCTGGGAACATATTTGGAACCGATCGGGAAGATATCATTTCAGAAAACTTGGTAAACGACCGGTTAATGTATTTATGAGGATACATACATACATATTTATGAGGATAAATACATTAACCGGTCGTTTACCAAGTTTTCTGAAATTATGTCTATCTCATTAACTTAACGATGGGCTTTAATATCTAGGAATGGGAAGGAGGTCAGCAATACTCCTGCAACTGGCTCACATCCTAGTAACTTGAGTTGTTGCGCGTGTCATTGTTTGCGTCTAGGTTTCCACCTCAGACTGCCATTTCCTCACCAAAATTCCACACAAATCTCCAGAGTCGAGGAACCATCTTTTCACCGTAATCCACTGCAACGATTCAAAGCAATATGAAGGACTATTACAAAGCGTTTGATTAATTCTTGAGTAAATGACTGCAAGAACATTTGTCTTAGTTTCAATTATAACTAGGTGGGCCGTTTCATATATTGTACAAAACTTCATGGTTTCGAATCCAAAGGGAGTCGGCGGGTCTTGCTGCTGAGGATTCCCAGTTTAACACAATGTCCTTTTTTAGCTAAGTTGGAAGTGTGGTAACGGTCTGGCTAAGTCACCATGAGGCGAATCCTCATACTGACAAAAACCCAATAACTCTCTATGTTACTGCTATTGTATCCTTGTTTATTAGCCCAAATCCCCACCTTCATCACTGGTGGGTTGCAAAAGAAGTCGTATACTGGGAGCCAGCCCTTCTCTCTTCGCTTTCACGACGTGCTTAGAAGTTAAGGATAAATCGCAATACAGCGCAGTTAGATAGCATACATGGTGATCTGGGGCTGTAAACCATGACTCAATGCTACTACCCGCTGCCCTGTAAGAGTGAAGTCGTGGTTTCGAATCCGGCGGATTCCGGAGGTTGCAGACAACTTATGAGTTATATCAGCACTTTTTTGAATGCGTGATTGATATTTCGCTGAATCTAGCTGTGACAAATCTCCACAAAAAGTTTAAGACATTTACTCCAGAGGTTCAACTGACTGTAGAACTCGTCGCGCAGGCACTCAATCAGTGGTAGGTAAACATTGCCCCTTGAATAAACTTATGTAAAGTTGCCCTGTCTTCATGCTACGAAGGGTATTTTGCCTTGAATCTAAGTGTCCCTTTATGTCATTCATTTACTCGACCGGCGGCCATTCAGGTTACAGGCATTCGTTGTTTTCCGGAGGTAGCTGGTTCGATTACGTGAAGGCATGGACGACCACACAGTCTACCCAGCCATTGTGAGACCGTTGGTGCTCGCGTGTTAGAAAAACATCGATACTACATGTCGGTAGTGCTGATTTCCTCTTCAGCTTCAGGCCTTCCACCATTTCTTAACACATCCAGTTTTCTTGCTAGTAACTACTACTACTACTATTATTCGAGGCTTAACCAACCAGCAATCATTTGCATCTGAAAGGAACGCATCAGCGGCAGAAGCAGTGCAGTAGCTGTGAAGTGCACTGTTACCTGCCTATAATTTCATGACTGAGTGCAAACACTCACTTGCCGAAGAAAGTATTTAGAGCCCATAAAGTCTCACTCGTTATCACTACGGTTACGGCACAATGTACTCGTTGTGACTATCTCTCATCCTACAAGCAATTTTGCCAGTACTTTGTTAGCAATATCGTTAGACGCTAAAGCTATACCTAATTCTGACATATCTGAAACAAACTTAAACATATGCGAAAAAATTAAGCATGCGAATATTCTACTATCCTGTAATAAATGGTTACTAGGATTTAGCTCTTGACGTACCAACAACATATAACTTAGTAACGAAATAATCGTTCTGGTTGGGCAAAATTATTATCAAACTGACCTTCCTGTTTGTGCTAGCTCAAAATATTCCTGGTAAACCAGATAACCTACGGTCAGACACTCCATCCGTATCAAATTAGAAATACATAATCTAGCGTCTGCGTTTCTAGACTTCTTACGAAGCTGCGTTCCAATTTCTTTCGCACAAGATTTACTGCGCTGTCAAATAAGCTGACGTTGCCCATTAGGTGGAACCTATTTTGTGCGCGAGTTTTCAACCCGTTGGTTTTAGAACAGCAAGGAAATATATTGAGCTAATCTGCAAAACTAAACGAGATTTATGACCCTGGCCCTACATAAATTTGAGTGATGAGACTCAGATGAATTGCATTCTAAAGAAATTGGGTTAGGCTTTGTTCTTAGCTTGTACTTTTACAATAACCCGGCTGATGTTGATTTTTCACTTTACAGTTGCCAGCGTTTCGTTTATTTCATTTGATCTACCGGGATGTTATATATTAACAGATTCCAGTCCATCGGCAATCTGCATTGCATATTACTCGTTTGTTTTCCGTTAATGCCTTTTAATTTATCCTCTTTAAACCATGCATTGATTTTAAGATGCTCACATCGATAGGCCACAATAAATTATGCCAGCTAGTTGATGGATACGCCTCTAAGGAAGCTACGTACGTGCTTTAGACTTTTGTCACCAATTAACCTCATCTTGGCCCTTATTATGTCTTGCCTTCATCTGACCTGGACGTTCACAAAACGCTAATGGCAACGTTGGTAGATGGGCAGAATAGAAAGCCACGCCCGTATTACAAATTTTATTGCCATATTGATCAGCAATATGTTAAATTTAAGTAAGCTAGTTTGCAACTTAACCGTGTGTCAGAGTGGCTATTGCCACTTCAGCTAGCTGCATGTCCAGTATTTTTGGTCACCACTTTGCCCCATCTTGGACATATTCACAGGATTCCCTTTTACAAGATACAATACCCGCGACGTGCATTTTGAGCCTCCAGCTCAATGGTGGGTGGACAACCAGCTCCTAGGTTTATACAAACCTGTTCATCTTATCATATACTCTTATTCGTTCTTTATGCATGGCATGATGAAATAGCATCGTCCGGGAAAATTACATATGTGATGAAGGGAGACGCACCCAATCCCGACAGAATGCCGGCATACTTCGGACTATACCGGACAACACGATGACACCACAGTTGAGTATCACATATCCATCGGCAATTTGAAAGAGTAAGTTGAGCTAAAACAAGTACAGTGCCAGGAATACTACAAGGCCCAAAGACTTATGGATAAACAATTAACCATTATTCTGAACCTTATCTGTCCGGATCCGGCCTATCAAAGTTCCGAGCAAGTGTATGCTCGAGAGTTGACCACTTTTCGTCTTAACCTTAACTTCCCATTACTAATCATAATTATTTGTATATAAGTTGTGAACGGCGTTCACCTCAGTAGCCATGTAATATAAACATAAAGTGGAATATTGAAGCATGTTTTCTCCTAATCCTGTTGGATATGTTCAACAAAGCCATACTACAATTTCTCTAGCTTTATCTCCAACAACTGCATTCATAGCGCTTTCAAATTCCTTCTTAAGGAAAGTATGTTACACCGTAGGTCTTTCAATATGATACGAACACTTTCAAGTTGTATCCAACGGGGCAATCACTTCTGAGAATTAAGTGCTGTTTGTTGACTGATCACTATCAAATAAACAGATATTATAACAGATGATCACACTGAATGTGTTGATGTTGTCTTATTTGGATTTTGTTATCCAAGGGACGGTAACATTCAGGGGCCATCGTGCCCGCATAATTCAACTTAAAAGTGTTATGAGTTACTTTAAAAGATACCTGGAGGAACAGGATTTCCGTGAGCAGGAATTTAAAAGAGTAGGGAATTTTTGGATTGAGAAAATGTACGGACGTTTTTTAACATGAAAATGTTTAATATAAGTCCAAAACTCTTTGTCACTGGAGGTCAAGCATTATCAAGGAATATGTGGTCTTCCCCAAAAAGCATTGTGATTATTGCCACAAACTTGCAAATACTATGCATTGATTTGTGGCTAGCCATTATTATATGTACGATAGCATAGCCTGATATAGCTGCGCCAGTTAGTAAAAACATGAAATATGCGATCATCGGTATTCGATTAAGGCTAATGTAGGCTGTTCAAGTTGATTGCAGATCATTTCAATAGAATCGCCTGAACATTTGTGCTGACATTATCGTATATTCCCAGGTTTATTTGAAATATTTCTGGCGGTATCCACACCCAATTTGAACATGTATATACTGAGCGCAGCTATGCAAGCAGGATTGTATAGCAAAATTAAAGCTTCTGTTTACAACACTATTAAACCTTCAGCGTCATATACTTTGGCGCTCAGCAATCCTGTCCACCGGCAAGTTATACAACGTGTAAACAATTAGCATTTAGGTTATTCGCTAGCTACCAGTCTCACTATGACTTTACCCATATTGGTTCTTTGGCATAGTCAGCTTACAGCTACAAGTTAAACTCAGGCCGCAAGTGTCGCTGGTAGGTATCTAGTTTGAGACTAATTACGTTGAAAATCTTTCATGCAAACAAGGAGACTGGCGGACAATATGTGTATGATGTGGATGCATAGTGATTTTTCTGAATTAAACAAATAAATACGAGCGATCGCCACTATGTTCACATTTCTTAAAGATAGAGAGTGTTATTCTTTGTAAAACGGCTATTGTTTGCCGGTGTAGGTTGCATTCATAGTTATGGCTTTTCATTTGCCATTCTTATGTTGACAAGGACATGAACCATGTTTGGACGCGTAGTAAACTTTTGAACTGACATAAGATCACTAGATCAGCACCTCAAGGCTGCATAGTAAGAAAAATCTCTCGGTTGATTATATGCTTCACCGAGTTGTCAGTTCCCAGGACACTAGGTCAAAACCGTGTGACGCATGAAATCGGACACTAGCTAAATAATTTAGTAGAGAATTTTTCGTCCCCTTAAGGTGGACGTCAACATCGATAATAAACAACACCTCCTACTTGCCTCTGTGTATACTGGTGCTTTACTCGGCATTGTTTATGCGACAGCGACGAACTACCGCAACGTTTTGTCCTGATTGTTTACAAAGAGCGAGTGACGTGTTGCGGAACGTGTGCAGTTGGATTAACAGTAATCAGATCTAATTTACAACCACATGCAAAATCCACATGGCATAGAAATTGTTTGGTTGCTGTGGTAGTGATTCCATCCGTCCGCCCTGACAAGTTTAGGATTTATTTCACCGAATGCCTTATACTGACCAGGGAAACCTCATCGCACTCCACTGCACATTTACACGTGTCCGCGGTGTCTGTGATCCGCTGCGCTCCAGCTCAGACAGTTTATGTACACACGACGTTAAAAAATATTGGAACCAATTCACAGAGGGATATCACTGCCTTATACATACACACGGATTAGGCGTGCACTCATTTGAACCCAAAAATCGATTTTAGATTGTAGCAACACAACTACCACCTCCAAGGAAACAAACAGTGAATGACTGTATTTTATACTCCTACTAGCTCTTTGAGCAGCAAAACATGGATGAGTCCCACAGCAATGGAGCCAATATAAATTTGCTTTCTGGATGTGCAATGGGTCTTGGCTTATCCTAGATTGGACGAGTTACAATTGCAAGCAATATTGGCTATTTCTTGGCCGAAGTTCAGGGTTATATTGAAAGTAAATAGACAGAGAGCAACCTAATAATTAACAAATATCAATTCAAACCATACTACATTTTCTGGCTAATACTGGATTTATCTAGACCATTCAAATGTGTCTACATTTTCGTGCAATAAATCTAAAATTAACGAACTTACGACTAACCAGCTACATTGCTATTGAATGTTTGTCTCAACATTAATGAAAACTAACGGATTCCTTTTTAAAACTCAATGTGTCATATATGTAGTCTCATGAATAGGCTCAACAGGAGTTAAGAACCAAACTCACTTTCTCAGAGTGAATAATGTAGAATGGAAAGTAGTTCCAAAATTATTTTGGATTTTAGTAACATTGGCACATTCTTAGCATACTAAAGACTTTTGAATCAAAGACGAAGAATCCGCGGCTGTACAAATCACTGGAGAGAAACGTGCCCGTCGAATGCGAGCAATGTTCCTTTTAGTTTCTCAAATATAGTATATCAATTGTTTGATATATTTTCACCCGGTAAATAGAACAAATAGTTTTAAAAAGATATCTCATAATTTCTTTATCAACCAAATACTTGAGACTTCTGACTAATCCTGGAGTAGTCAGTAGAACTAGAAAATACCAGTCCTTTATAAGTGCACTTAATCTAGTGCTGAATTCGGAAGAGGGACTGAGCGCAACGTAGTGGAATTCGCAATGATGGTTCAATTTTCTGACTTGAAAGCTTCTTGCGTTGATGAAAACCATTATATCCAACTATATTCAACAGAATACAGTACGATATGGACTGATAAACCATGAAAAAAAAGTACGTTAGCCCATTAACTTATGGAAAGATAAGTGCATACGAATGTGAATGGAGGTCGGTTGCAGTAAAGCGGAATATCCTATCACGATTGCGTTGTCGCTATATCGTGATAAAAGATAGGGTTTTCTTTTTGTTTAGACTCTAAATAGAGATTAGCTTTTGAAACGTACCTAGCGTGCATACTTGATGTTTCGTGAAAGCATTCAGCCATAATTATCCTCACACACTAACTTCATTTGCTGTGATTGCGTCTTCTAATTACTTATATATGTAGAGTCCACATTTTGCAAAAATACCAATTGTTCACACTGGATAAGTAAACCAGTCTTCACTAGTATAGCATTTGCGGTGAAAAGGAATCTAAAACTTACTTCATAACCTTCGTCTTTTCATATTGATATCACAAACTAACCATTTCTGACGATTTATCAACCCTATGACCACATACTTTCTTCTGTTAATGCATACACCTTGCACATATGCATGCCTTCTTGAGACAATGTGCATTGAAATAATCAATCCAACTTACAAGTTTATCTTTTCTGGCTGCGCATTTTCGCTTTAAAGGGATACACAAACAAAACATTCAGTGCATATTGCCTGCAAGGCGCTTCGTTTGTTCGTCGAATAATATGCGCTGACATTATTTGCCATGATTTACTATGCAATATAGCAATAAGAATACGTTTGATAGCTGTTAATGCGTAAAGAAAAGCAAAGTAAAATCTTTCGTAAAAAGTATAAAAGAAAGGGTAACAATGGAAATGTATTAAGCAACCGCTCAACTATGTATATTTATGGTGTGTTATTATGTGAAGAACATGAGGGGATGCATTATTTGATTATTCAGGAATTGTGCCTTACGAATTGCTAATCTAATTTTATTGTCACAGTCAGCAGATATCAGGGATGAAATTTTTATCCCATTTATCAGTCTTAAGTTAAAACAGAATTACCTGTCTCCATCAACGGATTTACGAGCATTGCATTTACATCTATCAGCATGTAGAAATTGGCTAGTATGAGCCAGTTTACCCGCCATGGAATATTATTACTTTGCATCTACTTAGTTGCTGGTTAAGTATAGAATGCGCTGTCCCATGTTGGTCTTAAGTTATACAGGTTGATAGCAGGGGATTTTACTATGGCCCTGGACACGAACTTTTATAATTTACAGGTGAGGCATGTAGCGCCCTAAACAATAACTGCTATCTTTCGTGTACAATTTAATTGTTGACCCATTGTACATTACTCCTTCTTGTTTTAATCTTCTTTACAACCGACTCTTCACTCGACAGCCTTGTAAGTTCCCGCGCTCACGTGTCCGCTCTCGCCTCGCTTCATCCGTCCGCTTCTTGTTGCAGCCCATCGAATACAATCCGCAGTGTCCGACTCTCATTGCCTTCTGATATCCGCGCTTACTTTTGCGCACCGTCTCGGACTAGTATTAACTAGTCCTACAGGCGGTGCTACCCTGTATAGAAATACACAAACTGATTGGAAAGATCGAACCAAGGCCATGTTATACTCAAAGGCTGGCAATATGCACGTAGCATCTTATCTTTGTTTTCAATAGAAAACTGCGCACTAGCTTGTCTGATCGTTAGGAAGCATATAGGTACATGGGTTGCTACCAGTCTGTCAGTTAGCACATTCAGAATGAAACATGGACGTCATGGTAGAAAATAGGAAAAGCAGATGTTATTCACCTGCGCCTGACAAGCCCCGAAGTTTCCAAGTGTTAACAAAGATGCTTGACATGGTTTAATGTAAATGTGCCGCCATGTTGTGACCTATGTATTTGACCAGTCTTGTATTTATAACTGTTGTAGCTCAATTCCCGTACTAAACCCCCGGGAAACGTTAATGTTGATGAGAATGCATAACCACAGGGACTTATATGTTCAAAATAGTGTAGGTAAACTACTGGTTATAAACACTGGGACTTATAAACCATATGTTTGTTTAAATGTCTAAATTAAATTTATGAGATGATGGCAAACCAAACTTAAATCACTGTACATTAATGTTGCTTACTTGTAGCTAGAATAATATTTTCACTTTCTTATAGAATCCTAAATTTTCTTCAGGATTCGCTGAAAACGTATAATTTAAATAAAGTTAATTGATGAGTGAACATCGTCTTGCTCGCAATGGAACGTAGAGTTTCATAATCATCTTTCTTGTCTTCTATGAATATGACTTTATCCATGAGCAGTATGAATACAATATCTGCAACTTCGAGTCCGGCTGTTTCATTTTGCCTTCAATCTGTCATCATTTTTGGTCTTTGTCCTGTTTCCGTCATTCCAATGCAGTGTACAGATGTCAATTTGTGTATATATATGCAAAGATATGAGGAGCACTAGATTAGCAACTTTCTTATATCAGCATCCATACGAGATAACTAATTATATCTCTTGTTTTCGATAGTTCTCCTTGTGGATATAGAGCGTGAGATAAGCAACCTGAGGATTGAATAGACTAGTACATTTCCCACAGTACCAAACTAAAGTTCACAAGATATAGGTTGGTGCAATTCCAGAAAGCAAGTAGACTACTTTAATAGAACTCCATCTATCATGCTTAGCGTTTTACGCATGTTTGGGCTGCTCCAGTAAGTCATAGTTCCCTTTACTTCTTTTGGATTTCTTGACCAAAACATCCAGAGGAAGCAAATTCACCACAAAGCAACGAAAATTCTGGACCGCTCATATAGGTTGCTTTTTTGTACACTATCCATTTCATACATCATACAGACCCACATTCACTGAAATTCACAAAGTTTGAATTAAAGCATTGATGCTACTCATACCTTCGGGTATCTTGCGCAGTGAATTACTGTTTTTTAATCAATACTAAGGTAAGTTGAGCACTGCTTAATTAAACCATCGATCGCCTTGAAATAAATCTCAACTAAAGACATTCATTCTTTTAGCTGTTTGAATTACTTCGCTTCGGCAGCCTGATGGTTTATTTGACCGATTGCGAGTTTAGAGCCGAAAAGTTACACCATTCGCGGTATGGACAATGTTGGGCACAGAAGCCAATTCCCCACCTCGAGTTCTGAATCGACGCAGGGGTTCAAAGAACTGTTTAAGTTCAAGACCGCTTCGTCGGTTGTATCTGTTGAAGTAAATACCGGTGAATGCAAACTTAAGCAAATGGGAAAACGTATTTTTTGCTACTGTACGCATGCTACTAGCATCAGCTGGTAGGAAAAGTCATACAATTTAATTCACATGATGGTGTGTCAGCCAATATCTGAAATACTTTCATGTGCAAATCTTTTAGTGGTTTGCTTATGGTTGTTGGTTCTGTTAACCGATTTAAACATTGATCTAGCCTTTCTGCTGCAAGGTATGTTTCTCTCCGTTGCTTCATAAAACTGCAACAATAGTTCGCATCTTTCTGTCGTACTAAATCCCCTTTGCACTGAATCATTTTAAGCAAAATTTTCAAATGCACGTTCGCCACCATGCATTGCTTTCTCACTAGGCTCGTAGTAGTCTTTGGATTCGACGTATCGTACTGCTGTTTCACCGTAACTATTATTCTCGTTAAGTGTAGTTAAACGACCGGCATGGTTGTATGTGGATCATTATTCTGTATAATAGATATAAATCCGGTTGGAGCTGGCTATAATGCTCTTATACGAATTTATTACTCTCTTCTTGTGAGTTCACAAACTACTATAACACAATGGTGCACCCAAGTTTTACAATAAGAGCTTAAAAAGTGGAATGGAATAAGCAGATTTCTTAATCGGCTTATTATTAATGGAAAACGAAACCATGGTGATAAAAAAGCGATTTGTTGGAGTTACCTTAATGCACACGCTAAGGGATGCGCAAATGAACTCGCGAAAGTGGTTTCAAAAACTTTGAACTAATCGGTTTTTTAAATCACGGAACTAACAAGCGTGCCGAGGCACAGTTTCCTTCGTAACACCAGATGGTTGTAAAATACGAGAACCCGCTCAAACTACTACAATATTCAACCAAGAAGTTTGCGCCTCTTTCAATTTCGATCCTGAACCCCTGCACATGGTCTTGCCACTAGTCACGGTCGATCAGACCAACTGTATAAGAGTTGAGCTTTACGATATACAAAACCTATCAGGTGCAGAATAGTATTATATTTAGGGGTCCGGAAATAATCCATCCTTAGTTTTGAAATTAGACGATGAGATTTCACTGCTATTGCCGATTAGCTTTAATCTATCCATGAATACCGACACCGTACCAGCTTAGTGAAAAGAAGCTATAGTAGTACCGCGACATAAAGCAAGCATACTTCTCGAGCCCAAAATCTATAAGCCAATAAGGTAAACATCGTTCCTATCAAAAATCATGCTGCGATATGTTATAGCTAAAACTATCGAATTCCTACTATCAAGAAAGCTAATAAGCTACTATCAACAAGGCTTGTTAAATCCCCGGTCATACATTACGTGCCACCTGGAATTTCTGAATATTAGAACTGCCTCACAGGATGTTGATGTGTCGGCTGTCATAATTTACCTTGATACGAACAGAGCATTTGACCGGGTGCCTAATACAAACCTGATAGCTTAATTGATCATAATTGATAGATGAACCCCTAGCTTCTTGGCTCAGGTCATGGCTTACAAATCGAACGCAGTGGGTCAAGTTTGCGTCAACAGCTTTCACCAGTGGTGTGATACATGGAAGTGCCCTTGGGACACTACTGTTCTTAAGTTACTTTAAAGACATATTCGACATGATCAAATTCAGCACACCATATTTGTTTGCCGATGGCATTAACATCGTATACACTTTCAGCCCGGAAGCTCTCAATGATGCTATCAACCTGATACAACACTACTTCCGTGTAAAAACTTGGTGTTCAAAGTGGAAAATGTCTTTCTGTATTAACAAATTTTGTGTAACGTTCCACAATTGCAATTTGACTCATCGTGGTCTGACTCTTGAATGCAAAACACTTAATCTAGGTCCTACGCTTAGAGAACTGGGATTGTGATATTCATGCTTACTTGTCTTCCATGAGAAAGTCGGATATGCCACCGCGGGAGCAAAGCAGAAAATGGGTATGGCATCCTTGACTTTTTACCTACATGAAACAATACCACATATCAGTTATTCGAACAACGTTCGAACTTTGTGCAATGGTGAATGACAGCTCAAAAATCGCGACCACATTCCAGTGGAACGAGTACAGAGAATCTTCACAAATCGCCTCTGTGTTACTTCTTCCAAGCTGGAATATTCTAAATTACTTGTTAGTCTTAAGCTTGATCTGCCATCGCTACGGCGCATGCAACACAACTTAGTCATATACATTAACATGTTGCGCAAAACTATATATCTTTTCAAACTCAACGTGACATTAATGCAAACAGTAGGCTAGAACACGAAACGCACGGAACTCAGTGGCGGAACAAAAGTCCAGAACCAGCAGGTCTGCGAATGTTCTCCACAATAGGTAAGTCAGAGTCTGGAAACAGCTCCCATCCGGAATAGGTACCTGCAATGCCCAAAAGGAATTTAGAAAAAGCATGGGAATTTCTTTACTGTACAGAAAGTGATCCAACTGTCTGATTTTTTTGGAAGTATACAAGCAGAGTCTAGGTTTCATATGACCTAGTGCATTTTTCACCGTAATACTGTCTTCCTTGTTTCAGCTACCTTATGTGGGAGAACAGTTAAAAGCCAACCAACATAAGTTCAACTCAGAAGACCGCGTATTATCTATTAGTTGTCATCTTAAACCTCCTTATCCGATTTGTTATGCGATTTTCCTCAGCCATCTGTAATCAACGCTCTGTTAAATATACACATACTTGGGTACGCCGATATAGGTGCTTCCAGCATCGTCGAGATCAAAAGTTAACTTACTTATTTGACTGGAATGCGCTGGTAGATGCTGATTGGCGTTCGGTTCGCCAAAATTTTGCCATCTCTTGATTCAGACGGACCATATTTTCTGATATATTTGTTGAAGCAAATTCAAGACTTTTGACACAGATATTGTGGGGATTAAACGAAACAATTAGGAAAAGCATTTCAAGACTAGCAGATATTAAGACAGGGAAAGTTTTGGAGACATGCGGGAAGGATGTGTTGCCTAGACAACTTATACTTGTGGCTCCTGAAGTTCGTTTGGGGCCTAGATATCTATTTTGGCGGTAGACGTTGTTGGGCTTCTACATAATTTGTAGGTCACCGTTCAGTCATCATATAGGAGCCGATAGTGACTGTCGTACAATATCAGGGTTGGCATCCGAAATTTATATGGATGGTAAAACAATCCTTCAACATGCTTGTTGCCTTTTCGCTATGAAAGCTCGAGTGTTTGGCGAGATATTCTACCTACCATTCTTACTGGACCTAGATAGGTTAGTCTGCGTGAATCCGCGTATATGCATTAAAAATCTGAAAGTAATTAAATGGATCAAACCATTAGAATGCTCTAGCAGAAGATGGACTTTACGGTTCCCGAGCTCTGACACTTTCTCAGGAGTAGAAAGAGTTGAACTTCCAAGCAGAAGTTCATCCTAGCTAAAATCAGCCGGACAGCAGACACACACTAGGAATATCGTCAGCAGTGCGCGTTCCGTCTGACCGTTGTGGAGCTCAGACCCGCAGCTCGGATTTTGCTAAAGACGTTTAAAGCGTTTGTTACCTGACGCGACCAAAGCTCATCAAATTTGCTGTGGCCTGATGTTATTGTACATGCATGAAAAAGTTTTAGTTTACTGTTGAATGGAAATAAACGTGGTTCGCCTACTAGTGGTTGCTTGACATTTTGTAAGAGTATCGGTTGGCGGCTTTGCGTTGCTTTTAGGGGATTCGTACTTAACAACCCTGCCGCTGGATATTGTGTAGTGTACAGGCTGTGACTGCTGAATTGTATAGAAAGCTCACTGTTACTTGCAGACTCGCTGTCATTACGCGATTTGGATGCGGCTTCCGCTTCAGTTACCGTTTGAAGCGCATTTTATAACGGATTACTATACATTTCGCCTGCCAGTAACGCAACTCGGTTGACATTATTTTCTGAGATAATTGCCAGCATTCCAGAAGGCTAAGTGCTATCTGCCTGGTTTGAAGCAATAGACGCATTATTGTTAGAACATTCAAATTGCTAACTTGCTGATTTTTCTAGTCTCGTGAGGGAGGCTGATACAATGTAGCCCTAGAGCATGGTCTCACAAATTTAGCGCCACGGCTGCTGGTCTCGCGCTCAGGTTTTGCATTCCTCATGCTCGTGGGAATGGAGGGCACTATGAACGAGTATGCTTCGAGCTACGATATCCCCTTGGAAGCTTTATCTCACGCATTTATATTGCATTCCCCTAAATTCTGGAAAGACATGGAACAAACATGGTATGTTCCAGAGACCAGATGTGGAAAGCAAGAGAGTTACTGCACTAACGACATAGTCAATAACTGAAAATAACATTAGCTTCGACATGATATTTGGAATTTAGATGACGGGTGGGCCTAGTCGGGTTGGTGGACTTCCTTGGAAAGCCAAACATTTTGTTTGTGGTATTACACTGGCTATGGTATTTCATCTGCTTTCCTTTGGCTGAATTGTACATTGATTATAAAGTGTTGTAGGTGGTACATACAGGACATTCCGCTGTATTTTAGTGGCTTTATGGAAGATACGATTTTGTTAAGAGACCAGGATATCGATTACGTACCAATGCAGCACCGCCCCCTCACAGTAACCTCGGGTTTGGCAGCAGGAAAGCGAACTGTTAATTCTCTAGTGGTCTTGGGGGAAACTAAGTCCCATTTGTCATTGTTGTTTATGTTCTTCTTGAGTCCCGGCAAAGCCTGGCGGGTGAAGATTAGTTTGAATCCACTGATTGCAAATGGTTTGCAGGTTATCATTCAACCTGCGATAATGTTGAAGTGGGTGCTACCTTTTTGCATATGCCACC
Organism: Dicrocoelium dendriticum; assembly: GCA_944474145.2. Lineage (NCBI taxonomy): Eukaryota > Metazoa > Platyhelminthes > Trematoda > Plagiorchiida > Dicrocoeliidae > Dicrocoelium > Dicrocoelium dendriticum. Next base: position 40,380,468 of record OX104071.1, read on the forward strand.
ATTTTATTGGTCTTATGGGTTAAACTTGCAATGAAAAAAGACGGAAAAGCCTGGGTCAGAAGTTTTGTTATGCTTGTTCTTAATAACGCAAGTTTACTATTTACTCGGTCGTTTTGACAGCATTTCGCACTTCTAGGACAGTACCACTAAGGTAACGACTGATTGCTTATTCAGCCTTTTACGGTCAACAAAAATATGTCAAACAATTGCGTTTTTCTCCATATAAATTAGTGGATCTGGTCAGATTGTCAAAGATATCCAATTGATATATCGTGTTATAAAACATCAAGAAGCGCTAAAGTTTATAATTTAAAATAGCAGGAACTAAGTGCTTTATGCAAGTACGTTATGAAAGTAACTCATAGGGAAGCAGTAATGGATGGTTTTAAGAGCATTCAGCCTTAATAACATGGAAAGTTAGAATAAATTTGACTCCAGCTTTGTTTGGGCCACGTTGATGCAGATACATCTGGTCATATTTTAGTGCTGTGTGATGACTGGATTTTCGTATGTAGTTCAAAGGATATATTCTTTAATATTCGAAGTGCATGCAATATGCTATGGTGGTTGACATTATTTATTTTTATCACTGCGCAAAAAAGATTTAATTGAAAAGGTTGTTAATGTGACTCGATCGAAATCAAAACAGATACCATTCTGGTTAAAATGGTTAATTCTTTAAGCACAAAAATAGTGTAGAGGGAATGGGTTGTCTGCATAAAAAGGGAACAACGTCATTCTAATGTGGCAACTGGACAGTTGCTTCTTCTAAACTCTATTTTATATAGTCCCCAGCTCATTCGCAATAATAGCTCATCGTTAAGAGGCATTTTGCTTTCGCTGTTTTTCACCGCAGCTAATCACTAACTGGCACTGGGGAGTAGCCTAAACCATTTGTGTGTGTATCTTCTGTTTTATCTTGTCGGTGCTAATAGGACAGTTGTGCATGTGCTATCGGGTGTGCTAATTATGAACAAATTAGCGGGTACCGATTATTTGCAAGCCAGTATGCATTGATGCATACAGTGGTACGTTTTTTTATAAAGTAACCGTTGGAAGTTTAAAGCCTGGGCTGTGTTCCAGCAGAGTAAACATGACTGAGGAGCGGCCGAGGTGCGACACACCTAGGTGACTCATTTCAATGAGGAGGCGAGCATGCTCTGGTAGGCGCAGTATTTACATGATAACATGCGGCAAATGCAACCGCATCACGGAAGGGGCACCCCCGGATTCAGGACGTGCCGTGTCGTATGTATATTGAGAGTACAATATGAGTGACTAGTGGGAAAATAGGAGTACTGGGGAGAGTTGAAATTTATAAGTAGAAATGCATCACATCTAGACTCACTCAAACTGCCGTCCCACGCCCAAGAAAGTACTATACGTGCCTTTTATCCTTTCGGAAATCGTCAGCAGTGCGCATTTTATCGTACCCTATTACGGCTGGAACCCGCAACTCGACTATTCACGATGGTCGTTTCCGTCCCCGGTAGCTCAGTGGTTTCAACCACGGACTGTCAACAGTCGAGTTACGAGTTTCAGCCATACCAGGGTCCAATGGAATGCATACTGCTGCGATTTCTGAAAGGACGAAACGCGCGTACAGTGCTCTTCCGGGCGTGCAACGGCCGTCTGAGTGAGTCTAGGTGTGCTGAATTTCTACCTATAATTATGGACAGCCAGAACAAGGGCAAACATCTCAATTATCGGGACAACATTATAGCCAAGTCCATTGTAAATTTTTCAAGATGATGTGAGCTAGGTTGATCACTAGCGAGTTGAGTTGAGTAACGAATTCCGTCAGAGAATGGTTTACGACTGAATTAGCTTAATTACGAATATGCCGGTCATACTGCAAAGCGAAGTCTAGCGGAATTTTCCACTGCGGTCAATGGTAGCCTCTCTTTTAATGCGGCAAAAATAGTACATATTTTCTCATAACCGTAAAATAATGCAACGAACCGGTACGTAAGGCAGATATAGAAATTCAGGATAAGGACAGAGTAACTACACGTATACATTTGATGAGGTAAACGACACAACCCGACGGACTCTATACCTAGAAAGAATCGCGCCTCCAACCGTATAATTTAACGCTGAGTGTCAGCAACCTAACTGCATACCTGTTGACTAGTCGTAGCTAATGCTATAGCTTGCTATTTTACCGAAGCTGGGATCAACCTATAACCACCTCCTGAAAATACTTTATGTAGCAGGATTTCCAAGAATACTGTTGTACACAGAGTGTAGTCAACATTTTCCTTTTATTTTATTAATTTAGTATTATGCAAGATTTTAACAGAGGTATCAAACAGTTGAACGTTAGAGACTTATCATTCTTGCAAATACTCTGTGTTACTAAAAGGTGGTCGATATTCATTTTAGAGCTAAAAACCCAGTAATTTATGACATATTGTAACATACCACTGTACCCTGAAATCTCCCTAAAAACTGCGACTGATAGCACCCGCCTCAACTAGCCATGGTCCAATCAGTTAATAAACTAAACACGGAGACACATGTGTCCCTTAAAAAACACAGACGTAATGGTATCGATGGGGCACCCGTACTAATGATTGTTAGTTTACATCGCGGTTATAAAACGCAAATTGGAAAAGCAAGTCAACTTACAATATCACATCCTGCTACCTTAAAAATTCAAAGAGAATTTTATTCCGGTTGGTTTACAAGAGAAGATACGAGGAAATCACTTGGACTGGTATTGATGTTTTCTAATTAGATACATAGCTTTTTAGCTGCAATATCGTCATGGTAAATGTACAACGAATGATTTGAAATGTAAAAACTTCAATTTGTTGATTCGCTTCTCCAAATGTTTTGCCGTGGGTTTATATACTGAACGTATCCTAATGACCAACATTGGGTGAGCGTTGCTTTACACCCTTCTTCTAACTAGCAACCATGGTACAGGTCCGCTTGAATCGATTCACCTACTCGTTGCGCACGGCTCGCTGTCTTTTGAGTGTACCTTATGTGAATGGCTCTGACTGATGACCTTATTTGTTCCCTTGGCAGGTATGAATGCATTTGCAGTAAAACATTTCTAATCCAATCCATGATTTACACCGACACTGATAATGTTATGCTCCGTCGGCCGTCGCGCAACGGTGGGGGAGCGGAAAGGATTGACTTATCTGCTACACAGAGCCGGGTGAATAAGCGAAAAGATGCTGCTGCTGCTGCTGGTGGTGCCTTTCATCTTTCTTCTTCTGAATACTGGACATATTCCCCTCATCCCTATTTCATCTAATGCACAACTTCTCAAACACAGGTCCTAGCGAGGCAGATTGTCCGGAATAATCCTGTCCTTTCGCATAAAGCGCTCAACTTCTGTTGCTGGCACCTTCGCACACCCATTGACAGGAACACATGTGAGCGTCCCGAGTGATCCATTACGCTGTTTGCGATGGAAATCACCCGTTATGGCATTGCCATTTCCCCATTAAGTGAGACTGAGATCGCTGACCAAGACATGCTGATTGAAGCTGATGCTGGTTACACGATCTACTGCGTAGGAAATAAAACCACAACACTAGGTGAACATAGGGCCGGCTCTGTAATATCCAACTACATAAATGGATATTTATTGACAGAGCAAGCTGACAACCCCACGACTAGTGACAATGCGATTGCGCCTTGGACGCTGTACGTTTGTCACTTTCCATAGCACTTATGGTCCTATCATATGTTATTCCGATGACACAAAAAACTAGATTTACACTCAGGTATCCTCCGTGATACAGTTCGTAGCGAGTAGCGATCGGTTGTTGCTACTGGGTGATTTCAGCGCATGTTGAGTGTGACCACACAATGTGGACTGACGTCGTCGGTACGCATAGTATTGGTGACGGCGACCGGCTGCTCTCACTATGCGCGGCTAATGGGCTGACGATCTAGAACAAACGGGCTGCACTGGGTGCAGGTGTTATGTCTACTTGGAAGTACCCACGGATGTGTCACGCTCATCTGCTCGACTATGCCGTACGCCAGCGTGACATGCGTGAAATGCGTGTGACAAGTGTGCCACGTAAAGTTGAGTGTGACACTATTCACCAATTGGTGGGGACCAAATTTTTCATATATTTTAATAAACCTATGATGGCCTGCGGTTGACCGTAGTCGCAGATGCCTATGGTAATACATCCTAAAACACAAATGCATTTTACTAAATTTTCAATGGCTGTGCATTACAGTCTTCAGACAGATCCTAATGGATCTCTGGAATCACAATTCCGAGCTGAACTTGCTCCCCAGGGCCTTGTGAGTCAAACTGTCGAGTCAAAGACAAGAGATAGGGTAACTGGAATAAAACCATCATGTCGGAATGGATGAGAGGAGAGCATCATCTGTTCTCGCGACCTCGTTGAGAATACCGCCACTATTTCCTGTTTAATTCTCTCCTCTCATCCGTCTTCCTCAGTGTCTATATTGAGGCATTGAATTCAGTAAACATCTTAGTTGCTACCGTCGATGGATATAGCAGTCCCATCAGATATATAGTTTCATTACACATCATTATTTTAATTTCCTCACTCTAGGTTAGATCAACTATTACATACAACGCACACTTCTCACTTTCTTGGTGTGTGCCATGTCTCCAGAACAGGCATACAAGACAATAGCGCCGTGACAACTCTTCGACTTCCTGGTTCCGATTTGGACGATAGTGACTACACTCCGCGTTTCTGGAGACCCAGAGTAAATAGCTCAAATTAGTTATATTGTTGGTATTGAACAAAGCAAAAATGCTAAAGACGATCTACTGGACTGGATGCCTCTGAAGGGTGCACGTGTGTGGTACGAGTTCGAAACTCTATTGGACCCTATAAGCAACGTCCGAAGACAAAGTGCCTTTTCATCGCCGCAGTTTCTGCTCCTACTGATTGTATTTCAGTGGGTATCGAAGAATACATTCATCGACAACTCTCATCACTTCTTCGCATGCCGAAGAAGGAGGATATTGCGTTTGTTGCTGGTGACATGTTGCTGGTGACGCCAAAGTTGTTTACCTTTCGGACTTGGAACAGCACTTAGGAGGCCTTATTGGAGTTGATGTACTTCGAACCCACAATGCTGATCGATTCCTGCAACTGTGCGCCGTCCACGACCAATAAGTTACCAGCATTGCTTTCCAGCACAGAAGTTTACCCTGCTCCAGTGCGCGCATCCTTAGTGACAATCCTATTGCTCCAAACAGGTGCCTAAATTATAGGCCTCTTACCTGTAAATTGAACTCGCGATATTCCGTTCAGCAAAATTATGAGGAACAGGCCCACCGATTGTCAGCGATGGAAGAGGTTATTGAGTCTAACGCTGACTAGGATCGTCGCGAATTTGCTATGGAGCATGCATTTGACACCTGCTGTTATTATTATTACGCTCAAAAAAGCAAATGCTTAGCAAGTCTCGTAGGATAGCGAAGAAAAGAACCACAACTCGGTGAATAGAAAACAAAGGAAAAAAGAAAATCGTTTTCGTGGACTCACAGCAGTGTTCGTACAGAGACTTGCAGAATGGGCCAGCCCCAGTCGTGTAAGTTAATTCTGATTGTGCACTTTTCTTTTCTTTAAGTGAGTTTTGACATGAGCTCGCCGTGTTAAAAAGGAACAAGACTCCTGGACCCGACGATATTCCTTTATTTTTGCTTACGCTGGAGGTGTTTTTCTTGAGTAAACTTCGGTTTCTAGTTAACATGAGTTAGTACACTGAAGAGACGCCTTCAGGGTGGTGACTGTTAACTGTCATGCCAATCTATAAATAGAATCAACAGGTTTTGTGCGAAAATCATCGAGGCATTAGCCTTGTTTCGATTACCTCCAAACTTTTTATGGAAATCATTCTCCGGCAAATTACTGGTACTCGTGAGAGACGAATCATTAAAAGCCAGGCTGGCTTCCGCCGTAGTCGTGGTTGTATCGACCACATATTTAATCTACGCCAACTTTTAAAGCAGAGAAACAAGTACGGACAACTGACTATAGTAGTTTTCCTTGCATTGGAATCACCTTCGACTCAGTTGTGTACTGCAGCTTGTGGAAAGGACTACCATGACTTGATTGCGGTTAAATTCCTTTCCAGTACGCAGCCACTCTACTGTGACTGCCGAGACCGTATATGGGTTGATCATAAACTATCATCTGAGTTCCCCAAGACAAGTGAAATTCGCCATGGCTGTAATATATCTCCTTTCCTCTTCAACTTTGTTTTCAAAATGATTATGAGCGCTTATGTTATTTCGTACCCTAACGGAGTGGAAGTTCTGCCAGGTGATCAACTGCCAAACCTGGAGTATTCGGATGAAATAGCACTCCTTGTGTTTGCTGCAGTGACCAGGCAATCACTACTGTATAGAGTGACATACAGCGCTGCACCCTTCGGAATGTGCTTTACACCTTCAAATTGTAAAATACTGTTGCAAGGACGGACGGACACACATCCAGGTCTAGCTACCACCGCACTACCACTGAAAATGGTGGGTTGGTTAATTAACCTTGGTAGCTAAGTCTCCTCTGATGGTCATACCACTGAGTTTACTTCGCGTAAAAGCAAGGCTTGCGTGGCCTACCTCTTGCTTAATCATCTACGGAGACGGCAGGATGTCAGCCTCACAGGAATAGGTGAGGTGATTAACCCTGCGATGATGCCAGTAGTTCTCTATGTATCTGAAGCCTGGACGGCGCAGCGAAGACACCAAATATTTGACCCAGCATGACCAACGGTGCTTGCGAGAATTGTTCACTTCTGGTAGGAACGTCGAGTGAGCAATTCGGAAATCCACCACTTGGTCTTTGGCAAGCAGCCATCTGGATCCTCACTTAAGAGTTTACGGAATTTTATTTGCTTGCGTTAGTTAGGCCACGTCCTCCGTATGCCCGTTGACCGGCTTCCTCCACGTGCATTGTACGCCGTTGCTGCACCAATTTGGGAGAAACTACGAGGTGGCCAGTTGATGACATGACATTGGGACATGAAGAAACTGATCTAGAAACTTGCTCAAGCTGGTGCATGCAGTATTCGTGGACGCCAGTCTCGGGTTGGTCCACACCAATGCTTGGAGACCGGATCAGACATGAAGCAGTCACACGGTCAGTGGCGTCTTACAAAGATGGAAATACAGAAGCACAGGGACTGTCTGCCACAAGTCTCCTCTCTTATGGACACACGAGCATTAGCACCCCGATAACGTTTATTTAAATCTGAAGCACATCTTTCCTGATAACTAGCCCCTAATTGTTCCCTCGATCTGGTGGATCGAATGATTGTGACTACCGTGGGCTGTCAACACAACTTGTCAGGCTCGCACAATTTAAGTAAAATGCAGATGTATACAACGTATCCAAATTTCGGCGGAAAGCAGACTGCTATGCGCGAACCTAGCCATTACTGGTGCCAATCCATCTGCAAATAAGGAAACGCAAGTAACTTGTTGGCCATTGGGATCAGATTGATTCCTTTATGTCGCATTCCGAACGTAAGCTAATTAGAGTTCGAAAAAATAACGTAGCACCTCCAGTCGTTTGGAGCAATTTGCCACTGCTACATTTTTATTGGTACAAGTACACCATCCACAAGCGGAATGGAGAAAGGGAGGCTTAATGATCTTTACAACTGACTTATTATATATCACATCCAAACAACTTCCTAAGTGGCAGGTTTTATAAAGTGTGACCATAGTCCAAAAGCCTAAGCAGTTTACCATCTAGGGCTTGGTTACCTGAAAATGTCCTACCTGCGCAATATAATTAACCTTATTTCAAACTTTTATTGATTCTCCGGCCTTCTCAAAAGATAATCCATGGGGCCCGTTTGATTGCATTTACCCATATGGATGGGGTGATAATGCTGATACCCATTTTTACTCCACTTCTAAAACTTGGAGCAGTAGAATATTAGTATATTACTCTCAAAAAAGCGAATGCTTAGCAAGTCCCGTAGGATGACAAAAAAGAGAACCACAACTTGGTGAATAGAAAACAAATGGATAAAATGAAAACCGTTTTCGTGGACTCACCACAGTGTTCATGCAGATATATGCAGAATGGTCCAGCCCCAGTCGTGTAAGTTAATTCTGATTGTGCATTTTTCGTTGCATGATATCGTCTGTCGGGACACACATGCTATATCTTGCAGTGAAGGTGCGTTGGGACAACGTCAAGGCGTTTTTCAAACACAAGTAAAGTGAGAGTGGACCTAACGTATTTTGGGTGAGCGTTCCTTTTCTGACAAACTCGAAGAGAGTAAAAGTTCCGTCGACATTCTAGCCAACTGTATTATGTGGCTAACTTTAACTGGTGGCCCCACAATTTCGTGTTGTTGCTCAGTTGTAGTAAGTGCTGGCAGACGTGGTTGTGGTTCCTTAGAATCCGGTAGGCTATAATAATATAGCTACCTAGGCACTGGTACCGGCCACTGTAAAATTTTATGGTCCTCAATATAAGTTGATCAAGAAGGTTGAACAACCATTTCACATGCATCGTGGGTGGCCGTTGTGGAGTCTCTAGCCCTGGAAGGTCTTGTTTGTGCCTTGGCTGCCAGGCATAGATTGCTATTCCACATGAGGCCGCACCTAAGTGTTAGGCAACTGCAAACAGTCAGAGGGATCAAACCGCCTAAATGTCCTTCGCAGCCTGCAAACGTGTTGGGTTCTGGTCTCTGACGCCTTCTCAGACTGTTCTGAACAACCAAGATCAGCCTGAATTAATACTCTAAAGTCGCGCTCCTAGGTGACTGTTGCACAGCATGATCTTCAAGCTAGTATGTGAGATTCGGACGGTGGAGGATGTGGACCAAATTACTCCTCCCCGAATTGACCTGCAGCCGATTGTAGAGTGACCACTCATACGCTCTGTCCAGGTCTCGCTGAAATGCATCATGGTCTGCTGGGTCTGTGATTGTTCAACATACCTTGACGTCATCAGCGAACAGGAAAAATTCCAAGGTAATTGAGGGCGTAAGCGGGTTTATGAACACGAGAAACTGATGTTGTCTCAGAACTGATAATTTCGGAACTTCACATTCGACATAAACCGGATCGAGCGGCGCACTTCGAACTCTGACCTACAGTTGCCGAACCTGCAGGAAATCCCTCATCCACCCAAGGAAAGAATCATCAAATACATAGCTTTTGGGCCTGTGAAGCAGCATGCGGCGATCCATGCGATTGAATACCATTGCGAAGTCAAGGTGAATGATGTCTGTCCCCCTGCCTTCTTCGGCCGCTTCCATCCAAATTCTGCGTGCAATAAGTGGGTTGGTAGGTCATGAAGGGTGCCGGTGGCAACCGTGTTGCTCGGGTGCTATGATATCGTAGCATTCCACATGGTCTAATAAAGCCTCAGCGATGATTGCCTCCGTCAACTTTGAGAACATAGGGTAGTGGACAACTGAACGATTGTTAGCGGCTTCCAAGCGATTACCGCTTTTGCAAATTGGAGTGAATACGCCATGTTTCCAGATGGTAGGCAAAATGTGTTCATGCAAACACGTCTGGAAGTAGTGCGAAAATGACCAGGTCAGCGTTGTTTCTGCTGCCTTCAGCAACTACAGGTGAATATATTTGATTCCGGAAAGGTTGTAGGTGTGTAGGGAGAGCAGTCACTTCAACAAAACTGCGGCAATAAAAACGATGTTAGTGAGTGTTGAAGATGGGGTTAACGATTTGGTATGTAACAAGGGCGGACGCCTCTTTGGAAGGTTGGAGCATACTGCATTCGTAGGGCGTTGGCTACCTCTTTATACTCTGTGCCACTCTGAATGACGTGTTAAGTGGGGGTAGGTATCGAGCTTTACTTTACAGATGGTGTTAACGTGCTTGTATAAGGGCATTTTGTTGTCGGAGTAGTTACAAGCCAAAGGTTGTTGGTGTGTCAATTTACCTCCAAGGACACCCATGTCACAGTGGTTGCGTAGGGTCGCGTACGCGCTCCAGGTTACGGAACTAGGACGAGCTCTATAACAGTGCCAAGCTGCATTACTTATTAACATGCTTTTGCAGGTTCTACTGCTGATGAAAGACGGGGCATCGGTGGAGCGAACCCACTTCGTTTCTGAAGAACATGCGATGAGGTTGCTGAAGGGTCCAACAAAATTAATCCAGGCGCTATCAGGTGAGCCACCTTTCAGGAATTCCCAGTCGCTCGTTTCAAATAGGTTATTAAACATGTTGTAATATTCAGTGTAAGTTCATCTTTATCTTCCTTTTTCGATTTTACCTGATTCCCCAAAATTCGCAATCTGACGTTACTTGGCCCTATTTTTTCGCTTTATTAGGCCACTATCTTCCAGTTTCGAATCATACGCAATCGACTAGTATTGATCCTGCTCAACCAAGCTGATCACTTATTTGAACCACTCCATCTTTGTTAAGAGAGTCATAGGGTAAAGTGTGCGCTTTGCTGCTTATCGATCAAAAGTATAACTTATCCGAAATTTAGTAACTTTAACAATCCAGATTCGGTGTTTTTTCGAAAACCGCCTGCATATTCCAGATTGGCGTGCACTGTGCCATTGCTACCATGTGTAACCAGTGAGATTTTTCAGTTTCCCCTATCCAGAGGCAACGCAGCACCAGATGCCAGCCTATTAGCCTTAGGTATTGCTTTGCGCCTGAAAGTCGGACATACCCTTGTCGGCTGGATCCAACTAAGTAGACGGATGTGAGACGTATGATTTGATGGTTCGTCCAAACTTCGGAATCCCAAGAGAAAACAAGTGTCTATTTGAAACTACTGCCTAAGCAACAATAAATTGTAGAGTCGACTCGGTGAACTTTGATTCCCGCGGCCTGGGGTCTATATAACTCACTTTTACGGAACCGTTGTTCCTTCCTCAATTATGTGTTTTAACGCGGTTACTAACAGGAGATCTTTGTTCACTATCATGCGGCAGTTCCGTAGATAAAAGTATTACGCATATAACAATGTCCATTAAACGTTTTCAGTGAATATATAAGTTGCATTTTACTCTCTACGTTAAATAGGTTGCTGGGAAAAACCATACCCTATATGGTTTTTGGAGGTACTTCGTAACACTTGCCTTCTTTTTCTTGCGCATCTGTCTGCTAAATAATCAAAACGTTATTTACCTACAAAAATAATTAAACGCATTTTACCCGACTAACTGTGGCTCTTTCCTGCATGCTACTAACAGTTACAATTCATGTTCAAATGTGCGCTATTTTATGCAACGTTTACCAATGCGCCAAAATGACCCATTTCAGCGGATGTCTTAAAAATAGCACATAAATTTTGAAGCCAATAAATAAAACAACAAGGTAAAGTCTTGCCCAAATAACCCAGTTAGTAATGTAATTTAACTTCTGTTATTTCTTGTCAGAAAGCGGTATATGAATTAAAATATTACCTACTATCATATTACGTATTATTTAGTTATGAGCGCGGTTTTGAAATCTGCAAGTGCTGGTTACGATTTTAGCATGATGTGTTGAGAAGTTACCCCGTGAAAGTTTTCCTTTGAATATAACCCGAACAGGCGTACCATAACGAAACATCTGTCAAGAGCCCCTACAATGTACAACGAACTCCTGCATATTTCTGAGGTTTTCGGCAGTTCGGATTTTTCGGTCAAATTTCCTTCGTATTGCGATGAAATCACAGGCGCCATTTGCCTCTAACTAGCAAAACTTTGATCTGACGCCATGCGCACCAGCTGTTATCCATAAACCGTAAGATAGTTCTGGGCTATTGAAGTTTCTTTTTATCATCCGTAACTTATGAAACTTAGCTGTGAAAACTGCAGGTGGGAGTCTCGACCAACTCATGCAGTGTGGCGCCAATGTAGGTTTAATAATGCAGTAAAGCCCGCCTGTGCTTGTATCATGACAGTTAAAGAGGGAAGTAAAAATTAGCATCTCGCCAACAAAGTGAATTAAAGTGACAGATAATAGATGAAGTCAATCGTGAATTATTTTTAGCAAATTTTCCGTGTACTAGGTGCCATAAACCTCGCATCGGTATTTTAGGGATTGTTAGGGGATTGTCCGTTGCTTCATTACCTAAATATAGCGAATTCTGTAAGAATACTTCGGATGTACCCACGGACGCCGCGGATTTTTGGATTCACTTGCCGGATTCCACTTTTGCTTCGGAATTACTGTGTTTTGCGTTATCTTTCTGTGTGAATTGTGCACCAATATATTTCATTTGGTGTATTTTTCTATTTTTGCAAATTTGATTGAGGATCTCTTGCTAATCGTGGAGATCTCATCGATTGGCCACTCACGACGAAACTGCAAAATTCGGCAATGGGTCGTAGTACAGCTACAAGGAAAACAAGTGCTCGTCGGCCCACGCAACAGCAAACGAAAGTGATTTGTGCTTTTAAATCGTGTTCTAAAACAATCCGGATTGCAATAACTTGTAATATCTGTGAAAAGAGCCTTCATCCCCGGTGCGTAGGTGTGGCAAAAATGAAGGAACGACCTTGCACATCAGACTCCATTTGGTTCTGTGCTGAGTGCATGGCCCAGCCGCTCGTGAGGTGTGTTGCTCTACTGACAGAGAAATGTGACAAACTAACCCAAATTGTGCGACTAGCAGCAGCTGAAACAGCGGGTGGATCGCAACCACCTGGTGCCGCACTCGACTCACGTTGTCTAACCGTATGCCCACACCTGGCACAAACCAGTCAGAAGGATTGTTTAGTAGAGAGCATACATCCCGCAACCCCACTCACGATAGGCTGCAAACAGAGAGTTTATGAAAGACTGCCAATCCCGGCGAATCCAACGTTGCATAGTCCGCTTTTCCCGAGTGATATGGCTGTGGCTCATGATACTCCAGTGCATTCCGATTTACCGAATAACACAGGTAGTCCGACTGCCTATGCAAATATCGTCGCTGATTGTCCACCCGTGGCAAATTTAACCAGCGTGTCTGCAAGCACACCGAAGGTTGTTAGAGGCGACACTAATAACAATGTGTACACGAAAAGATTTCCCCCCACGCCGCCGGTAATAGGAGGCATGCCGGTATCCAAATGTACGAACTCCAAGAAGATGCAGAGTTCGATGAAGATAATATGCTCTAACGTGCCTGAGTCAAAGGCAAACTCTATCAAAGATAAACTACTAGACGACATGAAACAGTGGGAATCCATATGCCGAGCAATTGGAATGCAGCCTAAACAGGCTAGCTTATGTCGTATCATCCGCCACCCAAACTCACTTCACTATGGCGAGCCGAGACTACTTCAAGTGACATTGCAGTCCAGTAACGAAGCAGAGACAGTCCTCTTGTCAGCTCACCGTCTTCGTGATTCATCATGCGGAGTTCGCATATTCCCGGATATACCTTGGAGTGAGCGTCGACAACGAAAACAAAATCCTGGAGAACACCGCAAGCAAACTGATGAAAGATCCATCTTTGTCCATGGTGTCCCCGAAACACAGGCACCGGAAGAGTCGCAGGTCAAAGCTCATGACTTGGAAGAGTGGCGGTATATCCGCGAAGCACTATCTCTCCACGACGTAATTGCCAGCTCAACATCGAGGTTACTTATATCGCCAAACTACAAAGGAAGTGGTCCACGAGTGCTTAAAGTCTTGCTTTGCTCCAAACAAATGGTTGAAACGGTGCTCGGGCCTTGGCACAAGTTCCGCACCAAATTGCCATCAGAAATACGTCTGAAGGCGGTTGTAACCAGGCCACCAATGGATAAGGGAACACGAAACCAACAAGAAGTAGTCGCGATCCCCGCTGTCTGCATTTCTGTACCGGAACACAATGAAACGCCCCAGCCATTCGATGAAGAAGGAAAAGACAGTCTGCTGCAGATCGACTCAGGGCGCTGTAGGCATCCCACCGTAACGGTCCCGGGAAGTTTGCAAGAGACACATCAAAAAAACGTCCCTCAGCCGACCCAACAAGGGTCGGCGTAAATCCTCGGAAAACCAACGTATGTTCAAACACGCTTCTAACATCCGTAGTTCCCAATTGCCTTTATACAAACGCCCAAGTGCTTCTAAGCAAATTGGCAGAATTTCGATCTTGTCGTAGCTCAATGTGTTGGGACCTCATCATGATAACTGAGACGTGGCTGAACGACATGATTAGTGACGCTGAGGTTGAACTATCTGGCATGTCACTACTGCGTAACGATCGACCCACCAAGGGCGGCGGTGTAATTCTATACTACCGTTCAGACCTTCTCATCGAGCTCATGAACGACCCTGGGATTCAAACCGTAGACTCCTTATGGTGCTGCCTACACCTTAATCACGGCGATAAATGCTTATTTGGCATCGTATATCGTCCACCAATGTCCACTTTAGAAATGGACAAGGCCCTGTCTTCTGCTTTGAAGAATTTACTGGAACGGTCATACAGTCATGTTTTGCTGGTAGGGGACTTCAAGCTGCACGGCCTAAAAACCCCAGCCACCATGAGTGAACCATTCAAAGCCGATCTACAAGAGCTAATTGCAGGATCACCGCTGTACAACCATGTCACATCCCCAACGCGATTCAGGACAGGAAACAAACCGGCCATCTTGGACCTCGTTTTCACCAATGAGGAACTGATGATTGACGTAGTAACCACATCCACTCCCTTGGGCCGCAGCGATCATGCGACACTATTGTTCCAATACTTGTGTTATGCAGATTATCCTAATGAAAGCAACGTGGAATCTTACGTCGTAACCAACTACGATAACCTGGCAGAACTCATTAGTGCTACGAGCTGATCCTTCTTAACTGAGTGGTCCCCAGAAGTGGCATGCGGGAAATTTGTCAACAAATTCATCTTGCTCGTAGCATTGGCATCTAAAACCAAAATCCCCCGACCCGACAAGGCGAAGTCGTTTCTCAGAAGCAACACCCGAAAATGCATGAGATTGAGGGGTCTGGCATGGCGCGCCCATATAGCCTCTCCGAGCGAGGATACTTGGAACACCTATATTACACAAAGAAACCACTGTGTCACACTCGTCAGGGAGGATAAGGTAAAGAGCCAACAAGATCTTGTGTCAAAGTTCTGCGTTAACCCAAAGCTACTATACAGACACATAAATAAGCTTCGCCGCGTTAAGCGCGGAATTCCGGCTCTGCGCACAGCTTTCGGATTAGCACATACGGCACAGGATGCAGCGAATGTCCTAGGACAACACTTCGGCCGCACTTTCCAGTGTGTGCAAACATCCTGCACCATATCTAGGCAACTTATTCCGCCATCAGGCCTTAACCACATTTCCTTCACAACTGCAGCTGTATTGAAGCGGTTGATGTCGTTGTGCGAATTTAGCTCCCCGGGTGCGGACGGCATTCGGCCGAAAGCGCTGATAGTTTCCGCCACGAGCTTAGCTGAACCTTTGGCGACACTCTTTCAGCGATGCCTTAACGAAATGCACGTCTCAACGATGTGAAAGCACGGGATCATCACTCCAATCCACAAAAATGGTAGCCGTACAGATCCAACTAATTATCGTCCGATTATCCTTCTTCCGGTAATCTCCAAGATCATGGAGTCCATTGTAGCCAAGGCCCTCATGGAGTACCTGGAGAAAAACAACATCCTCGTTCCGGAGCAGCACGGATTTCGCCAAGGCAGGTCATGCACAACTAATTTGCTGATTGCTCGTTCAAACTGGACAGAGTACGTGGACGCCGAAGTCGGAGTGGATGTAGCCTACTTGGACTTCTCTAAGGCATTCGACCGACTGGACCATCGGATTTTACTGAACCAGCTGCAGCATTGTGGTATCGGCAATCCTATTCTAGGATGGATGGGCGAATTTCTCGTTCAACGTCACCTGAATGTGAGAGTCCGAAGTACCCTGTCGGAACCAATCGAAGTTCAGTGTGGCGTACCACAGGGCTCGGTACTCGGGCCTCGCTTGTTCATTGTTTTCATAAATGATCTTGCAGCTGCTCTATCTTCCAACTTTCTGCTGTTTGCAGATGACCTAAAGATATGGCGTGCCATAGCTTCAGGAGAGGATCACACAGCCTTGCAGGATGATTTGGACAAAGCATACAAGTGTTCAAACGAGAACATGCTACAGTTCAACACCACAAAGGGCAAAATCTTGAGCATACGCCATCAGAGTGCGTATAACTACCGCTTAGGACCTGACATTCTACAGCGGACCTCTCATGAGTGTGATCTTGGCGTGCTTGTACAAGAAGATCTTGAATGCTTAATGCAGACCGAAAAGGCCTCCAAGAGAGCAAACCAACACTTTGGCCTTCTGCGTAGAGCGTTTGGGAAGTTTGACGCCTCAATCTTTTCGAAAATGCTTAGCGGTTTTGTTAGACCGCACACAGAATACGCTATTCAAGCGTGGCAACCATCTCAGAAGTGCCACCTCACTGCACTCGATACTGCACAACGCAGAGTGACAAAATACGTCAAAGGTCTTTCCAGCCTTCCCTACCCACTCAGGCTGAAAACTCTTAACTTATACAGTGGACGTTACCGTCGTTTGAGAGGCGATCTCATATTGGTGTACCGGATACTGAGAACCCCCAACCACACGTGTCATTCCCTTTTGAAACGTAGTCAAAACACACCCCTAAGAGGTCATCAGTTTAAGTTGATCACACAGTACAGTCGACTGGAATGTCGACGCAATTTCTTCTCCCTCCGAGTGTCACAACCTTGGAACGCCCTACCAGAACATGTAATTAACGCTCCCACCCTATCCCTTTTCAAAAAACGCCTTGACGAAAATCTGACACGATTGCACTATGTGATATAACGTGCGACCATCGGAATCCACTTAAAATTCCTATTGGATTACTTGTTTATGTACATCTCTAATCCCTTGGTGACTCATGCATTTCACGCGTACTTTCATCGATACGATTTTTTAATTTTACGATGTTACTTCTCATCATCCCACGGGACCTGTCAAGCATTGCTTTTATACCCGTCATAAACCATTGTTCCATTGTTCCAGTAACCATTCATTAGGAACGGTTACTAAAAGCCTCTGCTATACAGTATTTCTGACACACTGAATTTATATATCAGAAGGCTGATGAACGTGTTGACGAGTAATGTGTAATGAGAATTTGACTTTGATATAATAACAAAAGTACTGTGGGAAGTATTTTACTTCTTTACTAATATACACGAATTTATTCAGAAGGGTTTATTTTATTTTGTCTGTTTCCCAGTCCTTTGATATTACAGCTGCTGAATTGATAGGGTACATGTTCCTCAATTTCCACTGGCCCGCCAAGTAGTATTAAGGTGTATACCAAACTTCATCTACTAGTTTCGGTGAGTAATAGAATAAGGTAAATATTGTATACGCATATTGAATGCGTGCGGACGATGTGGATTCCCCCTAAGTTTGATCTGATCATACAATAAAGCTCATCGCTTAGTGGAGCCAAGAACAAATCCAAGATGACCGAAAACTCAATCGCATGCCAACTCAATAGAGAGCGTAGGATCAAGTGTTTGTGCAATGCTGGTTTAGATGGGTATTTACTATAGCTAATTCATTTGCAATATCTGTCTATATATCAGCTGCCGGTTAATGTGTAGAGCAAAAATGATGTAGAATTTGCACTTATAATCAACGATAGAAATGCAATTCAATTCGACGGCACTTACATACCACGAATAGTGCATGATAAAATTAGTGGAAATTCACTCTGATCGTTTCGCGTTAACATGGTTGATACGGTACCTTACTAATTTATGCATTAGGTTATATTCATATTTCACTGTCGCCTGAATTTCCGAGGCCCTTGCTGTCTTCATAAAACAAGGAGTATTCGATACCTCATTTATTTGGCATATACTCAGACACTTAGTCATCAGTTTAGCAATGGTTTATTCACATGCGGTCTATTTGAGGGCTAGTGTTGCGCCGGATACTTAATAAGCTGCCTTAAGTAAGAGACCAGCCATAATATGAGATCTTGTCTACTTAGTTAGTATATAACTTTCCAGTTTTTGCGACGTGGGTGTAAGCTACTTTTGCTTATGGGAATCAGTCTTTTGAACCCAATACTAGCTTTTATTTTGGCCAGTTAGGAAAGGTACCGAGAAATGGAAGTACAGTTTGTGGTGGAGTCAGCGTTTCGCATTAAAAGAGCGTTTCCATTAATTATAGAGTTGGGTAGACATTAAATTCCACTCAACATGGAAATACAGTACTTCCTTTATGAACTCTTGTTTACAGGTAGACTAATGACTGTTATAGAAGGGAGAATAGACTTTTGACTATCTATCCATAGATTTGCATTTTCGGGGGACATTTGCATTTTTATGTATGCAAAATGAGCTGAAAGGAATGATGGTAGTTTCTACGGTCAGAACGTTATGTAAAACACGGCCGTCGAAACTACAACCCCTTACTATGTGCATTTATCAACGCGGATGATTTTAAGTGCCGCAGAAAATACAGAATAATGATGATGTTTTGCTGAACGAATAACGCCGCTACTAGTATTGTAGCATACTGCTAATATAGGCGCGTTTAGTTTCGTGAGGAACATTGATATAACAACTAGTGGTACAAATCGCGATCTAGGAAAATTTGGTGTGCAGAGTTCATCCACTCCAACTGACGTTTGTGTTTGTGGTATTATTAATTTTGCTTTAAGTGCGCTGAACAGTAATGGTGCAAAATTCGGGGATCATCTATCCTAGACGAGTTTAGCAGCATTGCATGGGGTACACTAGGTTTATACTTTGAACTGAATTTATGCATGTTGCTGAAGTGATCCTTAAGAGATATACGGATTGAACCGACCCTGATCTTCTGGCGCTAAACCATTAGTGGCTCTTGCATCCCTAACGAATGAATGAGATTAAATTACTGAACTGCCTGCTGCATGAACACCTTAAGTAAGAAAACAAGTGCGTGCAAACGAGGTTCCTTTCTAACACGAAGCGGTAGCTTGGATCTAGGCAAGATAAATTTTGACCAAACAGAGGAAAGGGATGTCAGTGGATCCTTGATAATTTTATAACCCTTCAAGTATGCCATCAAATAGATACAAAAGAGGATTAGTAATGTAGAAGGACTGAACTTGTATAGACGAATCAACGCCGTCGTGCGGCTTTGAAAGTGGTTAGTTTATTTTGTCACCCGAATTGAAATGAGATAAATTTTAACTGGTCTTAAAAATCTTGGCTTAAGAAATTGAAGGATAAATTGAAATCCACGAGATTTTATGCTGATTTTCTGATACCTTATATTTGCTTACTTAATCAAGTTTCCACACTGACAATATTACCACGTTCATATCACTTTAGGTTATATTTCTCATAAGTTGGACAATCAGCATTTGTAGGTGATGGACAAAGAATATTCTTAGATACTTCTCATCAAATGCTGCTACCATGCATATTGCTTCCAAGTAATCGATAGTTGTTGTTTATGAGTACGACGGTTACTGTGTTTTTGACAGCGACAGGTTCGATGCGTGCCTTCATAAGTGAATTGCTTGGGGACCAGTTCCCTACTTCATTACACTTAACATCTACCATTTTAAAGTTTTTCTGTTATAAAAGTCTAAGCTGAGTTGCACTAGTCTGCCTGCCTCAGATGTCTGCGTGTGTGCATGTGCTTGACGCAGTGCAGACTATCCACAGTCACTGCGTTGGTAAACAATATCTGTAGCTTGTCGATTTCCCAGTGGCATACAAACATCAAAAAGGTAGCAATTAACTGCTCCTACACAAAGTGCTAATTTTGCTGACATAATTACTCCCATACTCCAAACGCTCAAGTATTTCTTCTACATGTTTTTCGGTAAATTGGACAAGAAATGGCTACTGGGCGATTGCTGTTTATTGTTGATCTCATGATAGTAATGGCACATCAAGCGCACTTTACACACACAGGACAATTCTGGTGGATATGTGAGAAGGAAGCGCACGTGAAAATTGTTAATAATGACAAGTATGCAGTGACAATATTGATAGCCATCTGTAGACGCATACGAACCATTGGACTTGTGCCGAAATAATTTGGGAAGCCAGCAAAGACGCGGCACTTTTTGCCACGTCGTACAAGCGTCTACTCTTTTAGTAGGAACTCGTCCAGCTTCTATGGATGAAAATGTTCACCGCATTTAACTGTCTCTACTTTAGTTCTGTGATATTAGTCGTCACGCCGTATGGCAATGAACGCACTTGTTTGCGGACACTTGTTACCTTTTTGCTATTAGATATGTGCAAAATGTTTGATACTCAATCCTTTGGTAATCCAGTAGGAATGTATATCCTCCACTAGACGCTCTCTATCAGTATTTTCTTGTGTTTCAAACCCCACCCCGACTAACCACTGAATAGTTCAAGCAAACCCAATATATTTACGACATCACAAATGCTAATACGTAACCGAAATGCGATAAGGTTGACAATAAATGGAGCGTTGATAATTAGTCCTACCAACCTGTACTGTGTACAGAAAAGCTTGAAGCAATCAATCATATTGCGTTGGTTTTATTTAGACCTTACGATTGGTGTGCCAATTTTTCCAGTGTATATATTTGTGTATGTTTTTCTGCTTGCATTTTGTAGGCAAATGAGGTGAACAATCGACATTCGGACTATCGCAATCTATGTCTCCTTCCTTGATCAAGTGGCTGAAGGGGACCCAATGTTTTGAGTTTTAAAGTTCAAATGTCATTCACTGGTATAATGCTGTTTCGTTTACTGGAATAGGTTGTAAAGTTGACCGCGCCTCCGTTACATATTTTCCGATTTAATCGGCTCTTCAAGTAACCTGTTCTAAGATGCCCGTCCGCCATACCGAAATTAAACCTCTAAGATTCTTTTCAATGAACAGCATTGTTACTGAGTTTTACGGCTAGTCGGATATCATGGGGAAGTGCGTCCGCGATATTCGGTTCATTAATTTATACTAAAAATCAGTTACTAAGTAGATCTCAAACGTGCCAGAAAACAACTGGTTACTTCACTTAGCCCTCAGCGTTTTCTGCGACACGAAAACTTCCTTGGACTAATTGATTTAAAGAATGTAGAGAGTATATAAATTGGTGTTGCATTTATACTGAACTGGGAGGACAAAGAAAACAAATTAGAAGTAGGTAAGAAGATAATCATGCCACGGACCAAATTGTTGTCTTATGAGTAAAATTGTCCTAAGTGAAACAAGTCGGGAGGCAATCACGCGGAAGCCCCAGTCATTGGTGAGAATAAAGGCAGAAAATATTCCGCTATCCCATCAAACGTACTTGAAATAAACTTCGTTAAATAGCTTTTAAGTTCCACACACGTAAGAGGGAAATAACTGAAGTTGGATGGTGTTCTATTGCTGTCTCAATAGGAGAGTGAAACTGTTTCAGTTGAACCCAAAAACAACTTTGCTGGGTAACCGACTTCTGATAGTTGCATCTTAGGAGGTGAGTTTTAACATGTGAGGTTATGTTTGGTTGACGTGTTGTGGCTGTGAGTAATCACTGTGAGACCAACCCGCAAAAGATGTTATAGTTAAATGAAATCCCAAAAGACCTTCAGCCTGAGTTGCAAATTTAACTGGAATAACCCCTATGTATTTGCGTCTTCCTTCTTGGTCTCTAAAATCATTGAAACCATGCTTCTACCAGGAGCACCGTCCCTTAATCACGCATTACATGCAGAGCCCCAAGTGCACGGTGTAGGAAATCTCCCTAAACTCTGATCTTGAATGGTGCAATATTTGGCCAATTTTCCTGCTGAATTTGCTGCCAGCTTTATGCAGCTTGGTGTACCCTGAATGACGAATCCAAGTTAACCGTCTTTAGAAGTGCGTTATAAATGAGCTTTATACGCAGGTGCTGGTTGATTAGCAGGCGACTTGTGCCTAAGATAGTTCACTCAGTTGCTTTAAACTAGACGCTTTTATGGGTTAATAACTCAGACCTTTGTCGAGATCGCTATGTAGGGCCCCGCTGTGGGATGCAGAATCATTAAGCCGCCGTGTCCTAAACCCAACCTTCAGGTATAGAAAAGGTAAATGATCATTCAGGCAACATCGCTCATCAGTACCAAAAGTTATTGTAGACGCTTTACGCGGAGCCTCATGAGAGACAGCGGCTACAAAATATCGCACTGTGGTCAATCTGGAGGAGAAGTGTATGTATTTGACCCAGGATGAGATCAATGATTTCACTATTATGAAATGTTTGAAGAAAAATTAGATGGTCATGATAGTCCAAATCCCTTATGGTTTCCAATCATTGTTAAACAATTAAGTATAGTATTCTTAGCCCATCGGTCTCCAAGACTTCATTCTCATCAAACCCTAGGCTATTTTTAATTACTCACCGCTAACTTGATTTTGCAGCATTCGCAGCAGCCGGATCTAGATAAAACGCCGCTCAGGTTAGACACAAGTACCTGTTCAAATAACAATGGATACGTCAGAATCTAAGAACAGCGAGTGTCTTCACATAATTTTACTCCTCAATAAGTTCTCTATTTGAAAAATCCATTTGAAGGTTAAACTTAATAACTGAAGTCAGATACATGTTTCTCATGTGCGCCATTCCAGAGCCAAGCAAACTTTTCTGACCATCCATCTTGTTGGTCTCAGCAATTCACGGCGGTTATAAATTTAATGCATTTTGGGCTTCTTGGACCACATAGCTTTGGGCATCACTAATTCACAAGTGCGTAATTGAATTCGATAAAACTTGCAGACGATGTGAGCAGCGCTCTTCCTACTCAGCTCAGTATTTTAAGTTCTACATGACAATTGTGACCGCAGATGGTTCAATCCATATGTTGAATTCCTAAATGCCTCATGTTGGACAAGTAAAGATCGTTAAGGTTCAAATTTGGGAAAGCGTTGAAAAAGGTTTAAACTGTATGTGTCACTTATCGGATCCAGACGCTGGCGGAAGTTTTCGACAAGACGGCCTACTACAAGCAAAATATTCTCACATATATTGTTCTATATACCAAGGTACAAACAAGAGAAAAGCCGGATCAACAGTCCAAGGTTAAAGTTAGGTTTTCAAACTTCATCTATGTTTCGAATTGAACACCCAAGCTTATCCGCAATATTTCTAGCCCGGCGAAGTAAAATAAATAGTCTGACGAACTTGTCCGCGAAAACGTGTTAAAATAAACGCCGCCAAACATAGCAAAAACGTTGCAAAAAGGTAGCCAGAACGCCTTCAAAACGCTGCACAACTGCACCAAATTTACACCAGATATGTAGGTAGCTCACTGGCCTTCGGCGACTAGAAAACGAAGGACAATGGATAAAAGTACCAGTCTCCTTGCCAAAACTCTGTATGTTGGTAATCACGTGATGGAATGGAAGGTTGCGGAATCTTCGAAATCAACGCACAATTGAAGATAACCGAGTATATGCTAAACGAATAGGTTTCCTTTGATGCTTTTACCTTATCCCGGATGCCTTACCACTTGAGACGGCTGCTGCAGTGTAGATAATAGTCTGGGGTCGAGTTGAAGCTTCCTAGACGGTGGACTATGCCTATCGGTCCATCGCTTAGACTGAAGTGTTCTGGATTGGGGTTCCGTTCTCTGCGGCATGGTAACATTTTTCTGGGTTCTTCTACGGGTTCTTCCACAGGCTGTCTAGGCCAATTGAAACTGTCGGTCAACAGGTCAAATGGAAGCTCGGAAGATTTCCTGGATTGTGGCTGACACAGTGTTGGTCTTAGCTCGTTTGCATGAAGTACTCATATTTACTTTCCAACCGGCACGTCGTAAATGACATTCTCGAGCTTCCCCTTGAGTGTGCCTGGTGTTCATTTCGCGTATCCTTCCAGCTAATCACGTATAAGTACTGACTGTCTCGGTGTAAAGTATATTCGCTTGGCACCATACCGCCGAGTAAAATCAAGTTACGTCTTTAAGTTCCTTTCACCAGCTGTGGGCTCTGGGGATAGTCGAACAGCATCAATGTGGATGCGGAGCCTTCTCTTCATCGTTACCTCTGCTGGCGATAATCCATCCGGCGTTTGTGGATTTTGGGTAGATCTGTGTAAAAGGAGGCACCAGTCCATCAGTTTATCTATGTCTCCCCTACCTTGATTTGTGGAGAGCGCCTTTGGATGTATCCACAACTCTCTCCGACTCGACGTTCGATTGTTGGTCCAATGGTGGAGATCGCATGTGTTTGATGGCGCAGCATTTGCACAACTTCGTGAATGCGGCTGAAGTAAACTGTGCTTGGTTGTCCGTCACCAATGTTTCATGGCAGGCGAAACTGCTGAAGAATTGTCGCAACCTTAGGACTGTTGCGCTGTATTTCGTGCCGCTCAGCAGCAACAATCCAGGCTACTTACTCTAAGCGTCAACCACTCCGCGAATGTTTTGGCCCTTGATTGGGACTTCAAAGTCAACATGAACACGGCTCCAAGGTTTCGTTGGTTTTCACCAAGAAGGAATTTCAGTCTTCAGCGGTGCCCTTGAAGCTGTAGCGCAGTTGCTGCAATTTCTATCTAGCCGCCGCAAATGTCTATGCCTAAACAGTTAAGACACATAACTTTGGGCAAGCATTTTCATTCAGTTGCGTCCTAAATTTCCTGCTTTGAACCGCGGCAACTCACTTTTTTGCAGTATCTGCGGGATTACAACTCCCTCTGAAAACATGGTGCCATCTTTCACATTGGAGAAGGAATGTCTTCTCTGATAGAACTGCTGCAGTTTGGTAGAAGAGAGCGAACCTGGCCAGCCGGTTCTGTGGAAGTGAATAACTTTCTTTACGATTAGATCTCGAAGCGTTTCGGCCCGCACAGCTCCTGCCGGAACTGGAAGGCCATATAATGCCTCGCTCAACGAGAATTTGACATCAACTTTGATCTCAACTGAGACTATGATGGTATCCTCGTGTACCTGCTGATAGGAATCAATGTGGCTTGACAACGCATCTGCTAGACCCATCGAAAATGTTGACTGATACCGGATTTCAGAATCATAGCCCAGCAAGTGGAATGCCCATCGTTGGAGTCTATTGGCTGTGTAGGCAGGACTTCCCTTTTTCGAACCGAAAATGACCAGTAGCGGCTTGCGATCCGCAAAGATCTTGAAGCGGCGAATATACAGCATCTTGTGAAATTTCTTCACAGGAAAGACTATGGCTAACGCACCTTCTCGCTCTGGCTGTAGTTTCTTTCGGCTTTCTTCCACGTCCTGAAGGCATGTGTGATCGTCTTCTAAGATCCACCTGGGAACGGATGAGAAAATATGACACCGATCCCTAGAATTGATACGCCGTGGCGAGGACAATTTCTCCGGACGCGTCAAAGTGAGTGAGACGTAGGTATGAAGCCAGCAATGACTTGACGCGCTCGAACTCGGTCTGGCATTCTGACGTCCAGCTCTAGGTTTGGCCCTTGCTCAGCAACCTGTTCAGCGGGTCATGCAGTCGATGCAGTTCGGGAAGAAAAGTGTTGTGTAGGCAACAGAATGTACGTACCAACCACAGCTCCGCAAGTGGAGGTACCTTTTGAATATCCCGGATATTTTCTGGATCAAGATGACGACCGTCTTTTGCGAAGACGTAGCCAAGGAACTTGGTGGTCGGTGTAAAATATTTGCATTTATATACACGGATACAGAAACCATATGGCTGGTTGCGTCCAAGCACTTCATCGAGCGGCTCAAATAGTAGCTCTGCCTTCCGGCCCATTAAAATAATATCACCCAGGTTCGCGACGGCTCCAATAACTCCCGCAAGCATGGAGTCCATCAACTGCTGGATGATGGATGGTGCTGTTTTCACCCCAAAAGGGAGACGGTTTTACTAGTACAAGCCGCGCTGATTGTTAGTGTTCAGCATTTCTCTCCGGCCCTCATCGACCTGGAAATCGACATCGGATAATTCGAGCTTGGCGAAACACTTCAAACCATTCAGCTTGTAAATATATTCTCTGGTATCGGAAGGAGCTATTGATGGTCGTCCATTGCCGTGTTCAGACCAGTTGAAAAATCGGCGCAGACACGCACTTTACCTTTCGGCTTTCCCATAGCAACAACCGGTGCAGCCCATGAAAAGCAGTTCACTGGTGTGAGGAAACCGGCGCGCTGCAGTGGGTAGAGCTCCTGATCAACTGCTGCCGTGGCTGCAGACGGTAACGATCTTTTGGCCCTGAAGACTGTGTTGGTTCATTCGCAAAAGCACAAGTATGATTTAAAGGTAGTATGGTGACCGAGATCATCTTCGAAGAAGAAGGCAGATATCTGCTTCAACCTTATCCTCATATCTGCTATGGACACTGAAACATGGACTGGATGGGTTTGGACTCGATTGCAAAGCTGCTTTATTGGAACGTCAAACAGTTGAAACTTTTCCATCCAGTCAAGCCCAAGGAGTTTCACGGTTGGTCGGTCTGACAAGTAATAGGTTCCTAACTGTTCCACTCGTTAGAATGCAAATTTGCAGCTTATCTCACTGACCAGCTTTCGCACTCCCCCGGATGCGTTGCGTGTGAGTTTGTTCGAATCAACGCTCTTCGGTCTGTTTAGGTGATTCCAAGTGTTCTTGGTAATGGCCGTTATGTCTGAGGCCGTAACAAACTGCAGCCTGGTTAGGATCCCATTGATAAACCAGTGATAAATAGGCGGCGTGGTCTAGAATCATGGTGAAAAGCGGCAATCACGGATAAGGATTCGGTGCCAGGCTTCAGCTTCACATTTCTTGGCCGGGACTGACGGAAAAATTCTTCCTTGTGGCCGCGTTTATGGCACATATCAAAATTGTGACGCTTAAAAGGAAAGTAACGCGCAAAATGACACTCACCAAATGATGAAGAAAGTGTAGGAGGCTGGTTCCGCGCTCCGTTAAACGGCTTGTTCGAGCTAGCCTTGCTTGTCTTTTGCACAGCAGGAACCGTATCCTTATTGGTGAGGCGACACTGCTCAACCTTATCGATGTGGTGTTTCAAAGTGATCAAAAGTTTTTATTAACCTACGAGATACTTCAATGTTAAATTGGAATCCTAATCCTACGTAGCAAAGAGCCGGGGACTGCAACAGACTGAAAAATATGAGACACTTCAACTGGTCATCCGCCAAACAGAACAGCTTAAAACGTACACATTAACGATTAACCATGTCTGCTAGTGCCTCATAATCGTCCGTATCCCTCTTGGCAATTTTAGACTTTGGTAGCGAATATTACATAGACCGGTTAACTTTACCAAAAATCGCTATGAGTATCGCCAATGCTTTCTTGAATGTGATGTCCGTCGGCACGTTGGGTAAGATGTTGTAGAGGAATCTTGAAAGTTCTTTGATACCGAGTTATCGGAACAAAGGTCGCAACTTCCAAGAATCATCATGACTTAGGAAATCCGTCCGAAACATGTCCTAAAGTTTGAATCAGGCCTAAAAAGTGCATTCGAAATCAGCATCATAAGGTAATTCAGTGACGGAATTCATAAGGAGTCCAAGTGAAACAGCCTGTTTGTCTCGCGTTGCCGCTCCATTTGACAATATATTCAAACACTGCCTCAAAATTTAAATCACTTTCAATTAGGAAGTAGTTAGCAAAACACAGCTCAGCGAAGAAAATTCATTTCTATGTTTCTCATCAGGCTAATAAATTTAAAAACTGGTTAAAACCGTGATAGGCTAAAATGGCAAGTCTAGTGTTGGTCAAGTCCAAACAGACTGCTTTGATATTCGATCCTTCGCAATCGATTTTAAGAGCTAAGCTCACATGTATACACACACATTTTCACAATACATGTTCACAATACAACACACCACGGTTCAGCTGTCCCATGGGGCGCAAAGGTCATTTCGAAGGTCAAGGAGAATCGCAGTAAAATTATGGCCACGATGAATGAATCATTTGAATTATCTTCATCTGCTTGCATACTCCTGGTTGCATCAGCCGGATCAAAATAGCCTCGGCCATCATGAGTAGGTGGCTTTAAACTCCTTTTTGATAGTGCTTCGACACAAAGTATAAAAATTTAAAAGCCTCTGTCGTCACGACTTGGTTTCCGCTCTGGACTAAATGATCAAAAACAGCACGGTTAGCCCTTTTGACTGCGTGCTTCCATAACGCTGCTTGGAAATGTTCTGCTATCCGATTCGCCAAGTGTCTGGTCGTTTGTCCTAGGTATTTTACACCAAACGTGTAAGTAAAGCGATATCGCATAAAGATTCGGACTGGCCCGGGAGTCAACCCTGTAGACGCTGGGTGATAAACGAGGCAGTTTCAGCAATAACGTGCTGATAGGCAGCAGGGAAAATTAGGTCACTGCATTGTGAAGTCTTCTGTTCGTTAACTCAAAGGAAACATCTCCCTTAAAAGGAACAGGAAGATATACATCATTTTTGGTACAGTCAGGATGACTTCTCTTTGTCATGGATCACAGCGTGTCTCCGAATAAATGGAACATGATAAACGTTATCTTGTAGTGTTCTAAGTATAAAATCCTTTTCGGTTTCTAAAGTTTTGGAGTTACATATTCCGCTGGCGCGATAATACAGGCAAGGCACTAAGTTTCGTTTGTACTTTAAGGATACAAAGCAACAAAAATATATGTACTCCCCTATCCAGGTCGGCTATCGGTAGACACTTCTTTGGAGTGTGCCATTATCTCGTCTGATCAGCAATATATCTAGGAATGCTATCTTTCCTTCTTTTTCAATGTTGATTATAAACTTTAAACTGGGGTGCCCGCCGTCGGACTGATCTAGTAAATGAGCAACGTCGGCGTTTGAGTCACAGACGATGAATGTGTCATCCATGTACCTCTAGTAGAAATGAAGAGACGCGATAACTGGTCGGATGGGCCCGCGTTTAAGTTTGACGAAGACAATATCAGCCAGCAGTGAACCTAGCAGTGCCCCCATTGCAACCCCAACTATCTGTCTATAATGTCAGCTCTCAAATAACAATTGCATCTCGAGGGTGCATCATAAGCTCACTTCGTTCAATCTAAATACCGGGATATCGATACCTATATGATTTTCTATCATGTAATCACAGACGAAATTTACAGTCTCGGTAATGGAAAATTTGTAAAAGTGACCCGACATCAAACGATAATATCAATTTTCCGTCTTTCCACCCATGTGACAAAATCGAAAGAACCGTTTAAAGCATTGCTACATAAGGATTTACGTACCACAATCCATGTCGCAGCAGAGAAGAAAGCAGAGGCAGGCATATCAATAACAGAGCGCAGAGGAACACGCGGTTTGTGCACTTTGGGCAATCCATGGAGCCGGTGTGGATGTGATCCGGTAGGAGTTAAGTGATCACATAGCGCGGCATTTATAATATTAGAATTTCTCATTTCTTTCCATGTGCTCGTGATTTTTGCCTCAATCTGTAGACTTCTGTCCTTTTGTACTGGGCCGCACATGAACTTACTAGGGTCTTGAAGAATCGCAAGTAATTATGTGACGCAGTTCGATTTATCCATCAATACCCATCCTGCTCCCTCATCTGGACTGGAAATGATCAATTCGGGATTCGACCTCAATTTTATGACAGCATCCCGGCGCCTTCTAGACAGTATATTTAAGGGCTTCGTTTCGTGGTGAATGTACTGATGGCACCGGTGTACCAATGTGGTTTTGAAGGTGTCGTTGGCAAAGGGTGAAATGGGAATTAATCCGGACATTTGGTGTATTAGATTTTCAAACACGATCTCTAATTGAATTCTTCCATGACGTGATTGAGCGTAACAAAATTTTGGACCGTATGCTAACGCCTCAAGTTGTAATTGGTTTAATTGTACTTTGGAAAGGTTGTGGACATACCTTTGTGGTTGTGCTGTAAACCTGGTTTCTGGTGGCGTCGGCTGAAGGCTTCTCAGTAGCTTTGTGTAATTCGCACCGTTCGTTGTTGCGCATATTTGTTTCATGTATCGTTTAAAAGACACGCGGTGATTTGTATCAAGCTCATCCAGACTAGTTTGAAAAAGCAAACAAAAAATCGGCTCCCGGGCCAGTCCGAATCTTTATGCGATATCGCTTTACTTACACGTTTGGTGTAAAATACCTAGGACAAAAAACCAGACACTTGGCGAATCGGATAGCAGAACATTTCCAAGCAGCGTTATGGAAGCACGCAGTCAAAAGGGCTAACGGTGCAGTTTTTGAACATTTAGTCCAGAGCGGAAACCAAGTCGTGACGACAGAGGCTTGTAAAGTTTTATATTTTGTGTCGGAGCACTATCAAAAAGGAGTTTAAAGGCACCTACTCATGATGGCTGAGCTATGTTTATCCGGCTGATGCAACCAGGAGTATGCAAGCAGATGATGATAATTCAAATGATCCATTCATCGTGGCCATAATTTTACTGCGATTCTCCTTGACCTCCGAAATGACCTTTGCGCCCCATGGGACAGCTGAACCGTGGTGTTTTGTATTGTGAACATGTATTGTGAAAATGTGTGTATACATGTGAGCTTAGCTCTTAAAATCGATTGCGAAGGATCGAATATCAAAGCAGTCTGTTTGGACTTGACCAACACTAGACTTGCCATTTTAGCCTATCACGGTTTTAACCAGTTTTTAAATTTATTAGCCTGATGAGAAACATAGAAATGAAATTCCTTGGCGGAGCTGGGAGTTTCATTTTGTTTCCATCTATGATTTTTACTGAAGAAGCAGCCTTTGAAAATTTTCAGCATATATATCCGTCACTTTTTGGTTGTTGCCCTTCGCTTTTTCAGATTTTTAAATTTCTGTCCCTGTTCCCAATTAAAAACATAATATTTCACGAGACTTCTAGCACTTTCGAATTAAAATTTGTAGTTTAACGAACTTGACCGCGAAAGATGTTCGCATAAACGCATCCAAACGTAGCAAAACATCGCAAAATTCGTCTGGTCGCCGGTAGTACGCTGTACAACTGCACCAAATCTACACCAAATATTAGGTTGCTCAGTGGCCTCCGGCGGCTAGAAAACGAAGGTCAACTTTTAAAAGTACCAGTCTCCTTGCCGAAATTCTGTATGTTGGTAAGCTGGTGAAGGAATATAATTTTTCGGCATTTTCCAAATCAATTTGCAATCGAAGATAATTGATTATTTGATAAAATGATAAGTTTTTCCTGAAGTGTTTACTTTATCCCTTATAGCGTCGAATTACGCAATATCATGAATACCGGATACAAGTCTTCTTTGATTTGCTTTCTTGCTCAAGCTGCACTGATCATTAACACACATCAGGTAGCACATTTTCGCTCACGTCGCCCTGATTGTGATTTTCAACGCAAATATGCTGTATGCAAGCCATCCAAACTGTGACAGCCGCATTTACTACCCATTAGCCGTGGTGAACTGGAAACCGAACGCAACTGGTCGTCTAACCTTTAGGTAATAATTATAGTTCTCATTTGTATAATTCGGAAGCATGTTAAGTGAATTAGAACTCCTGTCTAAGTCCTCGATGTGGATAATTTTTAGGATTATCACAAACGGTGTATTTACACCCATGTCCAAAGCCTATAACCTTATACGTTTGGTAATTAGCATAAAAATAAACTGATGTTCCACGTTTGTTTGAGTCACGAACTAGGACATTCTGTTCGCTTTAAACAAATGTTATATCCTGGGGGTAACTGTAATGTGACATCATTTTTCGCAGAGATCACGAGTTACTCCGAAGTAAACACTGGCTGCCAGTTTGGGGTGTCGATAGAAGTAGATACACAAGAAATGATAGCTGCTTGCAATATCGCATTACACGACCTGTATGGTAATTAGTCTCTTCCATCGAGTAGAGCTAAGGAGGCTTGAACCCTGGGAAATTGTGAGGTCAGTCAAGGCTTATATCTCTAAGTCACCGAGTTGCTAAAGGCAAAGCGTGCCACAGTGGTTAATGTACGGTGAAGTATGTGCTGTGTGAATGGACTGCAACACTAAAGCTCAAAATGGACCAAGTTTCACCAACCGACGACCTGGTGGTTCCAAATACATGTTATTTTCCGCTTACGTCGGACAAGAGACGACCATAACTACTCCGGCTAAACTTTGGACACAGATATCCTGCAGCTCATATAAGAGACGATATCTGCAACACACTAACGATAAGTCATCACCTTATACTGTGTTTCCACTTCTGTATTACCTCACTTTGCAAACACATCAATCTTATTTGCATCATACTGGTCATGTTTTCAATAAATTCCCCTTGTGGCGTTTGTTCTGTTTGCATCACGGCTTGGAATAACACCACACTGCCGACATTCATTTTCTTGCAGCCCTACTTGTAATAGCACTTGTTCTTGCATTGTCACGCGTGTTACCTCATTTTGTATGATATAAAATAATTTTTCCTTTTCTATCTCTTTAATCCAGTGCTTGAGTTTCTTGGTAAACACTGGAACGCAATTCTGGTAATGCTGCAGGGTATGTGCAATACAATCCAAAATAATATCACCCTCCGCTGACGTTGTCTTTGAGCAATCGAGGGTTAGGTGCCACCCTACCTCTCACACAATTTAGGGTGACTAAGCGAAATTTACCTAAGAATGGTCCCTTGCGTCATCCCGGATTAGTTAGCGCTACACTTTCGTCCGTCCATCTCAACATCCCGGGATAAACAACTTTGTCTTCCTAACCCCCGACACCCACCTTTCCGCCATCGGCATCAATAGTCAGAAGTGGCCGCAGGCCAGTAGGCGAAACACCCTATTTTTGATCCTGGACTTTGCACACACAGCACGATCGGGATACTAACCTTTGATGTTCACGGTAAACCGCGGTTGTCGCCATGGAGCTTAGGGGCTAAAACATTGATATCATGGTGTTGAGGGAGATACGACTGGCTGACAAAACTAAATTGCGAGGGGATAGTTTTGGCCACAATTTCTACTGGGTTGGAAATACCGGCGCAGCAGCACATGAAGGAGGCGTCAGATTTGCAATCGCACACCATCTGGATAGCGGCCAGACGAGGGAGCCGATTTGTATCAGACCACAGTTAGTGTCAGTTCGTATATGCATCAGACGTAATAAGTTCACATTTTTTTATCGAGTATGATCCCACCCTGAATACTCCGGGATGGCACGAAAGACAACGTCTACTCCCAGTTGCTCCATCATAAGGTGTGTACCACGGATTAATCGACTATCCTTCTAGGAGACTTCAATGCACGTGTATGGCATTTTGACTCAATATGGGCTGAAGTGATTTGGCTGCGCGGGATGTGGCAGTCAATGAAAACGGTGATAACTTGCTTTCATCATGTGCCACACATGGCTTGATGAGCACGGGCACTCAGTTCGCTCTGTGTTCTTCTGACTCTGCTACATAGGCCCACCCACGGAGTGAGCATGCTCACCTTCGGGACTACGTCATCGTACCTTAACGGGCAGGCGTGCAGTTTGCATAAGCTGGGTAATGCGTGGAGCTGAAAGTGGGACTGATCAGAAGCTGGTGCGCACAAACTTTCGCCTAAATACCTACAAATCTTTGTATATTCCATCGAGTACCAATTGGAAGAAATATAGCATCCGCGTTCTTTCGGATGCGGAAAAAAATGAGCGCTGGAGTGTGCCATAAGGACGCACCTCGGCCAAGTCCAGTTCTCTGATCCTCTTTGCGTATTATGTGCCCGATTGAAGAAACAGGTGGCAATTGCTCCAGAGGAGACGACTGAGTGCACAAACTGCAAGCGTACCGACTACTTCGAAGCAAACAGTAAGAAGCTTAGAGCATTATTATTAGCGAAAAACGCGTCGTTCTTTACATCGGAGGTTGACACTAACAACGCGATGAAGAGAAGTACTTTTCATCAAATTCTAAGGCAGCCATCTGGAGATCTGCTTCAGGACCAAAATGCAGGGCTTACAATGAAATTTATGCAAATGGAACCGTAAGCTAAACGTCATTAAAAACACTATATGTCTCATGTAAGGTAGTTTACAAACCCACCGTGCAGTTAGCGAAGAATTTGAAGGGCTATATGACAGGCGCCGTCCATACGCAACCTGATAACACCCTGCAGATGTAGAACAGACACAGTAACATTCTGCTGAACAATCGATTCGAGGTAGGCTGGGACACGCTGCACGGCCTGCAACACCACAGCGTACTATTCGAACTTGAGGATACTCCTAGAATGTACGAAGCACACAGAGCGCCTGCTCAAACACGAACTAGGAAAAGCGCTGGAGTTGATAGCGTACCTCCGAAGATACTGAGGAACGGTGCACGGGCCATGATGCGTACCCTCCATCGCTTTGTGGAAACCGTCTGGAAGGAGCCGAAAGTGACTTCAGAGTTGATGGATGCTCTTGTTCATCCACTGTATAAGGGAAAGGGCAGCAAGCAATACAGAAACAATTATCGTAGCAGCAACTTACTTATCTGCGTGAGCAAACTCTTTGCGCGCATATTACTTAACTGTCTTATGACAAATTTACTGGAACCCGACGTACCTGAATAGCACATGAAGCACCATCGAAGTGGTGTTCGTAGGGCGTCAACTACCAGAAAGCTTCGTGAACGCAGTGAACCGTTGTATTCGCTCTTCGTTGACTTCACGAAAGCTTTGGATACGGTTGTCCGTGGGACGTTGTGGCTGCTTCAAAGTTTGCATGCCATTTACAATTCATTCGTCTGATTAAATTCCTGCTAGCAACGGTGAAGCTGTGTGGACAGACTTCAGACGTCTTCGCTGTTATCTCTGGTGTGAAGCATCGACGCTTCTTAATATACACTCTTTTCCGTATCTGCCTTACTTCTGTGCTGTTGTAGACATAAAACATGTGTGAATAACGTGTGCCTCAGGAGCACTGCATCGAAGGGATTCTGTTTAAAATCCGCCGCCTCGCAGCATGAAGCCTAGTGCCGTTATACGCTGACTACTGTGCGTTCTTTACACATACCGAGGAAGGATTGCAAAGCATGACGACTACGTTAGCTTCAAAGGGGACCAAGCTTGGGTTCAGCACAAACACAGGCAAGACTGTATACTTATTTCAGCCGGCACCAGAAGTGCAGCAAGTGTTCGGGCCAGGAATATGGGTTGCTGGTGATGTATTAGAGAACACGGCGGCACGTTGCTACCTCGGGAGCACGTTGTCAACTGACCAGCGAAGCACGGACCAACTGCCCTCTCGTACAGCGATAATGCGCGCAACTTTTGGGAAAATGGAATATCGGGTATTGGGAAACTCATTATCTGATTGTTAAAATAGGCATGATAATGTCCAAGTCAATGGTTCGGTCCTTATCTATGGTTCATAAACATGGGCACTGTACGGAAAGGATATACGGTTTCTGGAACAATTCCATCAACATTGCCACACCTAGTTATGCACATCCATTGGTAGGACAATGTGCCTGATACTGATGTGATCCGCGGGAGCGACGTGTACACAGTGGACTGCCTGCTACCTCTGCGACACCACAGGTGGCCTTGACAATTGCGCGCATGGATGCTATGAGAATCCCGAAGTAACTGCTGTATGGACAAATGAGTACAAGCGGCCGGAATGCAGGTAAACCAAATTTGCGCTACCAAGACCAGCTAAAGTTTAGTTATTCCAGAGTAAATTTTGACTTAAGTGAGGGGTGTCCAAACTTTCTACAAGAAGGCCACATTTGTGAGGTAAAAATATGTCAGGCTACATTCAGTCTGACAATAAGATAAAAAGAAAAATTAAGCATTCACGAAAAATGTCCAACCTTAACTTTATTATTTCATGATGAGGCCGTGGGACAGTTGGAATGTTAACGAGGACCGCATTTGGCCCATGGGCCGGACTTTGGACACCCCTGAATTTAGGCAATGGATCGCCGGTCGTGGCGTACCGTTGCCCGAGGGCAAAAAGAGCTGGTGGAATGGGAAGTTCATTACCTAAACTTATCATTCTTACCATTACCCAAGCCTCCAAACACTTTGCCGATTAAAGTACCTGATGCGACACTTCCTCACTTTGCTGGAAAACTGTCATTCTGGCGGACATGGCGGAGTAGGA
This sequence comes from Dicrocoelium dendriticum, assembly GCA_944474145.2. Classification (NCBI taxonomy): domain Eukaryota; kingdom Metazoa; phylum Platyhelminthes; class Trematoda; order Plagiorchiida; family Dicrocoeliidae; genus Dicrocoelium; species Dicrocoelium dendriticum. Next base: position 40,416,356 of record OX104071.1, read on the forward strand.
CCATGCATCCTAAGATACATCGCTCCGGAAATTCTGTGGTAAGTAAACAGTCTCGGCAAGTATCTGACTAGCGATTAACGTGATGGTGTTGATGCTTCATGTACTGTTTCACATGTCACTCGTCAAAGTGAGTACGGCTTTATTTCCCGTGGTTCGTCCAACCAATTGATCTTAGCTGAGAAAATGACAAGTAGTGGTCTTGTTTGCGTTGACCAAATCAATTGCACCATTTCCTTTACTAACCAAAACAAACTTGCTTACTCTATTGAGTTGGTCATTTGTTCCAAGACCTTGCTTATCTGGTTGCATACATTTCCGCACCAAACGAGGTGGTATCGTCAGCGAGGTGATACGCAGTGTGCAATCTTGCGTCGTCGTCGTAGTCAATTTATCGCTAATGCAAGTTGTTTAGGTTGAGCTTCACTCAAATATGACTACTAACTGAGTGTCATACTGTATCTGTGTTTCCCCGTTTAGTATCTAAGCACCACATCGAATGTACCCCATTTTGGGATTGATTAGCACGGCCGTATCTTATGGATGCTGCACATTTGCTCACCACAGTTTTGAACGCTTCTTGTAAATGTCGCATTTGCTGCTTTCACAAGTGTGTGCGAGTACGGTGATATGCGTGACGGCGAGCTACGGCATGTTCTTCGGATTCGTTCGTGATCTATGTCATTACGTATGCTCCATCGCATTGTTCACCAGACTGAAGGAGACTGCCATTACCACAGTTTAAGTTTATTCTGTTTCTTGAAATAATGCTGTAGAATGCGTGTCCCTGTCTTGACACTAATTTACAATTACACTTGCTCAAGTTTGCTCTAAGAAATGATCGGAATTCATCCACTAAGTTGCTCAGTTCTGTCAATCTGGTGCACATTTACTATCCGTTCCAGGTGTTTACTTTCTTATTAATCTTTCGTCTTTATGTAATGTCGCAAGCTGAGTCTGATGTTGCATGCATCATGCTTATCACTGCAGTTGCGCTAAACCGACTTACACTTAAAACAGATCTTCCTAATCTGGATAGAATATATTCTACTTTATTTGATTTAGTCAGTCCTGTTATTCTACTACTTATTCCGTGTCATCCTGCATGTATCTTTTCTTTCAAATTTATGTTGGTTTTTTGATATCTCCGGTGTGGCCGTCTCGATGTACATGCTGACCTATTGCCTCCCTGTCTAACACCCTCCAGCTCGGTTACTGGCTCCAGGAGGCTGTGAATCGTTGCTGAGGGGGTGGGGTGTACGGTCCACGTGGCCGCGCTATTCTCAAGTTGTGATTCCATGAAACCAATGTGGAGCGGACCACGGTCCATCCACCAACATGTGTACATTTGATAAGCATGATTTCCCAGTTAGGCATGAATGTTTCTGCTGTACTTTTGAAGGAGTTTGGGGCGACTCCGTTGCTGAAACTGAGTTCCATCCAAATGCATTCCGGTCTTATTACTTCGGAATTACATTATATATGGGGTGTGTGGATGGAGCTGTGGGTGGAGCATCGCAAGCCCCCTTGGTCCCTTTGTGGCTGCAGGTGTCCTGTGGTTGTCCTATGGCAGCTACAGTGACAGAGAAATCTTAGCACGGATGCCATTAATCCAGTGGGTTAAAAGCTTTACGCATTTCGAGTCTAACATGCACATCATATTTTCATGCCTCCGTTCTCTGCCCAGTAATCTTATGACCAAAATGAACCACTAGTTTTTGCTTTAACGGTAAAACCATTTTGCGTTTTCGTTTTAGTTTCGCTTATCCATCAGTAGACACTTGGTTCACACTGGAGTCTTTTGCCTTTGCGGTGGACCGATTGACCTACTACCTTTTCTGTGTAGCTTGAATTACTTTAATCACAGAAAAGAAGCGCGCTTAATGATGGGGTTGCATGTGTGAAGTGGCATGTTAGGATATAAAATAATTTTGAGCGTCTTGGTGTCACAAATTCTCTCAAGAAACTTTGGGCGCTAAGTTGCATGCAATAAACTCTAAGATGGCTAATTTTGTTGAGCTATTTTGTCACTTAGTGACAGTAGTATATGTGTCAAATGTTAAGCAACTCTTTTATTCAAACCTGTATGTAATGTATTGCAGCTCACTAATTTTTAGATCCTATTAGCGGATACTTGCATATTGGGGAATTAGGTGTTTTTATTGTACTAGGTCTGTATCACGCAGATTGTCCAAAGGTAGAGATAACATTTGGTTCAGAATGAGCAATATTAATCGACGAATTGTAAAATCGCAAAGTTCGACTACCAGTGTAATCAGTAAACAGGAACTCTCATGAATGTTTCTGGCTCGTTCGAGTAAGATACTCGTGCCGATCATGATATCCTTATTCCCAGCTCCCGGTATCTATAAAAATGTTAGCATTTCAATGTGCATGGACGCAAAACTTGCTGAAATAATTAAAGTTAAAGTACTATAATATACCTGATGAAGTGGCAAACTGAACAAAGTAATTGCAGTAACAGTGAATTGTAACGGAATAAATGCGTCCTGTGATTTAGAAAAATTACCTGGCATAAACAGGTTTAAAAACTGACAGGTTTATCCGTATCAGTGTTCACAGCACTGCTGGATATAAGCGGATGCCTCAGTTTTATTATAATCAAGAAATGGCCAAAATCCACTATTCATTAATGAATATCATTTTATTTAACAGAAGGAATTTTCCCTATTCGCCTATTTTCACTATCGTCTTTGACGATTGCCTCGGCTTGGGGACGTATGAAAAGTCAACTAGTTTTTCGGCAATACGCAGAGGCTTTCCAAGTCGGGTAACATGTAAACTGTGTTATTTATCCCGAGACAGCTTAGTTAAGGTGTGGAGTAGGGAATTCCATTTGTCACATTGGTTTATGCGTGGACATACTAGTCAACTTGTACGAATGAACCAGACGGTAACCTATACTTCGAAAGCAGACAATAAAAACTGGTACCCGCGATGTTCTCTGTGTTTTCTAAGTTCATGTTTGCTTTTTTGGACGCTTTTTAGTTTGTTGCCTCAATCCAATAACAGTGCTTTTTCGTCTGCCTTAAAAGTTAATCTGCGCAGCTATCTCAAATGTTTTTATTCAGGACAAATGTTATTTGTGGTCGCATGCTCTTTATCCGCGTCCAGAAAAATCATTTTGCTGTGAGCTATTTCATTCCCGAATTATATTAACCAATCGTTGTTAAGTTCGCTGGTCACATCAGATTACGTGGTTCACACGGTGAAATGTTTTGCCGATAGACGTGGAATTCAAGAGTGTGCATTGTAGATCATTCCTCACTGCGTAGCAACAAATTATTGAAAGCACTCCGGCCTTTATTTCGCTTCTGTGAGGGATGCATGGTGAGAATACAGAACTCGGTAATTGCATATATTTTACGCCATGCTTTCGGTACCGATAATAACAACTAGAAACAATGTACCGTTATTTACTAATGCAAATATTATTACGATAAAACGACAGGAGAAATAGAAAACCTGGTCCTTACGTAAACCGAAATCCGAGATAAGTCGATAGCCGACCCATCAATACTGGAGTAGAGGCAAATGTTCACAGGAGCCAATTGAATTCGATGGTGTAGGTCAATGACCTGACCCGTTTGCAGCAACCCGATGATCCCGTGCGTTTTGTGAAGCCCAGAAATTAGATAGATGTCAAGGTAACTAGTACTTGCACACAGCTCTTTAACTATTGAATTGATTAGCAACCTCAGCATAAAGCTGCAACAATTGGCAATCAACATGCAACTTTTGACCCAGTGTACCTAATTCAATGACAATAGATTGAATCGTGCTGAGTATCCAAAACGAAGATATTATACGAAAACTTGCACAACGGCGAAAATTAGCAATGAAGTAATGCATCGTCAATTTAATAATGAGAAGGCCAATGTATCCACGTTCTTCAGGTTAATGTATGACGAAAAGGATGAAATTGGTATAGCGTATCATTTTAAGCATTACGACACAAACCGTAACTGTAGGTGCAGTAATCTACCGATACTGCGGCTTCAGCTACCTTGACAGAAATTAAGTTCGTCCAGCCTGGGGTAGATTCAAGATGAAGTGGATGAAAGAAGAACACCCGTTGCAATGATGTCGGTTGAGTAAGGTCAGCTCACTGGGCCAGAACATATTATTTGTTGAATAAAACGCAACTTGCGGAGACCTATATTGGCTCGAAGAATAATTCGAAGCATCATATGATGTTGAAATTCATGAATCCAAAAGATGGGAGCGGTTATAATATTGAGCGCGTGTTTATCTCCAGGGAGGTTTGCCCATTCTGTATGGCGAGTCTATCCAGAAGCCAAATTTTATTTTTTCTAACCAAGAGCGATTTGTACATATGTATGAAACAGCACATTAGAATATATCTTTGAGGTTCGGTGTCTGGTATCTCCACCTGATGAAACCAACTGAGGTCAAAACGCTTTGTAGCATGCAGTGTTGTGGACAAGGAAATATTCAATTTTATCTGCTCCAGCTACCTTCCCAGTGGTTGTCTTGACCAAGGATTGTTTAATTGAGAATCGCGGTTAGCCTTGAGATTCCGCGCCGCAATTTAACTACATAAGGTGCAGGTTAAAATAGCATGTTAATCAGTCAATAACCGTTGGGTTAAGCGTTGTATGTCTTGAGCCGGTAATCAAATAGGTAGAGATATCGGCTACACATCTAATTTTCCGGGTCTCATATCCACTATCTCAACCTTTTAGATGAAATGACATCGAAACGCGTCGTGTTTCACAGCGTTTTCGGGGGGGGGGGCAAAACCCAATTCCTCTCTGCTTCAGCTACGGTCCCAGTGATCGCCTTGACCCACAACCACTTCACTGTGAAGAATGCGGATAAGCAGCCCTTCAACATGACTCTCCAGAACCTTAGTGGGAATGACGGTGCTGTGGCAACTTCGAAAGGTATGCTAAATTGTACAAAACCAAGTCCGATAAGCCAGTGGCAATGTCATCTAGGAAATTGAATATATTTATGCACAAAAAGTTTTCAGATGAATTGCAGCGAATGATCAAAGTAGGTGTTATAGCCACATTTGTTGAACCCATGGATTGGGTAAACCAAAATTCATCGGTGGCTAAGAATTTAGCGATTCATTCATGTGCAACGATCCCCTACCGCCTGAGCCAGTACCCACCCTCTACTGTACAAAGCAAAGGGGTTTATGCCCGTCGATCCTGCTTCTGTTTTCTCATGTGTTCAAATTGATTCAAATTTGGAAAATCTATTGGATATTTTCCACAGTCAAGCTTAAAAGTTAACACTATTGTCTACCGGTGCATTCTGTACAGAGCACGACTTGCTAGTTTTCGATTCCGATCGAGTGCAGCAGGACAGTAATCATTGAGGATATCTGCTTTGTTGCTCCAAAAGGAATAACGAACGGAGACAGAACAGTTTTGTCTTGTTTAAAACGGCGGTTTTGCATGCACACATATTGAGTTCGGTAGGGCGATTCCGTGGAATAATAAGACCTTAAACTTGATGCGTCCCCCACCTGATGCCAAGGCAGTCAATAGTTTAATCTTGGTGGTGAATTACTTTAGTTGTGTAATAAGTAGACTAGCTAATGTGATACAAATCCGGAAATTGACAAAGCAGTGAGAAATTTGACAGTGGAGCGCGGAGCATGAGACTTACTTTCTAACACTTGAACCTTCGATCAACACTTACCAAGACACATCACTTTAGCTTGCCATCCTGTCCGGCAACGGATTCATGCTCATATAGAACGGAAAACCCAATGATTTACACAGCCAGATACAAGCGCATGCTGAACGTGCTTGCGCCGGAAAATGAGATGCGTTTGGCGGTCTAGGCCAAAGTGCTCTTCACTGATTGCATGTTTGATCTCAAAACTGGTCCACTTGGCTATTAAAGCACTCCAGTTTGTCTCACGCCGATTGCACCGGATGCTTCTTCAAATTAGAAGCAGTCAAAATATTGAGATGTTTCAGTAACCAGGACCAGAGATTCAGGATTGGGCGCGCTTTCTGGGCTCATTCAGAATATGGACTTTGCGAAACAAGATTGTTAGGCCAGTCCGAAGATAATAAGAAGCTGCCCTAATGCTTTACTCGGTTCCTCTACTTTCCTGACGAGCTCAGTAATCCAGATAGATTAATGGCTCAAGGAAACCAAATGCGTGTTTCGAAGACATTAAAACAAATAATGCTGTATCTTATACAGTGTGCGCATTTTGGCGTCCATGACTGCATTTTCTGACTGTGCATGGCCAACCAAAGACAAGATTACATCTCAAACTGCCCAACGTGCCCAAAACATGCAATGCACCAGATTCAGGAACTTTCAGAGATGTCTTGGCAAAAAGTCGCCTTGAAAATCTTCACTCAGGACTGGGCTAAGTACTTTGTTGTAACCAATTATTTTAGTAACTAATCTGAAAATAGTGGTCTTAAGGCAAACAACGGGCAATTTGTCGTGGTGCCGCTTTGCTCGATTTGGAATAGCACATGAGGTGAGCACCGATAGCCAACCACATTTAACCAGTGCGGAATTTTGAAATTCAGCAGGAAGTCGGCTTTTCTTCACTGCCTAACCAGCCCTTAGCATAGCCCATCGAAGAAAGTGATAAGTCAGAATTCGATAAGTGCCAACTAAGACCAAGGAAACCTACGAGGATCTCTATCTCAGGTGGCTTGATGGGAGGAAGCCGCGGTCCGCTGAAATAGGAACCAGTCCTGTTCGGTGTCATATCAACTCTAGGACAAGTGCGCTGTTTGCTGAAAAAGTTCCGCTCCTAGAAGCAGAAAAACGCCAGCTGCTCTTCTGCAAGCCCGTCTGCGAAACAAAGTGATGTTACAAAGTGGCACTGCAATCGCAGAGCAAAACAACCTTTACCTGTAAAATGTGAAACGAAATGCGGTATGACTCGATACCTGTAACTGACTGTTTTCAAGGGAATGAAGTAATTGAAGGGGAAAGCGAAACTGTGCAGTGAGGATCGAGAGTAGTGTCATTTTATATAATCGTGTGTAGTGGAGAAGACGCCATGCTGCATAGAATCTGCGACAGCTTTGTAGACTGAAATTATTACCGCAGCAGACCTGTAGTACAAGGCAAACTGGAATACAAAAATGCGAAGTAAAACAATGTGAAAAACGGTAGACGAGCGACACGGTACGGTGGTGTTTTATGGATTTAACCAAGCTTCAAAGTAATGCACTGTTCCCCATCTACTATTTGTGGTTTGCAAAGGCAGGTCCAAGCCAAAGGTTCACCCATGCCTATTGGACATTCATAACATGCATGGCAATGATAGATGAGCCACGACAATGTGTAGCTGGTGGTCAGCATTTATGGCGCTGTGGCCTAAGCTGTTGACTCGTATTGGTAAAAACACAACTTTTAGTCCAGCAGAATGCAACTGTGTTGCTGTTAATACCCATTAGGACGAAAAGACCTTTGAGATCTATACGGGAATTGAAAAGGTCCTCACAATGAGTGGCCAAAAAGACATTTTCCAGAAGTAAACACCAAATTTTCCTCTTCTTCTAGTTATATTCACTCAACATATTCCGTGACTCTGCACTCAGGTTGCCATCAGACCGTGAATATTTGAACATGTAGTATCACATATACGGTGTACAGAGTAAGCACGTCTTACCATTTATTTACATGACTTTTACTTTACACCCAGCAAATGTCCAAAATTTTCCAACACTTACTGACTGCGTGCATTCCTTGTTGAAAATTAGCATCCTTAGTTATGCGCAACTGAAGCATGAGCCGTCAAACATCGTGCTATTTCGGTCTGTGTTAGAAGATTATCGGTATCTGCAGACAGTTGAACTCGGCTGTTTCGGTTCAACAGTATAAATAGCACACTTTGTATACTCTATAATAAACACATGTTCTTAGCGTACGCTCGCTCAAGCTATCAAATTTGTTGCAGAAAGCTCTGTCTGTATAGCTATATGAATATCTCAATCACCAGGGATCACCATATCTTCAAGTTAACATTTGGTCCGAATCCATTCCGACAAGCATAAAACGCATTGTTTTCGCCCGCTTGTGACCAAATCAAAACAACCACATTACGTACCTTGATGCGTACATCTATTGCTTACGTCACCATATGAATCTGTTGAGAGACTGCTTTTTTATATATATTGATGCTGTATGGGAGCCTCATGCTTACCACAAACAACACACTTCAGGGAGTTTTAATTAGTAACCCGTTAGCGCATCGATGTTGAAGTTTCTAGTCCTTACTGTGAAAGCATGCAACTTTTGCTAAAATGTAGCCCCATAAAAGGAACCATTGAACTACACTAGAATCATAGCGATATTTTCGCCTCTACTAGATGTGATGACGAAAGATATCTTCGTCTTATTAAATTAGTTATTGTGAAACATACTCGTTTTCATTAACCTAATGAAAATAGTAACTGTCAATTAAAAGCTCTATGAATTAGTATACAGATGCCAGACAGTGAAAGTTCAAGTAGTCTATGCAAGGCAATAAATTTAAAAAATCCAAGGATATACTACTGAAACAGCCTCAAAGCTAAACGCTATATTAGAGGAGTGAAGTACTTAATTGGCGTTTGCAAACTATGTACAGTAAAACCCCCGTTGAATAAATGAATTTATTGATACTATGGTAAATAATACAGAGTGATTTGCGTCGATGCCCAACATATGTCCTACACTGCACAAGCTTCTCAGATAATACATTTATGTGCGAGCTATCTAAATAGGGTACTTGACAGTCTGACACCTTCAGACTCATCCAGTAGAGTGGGGCTGACTAAATCTGCCATGTTTCCCCAGAAACCATTGCGAAACGCTTTCTTGATAATTACAGATGATCAGTAGTTCTGTAAGTTGGATTACATTGCAGTGTTCACTAAACGATAAGAGTGGTCACAGATAATAGGAAAATCCACACATTGTGATAAGCTACTAAAACATTACGCTTCGTGTTAGATCACTTGATGTCATTACAACTTCACCTCTACGTTTCATTTGACAAAATGATAAGAATTATTTGCAGAGATAATTTAAAAGAGCGCAACATTTAGCACCTCCTAACACACAGTTAACACGTGCCAGTGCTTGTCTTTACTTATGCTTCCTTCCTGCCTCAAACTGGTTTGCAGAGCAGTTCGCCACACAAAGCGTCCATGAAATTCCCCAGAGTATTGCTTCTCGTTGCCTCAGCAGGGACAACCAACTCCCAGCAAGTTGATTAGCTCAATCTTTAAGTCATTAAGTGTCAACGTTTTCAACGCCATCTTACACAAAACTGTGACCATTGGATAGACGCATATCTTCCACAACACGTGTCTTCTATGTTGGGCCGAATTCGGATTGCGTAGTGGGGTGAGTGCAGGATATTCGGGTGACATCTCTCGCACTAATTTAACAGACTAGTGGACTCAAGGGGAACAGTTTGCATCAAGATCGGTAGAGTTCAGCTTGATATTCGCTTGCGTGTGGTCTATGTGCGCCTTTTCTGCTACGTTGTGGAGGTTGTTGGAAAGTTAATTACGTGTGCAGTTGTAACCATATTGTCTCTGGTGTCCATCTGTGTCGTCTTATTCCAATTATAAATACAATGGTTGTACGAAAGTCTATTGATCTGCCCATCAACAGAAACCCACCCTCACAGGAACAGCTATGAGGGAAATAAAAACAGGTTTGATTACAAATCGGATACCGTTTGCTAAACCATTCATCTTCTTGACGATAGTTGAAAGTTTGTGTGACGTGGAAGTGCTAGCAAGCACTGAATTGTTTTAGTTTAACTAACCGAAACCACATTAAGTCATGGTGTAATCTACGGTTTTTACCCAAGCTAATATATATTGGTCGCAGGGTGAGGAACAAATTTCTTCTCAGTGATTCACAGCAGTATTTTGTTAGAACGACCTAATGTATCGCAACAAAGGAACAGGAAATGGGTGAGGAAATTCTCAAACAAATATGGCAATAATTGAAGCACCTGATAGCTTCGATCTTTCGGTAGCAAAGCAATTGTGCACTATTCTTTATGAAACTGTGCTTTTTAGTGTTGTAAACTAGGATACTAGTGGATTATTTGAGCTAAACGTTTTATTTGCATAAAATTCGGCAGCGAAAAATTGGGGATAAAAACGTGTCATTCGAACGCTCCTCAGTTTGATACTTGACTTGTACATTAGCTGCGCTTTGCAGGAAACATGGTACACGGGATTTCTATCAGGAGTTGACGAGGCCGTCATACTAGGTTTAACTAAGTTATCAAGCACATATCGCGCAAAATTTTACAGACATGACCCTGAATGAAATCATAAGGCTAATACTCAAGTGACTTCAAGTTAAAAGTTGATGGACTTGGAAGCCTGATGAGGGCATAATGAAACTCCTTTTCGGAGAAATCTCATATTCATACATGGTAACTTGTCGGAAGACAGTGGCAGGTTTAATGTCTTGTGAGTTGTTCACTGCCTTCCAATGAAAAATATTAAGCCAAGCCGGCTATTCATGACTGTGTTGTTTTGACAACCTGCAGTGGCTGCTAAAATATATTATTTATGCCAGAATATAACTGAAATCAAACACGCTTATTTGGCTCACATAACAGACTGCAATCCATGTAATTACGTTGCATTAACTAAGTAGAGGTGTATACGGAACCCAGTAGTATCATCTCTCTTTTAGCAGCCAGGACAAGTCATAGTTATATCACAATAATAAATTTATCTCCAGGAGAATCTGTGCATTTTTAGTAAAAAACGATATTGTAAAGGAATTAGATTTTGTTTGCTTGTAGTCTGTATAAAATCATCATTTTGTAGTTCCTAACTAAGGATAATGGGAAACGACGGAAATATACTCCATGTGAGGCACACCATATCTTATGAACTAAGATACTGAAGACTTAGCCACAATATGCAAAACTCGTGAAGCTGCGTAATTCTGTACGCAAAACACACGGGGATTTTAGACACAGTGATTAAGTTGTCCGTCATCATTTCCACTTTCCAAAATTTTGCAGACCTGGTTGGCCTGTGGTTAACAAAATTCTGATGTTGTTTGCAACAAATTACACATGATAATCCCGCGAGTTCGTCTGACAACAAGCGTATATTTCAAATATCATCGGCTTGTTATCCATGCTGGTCAACTGAGCTGGACTTCTAGCATGTCGTCAACAAAGAATAAAAGTTTCGGAATGATTTTGACCTACCGCTCGTACATCTGCGTTTACAGGAGCTGGAAATTTAACTGTTAATAGATTCACAAAAGTAGAAGCGACCACCGTTGGCTTATGCAAATAAGTACTTGTCACATGGTCTAAGTGGGCTGGGACGTATGCCGATGACTACCTGTTGAAAATGCTTTCGAGGTTTGCGTATGCATGGATAAGAATATTTCATTAAACTTTAACGTTGACACATCTGCTTTTTCACTTATCAGACTTCCTAGGTCACAACGTGTGTTCATAGTTTGATCACAATTTGGTTTAGAGCTGCCGTTTCAATGAGGGTATCTGGAATACGACTATTAGCCCCACAAATATCTAGTTATTAGTATTAATCATTTATTTCAGGTGTCCGCTATAGAGCTTCAATGAAAAAGCAATGGCAAGCTAGTTAAGGGATGTTTAACTGCAAAGGAAATTGCTGGTGCAGTGATATTGATGTCAATTAAACGTGACAGTCATCATCATCATTATAAACGTTAGCTGCAATTAGAAAACACCTAAGCTATTACGCCGCAATACAAAAGACGAGAAGAGTAAAAATTAAAGTGGCACGCCCGGATGATTCCCCAGTAACGGATCGGCATCGCACCAGAAAGCTAACAACCGGCTATCATGCCGTAAATAGAAAGTTATAGTACGCCTAACAAATGAGATCGTGTTTGGAGTGGGAGGCTAAGCAGCAGGTATATGGACAAGGAAATTCGTAACACAAACGTCACTGCATGAGACTCTACGCAATATCAGCAAATGTGGCCAACCAAAAGTGTTTATCGTCCTTAGGACCCCAGCCAAGCGGTAGGGATACACAAAGCGACGGCAGTTTCAAAATGAGGGATTTCATTTATTCAATTAAGCACAAGGAAATATTCGTCTACAGCAAAGCAAACATGCCCGTTTCATTATTATGAAACAAATTCAGAAATCACCTCGTGGTAAAGAAACCTTTTTGGTAAAATATCACCAGGCCAAAAGGTTTACATAGCCCTGATTGTGACGAAAGCCCAGCTGGGCTGGGATTGACTTCCGAGATGTTTGAACAATCTAAATCGATAACTTGAGACAGCGATACAGATGGCAAATCAAGTGAACCAAGTAAACCTGCGTACACAATGCTCATTAGTCTAAAGTTAATTAAGTAGATAACAACCAAATAACTAAGTAACAGTGTCATTTGACCAAGGCAGCAGTATGAGCCGTCTGAATCGTTTTTATACACAAAAGTACGGCTTCAGATGTTAGATGTAGATAGCCTCGGCGATGGATATGAGCTGTTTGCGGAATCCTTAAGAGAAGTGTTCAGGTAGTGAGTAGAGGAGTTTTGGCACACGCAACACTTAACCCAACTATCGGACCCATGCGCCTGGTTTAATGTTGCTAAGCGGTTCACTATCCCTTTGTACAGCAAGTTACGCAAAGTCGAACGGGATCATTGCTCACGCGGTCCTCCCGACCGACATGATCTAATTTACGAGGGTGGTGATGGTCGAACGTGGCGAGCATACTTATTGTTGTCGACCTGATGGGTCAGGTTCCACAAACGTATAAGTTGGTTGAACGGACGGCTACTTTGTAAACTGTTCTTCAGGGGTAGAGGGATGTCGCTTCGGAGCCAAAAGTGGTGTAATTGGCAAAGGCACCTCGAGCTTTTGCTATACGTTTCGAAATCTCAGCTTCGATCCCACGGGCGCTAATATAGCTGCCCAGGTAGTGGATTTACAGAACGACTTCTAGCTGATAACAACCAAGATTCAACGCAGGCCTGGGCCCCTGCCAATCTTGGAGAAGAGCTTTGCATTCCGTTGGAGCAAAGTATAGCACAAAGCGATTGACAGCAAGTGCTAATCGGTCCACTGCCGCCTGGCGAGTTTGGGTGCTGTCACATATGACAGCAAGGTTGTCGGCTTACTCCAATTTAACAAGTCGCTCGCCATGAATTATTTCCACACCTTCTAGGCCGTGTCCAATGAACGTTATTTCCATGACTTAATCAACAGAAAAGTTAAAATGAAAAGACAAAATTGTGCAACATTGTCCCACACGTCTGGAGATATTAATGGCGGTGACAATTTGCAATAAAACTTCACTTTGCCCGAACTATGCGCGCGCAGTGCTTTGTTATTGTTTACAAATTTATCGGGCAGCTGCGCGCGAACACTTTGCAAACGAGCAGAAAGCCATTGTAGCAGACCGCAGCTGAGCTAAGCAGACAGACACCGTCTCTTTAACCTGTTCAAGCGGAACTCGTACCCAAAAGGCTTTATTCTACGCTGCCTCGCACCACAAAAGGCTGTTCAGCACACCTCGACAAATGCAACAGTTGAAAAGAGAACAACAGTGCCCAATATCAACGGAATCTTTGCAATCGCAGCGAAGCTTTTATCGCCATTTGGAATCAGACTTGTACACCAGCCAATGGAAACAATTCGCAGTAAACTCTTCAAAGTGAAAGAAAAACTTAGCAAAAAGGAAGAAACTGGTGTGATTTATAAGATATTCTGCCAGAACTGCGACAAATTTTACGTGGGACAGGCTGGAAGAAAGCTTGGCACAAGGCTATATGAACACAGTCTAGCCATTCGTTGCCAAGACGAAAACTCCCTGATATCAGTGCATATGGATGCCAAGAACATTCAATTCAACATAAAGCGTGCCAGCATCCTCGGAAGGGCTGAAAACCGGCAAGCACGTGAGTTCATTGAAGCCTGGCATTTCAAGCAGAATTCGATCAATAGGCACTTGGACTTGGAGTCGCTTACGAGGCACTGCGCTCCAGGCCCCAAAAGCCGCACTACTGATGTTGCCTCGTCAGGCAAGAAAATGTCAGCAGACTAATCACACAGCTGGCAGAAAAGATCAAAATCCGCATCACGCACACTTATTCGCAGCAGACAGTCTGAAAGTGTACATCGACGCATCGAGTCGAAGGCATTCTTGATGTCGAGAAATACTTCAACCGTGAGTCGCCAATAAACATTGGTGGTGCTCCAACAATTGATGGAAAGTGGATGTGGTTGGTGCAGCCTCGATTTCGACGAAACACGACTTGCTCTTCACGGATCTGGCCTTCAAGTGCGCCGGTCAGTCTGTGGAGAACGACAGAAACATGTAAGTTAGAGACGATTGAGATCAGACTGATCGTTCTATGGTTGCCGCATTCAGAACGTGAGTGACACTTTAAAATTGGGACTATGACGTAGCAGCTCTAGTCTGTCGGGACAGTTTTCTGCTCCCAAAGTTGCATTAGCAATTCGTGTAAATCATCCACAAGAGCCGGTCCTTTGAATTTGTAGAGAGCTGGGGGAATTCTGTCTGCCCCTGCGGCCTTATGCAATTTCAGCATTCTGTCCACTCTCGTCGTGTATTGTCTCGTCAATACCAGGTGTCTTGCTGTCGATCTCCTGTATCAGACTGAATAACTTGCAATGATTACCAACTGCAGCGGCTGTTTCCATCTCCGAGGCACCATGAGACCACTACGCTTCGCGGTCTATCTTCAGGCTAGCAAGCAGTTTCGCTTCGAGATTTTTGTGAGTTTCATTGTATTCGCTTCCAGCATGAATAGGTCGGCAAGCATCCATAAGTTCCGGAGGCTTTGTAGAGACCCAATATCTGGGTTGGCAACTTGCTTTGACACAGGAAGACAAGCCTGCTTATAATAACGTCTGACGAATATGCGACCAGTGATCTTCGACGGTAGTTAGTTAACGCTTACTCAGCCCAGCTGCCAGAGTAGTTGTATACGCATTCAGAACACCTGTCTTCGCCAACGGGCTGTTGTCAATGCGCTCAGTGTGAAGGTGCGGACGTCTGCCGAAACCCACCCGCAGGTCGGTACACGAGAGGGTGATCGGAGTCCATGCTGGTGCTCCAAATCAAGCGACAGTTTTGGACACAGCCTCTCCGGTGTTAAGTAATTGCGATATGATCGTTTTGGGTCCATGGCTGGTCCCATGCTGGTGAGCGCTAAGTATCTCTTCTTCGACAACTATGTCGAAAGTTAGTGCTCGTGAGAAAGAGGCGAGCATCTTTACATAGGTGTAGCAACCGGCAGCCTACACCATGTTGTCTGCCCAGATGAAGCTCATCAGAGGACAATTTTCCGACTTGGGTATTTATATCGTCAGCAAGCACCACAGTATCCGTGCTTCTTCTGTAAAGAAGAAGATCCTTAAGTTTGTGATAGAAAGCATTTTTAACCGAATCGGTGCTACAGTTTGTGGGGGCGTAAGCAGCAGTGACAAACAGGCACCGTTTCCCCCGCGCTGCTTCGAAGCCTGGAACGAGCCAGCCAACCTAACGCGCACATCCGGCTGTTGACAGCGATGCAGTCGATTAGGTCAACTTCAGCTCGGGACCCGAAACGATGCCGACGCTTGCTTGACCGGCATTTCAAGCTTTGTCATCGTCAGACAGGCAAAATGAAAATGTTCCGCCAGCGTCGCATGTGGGGGATGGCAAAGTAAGCACGGAACTCCAATCTTGCAAGCAGATTTCGGATAAACAGCGGATATCGATCGAGAGGGTCTCGAGTGTTCGCGCACGTGTGGCCTGTTGGCCAATCTCTAGCAAAGTGTGCACATTGAGGCGTGCCAGTATTGCCGAGGATGTTGGACTCCAATGGAAAACCGATGAGCTAACGTCCGCTTAGTTGAACATGGGCTAGTTGACGGGATAAGAGCGACGCTCATGGTGTATGTTGAGACTAGAAGACAAGCGAGTACACAAGAAAGATGGGGGTGGGCCAAGAATTGGGAATTGATACGGGGGATGAAATTGCAGTTGGAACTGGACGCTAAGGATGCAAAAGTGTAAGAAGGGGAATAAGAAGGCGGGAAGGCTTGAGCAGTAGCATTGGAACCCCTATTCACCCTGCACGATGCAGCAGATAGGGCGCCGTGTATTATATTCTGCGACGGCTAGAGCATCAAGAGATTATTAGAAGGCAAGTTCATGATATATTGCCTGGGCAGGATGTTGTCAGGGTGCCAAGGCCCAGAAATGAAAACGATTAGGATTCTCAACCAAAGGCTTTGGTTCAAAAACCTTATCACAAGGCATCGGCCTTTTTGCATTGGACTACGGAGCACACGTTTTATGGAGTAAGGAGCAACCCTTGCTCTGGCCTCTAAACATTGACCAATCTTATAGAAGTGGCCCTGAGAGAGCAAAAAGCTCCATCTAGCGTAGCTCAATGGATCACCGAGTCACACAAACCATCGCACCAAGTTAAGGCCCAGTCTCATCGCGATAGAAATGTGACGGCGCCTGGCTGCCTTCTCAATAAGTAGGCTTAAAGATGGAATTGTGAACATAGGCAACCTGCTCATATACAACAAATATTCATTGTCCATCTTAATTACCGTCCAGTGTCAAACTGGTTTACTTTGCAGTGACATTCCGAGATCGCATTTCTGGAGTGGGACAAACCAGCCAATTGAGTTTCAAGTGCAGAATGAAGCGTCCAAGTTTAAAAATATGCACAAAATGACCAAACATGATATCTTATCCCCAACTTGTGAGCACTGAAGTTAATTTCAAATGTACTCTCGCAGTCCTGCGTCGATGGTGACACAAGATAAATATCATTAAAGAAGGAAAACCAGTTTGCACTGTTTCGCCTGGTCGTTTATAAGCAGATAGAATAGACAACAACGCCTTCATGAAAAGCATGTTTTCTTGTACCTGAAACAATATAAGAAACGGTCCCAATCAAATTTTAAGCTACTGTTTTAAAAAAGGTGAACTGCATCTGTACACATCACTATTGAATCACATCAAGGTATCAATTGTGGTATGGAACATTGTGGGCTTACAATGAAAAATACTTCAGTGATCAAAAGTTTAACTGGGAATTTCACAGCACTTAAGGTCGACTGTCTTAAACTTGGATAGATTTATGGTGAAATCAATTTTACCGAAGCAGGGGTGCTTACAAGATTACTAATAAGAATTACTCTGAAATCCTGCAATGCACGAGCCTCTACGTTTTGGTACTTTCTACTACGATTGGGTGACAATTGTTGGGTTCGGTTCAGTGATTCTATCTAGAAAACAAAGTTTTCTTTCAGGACACTGAAGACAAATATTGCTTGGCTATGCTACGTTTCCGACTTTAAGACTAAGATTCAGTTGTTGTCGAAAAGCAAAACTGACAAACTGAACCCTCAAATTTGTAAATAATGCAGAAATGGACGGTTACATTTTGATCAAAATCACTAAGCTCACCAACTAACCCAAAGGGTAGTTATCTATTATCTATGCAAATTAATCAGTCGTGCCTTAGTTTGTATTGCCACTGATAGAGCCAATCGTTACTCATTGCATGAAAATTTTAAATCCTCCAGCTGCCTAATTTTTTCCTGCAACTGCACTGTGGTTAGAACGCGAATGCTCCTTAAAAAGCAACCTGGAGAAATCGTATCCGGTTCAAACTGGTCACACAAAAGGGTGTATGAGAAAGGCTGGTGTGCACTTGCACTGGATAGAATGCGGAATAGAATGTACACCCATGCATTTCGGACAGCGTTTGGGTCAAACAAGTTTTCACATGACAGAAAATAAGCTTTTTTAGAATTCAGTGTATTTCGAAAAATCTTGCAGTATGCAGACAGCTAAACAGCTATCAATTGAATGTGTTGAGGAACTATTGGACCTGGGTACGGAAAATGTATAATATTCGCAGCATAGAAGGAAAACTAGTATCTCCAAAAGCATGTATCACTTGGTTCAGTAATACTAAAGCAGTTTCTCAATGAAATACATCAAGAAAGTAGGATCCGTTGCAGTACCGAGGATGTGAACAGTTGCTGTGAAATCTTGCTCGTTATGAGTGTATGCTGCGGTCTCCGGCCGAGTAGCTTACGTGATTCGTTTAGGAATATCTGGTGAATGAATTTGAATTAGAGTAGAAAGGAGAGACGCGTAATAGAACAAATGTTCAATTAGATCAAAAGCTTAAAAAGGAACCACATCTTTCTTTAGGTCACATTTTAGGTATTCGACATAAAAGGAGCTACCGTCATAGGAAAACCTTCAACTCAGCAAGACCTTATTAGTCAAATATTCTTATTCAATCTTAAAAACGTCAGAATTAAGAATGTGACAATAAAATGATAATAACAGTTGCCTACATGTCGGTATGGAGGTTGCATATACTGACTTTAGATAAAATCTCCCTTTAAACAGTATGGCTTACTAGTCAAAAAAGGCAATTTCTAGGTCGACGACAAGTTAACACTTGGTGTTATTATAGGAATACTAACAAAAGCTTGACACGCTTCAAAAACGGTACAAATTATGCATGTATTTGATGTTCACGTTGTCTGCTGCATAATAACGTAACGGGACCACAGTAAACTCATTAAAAGGTTTTCGTTGCGAATATTTTGCAACCATTCAACCGGGAGCGAAACGATTTTTAAACCTCATCAATGAAATCATCATCGGATCACGATTCACAGTAATCTGCCCTCCACATTTTGCAGCTGAAGACTTCTGCCTTCAGAGTGTGTTTGCGTATTAATGGGTATTTTTCTCTTTCATTTTAACTGAACAATGTTCATTAGGTTAGCAGCCGTGTCACGTTCTTAAGCAACAATTGGCTACGACAACTAATTTGAAGAGCGCAAAATCGTCTCGACAAAAACTGAGCAAATCTTTGGAAGTATTTTAATATGTTGTAAAGTGTTCTGCGAACTACGAATTCAATGAGGAAGAAATGTATTTTAAGGTAAGAATGTTTAGGTAATGATTTACATGGCGCTGATAATCCGGCAGACAGCGCTGCCACAGTTTTGTTTAGTTAACTTTTTCTTTACTTGCCCAATTATAAGCTGAGTACAGTTGTCGTAAAATACTTAGCAATCGTCTTTGATGGGATATTTTAGTTTGCAAAACCTCTCCCCTACCATCTGTAGCACAACGCTCTAGATTCCATAGTTATCATAATGCAGCGCCGGAGAAAGTTAATGTAACGTACTTGATAGTATATTTAATTACGTTGTTTAAGGTTTCTCAACTTAGATGTCATGCTAACAATTACTCAATACCCGTGCTTATTGCTCCAGCACCAAACAAGTCGAAAAAATGCGAGTATTTAGTTTTTGCGGGTTAATCGGCAATGTGCAATGTGTCTGCCTGATCTATATTTACTTCCGGATATAAAAACCGTAGCATTTAATGCGCTTCGCTTATATGAATTTATAGGTTAAAAGTAGTGGAAGCAGGACTCAATCCAACTATTTTCACATATTGGAAACAATTCGGAAAGTTACGCACCTCGCGGCAAGATTAAGGCTGAGTATTAACTAGAACAACAGGTAAAATTACGGGCAAATAATTGGTGAATAGAATTAATAAACCACGGCAAATTGCATTCATTTTCCTTCATTATGCGAATGTTGAAATATTTGTGCACATATAGCAACTTGATTTTGTTTGCGCAATCAATATGCAGAGCCTAAGTTACGGTTACGACGACAAGTTTCCCTAGAGTAGATTATTATTAGATGTAAAGCAAAAGATTTATTTTGTTGTTGACCAATGTTCATTGCATAAAAGTAAACCCCATGTGAAGAGAACAAATCCTTTGGAATAATCCGCACTGAAGTACAGATCTAGTACATTTTAGCGTGCTGTGCAATGTTTGGCATATTGGTGGGTCATTTTTTAGCTCACTTTGTGTAATTGCCTTACGACGCGCGGTCTCAATATGGACCGAGAATCGTATAGATGCGAAACCTAGTCGTTTCGATCAGTAGAGTCGTTGCTGAACGGTATAGAAATTACGTGTTGTCTGACCGAAACTACTGAACTACACTACGCGTTTCAGTCTTGTTTGACCCCGACAGATAGTAGCAGCCATCGAGCATTGGACCATTGGTATATCAGTTGGAACCTCTACCCATGTAAACAAAATGTCACAAAAAACAGTGCCTAGAACTTGGTTAACGATTGTTTGAAGAGCCATTTTGAAGTACGTTAATTTGCTTTAATAAACTAGGCCAATAATGTGAAACCTGTGACGTTTTGCAAGGCAGCCTGCGGCCTACTGAAAGATGCCGTACAGAATACAGATAATTTTCACTAGAGTGTCGTTTCTGCCGTCTGCCGGATTACTTGCGCAAAGCCAAATTTGATATATATATATATATATATATATATATATAAATCCGTTTCATGTGTTTGATAATTGTGATAATAAAGGTGACCTAAATGGTCCTTAGTTCAACGTGCCTGGAATAAATTCATCGGGTTCTGAACTTCACCTTTTTTCTGTTAGCTTCTGCAGGAAGCAAAGGGTTATAAACACAATTTTTATCCCCACCTGTTATCCCGTAGATAAGACAACCGATAATATCCGCGCGCACAGTAACGCATCTAACCAAATTGTGTACTTGATAGTTGCATCGGATACAACCGTATAACACAGGATAATTTAAATAAATATTATTATATGGCCAGAAAGAAGCTAATATTTGATTTTACTCTTGTTGCACAACTCACTCTTGCGGCAGTTCGCTAAAATGAGAAGGAGAAGCTACATTGCGACTTTCCACAAGCTCTATGCGATGCTAGCTGTGGATAGCATTTAACCTCGTGTAAGTTGATCTAGTGTTTGGGATGCGAATCACCATCTGTTTGATTCTGCAGCATTTAATAGCAAACACTGAAGTGATACACACAAGACTAACATATCATCCGCTGTGTTTGTTAGGCGTAATCCATACAAAGGCCAAAATTCGGTTTTAGCTTGCTGAGTAGGAAAAAGCTACAAAATAAGTCAAGGTTTTCTCCCCTTCGTTTGGATCATTAGACCAGATTGTATTATCATAATGAATTGACAAGCTAGCTGCTGCATTTCACACAGGTTGCCGTCATGTGTTTCCAATAATCAGTTTACAAAGTCCTGTTGTTCTAAGGTAGTTAGATGAAAGTTTTGCAAGTTTCATAATGTCACGTAGCTTGTGCCATCCAGAATCAATATATGCCTTGACTTTTGCTGCTCAAAGTGAGAGATATGCCATTATTTATGGGTTGAATATTCCCTGCCAAACAAATTTGCATCCGTACAGCATTCATTAAACCATATTAGATTGTTGTTGAAATTAAATTATACTACTATATTTTCATTGATGTACTCTTTAGAATCAAACTAGTGTCTTGAGATTTTGTAAAGCATAGTAACCGGATTACATATTTCTCGCTTTTTTTTCAACAAGCTGCGTATACTTCAATGATTTTGCTCGTAGCTTTAGACGCCATTACGTATATAACGTAAGCTGAATGGTTCAAAATATATACATCCCATAAGCGCGCATCTTTTAGATTTGCGACATTTAACTAAGTTGCTATTGATAATAGTTTCCCTATTAGTCAGGCAACTTTTTGCTTGATAGCTGAGTATTACGCACCTGTATCCCCGAGATCAGTCAGCTTCAGGAAATCGCTATCTCAAAATTTTTGTGCAACTCGAGGATATGATGACGACTTCCTAATAATCTCGTACGGATCATCCAGTCCCGACCACCGGAGTTTTTAAATTCCAAGTCTATCGAATGATTAACTACTTAAGCATAATTTGTACGGGGACGAGAGATCATCCAGTGCATCTCCATAAAACCTAGAAGGGTTATTTACCAAAGATTTTTAACAAAATTCCCAACAGGAAATTTCTGCCACGATTCCCGCAAAGCTGCCGGTGGCCAAATGATTTGCGCGCCTGGTTTACAATCATATGTTCACCGGTTCGAAACCCCGTAGTGATAGGCGTCCTCGCGGTATACTCAGCCCACGCGCGACAAATATTAGTAGCTTGGCATGTAAGCGTCATTAAGGGGTACAGCTGGGAATATTTTTTACATTGTTGGGTTCAATGCATTCATGACGGCTTGAGATATAAGCCCGAATTTTAATTTTAGCATATTTTAACGCACGTTTACCGTACTAAGTCTTGTTCCCTCTTATAACAAAGTGAAAGCAAAACTATGAGGCCATGCTTTCCAACAAAGTACGCTGTTCTGTGGAACTGGCTCTTTAACACAAATAGGTCATGAGAGAACACAAGGGAATTTCTCATTATATTCGGCAGGAACTCAACCTGAAAATGGCTGGGAATTTCGCAGCTGCTCACGTCAAGACCTATTTGCACCTGATTTAGACTCTTCATGTAGAAATAGCTTGAGTTGAGAGTGCAACCAACCTCGCAGTTTGTGAAGTCCTACGACTTGGTCACGAAGCCAGAGATCCGCAAGAGTTGCTTAACGTAGCGGTTGGGTGGAATTTGGGAGTTACCCGCCCCAAAACATTGCACAAGCACGGCGCCTTTCGATGTAATTTCATCTCATCAGGTAGAGACAGTAGGCCTCGAACCCGAGACCATTGGAATATTAGTCCAAACCTCAACCTCTTTGGCTACCAAATCAACACCCAATTTCCATCTGCTTTGAGTACGGTCCCAGTGGTCGCAGTGACTAATGTTCACTTCAATGTGAATCACAGTACATTACACTGAGGTTGCGCGTCCCAATCCAAGCACACAACGTGTAGTCCAAATTTGACCCTCCAATTAATGGTTGGGTTTTCACCGTTTGGTCTTAGAATGCTTGCCAGGTGTTTAGATTTCGACAAGCCATCTAAATATGAAGCACGGTACACTTTGAAACAAAACTATACCATTATATCATTGTTGGGCAAGACAAAGCATCTCTAAAGCTCTCCTCTTCGAATACATTCTCAGTTATCTAAACAACAGAGTTTTGCTTCCGCCAATACTGCGGCTCCCAATGAGAGCGTATCGCAATCCAGGTACACGACGGGCAGTCCAAAACCCAACGTTGAATGCCACCTTGTTCTCTGAAAAACGGTCTCGTAATATACAATATAACATATGATAAGTCAAGCAGAACCAGTACACAGAAGTTAAAGGACACCTAATAGTTACAGTAGTCTCGAGGCTAATCAGTACACTTTAAGGTAAAACACAACACTGCGCGTTTCAAACATTAACAGAAACCGACACTAACGTAATCAGAAAACATAAGATCATTTATGGGGGGCGAATAATCCTAAAATGTACAAATGTGATGTATGCTGACAATGGGCGTAGCATATTATCTGACTAAAGATATAGTAATCAGTATTAGTACGATCCGAAAGAAAAGAAGGTGGCTAGCAATTTACTAACCTTGATTTAGGAGTTTACGCACGATACTTGAAAGTTTACGCACATGATTTGAAATTTGCGTATGAGCACGGTGTTGCCATTTAATAGCAATATTTGCTTGTGGTTGCGCAGTGCAGAAAGAAGTGGCTGGTCTTTTGTGACATTCACTTGTCTACAGATCGCCACAATCATTGTTAACAGTAACCAAGTCGGATATATCGAAAGGGAACAACACTAATATTATTCTTGATAAACTTAAGCCCTCTTTGTGCCTACATTAGACAGTAAACTTTAAATGTATTGTCTTTTGGGACGCTACTCTATATGCCCACTGTGGTAGGTGCCTACACCACTTTTCGCCTTTCTACAATTCGAATAGTTTTGAATACCGTCACTCATTCAATATTTAGCTTCTTTCAACTTGACGAGTGAAATATATAACTTCCATTCGATTAGTCAGAGGTTTGGAGGCATATCACCCTGCTGCTAGTTAAGATGCGTCCATTTTCTCAGTATACGAAAGATTTTTAATAGGTAATT
Organism: Dicrocoelium dendriticum; assembly: GCA_944474145.2. Classification (NCBI taxonomy): domain Eukaryota; kingdom Metazoa; phylum Platyhelminthes; class Trematoda; order Plagiorchiida; family Dicrocoeliidae; genus Dicrocoelium; species Dicrocoelium dendriticum. The sequence continues at coordinate 40,440,295 of OX104071.1, forward strand.
TGGTGTTGCCCGCCCGTAAACATAGTTAGTATGCTGTTTATCACTTTGGTCTACATGGTTGTCAGTCAGGCCTATTCATCTTTCTACCACACAAGTCCCGTAACTCGTGCCCGGCAGGCGGATTAATCATACTACGCAGTGGCTTCTCAAATCAACAGTTTTACTTAGATTTGTCCAGCCTACGATAAAATTATCAAAGCAGGCAATGAGAAAAACAGCCAATGATCAAAAATATTGCTTTCAATCATACTACTCACATTTTCGCCATGTGTACAATGGAGAACTTGTTCTTTGCCTGGTGGCTGTCAATAGATTTAGATGTGTGCTGAGGATCCTCGACGTAATTTGTTTCTTTCCAAGATTCGATTAAGGACTTCAGATTTGGGTAGATGGGACACCGGATATTTTCTCGTAGTGTGTTGCCGAATGGATGTACTGAGGCTCGCTCCGTGTGACTCAAATGCGGTTTCTGACTGACGTCGCGCATAGTAGCCAAGTAGGTTTGAATATTCCAAGCTTGGTCATCTTTATCCTCTTTAAAATGGGAATGCTTCTTAAATGGACTAAAAATTTGTGCAAGAATTATTTTAGATTTTTAGTTTTGTCACTAAGCTTAAATTCTGCTGATATCACCGAACATCTTCACCTCCCAAGTAATTTCAGTGAGAAACTCATGCGTAAAATTTTAAAACAACATAATATGAAATGATTAAGATAAGGTGACTGGAATAAGTTTGATTTTAGTATATGTCATTCCTAGTGCACAGGGATTATGCAAACGTGAGAGCACTGGCTATACTCTGGATGCTGCATCCTTCCCATTGCCTCATAATAAGGTGCCAAATATCAGGTGTAAAGGTCTAGGAATTCCGCTGCTAAGTATTGAAAAGCTTTTCTCACATTACATTAGAAAATACTACAATTGTGCATAAGAAGTCAACTATTAGTGCACACTGGGCAGTTAAACTGGCAAACACAAAAATACTAGATAAGATACTGTTTGCTTCTCAGTAACAATCCAATGTGGTTTTCTTTTAGGCTCTAAATGAAATATTATTTAGCGCGCAGTTTTGCCAATTGTTATTACCTTGAATTTGACCAGGCTCCTAAATATTCGGAGGTGGTTCTATATCCGTATATATACAGGGAGACAACATCTTACAGACCGCCTCGTAGGTGTGCGACATAAGCGCGGCAATTCAGAATACCATTTACTGTTCGAAGTTAGCTGTGATAGTTAGAAATGGAAAAATAAATGATGGTCGGTTTGGATGGTCAATTTGAAATACTTATTGCGTGAAAGGATTACAATGCGCAGTCACGCTGTGGACCGTGATTCTTATTTAAAAAACCCGGCCATTTCTATCGATAAGGCAGTAGCTGAATCAAGCCAGTCACACGACGGGTAATTCAATAGATTTACTAAGCAGTCATTAACCGTTGTGATAAGAGTTGCTCGTTGTAACACTGTAGCCACAAGGATATAGGTTCTTACTTTCATCCCAATGCTACCGGGTCCGAGGCGTGCTGTCTCTACTTGATGACATCAAACAAGGTTAAAACGCGTACCGCAGTGTAGTATTTTTGGTTGGGCAACACCCAATTTCCAACATGTTTGTCTCGTACAGAGACACCGGCGGACAGGTCTTTTCACTCAGTCATAAATGCTCAATGCTTAACTTGGGCCTCATGTAGGTTGCAAAAAGTAATCTCGGCTGCACAGGCATATACGCGGTCTGAATTCACCGAAGACCTCACAGCGAATGGTGGCTAAAATCAATAACGGTCTGTCTTATATGAGACACTAACTACGATCAAACTCATCAGCTGTGTACAGCAGAAAATGTCGTCTACGACGTCTCATTCGAAGGCGTCACAAGTTGAACACACCAATCGCTTCTGTTAGCACCTCTTGTAGCGTAGCAGCAACACAAGAAACAAAAGTGCCACTAACTGAACCTAGTTGCACAACACAGTCAGTTGGACGACAGATGAAATAGCTTCTTCCTCATGACTTTCCAGTAGTAAAATACACATGATTTATTATCGTTGCGCTCACTTTATTACTTATCATAAACAACTAGACTACTCATTGTGCAAGTTGCATCAATTGACATGGCTCCTGTTCATCAGGTGATAACAAAGCGGAAGCATTGCTGGCTACATCTGTTTTAGCTTAAATAGAATACCTCGTCCACAAATCCATAGCCTACCTTACTGGTAAACTTTTAGGGGCAAGTACAATCCTTGAGATCATCTCATGGGACTTGGTGGTCTGTGTTCGCTGAGCTCGGCATTTTGGTCGCAAACGTTTCGTCACCGCACAAAATACACCGTCAATGCAGATTTAGGTAGCGGAACGGCGCGGCACCAAAGCATAACTTTTTGACACCTATTATACTAGTGTTTCATGGAAAGTTTGAGCTAGTAATGTTCTTTGGTCTCAATACAACAAACGGTTTTCTTTGGTGAGTGGAATAGTGATAATGGTACTACCCATTATGCAAATGTATATTTATTGTTTAAGATTGGAACGTAAACCTCAAAATCTGTTGGATCGGTAAGCGTCACTTACAGAATACCCATGCTCCGAACATTTTCAAGATGAACCCGGCTGTGGCTTGGTTTTACTTGGTCGTCCCACGGTGAATCAGTTGCCATGCTGTCGTCGGTTGGAATTTCCATTGCGGTAGGATCATACGCACCAAAACTGCAGTTCCCTGTATTGTCTGATCCCACCGGACGAGCATCCATTGGTTTATCTGATAAAAATCTCCTTAGTGGAGCAGGTTCAGCTGTTAGTCTAGATGACTGGTCAAATTTTACTAAAGGCGAGTGAACGTTATCTGGGCACAGCGATTGTTCTTCAATTCTCTCTTCGTGTTCTATCTTTTCATCATTTGATCGGTTGAGCAGCTCCGGACAGAGTTGCCCGATTTCAAACGAACGCGACGCTTTTTCAGTTAACCTTCTTGTCAAAACATGCCTAACCAAAATGTGAATAAGAAATGCGTAAAAGCGTGAGGTTTAATATTTGCAATTGTGGATCAGGTTAGTGTAAAGTTAAGAATCGGCGGTGTGGTCTCATTGGAATAACTAAATAATTAAGCTTTCACAAACCAGGCTTATTCGGGTTATAGGAGAATCTGTGTGTGTAGTCCACTAGCTTCAATACTAGTTATCAGTAGTCTATTTTGAGAAGGCAAGAACATCGTTGTTTAGAACCGGTCAATAGTTTGTGGCAAATTTTCCGTCCATCGTTAGGACCCATTTGAATGGTCCAGATTGTATAGACAAAGGTTCACAGCGTATTGGCGTCTGAATGGCAATATTATGGTCAACTAAGTACATATTCCAAGCCATTTCATCAACTACAAATTAGAATATAATCTAACTTCAGCTGGTCATGTTACATGTGACTTTGGTACGCACCTGATGTAGAAATGTAAAACTTCGAATCGTCTGAGCCGAAACTTTAAATCACCGTGTATTCCCCCGATACTGCAGCCTACCGCACATAAGCTGGTAAGCTTTTTGAGCAATGAGATATTAATTACCTGCCTAGCAGTCAGTATTTGCGGTTTCCACCTATTTACTATTACTGCGTAAATATACCGTTCCACTTACTCAAATGAATGGTTACTTCTGCTCGAGGGGCGCTTCGAAATTGAGCGTGAAGTTGAACTCTGTTTTGAGCGGAGAGAAAGGTCAACAGGCGTTTCTGATGGTTCCAAAGCTGTCAAGTAGTTTTGTTCATTTACATTTATATTTGCAGTTTCAGGAGCTGAGTTTGAGTTCACACTGACTAAAGGGTATCCGGAACGATTATAACAAACTAGCTTGTTGTCATTCAAGCTGTCCTTATGAATAGACAGTGCAGTGGATGATCGCTGCAGTGCAGGGAAATCTGTTTCACACTCTGGAAGTCCCTTGGGTACATAGCAGGGAATTGTACCGGTATCTACTTCTTTATTGCCTTTTGATAAGCTTGGCTTTGGCAAAGACGCGATTACGTCCGGAATATTGGAATACACTGATCCATCTGTGATACAAGAAAACCTGGGTATCTTCGTGGTACTCAGTTCCTCGGATATAGTTATTGGCGTAGGAGGCTGATTTAAGTCGACGGGAAAAGATACTATCGGCTGATTTCCGAAGTGAGTTGGCATGAATGGAAAGTTTCGATAAGCATCGAGCGGAGCGGCTGTAGGGCACATAAAAATTGCCGGCACCGTACTTGTCTGCATTGGGTCCTGCGGAAACGAAGGATCGTAGATTTTGTTTGTGGTGATCCATGGAGCTTTTTCATGAAGTTCCGGAAGGGAGGCGTTATTTAGCATCGTAGCAGGAACACATGTGGGTGGAAACAATAAAGGAAAACAAGCCAACGCGTCGAACGGAATTTCCATTGCGGTATGATATGGTCGTTTATGCTTCATGTGCACATTTTCTGCCTTTGTTTGTAGCTGGTCATTGAGTTCATTCACTTGTTGCATTACTGTTTCCGCTGAGCATTTATCAGCTGAAGAGCAAGAGAGAAACTTAGTATACTAATTTGCTTTTTATTTTAAAGCTAATAATTAAACATACCGCTTTGACCGCTATTTTGCTCCTTTCTCAATACCACCAAATGTATATATATACATGTAAATTCTAGCAAAGTTGTAATTCAGAGAAGTTGTAGAGCGAGTTGAATCACATAGGTAGAAGTTCATCACGTCTAGATTTAGTCATAAAAAGATCACACAACCGGAACTGCGTTGTACAGCCGTTTCGTCCTTTCATGAATCGTCAGCAGTGCGCATTGCATCTGACCCTTGTAGGACTCTAATTGGCAAATCGATTGTTGCCAACGTCGTGACTAAGTTATTAGATATGATATAACGACTGAGTCCAGAGGTGGTAAGATCTCTACCTATCACAAACACTATCCGTTTAACAACCGACACGAATCTAAAAATTTAGTAGACGGTTATTTCATCTTTTCTTTAATTTTCATCGACTCACATTCCATATTATCCATGAGGGACCAGAAATCAAGTCCCGCATTTATAAGATCTCGGTTACTTCCACTGGGCCACGTTAGATAGCAACAAGATATTTGACTAATCGACTAGATGTGAAATGCTGCGGTTGAAGATATGACCGCTCCCTCACCAATAATTGCCAAGATGGAGGATTCAATTAAATTGCGGAATCATAAGCGCAAAGCAAATGACTCGCGAGTCGATGGAGCGGAGTGCAACCAATTGCCAAAAATACGACGGCAATCCGAGAGGGTTTATATGTGATGAGCTCGAATTGAAACGAAAACTTCTCGTTTTTCAACTACGTGTACACTAAAATAACCCAGGTTCAAGTTCAGTGATCTCAACTATTGTCATCAGTTACATCGCAACTACTACCTTTCTTTCTGGACGTTCCTTGGAGGGGCATAAACGAGCGAAGCAGAGCTTAGAAGAGTATTGCGTAGACACAGTAGTTGGAAGCGTTTATATCCGCGGCTTCCACCACTTTTATGAGCAAAAGAAAGAGATGATCACGATCAGTAACAGTGGCGCTATATTTGTGAGTCCCGGCTCTGAGACTATGTTGTGACTGCTTCCCTCCCAAGACTGCAAAGATCGGCATGCTACAAAGCGTTTAGTCAAAGGACAAGGAAGATTGTAATTAAAACCACTCAGACGACACTGCGGTTACTGGAAAGCAGGCGGTCTCTTTACAACAGACTGCCAACCGAGCACCGGTTCAATCGGCAAATGATACTGCCACCCGATTTAAAGCGTCATCTGAGTAGACTGATGAAGTAGAGACTGTAATTGAAATCCATACTAGTAGCAGGTCTGAAGAAAGCAAGGAACTTCCTAATCAACCTTGTAGCCAACGTTGTGTAAAATTCAAAATGAATTACCACAGGGGCAGAGCACGATGTTGAAGAAACTAACTCCACGTCACTCGTCGATAATCTAACCAAAAATTGTCAGAGGTCTATCAAACAACTATCGGAATATTCCCTTAACCAAACCACATTACTTTGTCTTTGCTGCTGAGAACTGAACAATTTGCTTGAATGTTCACCAATGCCCAAGACCTTCTAACCAAACTTGCCATGCATCGGTTACGTCAGACAACAAATACTTAGGAGCTCATTTCTCTACCGGACGCTTGGTTGCGCAAGGAGACTACGCAGGTAGCGATGGCAATTCATAGAATGCCACTGTTTCGAAACGGTCGCCCAGCATAGGAATTAGTGTAGTTAAGCACTAAACCACTGATTTACATTGCGAAAATTTGGATGATCCGAAGAACTGGGTTACTGATGCTACTACAACGTGCGTTTTAGATAGAATGACGACTGCTTCGTGTAGTCATTTATCGCTTCCCATTATGAACTCCAGATAGATTCCGCCCAATATCAGCATTGACAAAAAGTTTGCCTTCGACCTACAGCTGCATTCTTATCTCAGGAGATTATGAAGTGAACAATCTGGAAGCGACTACCTCTCCCAGTGAAATAGTCAAGGCCGACCTGCAACAGCGTATCGCCAGTTTTCCACTGTAAAATCACAACCCCTCACCCACCAGGTATAGAGCTGATAACAAAGCAACTGTACTAAAACTTTTACTTAGAACTGAGTAGCGTATGACAGACAGACTAAAAATAGACACCCCACTAGTGCTAAGCGATTCTGTTAACATACTTTGCAACTTTATGCATAATGCTAAATACCCGGAGGAACACGCTGAACCAAAGCGCGCCATCACATTCTACTACATCTTGTCAAATATAGTTATGGTGACCGATTAGAACCACTCGAAGCGCAATTCCTCTGACAGCGACTGCATTCAGTTTGTTGGACATTTCTGTAATCAGCTCGTAACTGTTTCACAATCTAAGTCGATCAATTTCACTAATCTATCGTCTGTAATTAGAGGTACAGTCCAAAACACATCAGTAGGGGATGCAGCTTGGAGAGTTGGCACAACCACTCTTGGTTCCGAAACGTAGAGCGACGGCGCGACCAAAAATATCAACTGTAACACGCTCGTCCCTTAGGACAAGGGGATAATTAACGATGCCTGGCTTGTAGCTTATTCAAAAAATCCACTGTATAAGCTTGTTAACCGCATGCCTAAGAGAAACAAGTCAGCTGGATGCTAAAGAGGGCTGAGGAAACAACCACGGCGCTACTTTTGTGGTGTGCTCGGACGAAACATCCGCCAGTCTTAAGTGTGTACCTCCATCTTACCATGTTCAGTACTAAATGACATCACATTTGACACCATAAGTGTGCTGAGGAAACTGCTGTCATTGTTCGCCTAGTTTTCATGGAGTGAATAACATCCAGCGGATGACGCTAAAGGTAGCAGTTATGACGCAGATCTAACCATTATTGCATTTCTTCTAAACAGATTCTGATAAGCACCTTGTGTATATAGAATGAAAACCGGCTAAACGCGCTAATTTTTAACTACTGGCAGTCGGCCAGAGCCAGAAAAGTTTCGCTGGGTAGTCCTCTTCCCTGGTCCTTCAATGACGATGGAAGCAATAATGGCTGAGTCTATGGTCCAACATCTAGTACGCTATAGTATCATACCATCAGAGCAGCACGGTTTCTGCTAATAACCTTCATGCACAGTCAACGTACTGAGTACATGCGTTATTTGAACGGTGGCCACCCACAGAGTGAAAGAGAACAAGGTTATTAAACTCGTCTTCTTCAAACCTCTTCTACTGCGTGCAGCACCGCATTTTGCTGCACAAGATCGCTGGTTACGGAATTTCGGATGTTGTGCTCGACTCGATAAACAATACCCTACAACATCAGCAATTGTAGGTTAGAGTTCAAATTATTCTGTCCGATCTGATTCACTTCGAATGTGTAGTTCCAAAGGAGCTAACGCTGGGGCCGCTATGGTTTTACTTGTTCATTAATGAGCTTACGCGTCTGGTTCCCATAGCTTTCTTGCTTTTCGCTGATGAGGTTTAGATTTGGCGCGCAGTGGCCGACCAAAGAGACCGTGATGCACTTCAACGAAACCTAGACGTTGCGTATGATTGCTTACTCCAGCTTGCTTCGCTCCAAGTTAAGTTGGTCTACATTCGCAATCAGCCGAACAGCATATACAGGATTGAAGACCACGTCTGCAGACATTCACCCAGAAGCGAAATTTTGGATACTAATTCAGGCTGATTTGATTTGCCCTGCGCCATCTGAGAATGTGTCAAATAACTGGAGTCAAAACGTTGGTATCTTGTGGAGAACACACTGTGGGTTTATATAAATGTCTTCCTTCAGCTGCCGAGCGCATACTTACGGTCTCATGTGAACTACGTAAACAAGACCTGCCAGACCTAGTACAAGCAGCACCCCTCAGCATGCGGGACTCTACAGTGAAGTGCCTCACAGCACGGTAGATTATTCTTATTAAGTTTATATCAACTTAAGCTGAGTACCATCAAAGTATACAGTGGTCGGCATAGGCGCCTTTATGCGACTTAATATTGCTCTACCAGGTTCTGAGGATCCGCATTCACATCTGCGGCCACCTACTGCAAATTAGCAACATCATGAAAATCCGAGGCAATTTCTCCACTCAACAAAGCCAAGTAGAAGTTGGCCGACACTTTTAATCCCGTCCTGTTTCTCAGCTGTGGACCGCCCTCGCTCATCATATTGTTCTTGCCTCACATGTAGCTGCGTTCGGATCGCCCACTGATGATACCATAACCCACCTATAGGATGAATTATAGGTCGTCAATAACGACAGACTATACATTGTGAAAACTGGGTACCAACGAGTATTAAGCAACACATACGAAACAAGCCCGATTAATCAAATCTGCTTGTAGACAGTGAGTGAGTCTTCCAAGCGTTTTTCAATTTAGCACTACGTTTTCTCCATTGCTGCAGTTTTCTTTCCGGATGGCCCATCGTACTGTTTAGGCTTTTGCTTTTTTGCTAATAATATACTATTTTCCGTTGTGTAATATTTGCGAAAGTTCCGTATGCGAATTCATGGCGTGTTTTTATCCTGCTCATCTTCAGAACTTATGGCAACCCGTAGTAAACAATTCTGAAACTTTTAGCTACCGCTTTTCTAATGAAGCTTAATTGACATCGGAGCCTCTGGTGTTCATTTACCACTGCATACGTAATTGTTACTTGCTCTCATTATACTTGTGCTTTTAGTGTACCATTGCAAAAGTGATCGTTATCACGCAGACCCAAAAATGGCAGCGACAATAGATGAAATTTTTCTAATGGGTAACAGCCGATGAGTGTAAAAAATCCTTACAGTCCAAACCGAAAAACATTAACAGCGTTGCGCGCTACACTGCAATTCTCAAAGAGGTAAGTGTACCATTGCTTTGTATTGCAGTCAGTGCTTTCCTATTAAACGTACACACAACTGACAATATATAGCAGGATAGCAAACGAAATCTAACTTTCCAGTGGTATTATACAATGTGTAGACTCAGCATACCCTTCTGAAATCATCAAACAATATGCTTTTGCTTACTCATTTTTCGTAATTTGAGAAACATGGCACGCAGGCAAGGATCAACCCAACGATTCGTAAAGAATGATTGCAATGTAGTGTACGTTATATCGGTGCAATACAGAACCATTAGAAACTGCGAGCTATTCAGGCAAACGACCGCCAACAACCAAGCAACTTACATGTAGGTGAGTTGTGACGTTTCACTTGCTTGCGGCGGTTGCGACTTGCGAACGGACAACCCGAAAAACTATAACACAAATGGTGATTCGATAAGCAATCATGCGCGATTCCAAGAAAATCAAAGCAGGCTGGGAACAATTGTTTTTTGCAAGGAGAAGCAGCGTGAGCAGCTTTAACCATATGCGCAGTTACGTGCTTCAAATTACAACATTATGTGGATATCATTTGACCCACCACATATAATGCAAATAAGAGATACACTTTGCATAAAACTGAAGCTACATAGTATTTGTTTTGAAACGAGTCATTATCACTTTTTTCTTTCAGGCAGCCACACTATGCATTCTGTTGACCGTTGCACTCAATACAGCCGCAAATTTAGTTCGGACTTTTCCATTTCATCTACTACGTTTTGATTCCCTTGCTTTGCTGTCTCAGTTATATACATATCTACTTGTGGTTGAAGCGTATTGCGTTCATTTACAATGTGTTTGCTATATAATAAGCTCAGCGTAATAACAGAAGGAAACCTATGTGTTGGTTACTTTTCTAATGACTTTTTAATAAACCAAACAACGTTTCTTAATCCAATGCATAGTAGACGGACTGTGGAGTTATACATCTGATTAGATATTGTGTCTTTAACAGCAAACAAAGTGTGGCCACTAAAGTCGAATTCCCACTGCCTAATTATTTGAAAAAGCTCAGCTTAAAGTACTGATGCAAGTAAGTAGGTTGAGGTACCTGAGCATTGACAATGGTTGTTTGTTCCATTCGGCAGGCCGATCGAATTCGCCATGTAAAACAACTCACTGATGTAATCTTTTTGTTTAGGACACTCGCTCGTCTAACCAGTGTTTCCCCATATGTGTCAGCTAACTTCTGCGACCACTTAAAAATGATAATGTTACCAATGGAAGCACTCATAATCACTGGTCTACGTTCGTAATATTGGAGAAGGTCCTCTGCTCGTTTCGTTGACTATGGATTACCTTCACGTATTCTTGTCATGTAAAGTAATAATCAATACTGCTGAAGTGCGTCAATGTACGCGTTCGTTAGGTGTACCATAAAGATTTCGGGTCAAAATAAATTGATTTTAAGGAATTGAAACATGAAAGACATTATTCAGAATAATAAATCATGCTAGGAACATGGTAAACAAAGAAACAACTGAACAATGAATTTGTACGGGTTAAGATGCGTTACTTTATAAGTCCCGTTGGGTAGTTAGTGTGAATATCGAAATAATAATAGTACTGATAATAATAATAATAGTGAGACAGTTTTTACTAAAAATATGAAAAGAAGGACTTCTCATTTGCTACACTGTAACCCTACAATCCGCTTAGATTCAGTGCACCCACATTTAACATCAAATAAATATATGTTAAAATCCAGGTGTAGGATGGAGACGAAGCTGTAAGTGACAACTTGTAGGGGGATGAGGTCATCATCAAACCGTCTTTTCCATACTGTTAGTGTTGGCGCAGAAACGACCGATTCTGGGAGGGCATTGCACGCGTGACAGACCCGAATCGAAAAGAAGTTCCTGCAGCAGTCCAGACTGCTATACTGTTCAGCTAGTTTCAATGAATGGCCCCTCAAAGTTGCGTTGGTTCTAATTCTCAGTAAAGCACCGCACACATTATGTCTTGCAGAATCAAATATGTCATAGTCATGTCTCCTCCGAGTCTGCGATTGGTTCCGATGTACACCCCCATCGTTGCAGTCTCACAAGGTAGAAAAATTGCGCATTCCAATCACGTTCTTAGATGTCCGATATTGTCGCTGCTCCAGTACATTACGGTCGTGTTTCAGCCATGAATGACAGGCTTGAAGCGCCTATTAGACATGAGGGCGAACATACTCACTGAGCGTTTGTCGAAATATGGAGCTATTTATTTGTTCAAACTCCCGTCACAACAGCCCGACTTGTTGTTTTCCAGTTTTCGAGGATTTTCGGATTCCCTGTAGCAACCCAGGTCATCTTGAACCAGGACACACAAGTCACCTTCGACAGTTGATTGTTGCAGTATATTCGTTCCAAGCCTGTGTAGGTAGCTGCTGTGATGCCTGATGCCAATTACCTTGCATTTACTGACGTTGGAATGCAGTACGTTTTTGGTTGACTACTGATATACCTTATCGAGGTCACTCTGAATTAGACGATGGTCAGCGTCCGCCTAGAGCCTGTGCCAGATATTGATATTACGAAGTTTTTGGAAGTTTTAAGTGATTCCCTGTGCAGGGGCATAAATAACCCCCAATAGCAAACGCGGACTTATAATTGAGCCTTGCGCAACAGCACTCTCGAAATGTCTGGGGTCCAATAAAATGCTCCAAACGTTGACCACTAATTTCCGTTGATGTAGAAAGTAGGCGTTACAAGTTAAGAAGGGTCGCCGCTCCCGTAATGCTGGAGCATGGATAGTAGTATCCGATGGTCTAGGCGATCAAAAGACTTCGAGAAAACCAAGTAGATCGCATCAACCTCTTCTCCAGGGTCAAATCACTCGGTCCAATTACTGCTTGCGAGTAGTAAATTCGTTGTGCATGACCATTGTCGACGGAAGCCGTGCTGATCAGGCATGATCATGTTACGGTATTTTAGGTGACACACCAGTGGATCAGAAACTCTGAATTCCATGAACTTGGAGAGTATAGGAAGAAGGGATACTGGGCGGTAGTTAGAGGCGTCAGTTCTGCTTCCACCTTTCTGAATCGGAATTGGAATTGGAGAATCTAACTTGGTGTTCGTTTCCGCTGTCCCAGTCGTTGCTTGCGGATCTCAATGGCATTGTGCTTATGGCGTCAATCATGAGCCAGAAGGCTTTGGTTTCCAGCCCAGCTAAGGCTATCTCCACCTGATTAGGCCAAATCAGGAGGAAACCACGGTCGTGACGTGCCAGTGTTGGGATGAGCAGCACAGAAATATTTCCATTGTGCATACGGTCTTTGTGATCGGAAATACCGGGGTCCACCTCAAGTAAACCGTAGACTCAATAGAATTTGTTTGTAGCAACCCAACCACACAGCGGATTCTCCAAGTCCCGGTTTGAATTCGTTTCCGATGTACCAAGCGTTGCTCGCGGATCTCAGTGGCATAGTGCTTATGGCATCAATCGAGAGCCAAAAGGCTCTGGTTTCCAGCCCAGCTCAGGCTATCTTCACTAGATGAGTCCAACTCAGGAGGGAAACCCGGTCGTGGGATGCGAATGTTGGGATGAGCAACACCATAATATATGTGTGTACTTTCGATGTAAACTGCATCTTAAAGCAGCCGCCAATGGTATTCCTTTTTGGGTGTATAGTTAAGGGGCGATACACTAAGACAATAAGGCAAGCGGTTCTGCCTTTAAACTGCAAGCGGCACCAAAGAGATTCCGAGCATCGCGAGTCTGAATCATCCAAGGCTTCGCAATGTAAGCCGCTTCGGTAATACAGCAGCACACCTCCGCCTATTGTGGGCCTGTCGTTCCAGATCAGTGACATGCCCGGTAGCGAAAATCAGCTTCCGTCATTCCCGTGTGTCACCATGTCTCAGTGATACCGATGATATCAAATGCCCCCGAAGTTTGGCGATCTTACAGTTCGGCCGTTTTATTAAAAAGACTCTGAGCAATTGTATAGAAGCAGGCCAGTTTCTCGGTCTCTGGGAACCCACTGAGTGTTGAAGAGGTCAACTAGGGGAGAATGCTGACCGACGGAAGGTCAGCACTTACTCATTTTTTGTTTGGATATTGCTACTTTGTAGGAAACTTGATTCGGCTAAGGTGCGTTCCAATCTTCCTATGGATCTAGGTCTGATTCAAATAAATCAGCAGTCACGTTAAGTTCCTGTATCCTCGACAGTACTTTTGCAGCCCCATTTGCTTCGATGTTTGCATTTGCAATGCTTCTGTGACCTTTAATCGGTGTTCAGAAGACCTTTCCGATTTATCCGCGATCGATCCAATACTTGCTTTGACTGAACTGCACCTTTTGAGATAATAAGGCCGCAATCTCCATAACTTGGTGAGCTTTATCCTGGTGAGAGATAGCGCCACAGTATGATCCAAAGAAAGTGTTTCACGAATGAACCATCACAGTTCTCAATAGTGCTTTTCGGTTTACTTAACATCGTTAGAAAGATATTCTGGCACGCCAAGTATGAAGCTTGTGTTTAGGCGATCTTGCTTACTTTGTCCTTCTTCAGAGTTTCTTTTCGGTTCTCGCGCGCTCCAAGGGATATCAGGATAGCTGCCTATCCCACAGGATCCATGTTTTAACGCACTTGCGGAGAGCAAAACCTTTTCTACTTCGGTAGAGGATTCTAGTGTCACTCGTATACGTCTGTGTTCTCCGTAGTGCAGCGAGTTCGGATGACGAGGAATTCGTAATACGTTTATAGGTTTGGAGTTGACACCTATCAGCAAACACGTGGAGTATGTAACTGAGATTGCTGTAATTTTAAATTTCCGTGAGTAGTTACTCTACTCCATCAAAGGGCTGTGTAATCAAACGACATTGAATTGGACTAAACCACGTAACAAAGACCAGTAAGCTGGCAGTAATTAAAATTCAGAGACAGTGTGTTTCGTTTGTGTCTTATATCTTCTGTAGTCCCTGTTAGCGGGTAAACAAACTTCTGCTTTAGCTCGGACCACTGCGTAGTTACAGCTGACTGGGAGACGTATAGTGGATTGGAAATCACTCATTGTTCACAGCGAACGCTGAGGTTAGTGCTGAATGCGTTGACGCACATGTGCCTCCAGAGACCACAGAAAACTAATGCATTCTTAATGCGCCTGCACTAGCATATATTCGACAACCGAACGTCAAACAAACTGAGCAATCCTTAGTCGAGTTGTTTTCTAGTACCTCGTATTGTATCTTATACCCACAATGTTCAGATTGCGAACAGCTTGCGACCAGCCAAGTGTGCTAGTCCAAAACGAAGGTAAGTGTGGCACGGATTGACTGTTTAGTGGCTATCCGTCATGCGCAATGGTGTGATCACATGGACAAGTTATAAATTAAAGACGAGGTTTGTTGAATGTGGAAATGTGCATGATGGGATTCCACGCGGATTAATTATCCAGAGAATTTGCATGAGGAAACATGTAGAGTGCAAAAAACCGCTGTACAAATACGAAATACTAGCACACACAGATTAAGTTACCATTCGAGCGCTTTGAATTTAAGCAAATAAATATGATTGCATGTTTATTAGCTTGAAGACAATCACTGAATGAACCAATCGATGGTTTGACAGCATTTTTGAACAACCAATCGGTACGTCGCACATAACGCACCCCTTTTGCTTACATCTGGGAATGTATAACCTCTATGATTACCACATTGATTTACTAGACGTTAGCAAACAAGAGAAATATTAGAAAGTATTTTCTATTTTGATCTTTGATAGTTTATTCCTGTGAGCGGATTCAAATAGTTGTCGCTTCCTATTACTCTGCCGGTTAACATAACTTCGAGGCCACTATGTGAACATGAGGTTATTTGTTCTCTAAACTCGGGTTGTCAATTCACATTAATGACCCTTAGTTGACTAAGATGTGTAGACCAATTATATTACAGCCATAACAACTACACAAAGCGCCCTTATTTAACAGAAAACTGCACTCAGAGATAATTCATAAACTAACAGCACTTTGTGTTGCAGTAATACAGCGGCCGCCGTGATGAACGATTTGTAATGAGAACAATTGGTATGTGGGACTTGGATGGGGAGAAGTTGCAAGTGATAATGTTCTATTACTTTACTGACAAGTGTCTCAATTAGAGATGTCACCTAGACCCTGTAACCCAATGGTAGTTTAAGCTCATAAAAGCTAACCTGAGGAACAAACCGCAAAATGGCCAACAATGTTGGTAACTGTAATTCACCTGCGATGTGACGATCGGCTATCGTTCACGTGTCCTCGACCAGTACAGCCTGGAGTGGGACAGTGCAGCGTTTGATGATATAACGCTAGTTCTGAAAAGCACAGGAACGATTCGACCACAGTTAACATCTGCATGGCTGGAATTGTAACACCAAAATTAATGATGCACATCTCACTTAAGTTGCTAAAATTTGTAAAGCTTTTTGAACGGCGTAATTTAAAACCGGGGTTCATAATTTTAAGTTAAAATCTAATTGTCAAGTCACCATAACAAGATGTGTCAGAAACAAATGTACGTAGTAGTATTAAGTTTAACAATCCTTCGTTTTCGCTTTCAGTGTGTGAGATTCAATAAAATGTTCAGGTGATCTCAACTGGCCACATTAACTCATTCCCCAACAAAGTATTATTGTTTAGCCTGTCTTTAATTTCAATGGAATCTAATGCGAACTGCTAAAACATTTTATCTTGACCTATGCAATCATCATTCTCATTTCGATTTACGTATTTCAAAGTATTAGGGTGCCGTAAAACGTAGTTCTGACACATTTAACTCCGACCGTAAGAGTACTGCAGAGCCATAATACTCTTGTCAGACGCCAGACACAGTCCAACTTTTGGTCTCTTTTCCTGATCCATCCTGGAATGGATACGAAATGCTGTTTGTCACAGATTCTGAATAGAATATTTGCATGCCAATGTTTGCATATTAAAGTTCGTTTTAGTAATGACCGCCCAGATTTAACGCCTTTTAGCAACCAGCAATTCTGATCTCTCAAAGGTTTAATGATATTCGTACCTGTCGAATTAAGACCGGGAACTTGCATCCGGGTTAGACCGCGATAATTCTAGTGACGTTCAGGCATAGGGAGCTCGTCGATGGTTTGTTGTGCAAAACCGTAGTCAAATAGATTAGGGATGTTCTGAGATAAATTCACATCACAAGCATCAACACATTGTTTTCGCTGCGAATCGTGAGCTGTGATTCACCACGTAATCACAGCGCGCCACTTTAAATTCAGTCAGGCTGGAAGGCTGGAACCCTTTCTGCAATAATCAGGAGTATAACAGTTGAAGTCGAATTGTTTGTTTCGGCAGGCCTACGGTCAAGCACCTTATGAGATAAATTGCTTAAGAAAACGGAAGAAGGGTATTTAAACTTGGATTTGAATTACCCCGGTATGATTTTATTGCGATACGCAATCACTTTTCAAACCTAGGTTTAGATTGAAGTAGCCCTCGGTTATTACGATAACAAGTACAGGAGCCGAATTAGAGGTGATTCGGTGTTGCTCCTCCCAACAATGATATCCAATAAGCTGTTTCCTCCTCGTTTGAACTCATCAGACGTTGATAGCTTGATCTGGGTCGGAACACGGGGAATAGTGGTTAAAGGCTGACGCCTTGATCACTATGGCTCGTAGCGCCGTGAACAAGGCTCTGCACAGCAGTAAAGCCCCGAGTTCCAACCTACATCATGGTGTCGCCATCTGATGAGTACAAACGAGGACGAAACCGGTTATGTGGTGACAGTTTTGGGAGGAGCAACACAGAACCACCCCCGAAAGTAGTGTATCTTTTCCCTTATTCGATAGCAGTGTAGTAGATTACTATTCAGAAGGTCACAACAGAGAGCAGTGCCAGGATCCCTGTATTCCATTCTACGAGAACAAAGAAAAAAGTCGATACACGGACTCACTGACCCAGAGTCGAACCTCTGATCCAGAACGATACTGCATATTTTCAAGGATGGTTATTTCTACCTTGTGCATGCTTTAAACGTAATATTTGTGCATTGTGGTTACATGGATCAACCCAAGGCTTGCAGTTCATTGTTTATTACATTGTTAATAGACTGACTGATAAGACAGCATTGAAATGCTGCATAAACATCCATTAACACAGCTACCTAGATTCATGATTTTGTGAAGAGCTTTATACCCACCATCAAACTATGCATTCTTAATGATGGTGCCTTGGTTTGCACCGTAGAAAATGTTGCGTGCGAGGATGACACCGCCCTTACAGGACATCTGTCATGATTTAGTGCGGATGCATCGGAACTACCTCAGTGCCTTGCGCACATTTTTAACACTTCGTAACCACATTTGATTCAAACGTATGTATACCGTACAGTGTCATCCACACGCGTCACTTCACATGTGATTCGTGAGTTTGTCTAGGTCTTAATATGTGGAGTTGAACCACTTTGCGGTCACAATCGTCTTCTCCTGGTGCCCGACTTCCGCAGCACATGCGTCGCACAAATACACGTTCCGCATTTTCTAGACTAGCATGTTAACACTTGGCCCCAATTAACGGTTAGCGGTAGATATTTTTGTTACACTCTATGTTAACCATATAAACATGCACTTGGGGATGTGCCAGCCAATCGTCAGCCGTGCGTACACTCGGTGCAGGTGCGTTGCACGCAAAACCGGACGTCGGCTTGATTTAATTAATCGAAGTAGAGTAAATGCTTCGCTTAAAATGCACAATTGGCGCCTAATATGCTCGCCTAGTAGACAAAAGTTGCTGTGACGATACAATGCTAATCTGTTTCCGTAGCTGACTTGTAAATGTAGACTGGTGAATTCACGATTAACTAGTAGATTCCGCTTTTATAGCAACCATCAACCGATCATTTGATAATCCGCTTTGCGCAAACAACCACATGTGCCAATACACCGGCAGCAATGATTGATGTCTCTACTTATGACTGAGGCAAAGATGCACGGTGAGCATTAAATAAGTATGCAGTTGAACTGAAATCTTCAGCCAACAGCTATAACCTAGAGTCAATTTAGACTACCAGGTGATAAGGATCAATGTATCACTGGCCGTGTGTAATATTTAAAGTGTGTACCGCTCTCTCCGTAGATCCACTTCTGAAACAATCGAAATCGCCATTTTTGCGTTAATTTGCATTAGTGATTTCATCAGGTTAATCGTTTTTCAGGGAAACAAAATGCAAATTCAAACAAAGTCTATTTCTAGCTCTCAACACTGTAAATCATCGCGGCTAATTTTACCTACTCGAAACTTATCTTAAACTGTGCACGGCTGCTCAGAGCTTTGTTACAGCTTTGCCACAGGATTAGAGAACTCAAACTTGTTGATGTTACAGAAGTTTGTTTGGAAGAAGACGTACCAGCTACGCTTGCTTTGTCTTTTCTTGGACATCCAGAAACGCTGACGATTAAGAAAAATAAACAAGAGGCGATATTGCTTTGAAAGCATTCGGTTAGTGCATCGATATCATGTTACATGATGGTGATTGCGAAATAACTAGTAATATAATAGTGAAAATGAGCCTTATAATTCCAGTGCTCCTGGAGATATAATATATTATGCATCTCTGACAGTTTGAGCTATAATCGAATTGCCATTGCCAGATAGCAATATTTGTCACATCAGTTAGAAAGCCTTTTCTGCGCTAAATGAACAGATTGCATGCTAGATTGTAATTCACATTCGCAATCTGCAGGAAACACGTTTCGTGTTCATCTAGTTAACTAGTTTGTATTATTGATCCGTACGGAATCGGTGCGTAAACAGCTCTACAACTAAATGGGCTTCCATGTCATTTCTAAAACGTCAACATCAGTATGGGGTGAGTGTCTTTCACTTCAATTTGGGTTGCTTCCATATGTTGTTACTTACATAGAACTCTTGGCTTCCTAGCTACTGTTAAAGCTTTCAGCCTCGAAATTGCAATATGTGCATGATGGTTCCCTTTAACGCAAAAAATGGGGGTAATTACAGTGGCACAACGAGTTAAGACAGTCGTACAAGCAATTTCGCTTGAGTTCGGTTCACCTGTGGATAGGAACGAAGCAGCTTGTGTACCTGCAGTTGATAACCAAGACTCTTTCCAATAGGCCCAGTCGAGATTGCTAGAGAAAAGTTCCCGTGCGCAAATGCTACTCCTGAATTGAGCATTGTCCGTGACAAACGACTCGATTTGATGTTTATCTTACTAAAGACAGAATGCGCCTCTAGCGAGAATGAACTATTTAACAAATTATCATTTGCTGAGCGTATACCTAGCAAATCGCTATCGATGGTTTATATGTAATAATATTATGGTGAGTCTCTCTTAAACTGCGCAATTCGTGATGAATGTGGTGTATGTCAATATAGGATGATCTGTCTTCTAACTTGGTTTCATGCTGTTTTGGAGAAAATTTTGATAAAAATTAAGTAAAATGTGAATCCGAACAAAGCAACTTCCAATTGAATTACCTTCGATGAAATGAGTAGAGTCCAGTAGCATGACCTGTTCCATCGCAACCTCGAATGGGGCATCGTCCTTCGGCACTGCGTCCTTTCTTGACTTAAAAGAGAAAATTCGATGCACTTCATTCTAGTAAATGTATTAATGGATTTTCTTATGATGGCAATTAATCATTTAGTCTAAGTAGGTAGAATTAGAAAAGGAAGCGTAACTTTAATTTGTGACATAACACGCGCTTCAGGCTAACACCCACATGCATTAATATTGTTTAAATTTGAAATACTATGGGGCCGATAAAGCCAATGTGCAGTGCGAAAGAACTACAATTAAACATAACCCCTGAAATCCGTACCAAGGAACTAGCAACAGCGAAAAACTACGTACTTTTCATAATAACAAAACGAGCACAAGGTATTCAGCTATACTGACGCTCACGTTTAGTGCAGTTTCATACCATTGTGTTAATGAAGTTGACAGTGAAAGGGCTTTGTCCTTACCATGACTAAGGCTTGCTCTTTCCTTTGAATTTTTCTCCTCTATTGAGTTCACCTGTCGTCCAAATCGGTCAAGACCAACTGTTCCGGTTAGATGTGGTATATCTGTTTGTTCCTCGAATAGGCATGATGATATCGAATCGCCGAGCACGGTGGTGTTCGATAGAGATTCTCCAAGTGCACCTGGGTGGTGCGTCACAAAATAGTGTGGGTCCAGTACAAACCCATGAGGAATAGCACACCGGTCCATTCGTTTGTTCAAATGCGATGTGATCATTTTCAAATTTTCCACTGTTTTATCAGCAGCTTCCGAATCCGTATTTTTTAAACCAAATGGAGCATAACTGAGATCCGTATAGTTTGAGCACACTCTTTCATCAGCAATACTAGAGCACCTGTGCATGTGCTGTTGCAGCGTTTTGGATTTACGCGAGTCGGCGGTAGTATCGAATTTCACAGCTGTTCTCTTGAGCACTGGAGTCACGGAGTCCGAGTCTACGAAACTATCGGTGTCCATTGAGTGAGTTAAACTGCGAAGCGTGGAAAGTGTTCAAATATAGCCACACGCAATTACACATCAGTTTAAAACCATGAAGCAGAAATATAATGAAGAGTTTTGGAAACTTATTCTGCTATGCAAGATATTTATATGAAGATCAGGTTTGGAATTTAATGCACAAAGCGTAATAACCAGCTTACGTAGATGGAAATGCATATTAAATAACACTAATATGAAAGTTGCTCTACATTACGAACAACTGGCCGTTATACATATAATTTACTGCGATTACTCCTGTTTATATTGTGACACAAAGCAACCGCTATGCTTGAGAAATAATGCCAAAATATCAAAAATCTGTAGACAATTGTTTGAAAGCCATTTGTATGGCCGTGGCCAACATGGTTTTGTTAAAGCAGCCTTACCATATTAAAGTACATTAAAAGTAAAGTGAAGTATATGCAAACTTTAATTATGCGTATTCGGGTCACAGAATTTCACCACACGGCAATATAATGTCTACCACTGCTCTACTTCAGAGCGCGTCAAGGCAGTGGTTGTCATTAGGAGATCACTGAACTCATTAGATCAATACCTGAAAAATTTGTATCTGAACTGGTGTCTATGCTAGACAGTCCTTTGAACTCCTCTTTAGAAACCAAAATCGACTGAATAACTATGGCAGAATACTGGCAGTTTGGAATTAGGCAAGAAATAATGGTTCCATTGATCGTTGTGTGATTAAATTCATGGTACTTACGTAGCAGTTATGGCAAACAACCATTTAGGGTCATCAGCTGGAGTAACTGCATTCACCCCGTATTTGCCTGCAACAATTCCGATGACCTAGCCATTTTGTACCCAGTATACCGCACCGCGTCGCATAAAGTCATTACGTCTGCACATTTCTCTTCGTACCTACTCGAAATCGTCTACCTAGACGCAGCTGCATAACACTTCACTCCACACAGGGGATATTGTGCAGCCTGTTTCAAGCCTGTCAAAACTGGACAAAATTTTGTCCGAAATGACAGTCAAATAGTCAGCCGGAAACTGAAATCAGCAGAGAGGACAGAGGGTTATGTGACTCGCAGCGGATGAGATGAAGACAAGTACGATTGTTCGTAGAGTTATCCGGCGTTTTCAGAATACGGAAAGGTGCACTTTTGCAATTCATCAATTAAGCATTGATTACAGCACCCTCGGAACCACTTCAAATTGGGCAGTGAAAAACCAGCACACACTCGTAAACACTCGAGGGGCGGGTTGACATTTCTTCATATCATGTCATTCACATAAAGAGTTGAACGACGATATTGAATAGTTCGGAATGGTGACAAATATCACAGTGAAGTGCAGTGATCGTTAAGAAACACCGAAAAACAGTCTTTGGTAATTAATTCCTAAACGAAGATGTGAACGGATAACGCTTCGCACCAAGCTATGAGTTAAGTAGCATGTTCATAGAGTCGCTTTTGGTGCCCAAATGTAAACTGTATTACTCATTTCAATAAAATATCCTCCGGATAAAACTGTAGGAAATGAAGTCCAATTAATAGTGTGACGGTGAAAGTTGAAATGTGCGACGGCTTACTGTGCGGATAAAAGCGAACTATCATTATTCGTATTACCGTTGCTGAGGTTTCCTTAGTTTAATCAATTGTAGTTAAGACATCCCAGTCTGGTGTCATCTATTGGTGCCGTATGTATTACAACCTCAATTAAATGGTGTCCGTTACAACCTAAGTTACAGTCTTGAACCATATTAAAATAGGTGGTTGAGCTGTCGTGACGCAACGGAAATGTAATAGAGTTTTTAAACCGTTGTTCACCACTACGTATTCCCGATTTTTCTATCACTCATTGCTAGTTCCACCGCACAGTAGGCGCACAATGTCGGTATTTTCACTTGACGTTATTAAAACAAACATTTTTCCTTCATAACATAATGTGTTAATCCTGACTGCTCGATAAGTTCACCATATCTTGCGAAGTAAATACAAATCTCGGGTCTCTTACAATTTTGCTGATTACTGAATTATTACAAAGTAGTGACCTTCCATTATGTGCACCTAACCTCCTTTGAGTAATTAGGCAAAATATAATATTGCTTCGGGGCCGATGAGATGCTGATTATCTTCAAATGATAAAAGCAACATTTATATTATTCTTGAGTAGTAGGATTTTAGTTGTAATTTTTATGGCATTCATCCCAGTTGTTCATACGCTATATGGTGCAGCCTAGTCCGGAAAAGCACCAGACGCTTTTTGCCCTATGTTGGCTCGTCTCTGGTGCGCATTCCCTCAGTCCCCTACTGGGGATCGAACCCATGACCTATAGAGGCAGATGCCAACTAGCCAGCCGCTTGAGCCGCTGAGCGATGGGGTATGTTGGCTGGGCTACATAGTTTGCAGGCTAACAGGGATATAGCCCCACCTATCTTCCACTGTCTTTGGCAGTGGCTAATCTGCGAGGTAATGACCTCCTTTTGTTAGAAGCTATATGCATATCATTTGAAACTAGGAAAAGTTATATATTTTATATTACTGTTGCGTTGCAGGATATTAGTTGCAATATTTAAGGTATTCGTCCCAGTAGTTCACAATCTATATACCACAGCCTAGTCCAGAAAGTTGCTGGCTAGTTGGCATCTGCCTCTATAAGTCATGAGTACGATCTCCAGAAGGGGACCGAGGGATTGCGCACCACTGACAAGCCACAAAAGGGAGACACGCGTCTAGTGCTTTTCCGGACTAGACTGTGCTTTGTAGCTTGTGAACTACTGTGGTGAATACTCTAAAATTTACAAAGTCTGAAATCCTTGGAAGATCGTGAAGTGAAGTAGCCGACACGAGACCTCCCATCTGCTCTCTAACACTCAATGAATATATGTTTGATCTGGTGTAAAATGTCTATTCCTTCCTGGTGCTGATGCGCATAATAGTCATAGTATTTAAGTAAATGCCGCACACTTTTACAGAGACCCGAATGCGTGTCACAAGCCAAGTGAGTTACACATTCCTTACTAAATCGTCAATTAGTGACACATATTTGAATGGGTTAATACCGCAAACCAGCAGCTGCGATTGCGCTGGCAACTTTTGCCCAACCCTAGATCAATGTTATAGAGTTGAGCATAATAAAACATTGCGTTACTTTAAAAGAGATTGTACTTTAATAATGCAGATATGTGTTTGGTGCAACTTTTTCGAGAGCAAGAAACAGTTCCATCATGTCAATCTATCCGTCCTTTTGCTCCCAGGACTGCTTAACATATATTTTACTAGTTTTTACCTTAACTGTTATAATTTTACGACGTACAAACCTTACTGACTTATTGTCGGACTCGCTGGTATATCTTACGTAGATGAACATCTACATATAAGCTTATCCGCGAGTGCATCACAAGTAGCTCATGTGCGTTGAGCATCAGCTTGCTATTAAAGAGCAGAATTACTTCAAGTCTCAAGTATGTGCATACTTATCGATATTTAATCAGCTGGGTGAGGTCTGTTTAAACTTACCCGACGATTGTAAAATAGTATTTCATGTTACGGCTAAGTATAGAGACTGGCGCATTCAACAAGGAGCATTTAGATGTATTGTATAATGTCAACTTTTATAAACGGGACAATGGATTTTGGTGTAATGTTTGACCCTGCGTTTAATTTATTTCCAAACTTTTAAGAAACCAATTAGATATTTTTCACTAGGACATAATATTGGTCTCTATGTTCGCGCACAGAAACAAACGTGAATATGAATTGCTTTAGTCACAGAGACTCAAGTGACCGATACTTCCCTTTACCGCAATATAGGGGATACGGCAAGAGTACCATGCACGATTTCATCACAAGTAGATAGCACAGCCTATCTGCTGAAACCGAATACGGCGATGTGTGTTAAATTTTCATGCTGTAAACGTCATCGTGGCATTCAACTCGTAACATAACGAGTTAAAGAAGACTACTTTAATGTCACTTTCACTAGGCTCCTCACAAAAATTTACGAGTAATTTCAATTGCTTATTTGATATCATGAGCTAGTGTGGGCCAATCATCCAACGCAATTATTGCAATCTCAGTTGCGGTGACATCAATGTGTAATTAACCAGCTCATGCTGCCCCTCGCATTCACTTATCATCTTGCCGAAATCACCTTTTGATAGGGTTATTATTCACTAGATTACTAGTGTGTTTTAATTAGAGTCATAACATTATTTGCCCGCCAACTCGTCAAGGTACGTTTTGTCTAGTCGATATCAAAATCACCTTTGATTTTGACATGAACCAAATCGTTACATATGAAATATCTCGATCTAAATCATACCGAGTAAATCGATGCTTGCCACCATTTCCAGGTCATTCGGTTTATCTTGCTTGAGGCATAAATATGATCAGCTTTCCGCTTCATAAATGTTGTGCTTCGATTATATACAATTCCAACGTTATCATAAATTATGTCAAGCTGATGGAGTGCTCTTCACAAAATCGAGCTTGTCATTCCTCATAGGTTTTGTCCACCTAGTTGACTATTTCTGTTCCGAGTTGGACAGTTATATCCTCTCAAGTTAAAACATTTTTAACATCCCAAGTTAAGTTTCTCGTTGGTTGTCAGGCGCGAGATTGCCTCACTTTATTGACCTACTGCGATATCGCATAGTTGTGAACAAATATGGATACAAAACGCATTGCTGGCAACCAAAGCAGTCGTTGCCCGCGGATACATAAGCAAGTTGACAGAGGTATACAAGTCACTGACCCACTTGTTTGGGCTAAGTTAGAGCTTGTGTGGAACATAACTCAAACAATTGACAGTGTTTTGGATACCACCTGCTTCATAGCTTCTTGCATTAGAGTTGGTAACGTGTACAGGTATTGATTACATTCGATTTTATCGAGAGAGGTAGCAAAATTTTTTCTCAGTGGGAATTATACGATGGTCATAAATAAAATCTAAATGTAAATATTTTGAGTAAAAAGGGTTAAAGGATCGCAGTGGATCTAAGCAAAGTTCCTGCAACTGACATACTTTACACTGGAGCTTGATTTGTTACTTATCAAAATGAGCGTAGGCTCCTGCGAGGTTGAGCATTTACGGGCAACCTAACATTTAAATTTAAATGTAGTTTGAGTTTACTGAAATGGTATAACATGAACGACCATCTTAAGATTAAACAAACCTGGGTTCAAATGTCAAACTTTCTGCCCAAAATATAGCTAAAATTACATAGGAGTAGTAGGGGGATTTGAATGGTACAGGTAGAAATTCGTCGTGTCTAGACTCATTCAGACAGCAATCACAGTCCCGGAAAAGCCCTTTATGCGCCTTTCATCATTTTCGGAATCGTCAGCAGTACGCATTCCATCGGAATTTGGTAGGGATCGAACCCGCAACTAGGCTGTTGTCAGTTCGTGCTTGAGACCATTGAGGTACGTGGGATGGTCACAACCATCTTGAATAAGTTAGTAAGCTGCGCATTTCTATCTATCCCATTCACCACGTTTACTACTGTTCTGTAATCTGTGCGCAGGCCAAACTGCTTATAATTCCGTTAAATAATTTCGGGCTTAGTTTTGATGAGTTCGTCGCTTGTTAAGGGGGCTACGCTGTCCTCTGCACGGAAGTAACGAGCAAGTCAGTGGATAATGAGTCGCGCTATATCACCTCAAGTACGTTATTCCCAATGGTATTTGTCTTCCCCCGTAGCTAGGTGGTCTCAACCACGGATCGGCAACAGTTGAGTTGCATGTTCGAGCCTTACCAGGGAGAGATTGAATGCGCAAAGCTGAAAATGCCGGAAAGGATGAAACGCGCGTACAATGCATTTGCTGGCTTATGATGTGACGAATTTCTACCCATATAACTAAACCCAAATAACAAACTGACACACGATCAGATAGGGTTTCGGAGTGCGGTTAAGACCTCTCCTGGGACTACCCCGCATGGAACAAGGCTTCCGTGAGACAATTCCACGGATGACCGTATTATTTCGATTCATCTTCCTTACCATACTTCCTCCTTTGTCTTGAATCTGTTATGGTTCTTTTATCCGGTTATTTCCTTTATACCTTCCTAAGTCTTATCGATAACACCCAATAATTTTCCCCTTGAACACACTCTTCTTTGTAGTTTAGGTTCTTTTGTTTTCTTTTCATCGCTTTTCCAAAAATCGGTTAGCGATCTATAAGCTTTTCTATTTACCCCGTATTCGGTTTCGTACACGAACCTAATTTGCTGACCATAATTTGATGGAGGTGCCTAGCATGGCATAAAACAAATTTTTATCATTTTGCGCATTCAATTCCACCATCTCAACCGTACATCTTATGTAATCTTATGTATAAATCTTCATCTACAAGAGAAGATTGAAAGGAAAGCCTATTAGCCTACCTAGCCTCAAAACGACTCAGTAGCACACAACACATTTTGTTTGATCAGGGCAATTCAATATATCTATGTAGATATGTTCAGGCATCGCAATTTGACTTAACATCTCCCCTATGCTCATAATACCTTACACCATTAAGATAATGTACGTGAAGATTTCTTACGGAGCTATATTTATGGGATAATCCTGGTTTTTCTCTCTTTTGGTATCTGAGTACAATGGCACCCTGGTATATGGTTTCTGCAACACACAAATAACGACCTGTATTACTAGACTATTGTGCACGTTTGTTTATTTCTCGCCTTCGCTTGAGTTGATATAAACAATTGATTGATCAAAATTCGGTGTAAGCGAACATATGTTTTCGGTGATTCATCATTAGGCTTGCACAAGTACTGAACCAATGGGTCAGTCACTTGATTCTAATGCGCGATAATACGCACCGACGGTCAGGTCCCCGCCGTGGTCACACGCTCGCACTAGTCAACTGTTATCGGTCCTGGCCATGGTAGACCTAACGCGTGCCTGAAGCTTTTTTGCGTGCACAGCCCTGGTTCGTACATTCGAAAGGCGATCTCTTTTGCGGCGTCAAATATCCGCTTACAGAAATCCTTTGATGGATTTTCCGGGGCTTAATAGATTACTTTGAACGGATCAGCCGACTTGGTGGCATGACGCGTATCCGTAAGATGCGCGACGATGGCCGAGTTGGTGGTCTTTCGATCTTCATTTCCGAGTCATGCCGGATGGTATTCCTTCAACCTTTCGGCTAAGCGCGTAGTCATACGACCAAAGTAACCTGCTCCACAGGAACAGTTGAACGATTAAACACACATTACGTTTGTGTGGACAGGCAGCTTACGCTTGAGTCTAGGTCTTACCTTTGGACTACTGGTGTACCGGATTTGCATTCTCGCCACTGAGAAGACATGACTGAGTATGTACGGAATAAAAACTGCTAATATGTCCTCTTTGTAAGGCAGTTGTAGGAAAATAGCTTTTCATCCCGCAATGAGGACCATAAGCGACTCCCTCTTTCACCTCATGTTGACATTAATAAAATTATCTGAGTAGCCCTTCTCGTTCAGTGTCAATCGTATGCGCTGTAGAACTTTGGAAAAAGGACTATTTGAGCAGATGTTTTCGGCCCGGCTTACTAAGCTGAGGACGAATTTTCTCTTAATCCCAAACCGCAAAAAGCTATGAAAGGTTGTGTACTGTCCAAGCCAATTCGCTTTCTGTAAACCCTACGTTGTAATACAACACCATCAAGAAAATGAAAAACACTGCAGTCTTCGACTATGTAGGTGAATTCCGTAGCATTGTGAAACTGGTTAAATACGTTGGTGAGCACCTCGATATTTTTAGTCTTCAAGTAGGATGATATCATCTACGTAACAGTGGTAAAATTTAAGGCTACAGATAGCCGTTTTCAATATACCCTATTTTAACATGCCCTTGAAAATGTCGGCGAGGAAAGGTGCAAACGGGGAACCCGGTATATTTCCCCCTTGAATAGAAACTGAACATTAAATGTACACCTGAGCAGTAGTCCTTTCAGTGCCAGAGTTGCTATGCCAATATTAAGATGGTTCTTGTCAACATAGTTGCAGTTAGATTCAATGGTTTCAAATATAAGCTAATTCGTGAACAGTGAGATTACCTTGAGAGAGCACATAGTTCGGTTCGTGATGTTGATATCGCGCACGACATCCAAAAACTTAAGTTGGCCTTTAAGGTATGTACAGTGACTCGTCTATGCACAGCCTCAAGAAGCGCAACCGACCAAAATGTAATCGTGTGGTACGGGAAGTTGCTCATGTCCGAAACCGGGCGAAGAGGACAGTTAGGCTTGTGGGTTTTGTGAAAGCCTTAAGGTCTTGGAATAACCGTGTGCATGGAGGGTAGATTTTCGTAGATCGATTCAGCGATATAAGCACCATACTTAAGTTTTTCGAGAGAGACACACCATTGATTTTGCATCTGCTTTGTTGTACCTCGCTCGCCTGTAATTTTGACGAACTTGATGTAGTCTACTCTGTTTCGGATGACAATGCCGGCGCCTTTATCTGGTTTTAGTTTATGACTCCGACTGCTTTTACCCTTTTAGTTTCCTTCCCCTTTCATGAGACCGTGGCCTTAATAGTATCCGCAGTCTGCATCGGAACCAACAAATTGTGGATTCTCGTGTATTGTTAGAAAACGATACTGACAGCCCAAATAAAGATCTTACCAAAACGTACCAATAGCATCCTTTCCTAACCCCCAACCCTGCGTGTATGTCAATTTGCACCTGTAAATACTACCACTCGCTTTGTGAGCACGGTTTCTCTAAATGTAAATCGTTATTATCTATTCAGTCACGCGAACAAATGACCAGGCTCTTCTGGATGATCAAGTCAGCGACTGCCTGGAATGCACTCAATTACATTCATCCTAACGTGGCACTAGTAGGAATT
This sequence comes from Dicrocoelium dendriticum, assembly GCA_944474145.2. Lineage (NCBI taxonomy): Eukaryota > Metazoa > Platyhelminthes > Trematoda > Plagiorchiida > Dicrocoeliidae > Dicrocoelium > Dicrocoelium dendriticum. The sequence continues at coordinate 40,469,951 of OX104071.1, forward strand.
AAATACGCTCTGGCTCAATTTGTCTAAGAATTCCCCATCGCATGTGTTTTCCTTGTTCATTTCAGCTTATCTTCTCTAACCGCTCATTGTGAAATGGTGCATATCATGTAAGCAGTACACACACCAGCAGTTAAAGTTGCTTCAAGACGCGTCTCATAAGTATTGTGCCTCGAAGCAGACAAAGGGAATGTCATTCCGCCTGCTACCTTAGCAATAAGTTACCGACAGTGCCTCCTCTACACCAAAACTCTCTATTTCACCGGGATGATGGCGGGTTTTATTATGATAACCGTAGGGTCATCGTTATCACTAATTGGTTAATAAAACCCTACTAAATGAGACAATGGTCGTCTTCGTCTCATCAACTGGACCGGTGTTCGGTTGTGAGCCCAAAACTAACAGTCAGACTGACCGATATCCAAAGGTGTGTATGCTTGCACGAGGAGACGGAAGCGGAGCACGCTAATTCATTCGCACTCAAAGCTGGCATTTAACTCATAAACTTTAAGCAAACAAGTATGTTGTGCTCCATGTAACCAACCCACCTACTTTCGGCAGCAAATGTACACATGCAAAATAATTTTAATTAAATGACTGATGTGATAACTTTTTCTACTGATTTGTAGCAAGACAGAAGCATGACCTTCAAACCCTTCAATGTGGAAGTTGATAGAACTGACATGAGTCACTGCCGAGTTGTGAATAATATCTAGGGCTTACGAGACGTTTGCTACGGTCTGACTACTGATTAAACGGATCAAACCGTGTTCCGAGAGACAGAAGCAATGCTGTAACACTAGACAGTAAAATATGGATGTGTAGCGTATCAGACTTATCCATATTTATGGTTCAACAACAAGGGAAACCAACTGACTTACTGCTTAATTGCGATTTTTACGGATTTTCTTTCCTCTCCGGCACGCGAAAACTCCCGGCTGATCAGAACAATATGCAGGATGGGAATGACCAAATAGTCCAGTCCAGAAACCAACTAGTTTTTGGATTCCAGGACTTCAAACAGTAAGCCAGTTAAATCTTGCGTGCGCAAAATAAGCGCTTCCATTCGAGGCAGGCAGGCATGCTACAACAATCAGTTGCAACCAATCCGCGCACCTAGTTTTTCCACAGAAGCGGCGCAGAGTTCGGCAAAGCATAACTTTCTACTCCCGTTGGTTGGGTGGGGAGGGTAGAAGATGCGAACATTAGGCTGTGCCACTCATCCGCCTGTGAATTGTGCACGTATGCCTGTCTACGAGATCAGCAGCATTGGTGGCTCAGCCGCTATGCCCCTAGTAGAACGCAGGTGCGTCGATGTGTGTCAAGGATGTGGTGAACATCGCGAGGGGCATGTGAGAATCCGAGATAGGAGTTGTTCACAACCGTTGGCAGAAGGCAGATTCTTTCCCTGACAGGAAGCAAATATGCGTTCTACCTATCTAGAGTGGTATGCAACGCACTACTAATGACTGTCTTAGACGGCTTACAACAACCGTTTTGAAATTGTAAACTACATTATTATGTTTCGTGTGTATTAACACATGGAAAGTTATACACAGTGCCTAAGACATCCGAACAGATTGGCTTATTTGGTAAATGCAATCATAGGTTACTGACTAATTTGGCTACTTATGCAATGACGCATAAAGAGAAGTTACTGATTATAATCCTAGATTATACAAGCATATTTCACTATATGGAAAACGGATGATTCCGCTGTATCTTGTTCACCTAAAGTACAACTTGCTGCAATTTTATTGAACCTGCGCTCAGATTTTGGTGCGTGTACCGTAAATGATGTAAATGATCAGTGTGTATAATGGTAATTACCAGGTGTGCAGCTGCCAGTTTTCAAGCAATTTGATGGAGATGAAACTAATTTCGCGCCTCAATTCAAAGCAGAGTAACATGAGGCGCCGGGTTTGAATACTATTCATGGAAGGGCTATTTTAGGTGGTACACGGTTTATTTATTTTGCTGCGCACCATAAATACGATACAGTAATAAAATCTATATTCATGTGCAAATAATACTTAGAGATAATAATGAATAAAAACTTTCATACTGAACCAAACAGAGCGTCTGTATATCGACCTGCTGTCCGATGTTCGACTTCAATCCTGCTATGATCACCAGTTATACCGGTTGATCAACATTATGGCAAAGGTGCCTTGTCAATGTGTCACTTAGAACACAACAAAAGCAGCCCAAATTACCCCAACTAACAAAACTTTGTTTCAACCACAGGTACGACATTGAATGCATATCCTTTGTTTTGCGACTGCTCATTAATATTTCTTACAGTAGATAATATTGCAAAATTTCAATAGTTTTAACATTATACACAGGATACTGCCATGTGCTTCCTTCTTAACGTAGGTGCGTGTTGTTTGGCATTTGATGGTGAAAATTGGGTATTAGAAGCGTTCCTGTACGTTAGGTATGTAGGTAGAATTACTTAGTTCTCTGTTCAGTGTTATTCCGCAAATACGATACACAGACAATCGAAATTGTTAAGGGTACTACCTTGAGTTCATTGGAATGCTGTTTGTCCCCCGCGGCAAAATTTATGGAATTACAAGGACCTGGGTAAAAACTGGCGATCTCCTGTTTTAAAGCTATACATTTGGAGATTAAAACCTCCACACTATAATGTGTAATCACAAACGCTGTGATCTTGATGTACAATTAGGCGGCATATTCCATTTTATATTTTTCTAGATTTTATGTGGAAGTCTTTGTGGGGCAATTTGAATTATTCCACCAAGTTTCCCATCAGCCTTCTACACGTCATTCCACAATGTACTAATGGCTCCTGCTAATAGGTTGAATTAAGTCATCCGCATAATATTTGCGGATTATTCTGTACATAACGTATACATGACCTGAACGGATGGGACCTAAACATTCTTAAATTCTTGGGCTCTCGAGCAAATGCCAAATATTGTGTCCAATTAATTTAGTGTTACCTTATAGATAGCTAATGCCCGATGTCTGCTTTTGATGATGAAAGACTGTATTTGGCACTTAAATGTATAAAAAGGTTACAGTGGACTAAACAACACAGGACTTTGGATAGCAAAATCGATTATGTAGCCTTGATTAACTGGTTTAATTATCCACCCTTTTTACTTCATTAGATTAAGTGTCAACGTTGTTGCTTACTTGGGCAGAGCTTCTTGTGCCCTATTTTTAACCATCACTATGTCAGGTTTGAGCTCATTTGCTGGTTAGGTCACCAACAAGTCACTATCATACGAGAATCATCGCAAATATTACACGCAGTGAAAAGGGCCCTAAAATAATTTAAAAATGATTTTTGGTGCGACTGAAAGGGCTGGAATGCGGTCGCAAAGATTTGAAGACATTGCGTGGGTTGGCTGATAACTGGTGAAACTATGATTGGGCAGCAGGTGAACGCAGCTGTCTTTGGAACGTGATCTCACCGAATAGTTCTGGACCGACGAAGTTTTCCCATATGGCGAGTAGAATATGCAGCTGAGTTTGAAAACGGGCGAGCAGATGTTTCGGCCAACAGCTGAGACATGGCGCCAGTGCAGTCTTTCTTTAGCATGCAGCTGCGGCCACAAAACACGAGATGGTGAGCTAGGACAGAAGGTTAACTTTATGCATAATCGCAATAAACGCGGAGTACTATGCCAAAATATAAGTTCATGGTTTAGTCTAAATTACAACAAAGTTGTACTTAAAAGCCAGTCCTTGTTTTGGAACAACAAACTACCTCACTGGGTAAATGTTCTTGGTCCAACATCACTTGTATCAACGAAGGAAGACACATTTTCATGCCGTTGATTCTAGCCAGCTGATTTCATTCGGTGAAAATAAATATAGTGGGAGAAAATTCAATTCAGCAGTTGGACTGCTACTTGGATAATTAACGACCAATTGTCTGTGTGTATGAGGTAGTTTGAACAGGCTAGTTTTGTACAATGAATCCGCACTGGTATTCTTGAATTTTGTTCAGGATACACGGTGTTGTCCAGCCAAGTATTCCCTATACCATTATACATTTTTGGTTAAGAAGCACGAGCGAATGGACGAAGTATTTCAAGCCAAATGCGAACTTAACCCGCGGTCGACATTACGCTAAGTTGATACAATTATAAGCAGCCACATTTTTAGTGCAAAATGCTGTCCGATGTGTCAACACTGATTGTTGGTACTTATTGCAAATATAGTCTTTCAGAGTTACCCTTCGTCTGGTCATATTCCATTGGCTGAACATTCATACACCGAATTTACTACTCTCTTCGTTCCAACACAAAGACAGTTAGAATTTTCAAACATTCAGTGACCAAACTTAGTTAATCAACTGCTACCCATGAGCTCACCTCGATTTATCGCAGGCATATCAGATAAATGATACTGTTACAGGTTGCGTGCTGTGCAATTCGTCCGTAAATTAGGTGCACATTGTTTGGCATATGGTGATGAAATGTTGGTCCTTGGAACGCGCCTTTGCAGGTGAAGTAATTTAGATGAAATGTGATTTATCTGTCCAATATTATACCGCATCTGGAATAAAAGACAAGTGTGGCATGTGTAATGGGCCATATATTCTGCTTGAATTTCAGAATTTAATCAGTTTTTTAATACCTGGAATATTCCGACGGTGATAAATTCCTTTAGTCAGTTAACATATTACTGACATGCCACAGTCAGCCATAATGCAAGTTTGCCGAGGTGTTATATTATATTTCCCAGTTAATGTAACATAACAGTTTCATTACGATAACAAAGCACTTGCCTCAGCTGTTCGTCCATTTCAATACCATCTTACTGCAATCTATGACATAACGAAAAATTAAAGATTATGACAACGTGAAGAGGTCCCCTGATTTGTCCAAAACTTTCCGTTATTGCAGGATTAATAGATGATATTTTGCGCGTCGTTGCACTCGATCGGTATTAGAATGTATTAAAATATTTTGTAGGAACAAGACGCACTAGTGTAGCAAGTGAGAGATCTTTTGTATGTGCTGGATAAAGTGGCAAATTTGGACACAACTGCATCGCATTAAAGTTGTGGGTCCACTTAAGCCGAACCTAGCGTAGAAAAGTTAACCCCGTGTTGTTCCATTCAGAGGACAATACAACGTTACGGATATTTAGATATCATTCACTCTGTTATTGATCATTTATTCATTCAAACTAAAGTGCATTAGAAATTTGGAATTTGCTCATCCACATGGCAACATTTGAGATGGACTTTAGAATAACATGGATTTATATATGATTTTTATTATTGTACACCTAACTGATGTGAAATAATTTGTTCTGTATCGCGATGGGGCTATTTTTACAAATAGATCAAGCTTGTGTTGTACTTGGAACATTTTTTCTGACAGCTGTATTTCTTCCTTACGTATCCGCATAACAGCAATTGCACAAATTTTTAGGGTCTAAGATTTCCGCATGCTAATTTTGCATGACAAGCTTTGGTACCATCTTCCGGTTTGGCTATGTTTACATGCAATACAGTAATGTTCGTACACCCAGAAGTAGATTGACAAATGACAAAGGCATATATTGAAAAATTTTCCATCAGTACACATAACCGAATGCAGATATGAACCCCCTTAATTTAACATTATCAATGTCCGACTAATTTTTTGTTCTCATTCACCGAATGCTAAGTATACTGCAAAAGTATTTATTCTTTATTTTCTTAACAGAAAGAAGCCGGTTTAATAAATGTTAAAAATTGGCTGTGACAAAGCTGATATCTGGAAGAGAAATTGCGCTATTCGGATGGAGATTAATACGAAGCGTTTATTGATTAAATTAGAGTAGATTCTGACTTCCTAATTTTATTTAATGGATGAAATAGGTATTTGATATGTTACTGACGCGCAAATTATTTGGACCCACATTGCACCTAATTAAGTATTTTTGTGTGTTCATGGGATGTTTACAAAGACCAAGTAAGCCATAGGTGATTGTCGGTATTCCTCATGATTTGACCTGGCGTTAACGGATAAGGAAAATTGGCAGCAGAATATGTGTCAACCAATAACGACCAGGAACAAAGTATACACTTCAAAAGGAATCTGTACGATGATCATTGTAATCAGTGAGCATTTCAGTAACCTTTTAATCACCATGTGTCTAAAAACAATTCTTAAGAGACCTTAAATTCATCTTTGATGAAGCGAGTTCCTACTACTCCTGAAAATCATAGAAAAGGATTCCGACGTTGTATACCTTAAAGAGGTGGCAACTCTAGTGTATAAAGCGCGGTGGCCTAGCAAATAATTTTACTGCCCTGGGAAATGGTAAGATTTTCTCCCACCTCCCTGACAGTTGTAAGTACGTAAATCCACAAAATTGACAGAGTAAATTGCATGTTAGTTTTTGCTGAAATGGATGACCTTTTGTGGCACAGGTAAATGGGGTGAAAGTAACCACAATGGGATACGTAAGGGAATCGATGGAGAAATCTATGCACAGGTGTGACAAACGAGGCAAAAGGTGTTTGTTTTCATACATATTAAAACTAAAGTTTTCAATCCCCAGACACCAACTTGTGTACCTCTGGTACGCGTGATTCCTCAATTAGACTGGCTTGTCTGCTGCTGCTGCTGCTGCTGCTGCTGCTGCTGCTGCTGCTGCTGCTGCTGCTGCTGCTGCTGTGCATGTTGTAGGAGCGTAAGCCGGCTTCATTGATGAAACGTGGTAACCATCCACACGTCTCCTAGTCTTACACTTTCAAATTATTCTGGAGATGGGATGTGTGGATGGAGCAGTGTGTGATTCAGCGCAAGCCACCCATTATCTCTCTATAGATACAGGCATCATGTGGCCGTTTTTTAGAGGGCGTAGTGATAGAAAGTCCACTTATGACAGCAGAGGGATGCAAAGCAAACCCTATAGTACCTAATTAGAATTCCACCACTTATTTATTTGTTTATTTTCAGGACTTATGCAAGCAATGTGCGGATGAATTTAAGATTACTTAGCGCACTCACACTTTCAGGCGGATGAATCATATTCCACTTCATTATGCAAATTTTCGCACAGATAAACTGCGAAATGCAAGTAGTTTCCCTTCCCGCTTGGAGGAATTCGGTCGGCAAATTGCTTGCCTAAACAGTCAAATGTCGTATGACTGGTTCGTTGACTAGATAATAAAGCGGTCACGTGCGATTGAAGAATTCATAAAATTGCCTTGTTGCCACTAATCACGTAAAAGATGACGAGCGAAGCACATGATTTAGTCACGGTCGCAATTCGTATTTTTAAAATTGCTTTAGTATGAATAATAGATAGTGATCTTCTGCACGAATTTATTAGAATGAAAACTTATGCCTGTTTCATTAAAGCCACAGAAAAGGCACTAATTAAAATCAGAATTTAAACTACGCGCACATTATGTGAAAACAATTTGTCAATGCATGATATCCAAACAACCACAATATTCACCGCCTCCGATTTAGATTTCTAAATGTGCAGACTAGGAGGCTATCACAGTGTGAAAGTTATCAGTAAATTTATCTTCAAATATGAATCGCAAAGCAACCTATGACGAAGGAACGTCCATTACAGTTAGTATCCGTGACATTCGCTGTAACCTTACCAGAATACACAAACTCCTAAACGTCAAAGATTCTTGAAATTTTCCAATTGGCTTTTGGTATTTATATTACCTTGAAACTTCGCTCTGACTAATTATTCTTGGTTCGTAAAATGATCAACTTAACCAATTTCAAACGACGTTGTTTAAACACAGTTACATAGTGTGAATTTAGTGGTGTTGGCTATACAATGTTGTTAGGAATTACAAACTTTTTGTTAGTTTTAATAGAAAAGCAGTCAGTTAAGCTTGCCTTTAATGTTTATGCATAATGCTGTAATTCAAGCTCATATAAATATATTTTATTTTCGTTTTAGGAGCTCAGCAGACGAAATGACATGTTTAGTTATATGAAATGAATTCGCTCATAGGAAAAGGTTTTTGGTGGATTGGTTTCGAATATGTGAAATAAAGTTTAGGTAAAAATTAAAATCAGCCGACTTCCCAATGAGAAATTAAGCCTCTTTCAGTGATGGTCACCGCATTTAAAAATTTTGTCAGCTGCATACGCCAAGTCAAATCGTGGCATTAGTGGGTCTTGCGGAACATAACTAAAACATGACCGCGAATTTGAAAGTTACACAATAAATGTGCCAATGGTTTAACTCAATACACCAAGCTGAATTATGTTTCACAAAGCACAGATCAATTTTGGCAATACAGTCAATGTTCCTGAAATTGATACTTCTGATCCATAGTTATATCTAAATGCCATCTGATGTTAAAATCCCTGTTGTACTGGGTACAAACGGCTGTGCCTCAGTTCGCAGCATCAATTTCAATGCGAGCAGCAATAATCTGTGTCTTCAACCTTGGGGCTCAGCCAGGAGATTTGCACATGGCTAGGTTGGAATCATCTGCTTGTTCTTATTTTCACGAACTGAACCAAGCCAATTAAAAAATAATGATCATTCTTTGGCCCATTTCTCTCTCCTATTTAGTGTTTAGTAAACTGTCCTCTAGACTGCTGTAATTCTAGAGTGGGTTGATAAAGTCCACATGTCTACGACTAATGGTCCAATTAGTCAGGGGAAGCAAATGTTTGAAATTTGTGTAGAGACATGCGATTAGACAAATCATGGGAAACTGGAGTTGTATTTGACCTGAATGGCTAAAACCCAAAGTATTGACAAATGAATTAATAGAAGCCGCTGTGCCCAACCGCATCGTTTGCTAGGTATACTTTGCAATCTTTCACAGAGCGGCCTCCTTGTTCCTTTTTCCTCGGCCTAAAGTAGAAACCTTCGGTAGCGGGTATTCGTGTCTATAATTTTATGTCTTTTAAACGAGCCGACCTTGTGCAAATTATGGTATTTGAGTCATTGGTTTCTTGCGCGGATCCCACACCCGGCTTAACAAATATAAACGTTAAGCCTAAGTAAAATATATATTTTCAAATGCGTGTCCTTACGAATCTTGATCAAATAAGCAAAGTGTGCTATAAATAAATTGTACATCGCTTTCAAGCTTCCTTATAATGGTGCAATATTGACATAGAAGACCTTGGGACTTAAACGGCCCAGTTAAATTTGGGTCGTTTTACTGATTTTTGAACCATTCTCGACCCCAGCCACTATGCGGGAATCTTTACTTTTCCAATTACGTGAAATTGGTATTGTTACTCTTCATACAACTAAAAATCCTAATTTTGTCTTTTTAATGCGTAGATTGTATGAGAACGTTGCAGTATTTGTAATATTCCATTCAAACTCGGATATTATATTCTTTTAGTTTTGCATAAAGTTTGAATCAAATGTTATTTATGTTAGAGTCCCGCACTTCCCAGTTTACGGCAACCTCCTTGAATAGTGCGAGAAATAGAATCACTCTTAAAATGACACGTGGAATGGACATCACTTCTGCAAATGACACTTTCAATGATGTGGAGCTAGCAGACATAGCGTATATTTAACATTATGTCAGAAACAGTCGCCTCATCTCAAAACGGTTTTTATACGCAAAAAGAACAGAAGCAGTCACATTTTTGCGATGTAAGTCCTAGCATTTACTTTAACGTGGACAACAATTATTGATTATTATCAAGCATAATATTTCGTAATGTTTTTAATAGGTGTGATCAAACTATATACTTGATTGTACATAGGTTGCTTTTTTATCTTAGCTCCAGAGAGGAGAAATGTTCGAGGATCTTCGAAGTGGTTTGTATCCTTGTGTCACTATTTTGGATGACACCCACAAAATAGCCGCATTAGATCACATATTCTCTAACAGAGAGAAAACTGCCGTAAACTTGGTTGCTAATTAAAAGGACGACGACAAAGTGTAAGCAGTTTGACAGATCACGATTGCTAAAACTAACCATATCTTTAGCTCCGTTATCAGCAGCAAGGTGTTCACTTCATCACTGAAGGCAAATTTTGCAGTTACGCGGTTTAAAAACTTATGGTTTAATCATCCATAGGCTAAAATGCATCTTTGTATAATAGATTGTAGCGCGTACCGTTTTAATTTCTTACTAACACTCTCTTCTATGCTATTATTGTAAACTTTGGAAGCTGTTACCTGTAGTAAGATAGGCACGTTGATATGATTTATTCAATATTGCAACTTTTGTAGTGAAATTGTCAAAAATTTCATGGAATTCAATTGCTTGATTTCTTTGGTTTTGTTTTTTTCAAACGCCTTTTTTCGCTTCCAGTGATTTTGCTTGGAGACAACGTTGGTTACCTAGAAAAAGTGGACCCTACAATCGTTTGGTTGTTCTGTCACTGGATAGGCGCAGTATCATAAGAGCATAATGACAGACACCAACCTTCAAAAACTTTGAAATGTCCCCTGCTACTGCACTAAATCCTTTGGTAAAGTTTGTTTGACAAACATCGTACATATTCTTTCTTGAGGTGGCTGACAAATTTATTCTTATCAAATTGTCAAGATTCACTGTGTGCTTGGTTAAATCAAGAGACCACTTCTGCATGGCTGTGTGAATATGTTATTCCGTTAAAAATAAGTGGTTATATAGCATAGGGTAAATTGTAGTATTTTTACAATTTTTCAATACAAATAATTAGAGAAGTCTGATCACAACAGCCTATGAAGTATAGTTACCTCTTTACTAAATATAACAACAAAGACAGCTTTCCAGTGGACAAATTTGCCTTGGGTTCGAGTGAATTATTGGTAGTTATCTAAGGTATCCTTTGGTTGGGTTAGATACATTGATTAACGCGCAGCGCACGTTATGCGGTACTCAATTAAACAACTGTAGGTAATCGGCAGTGTTGTCGCAAACCTGTCAAGTAAATTAGGGAAGACCGAAAATTTGAGTACAAGGCTATTTTTAGGAAAGGAAGAGCAACATTCAAACAAACTCCCAAATCACCGGCTGCATTTCAGTTTAGTCTCTGTTGCCTAGTATTCTTAGTTCTGTTATATATATCTGAGGCATATTCATATTACACTAAATTTACCGGATCTGATCCGAGCATACTGCATGTATTTAGGCTCTTCCTACTTAGCAGATTGAGTCAACAACCGGTATCTGATATTACAGAGCAAAAAACTCTAGGCGACGAACTTCAAATATTACTTACAACAGAAAAGCATCCGGCGTTTAATTCCACCATACTCGTTTCGGACCACATTACGGTATTAATGTTCTCTGCTAGGTCAGGCATGCGATTATGAAATGCTATATCCATTATTACCTTTCCGCCTGAACGAACATCACAAATGTGTAACTGAAGTTCGTAGTAAAGATAGTGGTATCCGTAATATTTTATTTTAATATACCTTTGCTAAATATCCACTGTTCTCTCTCCGTTTCATTCATGAACAGCATGGATTATTCACGAAAAATACTGTTTGATTTAAAAGAGCACAGCCAATGGTTTAGCAAATATGTTAGCTAGGTGACACGATATAAAAAAGACGGAAATTTTGTTTAATGCAATTAGCTGTGCATTCTCTCTTGCGTTTCCAAAATAGTGCATGTTTTATGATGCAACTATTTCACTATTTACCTAATTGTTTATTCAGGTAACTTTGAGTACTTTTACAATAAAACAGGCTTGCAATTAAAGTTACCATTTGCGTTACTGAACTCGAATGAATAATGCAGACACAATTATAAAATTATGTCACTTCCTGTTACTGTCTTGTTGGACTGCGTAAGTTTCACCTGCTCTCGTGTGTATGTATTTTGAAGTTGAAATTTAACTATTTTGCCTCAAGAAGAAACACGCCTTCACTCTCCAACGCATTTATGTTCTTAACCGCCTGCTCTGGTGCACACTTTCGCATTTACTTAGTAAGTAAAATACTCGACGAAAGTCACTAACCCATTAAAGAGATTGTTGATTCGTATGTTTTACATCATATTTATTACACTTCATGCAGGTGCCTGATGCTTTTAGACTTTTATCTCAAAAATTAATGCTCACATTTATCTTTCAAATCTGACTAAAGACTCATCACACAGTTGTATTTCCGTAAATGCAATGTACCGTACTTTTAAATAATATGCGTCCGAAATTAGTTGAGTATCACTCAATAGCAGTTCTATGGAAGAAATTTTACTAAGCTAAAGTAAGTAAATGAGATAATGTTAGAACACTGTATGCAGAGATAAATTCAAACCGTACGCAGTAGAGATTTTCTGTTTACTCTTTTTGCGAGAATGGCGTTGGATCTCGTATCCAAAATGACAGCTTCAAATACACTACCTAAAAGTTATTGAAAATATATTCCTAGCCACTCTAAAAGATGAATCAGAATGCATATTATATTGCGACACTTTTGACCATAACAGCATGCTTCTCTGTGAATATAGTAACCGATGGTGAGTCCGCTCAGCAAATTACGGTCCTCATTGCTTTTACTCAGCAGCTCGAAAGTTACGTTGCCGTGCTACGGTGAGTCACACAGTCGCAAGAACTACAGGAAAGGTTTGGTCGCTTTGCGCGATTCTGTAATTTGACGTATTTTTGTAGGAATGTTTGTTCAGGAAACCTATCCATTGCACAGAAAAAGAAGCACGTTTGTGTTTTCATGGGCAGCGCATCTTCTTTCCTTCCCTGCTTTAAGTGAACATTGTAAAAACATTCAAAATTTAGCGAGTGACTGATGTTCTTCAATTCCCATTTTATGTATCCGTCTTCGCTTGATACACCATTTCGTTTGCCTTTTTCATATCTTGATCTAGTAGGCAGGCGAACGACGGTCTTCATGTCTCCAATTCGTATGAGGTGCATGTAAGCCTCGCTTGTTCGTGTTGCAGCTGGGTCGGTGGACTACTTTCTAATTTTCGCGATACACGGTTAACTGGGCCTGCATTTGCAAGCAAATTTGGCATGCACACAAATGTTAGAGAGACAAATAACATGATTAAATCAAAAGCCAACATTTTTTTAATAACTAACAATCAGGTGTATTGGGTATTTTTGCTAGATAAAGCAAAGTAAATCGATAATATAAGAATAGTACAATGAGATACTTTGGTTATCTGGTGCGCTAAAAATGCCAAAATTGAAATATTATTTCTCTTAATTTACCGACAACGGATAGAATTGGACACTGGACCACAGAAGATTGCTGACAACTTAGTGAGCAGTAGATCTCTACTTCCAAAACTACGTGTCAGAAATGTATGCCTACTAAAGCTTATAGACTTTTACTGCCGTTTTCTTCAAATTTCAGCTGATTCTTTCCAACCTTTTCAACAATTCATTATAAGCATTGAAAAATTGACCTGAAAAACCACACAAGATTAAGATGCTACAGTATGTCGTTGAAAAGTTTTGGCCTTTGATTTCTACACGCAGACAAAGATTGCAAGTTAGCCGCTTATCATTTTACCGTACAGCAGGTTTAATTAGTTATATTATTACAGAAGCTGAAATTTATGTACCACTAAATAAATGAATTTGATGAACATTTACGAACAGACATTTAAGTTTTTAATTAATAAAATCAGACTTTTTATAAGTTGCATGATACTCTTATGATTTATACCAAATACATTCATAAGTAAATAATAGACAACCTAGCGAACGGCATTGAAAGCGATGTATTGTGATCGGGGACTTTGTTTTTAACTTCAGAAATGGAACCCTAGGGACCGCTTAGAGGTCTTAATTTTTAGTGGTCCCGGATTTTACCCTAGGTTTCTCAACATCCTTTTAATATTACCTTAAATTTGCATCCGCCACACTCGCCCTCCGCATTTACAACCTAGGTTAGATTCTCTAGTAGAATCCTCTCCTCCTGATACCCCGATAAATCGGACGCATCCTTAATAACAGTTCCACTTATCCGATTAACGATGGCAAACTAGCATAATAGCTAACATTCAAGTAAACATCCTATGAAGTTGACGCTTCGCTAGTCTAATACTCCCTCGTGTGCAACTTAGTATCAAATCAACAAAGGACTCAAATGTGAGCATCGTATAATCCGCCTCCCCCTCATTCCAAGTCTAGTCTAAGACTTACTACTGACAACCAGTAATTACGAGTGTAATTTAGCTATCTATCTGTCACACAATGTCGGCGGTATGGTGGGGAATTCAGAGACACTTAGGGAATTAAGGATACAACCAATAAACTTGGTACTGTTACTTTCGACACAAAGACGTTCATTCCCTCGGGAAATTCATGTAAGCGCAGTAGGACAATGACAAAACGCAGTGCGTTATAAAGTGTAAAACGCACCCACGCTCTTGTGTCTCCGAACCTCAAGCATCAGCCGTAATGTGTCATCAAACTAGGGTTCCGTACACAAATTTGTTAGGCCTAAATAAATAAAACACGTGATTCTCACCTATGAATTTGCAAACTGAGGAGCACAAAATAAAGCACGCATCCGCCTGGCGGCTCGGAGATTGAAGTTTCTTTGATCACAAGCCCATACAATAATCAGTTGTGGTTGTTAGTCCATAGTGGCATTACATAAAAACTGTATACATCGAGTTAAATGCAAGTGTTACGAAGGCAAAGGACCTTGGGAACTTTTTGGAATTTGCAATATGTTGCCCCATAGCCGGTTAACTCACATTTAACATAATTTGTTCAGAAGGGTACTGCATGCTGTGGAGAAGTCTTGGTTATCATTCACTTTATCCACATACCTGTCTTTGGAATACAAATGTGTAATAAATCAGAGACAATGTAAGAATGCGATTCATGCGCATATATTGTGAATGACTAGTTGAAGTGTAGTTTAAATATTCGGTGAATGCGCTCTGCAGCCTGTGTCAGAAACCGACCCCCAGGAACAACGAGCAGAACCAATTTGGTTGTTAGATCAATTTTAGGATGCTTATATCCACAAATCACATCATGAAGAAGTAAATAAACAGGTATCTCCGTTTACGTTGACTTTCCCTCGCAAACAACTGACTATACCTATAGGTTAATCGGAAGACTGTCCTCCTCAACTCTTTTAAACAAGAAGCAATCTAGATAGCGAAAGCATAAATAATTCTACCTTTGCTTTTTTGGATTTGATCCCACACACTGCTGATTGTGATCAATTTTTAGGGTTATTTAAACTTTTTCCGGTGTGTGTTCAGCTTGGGACGGACTGTTGACAAATAGATGCACAATGTTTCTGTGTGATTTCTGTGGTGGACATGGGAATATGACTTCTTTTCACCAATCACTTAATCTAAATCGAACTGATCGTAAACAAAGCATCGTGGATTAGTGAGAACCTTGCTTTGACAACGGAGCTGTTGCCAAGACAGATAGTGTTGAGTAGCGGTGAGAAATTCAATCCGAAACAAATAATCTGTATAAAGCTAAAGAGTGGGTTAAACGGTACGCAAACTATGCATGGTCGTAATGCAGCATCATAAAAATGTAAGTAAGCTGATCAGCTTTTTACCATATTCCACCAAAACTAAATTGATGTCAGCTTGAAATTGAAAGAGCATTTCGTTATCTATTTAAACTGCTCATGATCTGATCTATATGCGGCATAAGCTATCTACCTGGTCTATCAAATAGCTGGTAAGATACGTTGCCTCGACATGCGTTTTAAGCCTGACTGTCATGCAGTTTTAAGAATGTACTACTCATTTCAGGTCAACTGTTGGTTTGTTTTACTTGTACCTGAGAAGTAGCGCCCAAATTATATTCGAGATGTGTTGTGAAATATTTGTTAAGTCGTAGTGAACATAGCTGAGTCACAGTTGAAACCTCCGTCTTGAATCTGCAAGTTAAATAGCCGGATTATTTAACATAGTGTTCAAAAGCCATGAAATGAAATGAACGGTTATTTTAAAACGCATCCTTTTGCATATAAAGTGCGGCGTCCGCTCGGAATCTAATTTTCTTAGAAGCAAATGCATCATACTACTCTTGTATTGAAAAGATGTTAGGATGCATGTTATGGTGCCAATCTTAGTTGTAAGCTAGCACGGATTTTAGTTGGTTTACCAGTTAAAACCACCTCTATTTCGCATTCGTCGCTCAGTCCGAGGGTGGATCTAATTGTCACTGTAATTGCTGTCAAAATCGCGATATCTGCAGAGTAAGTCCAATGAGTACTATTAGATTTGCGAGCCACGAAGAGAAGTAAGTGCTTAATTACATCACACATCGACTGCTAGGTTGCTGCAATGACTATCCTACTCCGTGACAGCTTTGCAGGCAGTGGTGTTGCGGAAATTTTTTCGTCAAGGCAAGGAGAATTCCCTTAACCAATGGCAAGAGAAAGGATTGCTGGGCTCAAAAATCTAATCTACAGGTTGACGGCTTATAATATATAACAGCGGTCATAATGAAAGTTTCTTCATGACGCCGGCCTCTTGCTTACAACAGTGGCCAAAAATCCCGGTCAAGATGATGGCTGCTCACTGGACTTTATTGCACATTAGCATAAGGCGAGATGAGGCGTGGAATTGCGGATGTAACATTTTGATGGACTACTCCTCATGAAAGCAGATCCCCAGGAGACGGTCGGATGGTCGGATTAGTTTGCTTGAACCGCTTGCTATGCCTACACTGATTCCTACCGTATAATTTCCGCATGTTTATTGCTTTTGTATAACTGTACACAGCAATTTTCTCTGGGACTTACATTGTAAAATCCAAAAATTTGTGCCGTCATCCGATTATGTTGTACATAATGATCAGACAAAGCATCTGGCCCATGTCTCGCACCATTGAAAAATATTTCAAATATGTATTTAGTTAAAAAGAGGAAATCTGTGATGGATACGGAATTGCCACATTATTTGAGGACGGAATGAATGGGTACGACATTCGCACAAACCTGCACCATTGTATCAACTCAAACCAACCTGCTTCACCAAATCCAGTTAAAAATAGGCCGCAACTGTGTTGACTAACACTAAGAGTTCTAAGTGATTGGAAGTCGTAGTCACAGCTTGCAGGCCAGATGGATAGGTGTTGGTACGTTTGCCAGTCTAACTAATTCACAAATGAATAGAGTACGGTCGTCGTTTTCTTCATATGGCAAACCCTATATATTTTTCCTAGATGTGATAGAACTGGTAGGTACTCGGCTGCATACTTGGCTGCCAATTGCACGAAAATGTTGACTAGTCCAAGGTAGCATTGCCTACGTAGGAATAGCAACAGATATATCAGATACTCTATGGAGAATGCATTGAATGCACTTGATGGTGATAGAATTAAAACGGGGAGAAATGTCAGTCGGTTACTATCTGGCGGACGTAAGAATACTGACGTAACAAAGCATCTACGAGATATTTTAACAAGTTGCGCATGCACAATTGTTAAATTACTGTAATAGCTGTGCTCTTCGTAATCCTTCCCACGCAGTATCCACACTATGCCACACATGCAATTCAAATTTCAGTATCAAGTTGTCATTGAGAATGTGTTACAACAAGCCATTTGGGGATATAATTTGTATGTCTTGCTGCTACAAGTACGTCGATTTATCATGTTAATGAAATACATTCTGCAGTGACCTAAAATTAACCAGCTTGTTAACAGCAATTTTGGAATTTTCCAAAAGATTACTGAGGGTTAAACATGTGGGAAGGCTAAGCATCTTTCCGAAGTAAATCTTCTTAAAATTGCAGAAGCATCTGAGAGGTTATAAATTGTTAGTGCATGCTCTGAGCTATTTCGAACAGCTTATGTAAGCCAGTAACATATTTGCATAGGTACGGAGATTCAAAGGATTAACTATATCTCATGCATATCTTAAAACCGAACATATATTATCTTGCCAGAGCTAAGCTTTCGATGACAAAGGTAGAGTTGCCGATAGCTACTAAATAGACAGAGACATGAGTGTTTTATTAGTAGAAATTATGTAGCTATCGATCCCTCTACATTATCGGCTAAAGTGTTAGCCGATATCAGAAACGACTCAGGCAAGGTATTTGCAACGCAAAGTGTCTATGATTATAGTAAATACGTTTCATCTTGGTGACAAAAGAATCCATAAAATTTGCTCTTTCTAAAATTTGTCATCTTAAGCCATCTCTGTTAGATAGGGAGCAGTTATCGCATGCCCGTGAGTAGATAACAACGTCAATAACAACCAGGCACAAATCTGCGGATTTTCACTCCTATTTTTGAAATCATTCTACTTAGACTGGAGCACCTGACGTTCATGTTGTACCATCATGCATTCTGATAATGTAATCGCCTGGTTTCATGCAAAAAAGAGCTATCTTCTTGCTTTAAGTTATTCTCCAAATTTTTCACGTACCCATAGCCTAAAGGACAGTTTGCCTAACTTAATTGCAAGTTATTGGTTTCCCAACTCGATAAGCCCATCGTCATTTCAACAGTCACTAACTGTGAGTCATGCAGGGTGCCCATTACGGCAAGATAATGCTTCACTTGATATAGCACAAGCACATATGACCCAGCATATTCCAATGCCTGATCGGATGATTGTTCCTCAACGTTTTACGTATGTTTTGCCGCAAAACAAAACCCACATGGAAATGAGGTATTAGTAGCAAACGTCTTTCATTTTATTTTCGGCACATTTTCATCAGTAGAAAAGATTACGTTGGGTTTGTTTTTACTTTTATTAAATTTCATGTGGGGGATGGGATCCGTACAAGGCAAGTTACATAAAAATCGGGTCTTGCAAATTGAATAAACGAAATCATGTATACATATATATATATGTATATATATAAACGCGGGAGAGCCTATAGTGCACAGAGTCTGGTGGTAGCTAGATCCTGACAGATGGTCTACCCATTGCTGCTACTGTTGCACCATTGTTTCATGTCCTGGACGCCTCCTCGTGGCGACCGCTGGGTGGGAGTTGGATTACCCCCATCTCCCTGCTGAGATCCAGGACACCAATCCGCATGAGCCAGTGAACTGACCATGTGCTAGACCCGCTGCATTTCGGGTGTTCATTTAATTGAAGGCTTTGGCTGAGGACCCGAGTCTTTCTACTGTCAGGTGTGGGCGATCTGGCAGTATCGTTGTCCATCCTCCTCGGAGGTTAGGAAGTGGTCGATGGCCCACTTCCCGTAAAACCTAGCCATGTGAGACAACAGGTCTACGGGATATGAGCACAGCTCAATTCGCGTAGAGCACGAGCGACACGCATTGTCTCTGACGGTGGGAGGACACCTCCGGGTGTTCAATGGTTTACTACTGCCCGCCTCAAGTCAGGCAGACCCTGGTCAACTTGGTGCAAACCCGCCAAAATCCCACCTGCATCTGGCCGTGGTCGCAGGTGTATCCTACTACGGTCGCAAAACATATATGAATCGTTCCAGTACCTCAAAGGCTGCGTGTGACGGCCGTCAAACAAATCCCAATCTGTCTCTGCAATCACATTCTCGAGCTGGATCTGCTCCCCACTGCCTTGTGGGTCAGGCTATTGAGCCGAAGACTCCGGGTGGAGTCCCTCAAGCTAACCTCCAAAGCACAACGACCGCCTCGCGCTCGATTTTGCACCAATGAAATCGCATGCCTGCGTACTAATCACTCAGCATCGGGTGCTGAAACGTGCGCACACTACTGGACCGGAACTCCAGCGAGCGCCCAGAGCGACGCAGTGCACTCGTCGCGATGGAACTGGTGCACTACCACATCGATATTGTTGCGCTCAGTGAAACCCGGGTCGCTGAGCACGGTAAGTTGCATGAAGTAGGTGCTGTCTACACATCGTACTGAGTGGGCAACGACGCCCCAGCACCACGTGATCATGGGGTCGGATTTGCAATATCCAATCGCCTCCATGGCCAGCTGGTATATGAACCAACAGGCATCAGCGCGCGACTGATGGCAGTTCGCCTACGACTCGGAACAGGTAATTTTGCCACTTTTATAAGTACATACGTTCCGACCATGTGTAATCCTGATGGCACGCGTGATCAATATTACACTGAGCTATCCTCCGTGATACGGTCTCTGTTGAGGAGCGACCGACTATTTCTGCTGGGTGATTTCAACGCGCGCGTTGGGCGTGATGCATAGGTGAGGACAGATGTTATCGGTCCGCATGGCATTGGTTCAGCGAACGCGAACGATGACAGGCTGCTCTCACTGTGTGCCACTCACGGCCTGACGATCACGAACACTCGGTTTACACTGAGTGCGAGTGATATAGCAAATTGGACGCACCCACGGAGTGGTCACGCTCACCTGCTCGACTACCTCATCGTACGACAGCGTGATATGCGTGAAGTGCGCATGACACGTGTACAGCTTGGAGCTGAGTATGGCATTGATCACAAATGGTGCGGACCAAACTGTACATATAGTTTCGCAAATCGCCGTATTGCACTCCAGCCGTTAACCGGCGTAAAGTTAACATTCTCTCCCTCGGTACTGTGGCGAAACGGACTGAGCTGGAGAACGCGATGGCTGCACGCCTGTGTGATGTGGACTGCATAGCCACAGTGGGCGACCTGGGCCACCACATTCGCGACCAGTTGACAACTGCCGCCGAGGAGACCATCGGGCGCGCAAACAGTAAGCGGCCTGCTTGGTTTGTTGACAACAATGTGACGATTGGCGCATTGGTGTCGGAGAAGAACGCAGCATTTGCTGCACATGTGGCAGACCCCAGTGACTTGGGGAAGAGGAGTCAGTTTCGCAAACTTCGACGGCGACTGACCTGAGAGCTCCGTCGCATTAAAAATGCATGGTGGACGGAGAAGGCGGATCAGATGGAATGCTATGCTGAACGCCGCCAACACAAGGAATTCTTTAATTCCATGAAGGCGGTGTATGGACCGAGATTGGAGCCGCTGATGACACTGATCGATGGCAGTTCCGGCGCTGCCTGCACACAGGCTGCAGACATAATGCAGATCTGGCGAAATCACTTTGCTTGTCTCTTGAACAACCGTTCAGAGATCGATTGGCCTTTATTGAACGGCCTGAAGCAGCAGGATATGAAGGCGGGTCTGTCGGACACGCCGACACTGGATGAGACGCAGAGAGCACTTGCTCAGCTGCTAAACGTCAAATGTGTCGGAGCCGACGGGATCCCGCCTGAAATATTGAAACACGGTGGACCCGAAATGTTGACTGCGTTGTACCACTGGGTGCAACGCGTGCGCTTTGAGGAGGAGGTGCCTCCTGAGCTGAAGGATGCCCCTTGAGCTACCACTACACAAGGGCAAACGGAGCAAGTAATGCACGAATTATCGTGGCATCAACTTGATGACTTGTGTGGGAAAGGTGATTGTCCGAATCCTGCTCAACCGCCTCGTCAGTCAGGTTGTGGAATCTAACGTGGCGGAAGAGCAGTGTGCATTCTGTTCGGGTCGCGGCACTATAGAAATGGTGTTTGCGGCTCGTCAGTTGCAAGCGAAGTGCAGAGTACGACACCAGCCATTGTACTCGCTTTTTGTTGATTTCACCAAGGCATTTTATACGGTGAACCGCGAGGCATTGTGGCTGGTGTTGAGTAAGATTGGTCACCCGCGTAAGTTTGTAAGTTGAATTGAATGTCTGCACAGTGGTATGCGAGCGAGGGTGCAGCTGAGTGGAGAGACATCGGATGACTTTGCAGTTGTCACTGGTGTGAAGCAAGGCTGTATCTTAGCTCCTGCCCTGTTTAATATATATCTTCATGCAATGTTGTCCTGTGCTTTTGATGCGGCTTGTGCTTGTGGTGTTCGTGTGGAGCACCGTATTAATGGTGGGTTCCTGAACATCCGTCGTTTTGGCGCGAGAACTCTAGTCCGTGTGACAACTATCCGCATGCTGCTGTTTGCTGACGACTGTGCGTTGTTTGCACACAGCGCGGATGAGTTGCAGCACATGACTAGTGCTCTGGCTTCGACAGCGGCCAAAGTCGGGCTCACCATCAATACAAGCAAAACTGTCTGTCTACTTCAGCCTTCACCGGAGGTGCAATCTTCAATATTGCCGCGAATCAGCATTGGTGCCGAAGTATTGGAAACCACCTCCCGCTTCTGCTACCTTGGGAGTATGACGTCGACTGACCAGAAGCTACAGAGTGAGCTTTGTATCCGCGTGTCTAAAGTAGCGGCGGCATTCGGGAAGCTAGAGTACCGAGTATGGAACAACTACCAGCTTACCATTGGCACGCAGCTGATGGTTTACAAATCCTTGGTGCTGTCCGTTCTTCTATACGGCAGTGAAACGTGGACGATTTACCAGCAGGTTGTGCGATATCTCGAGCGGTTCCATCATCAGTGTCTGCGACGGATTTTGCGCATCGGATGGGACGACAGATCTGCAGACACGGAAGTGTTGCGACAAAGTGGGATGTATGCAGTGGACTGCATACTTTTACTGAGACACCTGAGTTGGCTCGGTCATGTGAGCCGCACGGATTCAACGCGGATACCGTAGCGACTCTTATATGGTCAGCTGAGTATAGGGAAGCAGCACGTGGGGAAACCAAAGCTGCGTTACCAGGACATGATCAAAGTGAGCCTCTCAGGTTCTAATCTTGATTGCAGGTCAAGGGAATCGAAGGCGGTTGATCGGCGTGCATGGCGCGATTTAATCATGAAGGCAGTTGCTGAAGTGTGGGAGAAAGACCTCCTGCATGCAGAGAAGAAGCGGCAATTGCGGAAGCGGCAAGCACCGATGCGTTGTACTCCATAGACATCGAGTGCATGATGCTGTAGCGCATGCGGTCGTGAGTGCCTTAGTCAGGCAGGCCTAGTGAGCCATTAGCAAGGCAACTCGGGACCACGACCGAAGTGAGGACGGGTCCTGCAGAGAATGTAGGCAGAACCGGCGCAGCGTTTGTAGGTGTGCTGCATTCGATTTACTAACACGTGCTTGCATGCTAAGTCTGTTTATTTCAGGTAGTGGGTTTACAATTTCGTCCTAATGCTTTTCTTTCCATAGAAATGCCTACTTTACCCTCTTCTATAAACTTGCACACGTCGCTTAAACCACTTGTAGTTATTGCGATAACATTTTCGTGTTCGTGGCATTTCCGTAAAATGAGCTTTCTTACCTCGTGAACTTACCTCGTATTCGTTGGTAATTTAAGATTTATGTCACCGTTTCCTTATGCATAACTCCATTTATTTTCTTGGTTATCTTTCTCTCATTTTATTTTCTGTTTTTTGATATCCCCGGTGTGACTGAGGCGTCATAATCTCATGGTCTTCCACGTACCGGAGTCAAAAGATGAAAACCCTCAGATACGTTATGATCACGATGTTGAGTTCCTCCAGGGGCTCATCGATAGACTCTTGGATGTGGGCGAGGTCAGTGTGACGATTAAACAAGTAATCCGACTTGGCCAGAAAACTAACCAGTCATGTCGACCTCTGAGGATCACCTTTGCAAATCCTAATATGCCGCAGCTCATACTGTCTCGTCTGTCAAGGCTGAAAGGCATAAAAGTTCACATCCGCCGGGATTTGGAACCCGAGGACAGGGATCGTTTGAAGACTGCGGACATTGAGCTCAAACGCCGTACAGAGGAAGGTGAGACTGACTTACAAGTTGTAAATTTTCGGGTGATCAAGAAGGGTGTACGAACCCGTATCAATCGGTTGCTCAACCTCCAGGCACGTCCCGCAGTACCTCCCAGGACCTCCGTGTCGCATTCGCCAACGTGTGCAGCCTAATGAACAAACGTGACGAACTGTGCCGCTTCGCTGTCTCGGAGCGGCCGGACATTTTAGGACTTGCAGAGACATGGTTGAACTCCGACATCATACCCCAAGAAGTCGTGTTGTCAGGATACTCTTGTTTCCGATGTGACCGAAAATCAAAGGCTCACGGTGGTGTTCTGTTGTACATAAAATCGTCACTATCTGGCAAACTTATCAGTACCTATCGGAGCGAGGATAGTTTATGCGAGCAATTGTGGTGCAAAATCCGTCTCAGGCGCGCAGAACTAATTGTGGGGGTTATCTACCGGAGCCCATTAAACCGTTGCTGCGATTGGATAACAGATGTACAGAAGCACATGAGCCGCCCTCAGTTCTTACTGATGGGGGATCTAAATTTACCTAAGATAATTTGGTCAGATGTTCGACTTCTTCCCGGTCATAGCAACGTTGAGGCTCAATTCGCTAAAATGAGTATCGAAATTGGGGCAACGCAACATGTCATCCAACCGACGCGTGTAACTCCGTACTCGGCATCTTGTCTGAACCCAATGTTTACGAGCTGCGAGCAGAAGCTAAAAGAGATCAGAGTCATCGAACCTCTGGCGAACAGTGACCACTGCTCTATTGTAGCAAGCTTAGAACTGTCGTTACCATATTACAATCAACAGAAGCCGACATTCAACTATTGGAAGACGGACTTCAACGGACTTGTCCAAGCCGCAAGTCAGACTGATTGGACACTACCACATGATGCGTCACTTGAGGCGTGGTGGTCATTAATAAAGGGGAAGCTTAACTCGCTCTGTACTCGGTTCGTTCCCCTTAAGTATCCAAAAATCAAACCACATTGGTTTGATAGGGATTACAGACAGTTAGCGCGACGACGTCGTAAACTTTGGGATAAATACATCAGCTCGGGTTGTGATGAAGATTACGCGGTGTACAAGAAACAGCGTAACTTATGTAACGCCGCAAAGATCAAGAAACGCCGGCAGTTCGAAGAGGAACTAGCATCCTCTGCCGCAACTGCACCCAAGCGAATATTTGCCTACTTGAAACGTCAACTGAAACCTGGAGACGACCTACCGGTCTTAGAGAGCTTAGACGGGAAGACACTCATTTCAAGCGCGGAGCGCGCGGACGCCCTGGCTACGCACTTCCTCACTGTATTTTCCAGTAAACCGGCGGCTGTTCCAGTACCAGCACAGGTTGCGCCAGTCTTGCTCGACAGCCTACAATGTGATGCAGTCGAAGTACATCAGCTACTCGTCAACATCAATGGTGCAAAGCCCCCCGGGCCAGACGGACTTCACCCACTAATACTCAAGTCCCTATCGATTATCATCTCACCAGTTGTGACAAACCTTTTCAATAGATCGCTCTCTGAAGGATCTGTCCCCAACGACTGGAAATGCTCGATAGTTAAACCGCTTCCCAAGGGTGGTGATCCGAGTAAAATAGAGAACTATAGACCGATCTGTTTGACTTCGGTATTATCCAAAGTTCTCGAGAAAGTTGTGAAAAAATGTCTGCTGTCGTTCTTCGAATCGATGGGCATATTGACGCCAGCGCAACATGGCTTTACGAAAGGGCGATCCTGCATCACCAACTTGATGTACGCGAACGACCAGTGGGTTCGAGCTCTCAATGAACAGAAGGATGTTGACGTGGTGTACATCGACTTTAGTAAGGCGTTTGATAGAGTGAACCACGAGGTACTCCTTTGTAAACTGAGGACATACGGAATCGGTGGCACGTTACTTCTGTGGATACAAGAGTTTATTGTGTGACGAAGGTTTAGAGTACAGGTCAATGACTATCTGACAGAATGGTTCCCATCGACCAGTGGCGTGCCTCAAGGAACTGTACTTGGGCCAGCATTATTTCTTATATATATCAACGATCTTCCGCAGCAGCTCCAGTCACCATGTGCCCTGTTTGCAGATGATTTGAAAATCTGGAGGATCATTGAAAACCAGGACGACTGCGCTCGCCTCCAGCATGACTTAGAGCGACTGTCAACGTGGTCCACTGAAATGCAACTCCCTCTTAACGCAAGCAAGTCGGAGTTCATCAGTATCACCAGACGTCCAGCCACTCGATCATACACCTTGGACAGGCCAGTTGCTCCATCCCAACACATCTGTCAGAGACTTAGGAGTTCTCTCACGACATGATTTAAGATCACTAGAAAATACAGAGAAATTGTACCGTGCGGGACTTCGTATGCTCTGGGCATTACGACGCAGTTTCTCCACATGGTCCGAAGAAACCGTCCCTCGTCTATTCACCTCGCTCATTAGACCAATCCTTGAATACGGTGCCCCAGCTTACCATCCGATAACCCAGTGGGAAACTGAAAAATTGGAGAAAATACAGCATATCGCAACTAGAATGATACCAAGTCTACGAAAACTTCCATATGAAAAACGTTGTGAAAAGCTCGGACTCTACACACTATCCTATCGCCGAGTAAGAATTGACCTTATTATGACCCATCGAGTACTACACTTGAATCACTTCCCCATACTACGGCCAATATTTCACCTGCGAGAACCCTGTAACACCCGAGGACATCGTTACAAACTCAGGGTCCCCAGCATGAACAAAGTATCACATCAGCTTTGTATCGAACGAAGAATCGTAAACTTATGGAATACACTACCTGAAGGATTAATAGAGGCCGATTCTGTGAAGTGTTTTAAAATCCGTATCGACGATTATTTTGGAAACCTGTGCTTTTGTGAAACGATGCACATACAGTGCCAAAAGAATACATTGTATGTCCGGAAATAATGACGCTAGTACAAATTTCTAACCGAACACGGATAAACGATTAACGGACCAGACACAACTGCTAATAATTCACAAGTAAATTTTGATTGTTCGTAATTCGATGGAGTTGTACAGAAACCTTTCTACTTGCTCTTAAATACAGTATCAGTATCAGTATCAGTTTGATGTGCATGGTTACAAGATACGTACCTGTCTATTACCCACTACCTCGTCCATACTGACTTCAGGAGACAGTTGGTCGTTGCTGGAGGGGACGGGCTTCGCGGTCCTTGTGGCCGTGTTAGGATCAAAGGGTGGTTCCATGCACTCAGTGTGGAGCGGACTACGGTCCAGCCTTCGCCTTGTGTGCGCTTGATTCCCCAAATACAGCGTGCTTGTGTTTGCCTGTGAAGGAGTGCGGGCCGGCTCCGTTGATGAAACGTGGCCCCCATCCACATGCATCCCGGTCTTATTCCTTCGGGTTTACAGTGGAAATGGGGTGTGTGTTTGGAGCTGTGAGGGGTGCAGTGCAAGCCATACGTGGTCCCTCTGTAGGCGCAGGCGTCCTGTGGCTGGCCACAGTGACAGGCAAATCCGAAACCGGATGCCGCCAACCATACATATAAAGCCACGGCATGACAGGCCCTCACAGTTTTATGTAGGACGAGGTTGCTATCGCCGTCCAGAATATAGAAGGATTGAGTGAAGTTAATTGTTTGGTGGATAGTACCACGATAGCCATTCTAGCCAGAGCGTTAGTCGTTTTTCATTTGTGCTGGCATATAAATGTTGATTGCAGTAGGAAACTCATGTGATTTTGAACTATAGGCACTCAAGATACCTGCCACAGTTTGCAGATAGAGAGGAACTTTTGCAACGTAGTATACTACTGCGATCAAAAAGAAAAAGATCTATTAAGACAGCCCGCCAAACATCAAATGTAGTGTGTCGCGGTTACTAAAAGCACTTAAAGACTTGTCTATACCAGTGACTACCATTTACCGAGTGTTGTTTTGATCGCTATTTGGCTTGCATAGATTTACGACGCCAGTCGCGTAAACTGTATCTCTTAGCGCTGTGCTGCATACTTTATTCATCGAAATGAACGAGAATTGGTGAGGTAGTTTGCAACTGCGGTCTACATAAACACGTTAATTCTTGTCTCATACGCAACCTTAATAGTTTCTATTCGCCAGCAAAATAATAAATATGGTCTTTATGTCAGAATGCTCTGACAGTGGTCAGCAACTTCATCGTAACAGGTATTTTCCTATATATTCAATTAACTAGAGGACGGCAGTAATCTCTCTCTATTTTGCAAACTTGATAACTAAAGGCGTACTTGAATCACCTTTTGTCGCTGCTCCTTTACCTCAATTCCTAATTTAAGTACATTTAGCCATATTTGGATGCACATCCATGGAAAGAACGGATGTTTGCTGGCTATATGCAACCTGGATGATCCGGAACCAGCTACCAGCTTAAGTTCGGTTAAGAGCTTCATAAGTCTTGTAAACACCAGACATGAGCTTATCTACAAAAGCAAAACTATCAGCGACAACGTAGGAGCTTTAATTGACGACTCGTTTACCGGCTTATGCAGTAGGTCCGGACGTATCTTGAACATATCAAGTTGCCAAATATATATCATTATCCCAGTAAATAAAAAGCATAACGGCTGACCTCACGTCGGTGTTCATTCTCACAAACCTGAATACTTTACCACCGTGGGAACCCATATGACCTAGAAACTTGCCTGCCTTCAAATAAATGCTCAAGACCTTTACAATAAGCTGGCCGGACTGAAACATCGCCAATTTTTAAGCCCGGCAATAACATTAGTGTCATGGATACATGGTTACACACTTGTATGACGTACGCTGAAGTCTCGCTACCGGACGGATCATAATCTGAGACGACAGGCTGACAAGGGAGGAACAGTAATTTTGTGTTACCGAAGCTACCTACAGTGGGACGCCATAGGGGAGTCAGACTGGCTTGGCCCAAATGCTGTTTGGTGCCGCCTACAATTAAAAGGCAGAGATACCTGTCTTATATCTTTGGTCTACCACCCATAACTCCGCATCCTATGTGGATTGTCAGCTTTTGACAGCTTTAAAATGCAGTATAAGTGGAAAAGCACACACGCGTTCTTATCCTGGGTAATTTCAACGTATATTGTTTAGTAACCCCAGCCAAGATCAGAGAACAGTTCAACACCGAACAACCAGAGCTAGTAAACGCTGTTCCATTTCACAATAACGTCACTCTACTTACTCGATTTAGAACAGGAGGCCAAATATATATGTGCTGGATATCGTCGTTGTCCACGAGGAACTTATGACTGGAATATCAGTTGTATACTGTCAATTAGGTTGCAGTTATCATACAGTTATGAGTTTCAACTTCGTCTGCTCTGCGGAATATCGGAGGGAGAACTATGAAAAGGTGCAGACCATCACAGGCAACGAATCGATTAGTCCATCCCGTCAGCGCCACAACTTAGCCGTTCCTTGTCAGAGAACCCACAGAACTGGTTTGGCTCTAGTTCGTTAACAGATTCATTTGGCTGATTACAGATGCGTAAGTGACAAGTGTTTGCAGCGTGACTAGATCAGTTTTTTCTTTCGAAGCAGAACTCAAAAGAAACCGGCTTTACGTAACACAGTATTGCCAACGTAAATAATAGTTAAACGCCTGGTACTTCGTAGGACCACGTTGTCCAAAGTAAACACTGCACTCAGCTGCTCAGAGAAGACAAAGCCGTATATCAGCAACGCTAATCACAAACTAGTGAATGAGTGCGACAACGACCTACGAAGTTTAAAGCCTTGCTTTCCTTCAATCCGGACGTTTGATGTCCCGACAATAATGGCTACTGATGAAGCAAACGCGCTGCGGATGCGACTTGCTCCCAAGGTTCAGAGCGTCTCGCCATCAAGCGATATGCCAGCTTATATGGCTCCAATGCCAGGACTCATACACATCTCTTTTACCTCTGAAGTTGTCATGCAAAATCTGATGTCCCTAGCAATCACAACACCTCGGATGTCGATACCATGCAGTCAGAGGTAGTAGGAGAAGCGGTAAGACAAATGGCAGGACTTTGAACTCTGTTCTTCTAGTGCTACTTAGAACGGAACAAGATTCCCGCTATGTGGAAGCATGTAATAATAAGCGATTGACAAAGTGGAAATAGAACTGAGCCTCCAAACTAATATCTAGTATTACTTCTTCATAGACTTTTCAAGGGCATGTAATCCATCGTTGCAGAAACACCTGTGAGTTAGCTAAAAATCTGTAACCTTATCACTCTCGAACAACTAGGTTTCCAGGTACAGCCATCGTGCACAACGAATTTACTTATCGCCTGGAACAGTGGGACCTGGTCAGCTGAAGCTGGAGAAGAAGTTGATGTAATCTAATGGATTTTTCGAAAGTATTCGATACTCTAGTCGCAGCATCCACAAACTTTATTCAAAGTTGTCCCCCTTTGTAACCCTTCCATTTCTCATGCATTTCACCATTGATAGCCACAATCTCGCCAATACACATCACGTAGCAGACGCGAATCTGTGATTTGCATTGACGTAATATCACCTTTTGTTATGATGGCCAAGCTTTTAATGATATGACTGCTCTTCCTCATTAAAATCACATTTTTTGGTATTTTTATGGCCTCAAGATGGCTTACATTATAAAGTAACAACAATTCATTTATCGGTAATGAAACATAAGTCATCATTAATATATAAAATTTTGTTTAAGTATCGTTAGCTTCTAATTGTAAGTGTTTAATTAAGGGCTGTAGTGACTGCTTAACGCTGCTTTGTGTAAATGTCAATGTGAGCCTTGCGCCTGATGTCCTCCAGCAAGTTTGCTTAGTTAAGGCTCCTGACATGACAGTGACAATTGAAAATCTTCTCTTGCCGCAACCTCCAGTCTGTTTCTACTTTTGTCAGAGAAACGGTCTGCTGAGTCCATAGGCAACCAAGTATGTAGACGGAAAGCAAGGAAATATATTTCAGCTAATTCCCACAGCCTTTGATAGCTTTGGGGGGGCAACAGTCTTTATCCAACAATCTGTTTTATTTTGCGTGAATTCGGACCACGCTATTGTGTTAACTTGAACCTCTACAAGACTTTCGTTGATTTTAACTCCAAGACTGCAGGGCTGTACATCAAATGGATCCAAAATACAAATCGGGTCTCTATGTCAATCGCGTCATATAATCCGGAATTTCTTTTATCACGCAGAGTGGTGGCTTCCTGGAAAACACTATCCAAGAACGTGGTACGGTCACCAATAGCGAAAGATTTCAAACATCGACTTGATGCCTTTGGCATACAATTCTTAACTTTCCCCTTCACATCGCAGCTTATTCGCCTTATTGCATGAATAAATCAACTAATTTTTGGTTATAACACTTTGATTCCTTTCGTAATGTTGGTTCTTAGTTCCCTAGACCTGTGCGGCAAGTACTTTCAATGCAGGTCGCGCGGGTATTAATTGGTTGACTGTGGTGTGATTCACGTGTGCTAACCTGACTTTTCTAGATTCCATCTATCAACGAATCGCCACGGAAGGAACACCTACGAAAATTTATCCTACTGCTTAAGTCCCACTTACATTTAAACTTGAACTTGTAATGGATTCATAGTTCGGGGACAAACCTTATCCTACATTGGTATGGTTACGTAGTTGTGGAAATGTTCCCACTAGAATTTTTCAGCATGTTGTCAAGAAAAAAACAAAACATCGAGCTCTGACAAATTGGCATAAGATCCCAAATTAGTCTGTCATCGTTTGTTATTATTTTAGAGTTTCGGTTTTGATTGATATTACTGTTTAAAAACATGTTTTCCACTACTCAGTGAATGTTAATGCAGTTTGTCTCACAACCTAAGCGCGAGTTCAGTTTTGACCCGCCGTGAGTTGGACACATCAGCACATCAAAACTTGTTCTCTTTGCTGTTCATACAAACCACTGTGTAATTAATCGAGATCATCTAAAGGCTAGGGACTTGGGAATGGGCTCAAACGATGCACCTTCAAAGGCTGTAATAGTAGGCAACAATATCAAATCACACCCACATCCATATCCTTTTTCCAGTAGTTATGTGAGTTGAATAGTGAAGCTTTTCAGATTCAACTGTTGATTAGAGAGATTAGGTGGCTGTCCAAGAGCAACGGTTTACGCAGTTTTGTTGCACTCTGCGACACCATCATCACTGTACTTCCTGAAACTGATTCTGAAGGGAAACTGTTAACAGCTAATGCAGACGTGTTTTATCCAGTTGAAAAGTGGAAAAAGTCAACTTATTAAATAAAACCCTTCAAGGCAAGTTGAGTAATCACATATAAGCAAAAATAACCTAAAAATATAGGAATTGTATGTTACCCGCTCGAAAACACGGCACTCCATTACGCGTTTCAATCGAGTTGGCTCTCATCAGGTGGAGATAGTGGGCGTCGAATCCAGGACTAGTTGGATGTTAGTTAGAACCTCTGCCACTTTAGCCCCCAGGTAACTACGCACAACGCTTTTACAGGGCAGTGTTTTCAGGCAGGCGACATCTAATTCCCATATGCTCCAGTTCGGGTCCTCGTAATGGGACTAACCTGGGTTCCCTTCACTTAGAATCACAGCCCACATTGCGATTGCGCCTCTCAAGCTGCACACACCATGCGTACCTTAAAATGACCCTCTAATGACATTATCGCTATTTTCAATATCTGGAAGTGTATGTTCAAAACATCGGATGTCGGAATTTTCACACTACCCAATTATCGATACAGTTAGTGAGAAGGCGAAGGATGAATGTTTGACTGATTATGCCAATCATTGACAACGACACCATCTGATTGAGGTTTTGTATAGCTTCATGGAATGACCTCGGAGAGATGGAAGCCGAGCTGGTTGGAAAAGCCCAAATAAATCGGGTCCGCTTTTACCGGTAAGTCTGCGATAGGTCAAGATCAGGTCGCCACGATGGCGACGATAATTCATTGAGAACATTTCCAAACCAAGTCGTCTTTCTGAGTAAGAAACGTTCCGTAATCCATAAAGCTTTTTGGTTCCAACTCTCAACCCTCTCCTCTGAAATCCTGTCCCTGACCAAGTAGCTTGGATAAGCCAGAATGCAGTATTCTAAGTGTGACCCAACAAAAGCTGAGATTAACCTGACGAATGTATTGCCCATGATTGTCCAGAACGTCCTGCAGATCAGCCAAATCATTTCGGAAACATTTGAACCTAGCTTTCCTGCAGTTATCAGTGGATTTAAGTTCTGAAGGCAACGTGTTTCCTAGGTCTACCAGTTGGGAACCATGTTGTAGTTCATTCCCACCAAGCAAGTAAGGCCTTTGGGGAAATTTGGCCTTAATGGTAAAACGTAACACATTGCGTACTTTATGGGCATCTGCCGCAGAGCAGCCCAGTCCCAAAGTTCATCGAGAGCCCGTTGCAGTCTCTGGGATCCATCGAGGTCGGACAATATGTGCAAAAATGTAGGTCATCTGCAAATATGAGATATGCAACACCCAGCAGTTCGGGCAGCTTATTGATATACAGAGAAAATGAAAACGGGCCAAGCACCGAACTATGCGGACCCCATTAAGGACTGACTGGCGAAATGACATACATCTCTCTCCCTTCCGGAAATGTGGAAATACACATAAGATCGATGTCTCAAGGAGAGAGGAGAATGCCGTACAGTGTCGAACTCTTTGGAGTGGTAAATAAACAGTACATATACTGCATGAGCCTTATCCAAACTATCGGCGCAACAAACGCGTGCAGGTAGAAAATAAGTCATGCAGGACTGACCCTTGTGAAAACGATGTTGAAGTAGACTGAGCAGACCAAACTTCCGCAGATGGTTTTCAATCGCACCTCTAACTAACTTCCAAAATAACTTGACCAGTACGCAAAGAAGACTGAAACTGGCAGTGATTTAGACCTTTGGCTGTGATAGAATTGCCGGTTTGCGTTACAGTGCTTAGTACATGTTCCAATATCAGGACTTTATCAACCAGCGATCCATTGTGTATGATGCAGTGATATGCTACCAGCACAACAGTGCAGATCTACTGTCTAGTTAACAGCATCCTTTCAACTAGTTCACTTATTTCGTCGCACGTTGCCGGTGCCCAATCGGTTATAAGTCCAATATGTTTGTCCCAAGTCAGGTTCCTGACAGTCATAGTTTTATATACGTTGTCAAAAATGTCTTTTCCCGTCCTTGTCCAATACATGGATTTCATGTCCAATATTTCTTCTGTAACATTAAAACTGGAGTCCACTCCGCGGATGAAAATGACCAGCTGTGCTGTGTCAGTCGTATCAATAATTTCATCGATAGCAAAGGAATATGCAACAAAGCCTTTGTCTTTTCGAGCAGCTATGTTTTCACAGCATTGGCCATCGAACCCTAGACCAGCATACTTGTTTCTGCTAAGGCTTGCATCTGAAAACTTCTGCTTTTAATATCACACAATTTCCGCATGCGGCTCTTCTAAACTCTCTCAGTAAATGTTGTGGCTGTTTTAGCGGTCGCCTGTGTCACAATAAAACTGCATTTCACAGCAGCTTCACTCCTTGCTTTTGCCTTGCTAATAAAGCAATTTTTGATATGCTTGATTCCTCTTCTACTTGTAGCTTCTGCTTTGCATTAATGTTTTATAACTTGTATTGATGTTCAGTCTCATTGTGCCGTCTCAGATTATATACCTTGTGCGCAGCCACATTTTCGCCATAAATAGATACACAGGCTTACTGTCAATATCCGTGAACATATATTCAATTTCCAAGCAATTTCGTAAGCATTGTTATCAGAAGTAACTTCTTTTTTGGCTATTGCATACAAGTACTTGTAACCAAAGGAATAAAAAGAAACGATCACTACCGAGCAGTACCACGTGGCAACATATAGTGTGGACATAGCAACGAACAAGCACAACATCAGCAAATATAATGTGTACAATACAGCACATAACAACTGACGTAACAATAGCGGCACAAACATTTATGTGACACTCAATAATATGTAACAATAACAACAACAACAACCAACATCATCATTGCCACATACTATACACGAAGTAACTACACAATGATAACGACATGAATTTGATGACAGACATGGCACCAGTAGCGACAAGCTTCTATTAAGACCTCACCTCCATTGCTACGATCACCCCACAAGCACCGTTATCACCTCAGGCACCACTACCTCATTAATCATATCAGCATGATCATCTTCATTTTCTGCAGGATCAGCACGGTTCTTATTATCCTCATTATCATCATCATCATCATCCACATCTTCATCATCACCACCGTCGTCATCAGCATCAGCAGCAGCATCCTCATCAACCTAGTCATCATCATCATCATCCGCATCATCCTCGTCAACAACATCGCCAGCCTCAACCTCATCAATTTCACCATCTCAGCATAACCCATCTCCTCATCATCATCATCTAAACTCCCGCTCATCCAATTATTATCTCTTTGATTCACCTGCATAGCATCACTTCACTATCATCACATCACCATCATCCTGTATCACCTCAGCAAATAATCAGCATCATACCATAACCTTACTATCAATGCCATTGGCTGATTTTCTTATCATCATCACTCCAAGAACATGCAAAATATAATGTGAAGCTCAACTGTGCTCAATGTCCCCTTTTTAGTAAGGCGATTGCCTGGTTTCGCGGCAATCCATCGGTTGAAAAATTTTCCTGCATTATTTGGTCATGTATTATTCCTGTAGATATTAATGACGCTCCCAGTTGTACCATAGTTATTTACTTTCCCAGTGCGTTTAACACCTAGTTTCAGTTTTCTTACTAAAATAATGTCAGGCAGACTCCTTTTTACAATGGACTTTCTTTGATCTACCTTCATAGTCCTTCCCAGCGTTTAGGTAAATCATTCATCAAACAATAAATACGCAGCAAGACATCCACACATACATAGTAGTATGTTCAAATTCGGTTCTTTCCTCAAGTTTTAGAGGAATGCACAAACATTTAGCCACCGGAAGTTGTTTTCTTTTCTGTATTAAATTACAAGGCGAATGCGTGCTAAATTTTCTCAACATTTCGGCCAAAATGAGGCAAAGGATCCTCAAATAAAGGACCTAGTAGTAATGCACACTCCCGAATGAAAACAATATTGGGGTGATAATTTTTGATTTCATTTGTTTTATCAACTCACTCTTTGCTCGACTACACGTGCACTTTAACACTTACATTCTCGCTTGTTTTAATTGATGCGAGAGTGTTCTCTGGCAGCTTTTCATTCGACAAGGCAAATACACTGGAGAATTTGATTTTGCCTTCGTTTTGACTTCATGTTACTTCACTTCATGTTAATCCATATATTGAAATTCGGGTGGCCAAAGGGTCAGGATGTCTGGCCAATGATTCTTGTGGCCGGCTTTCGATCCAAGGTAGTGTCAAGGCTTTTCTGTCGGAAGTAAAAATAAATTGCTTGCCTGTGCACTGCGCGGCGAATGTTCTGTCCTTTATCCCCAGATTAGAAAACCTTCCTGCAGACAACCACTGCAGCGGCAGCATCAGCCGACGGTATAATGCATTAAAGATAGGTATGTTTGTCGCCCGGCCATTAACAAAATTGTTGCCAAGAACCTCTCGCTCGCCAGATATAATTGTACGCCGGGCCTGATGTGGCTTGCGGACCATGAGTTTGACACCCGTGCTTTATTTCTTCTGACTATTGCTGCAACAACATTTGTTGCACAAGCAACTTCGTTCCGCATTTGGATGGATGTTTCACTCTGATATCCGATGACAACCTCGAATATAGACTGGCTTGTTGTACGAGATTACTTCTTCTGGCAAACAGCATTTCTTCCATTAGTACGTTAACATTAAATAAATAGAGACATGCCAAGAGCGTCGTTACCATATAAATTGGATTTATATATTTGTATAGAAGAGTTTCTGGGTTTTAATAATGTAACTATGGTACTTTCTGTGTCCTGAGCTGTCACGTCTGTTTGCCTCTATAGGGTAGAGTTGTTGAGCGGAGTGGCTCGAACTGCTTCTTGGGAATTTACTTTCATCATGTCCAAGAGAATTATTGATACTTAATGTAGGATAATCTTTTCTGCAATATCCTGTAGACTGTAGTATTTCAGCGAGCAACTTGTTGATTTCATAAGACGCCAAGCCCACTCACCATTTTTTGTTCTGTCAGAAATTATTTCGCTTAAATTTGATCTTTATTCGATAATCATCCTCAGCTTTCTGAAATGTCTAGACATTTTGCTTACGTCCCTATGAACTATTTTTAACTGATTTCTCAGTTTACTTAGTCATATGTTTTGAAGTGAACTAGTTTTCTAGTAATTTAAACACATAGGTAAAGCTTTTGAGGTAATGTCGCAAATTCAAAAGACATCCACTCCACGAATTGTTGGTGAGGAGCTCATTTCTGAAATGTCATTCTAAATAAATACTACGCAATATAATGTAATATTGTTATTGTTTTTTTGCACGATTAGATCATGGGTGTTAAATGACAGCATTGGATAAGGCGAAACCCAAAGATGGCATGGATGGTTAGTGGTACTAATTTTATTCTTGCTTGAATATGTGATTATACGACATATAGTAAGCTTATATGTAGCATCAGTTGGTGACCACTACATACAAATGTAAAAAGGTTGAAATACTGTTACCGGCAATCCAAAGGTGGTTTCTGATGATTATTTTAAAAATACCGTGTATGGCTTTAGTGACTGAAGTAAACATATTGAAGAATGCCAATGCTAAAATTGTCCAACTAGAACGTAGAAACAAGCAATGCATACCGGACATATATTAATTACAGGAAAGCTGGAGAAAAGAGTGACAACAGGCAAACTGAAGGGCATAAGAGACAAACGCTGAATAAAACACCAGATACTTCACGAAGCAGGCAATGGAGAGTCAAAAATGACACTAATGATGTACATCGACGGTTACGAAACATGGCGCCCTCAGATGTTGGCATGGCATTTGATTAGTATAAATATTATGATAATTATCCTTATGTACAAATCTTAGTTATATTCACCACGTATGACGTGAGTTGACAAAACTGTCTGCTAATTTGAAGACTTCAGCTGAACTGAATGTGACTGCCTCCCAGTTGTTTCGAAGCTAAGTCGGGAATGACGAATACGCGCACTTGAATTTGGAATGTTGCGGGTTTACGTGATCTAGCCGCCAGACGTACATGCGAGCTGAGATGGGAGACGAAATGCGCAGAACCTAGCACTACTGGACTGAAGCCCAAGGAGAAGGCGAGACTGACCGGCACGAGTTGTCATCCAATGATAGTGTCCTGAGGGAAGCTCAATTAACGTCAGTGTGAACTGGTGCGGTAACTTCCCAGTGTGCTGAGGTGTTCAGCGTGTTCACTTCATTTTGAACAGTAGATGCAGTTGTGTAATGAGTGGAGGACTGTTGGCTCACTGTGGCTAGGCATCATGGACCAGGGGAATGACCGGTGATTACTTGGACAGTCTGAGTAGCCGTATGGGGATTCGGTGACTGAGGTGAGTCCGGCGAAATCCGCGCAAGCTTCAAGGAGGCATATTAGCTCTCCAACAGAAAGTCTACCAAATCGGCTACTTGCGCACTCATAAATCATTTAGCTGACCGGTAGTGACCAGGAGAGATTAGTGGGTAGAAATAACACCATTAGAAATTTTTTAAAGCATTTTCTATTTGTGCTATCACAACACACTTTTCTCAGCATGGTCATCCATGGCACTTCTAAAATTTTTCGCATCTCAAAGCCCCCGGAAATTCTTTATAGCCCCTAGGGGAGCCATATGGATCCCGGTATGAAGGCTGGTTTAGACCAACGGATATTCTATTCCAGGTTACAATATTGCGGGATCAGCATCAATCTTTTAAGATGAATTGCCAACTTTTTCTTTAACGGCAATTAGTGGTTAGAGTTTGGAGCTCTTCACATGACCACATGCAAGTCGAATGTAGTATGCCCCAAGGCTCAGTTCTTGGTCCAGGACTGTATTTTTATCAATGCTCGCGCATAGGAATTTGCTTCAAATTTCCTATTGTTTACCTACGATATCAAGATTTGGCGCCCGAATTAGGTAAATTACGTCCAGAATCTGCTTCAGAGTGAACTAGACAGGGTACACGTGTATTCCGTTTAAAGACACATGCATTTCAACGTGTGTAAATGTAAGGTACCCTCCACATGATATCAGAACAACTGCTCACACAGGCTCAGAAGGCATGCACTGCAGCAATGTGCCGTAAAACCTGAACTGGGTGTGATGATTCAGTGTGACTTAGGTTGCTGCAGGCAATATGAAAAGATCTCAAAATCTAGTAACCAACGATTCGGGCTATTGCGACGCTCGTTCTGACAGATGCCTTTGAGTAGTTCGCCATCAAGTCACGTACGCAATTTGATTCTGGAATCCATGGCTGAAAATGTCATTAATATACTGTAGCAGCCTCAAAGTCGGGTATCCAAGTGCGTCATTGTAATGTGCAACCTACCTTATGAGGAAAGACAGAAACGTTTGGGAGTATTTAGCTGACGGTACCGCAGATTACGAGGCGACTTAGCAATGGCTTATATATCCTACTTAATATGCTAACTCTCTATTATTTTCCGATAACCTGTATACATCCCCTGTTAATTTTTCATAGGAGTAGGTTGTGAGCTACATATAAAGTTACATGAACTCACAAGGATGATGGGTTTACACACCACCAAACATTTCGATCAAACATCCAAGCATTCAACCTGTCACCTCAGCTACTTCAGTGTGCATTAATTCAAGTGCTAAATATTAACCGCATACTGTGAATAATTTATGCAGTCAGTACCCAGTTAATAATACGACTGTGCAAATAGGCGAAATTCGAGCAACATTTATACATGACACACGAACAATATCTGGAAAAATTAAGATAAACCTGTACATTCTCGTCATGTGAACCAAAAGATAAAAGATGTTGTGAAAACAGGTCTCCTATACAATGGTATACAATACTTGCATTATAAAACGCGTTAAGATGTTCATCCTACACTACAAATAATAATGTTTTTATTCTTGATTTATTCAAGCCTGCTATTTGTCAATTTAGGCAAATCTACCCTTTGTACATGTACCAAGATTAACCCGTTAACCTAACCGTGTTCCGGCAAAACACTTGTGTTTTGCAACGAGATAATTTGATAAATGCTGGTGTTTTTCCAAGTGGCCAACAAAACTTTGTAGTAGTACTTCATCGGATATCTAGAATCGGATCTAATTTCCTTGTCAACGTCTGGTTATTTGGTTTGGCACACAGCTATGGCCAGGAATTCTGCCAAACACAGTGCCGAAATGTCTATGGCTCAGTAGGTTGGTTGGCATGTTCTCAGCAAATGCTCCCGTTTGCCCTAGTTATACCACTTCAGTTATGACAGTTGGGATTCTGACATGTCGAACACGTCACAAGAGGTGTCTAATATCTTTCGCACCTGACAGAATTTTGTTATCGTGGATCCTTCTTTCGCTAACCCTCGAACATTTGCCGGTTTTTCATCAACACACACTCAACGAGTGCAGTACAATTGATCGTGAACCTACATCAGTAATTTAGTCATTAACACACAAACAGTCGGCTACACAGTTGATCCTGTGAGGTTTGACACGGACCTGTCTCACTGGGCATCCTTCTACTGCAAGGATGATGACGGATATCAGATTACGACAGGGAAACACTTGAATGGACAAATTGTAATCACGGTTGTTGATGATGATGATGGGTGACATCTGAATGTGAACTGCCCGGCGGACCAGAGAGCATTGGAACATATCTGGTCCTACCAGAGAGGCGTGTCAGTTCAACTCATCGGTGACGGCATTGAGCGCGAAGCACTTGACCCACTTCAAAAGGGGGAACTGATGGCGCGGGTGGCAAGGGAATGCATATGATGGGTGGAGTGTCGTGAATCCCCTAGAAGTTTAACCTCATCAGAGCCTGTATCGAAAAGGCCGTGAATATTGCATTTATCTTTAAACCAGGATATATTGACACGAAAATTCGAGATCCGACATGCAATCAAGTGTACGTGGACGGGAAGAAGCGCTTGACCGTTTGCATGGGCAACTGCACATCTAACAAACATAGGATTACGGCTGAACCCTTATCGATGAAACCAAAGTACAGCCAAATCCCATATATTTGCGTGTGCTGCGCAAAGCAGTATGCAGGTTGGAAAAGGCCACATTTCATATCATCCACAGCTGTAGAAAAAAGTGTGATTTTATGGTCTTTCTCGTACATAGTGTATCTGTTGCTTCTCTGCGAGCGTAAATGCCCCCGGTATGCATATTTTGCAATGTTAGCGAATTGCGGCTGAACTTAAAGAGCAATTTTACTATCATGGGAGCGTTATATTTTGTCTTGCAATGGGGTTATTAAACAAATCTAGCTAACTGTTATTTCGATGGTTTATGTTGCCTGAACGCACGGCAGCTACGTTTAACATTTTTTCACTTATACAAATTGTGCATGCGCTGACGGGTTATCGTGCAAAACAATAAAACCATAACTCTTTGTAATGCTTTCAAGAGTAGTAGCAACTGTCAAACAAAAATTATAAAACACTAAATACAAAATGTGATCGGCGATTCAACTTTTCATTAAGCTACATGAAGGACGCATACAAACTGCACTTTAGCTAACATTCGGTAGACAATTTGTAAGCGCAGTTTTCAAAGAAATAAGATGAAATCTATCAAGGTATAATCACGCACATACCAACCACAGCTAATTTTTCCATGCTCTGGAGCTTCACCTGCTGTCACCAGTGACCACAAAGAATCCCAGCGTCGTACAATTTAGGCAACCTCCTTGCCTAGACAATAGTTATCAAAGCAAGCATTCTTTTGGGAAAATTCAAGCCATTCAAAAAACCTGTTGCTGCGTGGTTAGTAACAGTTTAATTCCAGTGACTAATAGACTTTAGGGAAGGTTTCTGCGTCTGAATAGCAGTTAGTTGATTTACATGCAACTAATGTTTCGAAACACATTTCTTTGTTTCATTATATCCGTGTATGCGATATCTTTGGATAGGCAGCGAATTAATTTGAGCGGATTGACTACCCCGGAATAAGCTTGACCTGGAAATAAATAACAATTATTATTACTGATCGACTTGCATCGATCAGTTTTGCATGACCTCTGAGTGCAGCAAGGCTAAGCTAGCTGATCGGTATATTCTTGTTGAAAACTTACTTGTCGCCTCAATTTATAAAGCAACGGTTTCAATTCTGACTACGATTTAAGGACATTATTAGAAATACTAGGCAACATTTTTATTGAGTAGAGATTAGAGCAGTATATTTTGCATACTTTATAATAACCATTATAACAACGTTGTAACCCTCCAAATCCATTTGAAGAAACTGGAGAACTTGGTCTAGCTGCAATGACATTCAGATTTTCACGCATTTAATTCTATAATTAATTGCGTCTTGTGGATAATTTTTATCTACGGGAGGCGGTAAGGTACAATGTTTCTATTGAATGCTGATAAAATACAACCTACCTAGCTATATCATCGCCCTGGGACACCAATGTAAAGCATTGTGTGACAAGATGATAAATATGGGCCAGATTTTACTTGACCATGCACATTTGGTAAGTTTCAATTTCAGTTTCAATTTCAGTTACAATTTCAGTCTTCGATTTCTCTGTGTAGTTATTAGTATTAATATTAGTTACGCTGAAGAAACCAAATTTATTCACCTGCAAATGCCATATTTTTTGGCTGGTATACATGTCTGGTATCGGAAAGAAACTTGCTGTTCCTTAGTTAACAATCGGAAAACCCTGATTTCTGTATGGTTTCATCATAATGCGAATGGCATGGAGGTTGTAAAAGCAGCTTCACACAGCTGAATAAGTTGCGAATATATTGCAAGCAAGAATTAATGAGGACAGCTGTTTCTACTAAGGTAACTATAAAGCTTGTTTATTAGTCAAAAAGCAAACACTGATACTTTCAGCAAAAATACGCTAACAAATACAAGCATA
This sequence comes from Dicrocoelium dendriticum, assembly GCA_944474145.2. Taxonomy (NCBI): domain Eukaryota; kingdom Metazoa; phylum Platyhelminthes; class Trematoda; order Plagiorchiida; family Dicrocoeliidae; genus Dicrocoelium; species Dicrocoelium dendriticum. The sequence goes on from OX104071.1 coordinate 40,512,416, forward strand.
GCATACCAATCAGTCAGTGCCAAAAGTTCCCATTGGTCAGAAGCCCAGTAACTTGTCTACAATGCAAGCAGGCACTCCATATGCCTAATTGACTTTCACTAAAAGAAGTTCAGTGCAGTTTTACTTGGCGCAAGCTGTGCTGCATTCTTGCTTACTCAAAAACTAGGTGACATAATTTGAGTGGTACCAGTCATTGAAACATGTCACGAATGTCCACTGGTATCAAAGACATTTACTAGTCAAGAGAGAAAGCGAAAAGAATTGTAGTATCCCGATGTACTTTGTATCGCATACGATGACTTTCTCAACCTGTCGATTGGGGTCTAGACCATTCAGATTTTGATTAATATTAGGAAATGGCTTCTTGTTCTGTCTGAGATTGTCATACCAAATAATGAGTAAGGTGTTGATGAAGCATTAGCAGCTAAAAATTTCAACGGCGCTTGCAATCAACCCGTTAGGATCTGGTTTTATATATTTCAACCCTGTTCCTTACAAGCTTAATGTCAAAAGGATCGGTTCAACTATGACTTGGCTACCTAAAGCAGTTGGTGTTTGGGTTCAGTTGTACACATTAGATCTAAACTTTATTGCATGAATGTACTCAGCTTGCAGTGAGTAGACATTTTTCAGTGTTCAGCCTGACTAATACTAAATGCGAATGATTATCAAAAATCGATATCAGCAAGCGCGTTAATCGATTGTCTTCTGCTACATATAAACAATAATTCTCCATCAATTACCCAAAAATTGATCATCGTTGGTAGCAAAACCCGTTTCGTGAGAATCTCGATTAGGCAGACAGCAAAACTAATTACATGTATCTGCGCCTAGGTAAATTTACACAGTGTGGAAACATGGAGCAAATGTATGTAAAGAAATTATTTAGGCAGGTTGATTACAGTGTCTTCAATATATGCTAAATTCAAGCAGAAAGTATTAGAGGTTTTCTTATAGTACAGCAATTTAATAAACATGTTTATATGGTTAAAATGAATGTGCAAAACTTCACAGCTTGCCTTTCTTTATTTACACCGTGACGCCACGTTGCTTGGAATTTTGCGTCTGGAATTCGAATGGGTACTGCCTAACTTAACAAAATCGGGTTTTCACAGGTTCGTCCTAGAAATTCACAAACGGGAATAATCTGTTCCTAAATCTGGAAAAGTACCAGATGACCGGTTCTCCCTTTTTGGGCTTGTCGGCGGTGAGCATCCCCTCGGTCTTCCACAATGAACCGAACTGGAGACGGCTATCAGCTTATGTCCCTGAGACAGGGGGACGGTAGCAGGCCGCCACAACTTGCAAGCTAACCGGGATATAGCGCGACTTCTCCACTGCTATGCACGTTCCTACTATTGCAGAGGAAACTGCTTGGTATCCAGAAGTACGAATTCTACAGCACAATATCTGTGCAAAACATAGCAAGTGAAGAGTATGAGAGCGCATGTCTTAATAACTGATGTGTACGCATTAAAAGTTGGAATTCGTTTATGCTTTATGTGCAATGGCCTCCTACTTATAACTGCCCGATGGTGACTACAAAAAGTAGAAAATCATTCCACTGAAGAGCAGGTAATATAATGTTCCATCCACTGATTAGGGAAATAAACACACTACTTGAGCTGAATTTAGAACTCAGTTGCATTCCTAACGGACATTCGGTTACATCAAGTTGAAGCCTTCCGTGCTCGTGTTTGACAACTTCTTTACGTAAACACTTGCTAGTACAAAGCACGTGAGCCAAGTATAGGGATCAATATATCCCAAATGACGGAACAGACGAGGTGACAATACTAAGCAGCATTCGTTTTCTAACAGAACGACTGAACAATGTGAATTGTTGTATATTTTTAATCGATCATGTCTTCTTCCCATTTGCTACGGGCATACGATAGTGTCGAATACTTGTTTTATCTGCTACACATTGATAAACCTTTCCATTTTAGGATTAAATGGTGTTGTAATTAAGTTTTATTGCTTAAGATTCCATGCCATTGGAGCAGTTCTGATTCAACGCCAGCAATCGATACTGCTTTGGTCACCACTGCATCCGCTTCATGATTTCGCGGACAACGTATTGAAAGTCACTTGGCACAAAGTAAACCTAACGCATGTAATCAACATAAAACATTCACGCTTTCAATATTTTAATTATTTTGTACCTTCGAATTATTTATTTGTTTTACTGGTGATACATTACTGATCACTTACTCTGTCCCCAAGATGTACACTATTGTTTGTGCTTTCTTAACGGCTGTCTTTCCATTCAGCCTTTGTTAATGCACGTTGGGTCCATGCAATCCGAATGTTTTCCGTATTCTTGTACTCTGTACTCCCCTACCTGCCACCGCCTGCGAATTATATCTGAGTAGCACTAAACACACACATTTAAGTGAACGGCTACTAATTGCATAATTTAGCTTACTACATCCACATCACACCTGCAGCATCGGGTACTGGTAGTTGTAGACGTAGTCGTATACGAGCAGTTTAATGTGCGAAAGATCAATTTAAACAGCTGTGAGAAATTTTGGACGTTCAGATGAAATGCAATTTTTTAGAACTACCCAAATGGCAAGCGACCCTATGTTTATTAGAGATGATTCCTGAGGATTATTGTGTGTCGTGGTGAGCACAATCCTAGTGCCCTAAAACACTGCACCCATATTCATGGCCGGTGTACTAGTTACAAGTACTATGCATACGGTCGTCATTCACTGCGCACTACGCGTACTGAATACACATAGTTGATTGACATTTCTCATTGAGGAACATCAGTGATTCGTGATTGAAATGGTGACGAGCATGATCTCTGAGTACCATGCAGCATATCAACTAGCGGTTTAACCGAGAGGGCGAGTGCGGCTGTCAAACAGGAAGCAAATAAGTAACAACTATTATCCTTTATAATTCACATCAGCATCACGCGGCATGGGTAGCTAAGAATCGTGCCAGCATTTTATTGTAGTGATTGCACGCACACCTGTAAAATGGATTGCACACGATTTCCTCTTCAAGATACACGCAGCAGCATCGACGAATAACGAATACCACCACGTATAACATCACTGGGGTTGCTAGTACACTAGAAAAAAGCTATTAACAACCAGCTAACATACTTACAATCTAGTAAGTATTTTTAATAAGTTACGCTTGAAAGGCTGTAGGCTAGCTATGTATAAAGCATGTGCGCGTCCAGGCTTAGAATTTTCCTATTATTTTTCACATATTTAAATATGTACGACATATCAATCTAGAAAAAGTACAACGTTGCTTTACCAAACATTTACTAAGGTTTGGAACCTTTACTTACCAACAACGGTGTAAACTGCTGAAGCTGGAACCATTATGGTTGGGAAGAATTAAGATTCATCTAATCTTCCTGTTTGATTTAGCGGGTACCATTCTGAGGAGCCAGGTACTGTCCTGGTTGGCACTTTCCATCAATATCCAACTAGGAATACATCATGCAACTTTTGCGTCCCCAGAGTGTATACAAGGTTGCGCACCAAATTCTTTCTCGTAAGTAATACAACGTTATGGAATAAGCTGCCCGAATCCATTAGATGCAACAAAAATAAGCATATATTTCGAGCTCAAGTATTCAACCACCTCACCGTACAGGTATTACGTATACTGGACGAATCAACATCATTGACCATATTTATGAGAGAGACCCCATAGAAGTTTAGAGTTTGAACCTCACATCTACTGCATTTAAACTTTTGTTTGGCTTAGATCTCACCTCACACACTAACTTCTGACCAGGTTTATCGTACTTTATATTCCTTTTCTCTTTGTTGAATGTTTTATTTGCCCCACTTGGGCTACCGGGTTGTCTAACTTTAGAATGTTTCGGCTCACTTCGTTTCACTGGCTTTCCTAACCGTCTTGCACTGGTTACTGATCATCTGATATTCTATTTTGCATTGTCTTGGTTTGCAAAAGTTCACCTCCGTACTCCATATCATAACATTCCAGATACTTGGTTAACTATTCCTCAGATGAAACAGCAAATGTGACCCAGCTTTTTGTTATTCCACTTCACCTCACCTTGGCCCTCACTACATGTTACTTTTTATCACACTTGAATGCTCACCATCTGCTTATGTCAACACAGGCAAATTGATAGAATGAGAAGCCAGATCCTTTTCCGCACATTATTATCATCTTGCTCTTCAATCATTCATATTCATTTAAACTGGGACGAAAGTTAACCGTGTGTTAGAATGGCCTTTGTCATCTCGGTCAGCCGGACTTCCAGGAGTTTGGACCGCCGGTAAACGCCACCTTGGCCATCTTCATGTAATTCTCTTTCACCTGGTTCCATTTCTCGCCATGCTCCTGTTATATCTCAGGCTCGCTGATGAGTGGACACCCAGTTCCTATTTCTTCACATTCCCGCTGTAACACGCTTATATTTTTATTCGTACTTTGGCGTAATAAATCTTAACGTCGTTCAGATTAACCACAGAGGTGATGGCTGGTGATGCACAAATGCCTTACTGTATGCCGTAATAATCGGCCGTATAGTGGCCATAAAGCTTTCTACTACAACTCATGATCACATATATTATTGTGCTATACCACACATTTTGGACTCTGTTTGAAAATGTAGAAATTATGTTGCTATCAGCTAGGTGGTTTTTCCCATTATGGCTGCTTCGCACTGAAATGTTATCATATAGCAAGTTGCACCATTCGCCCTCATTGTGCTTAGCGCCAGAGTCAGTTGCTATTAGGATCTTCATTTCATTCTGGAGTATGTTCTCACAGGGCAAGGCTTTCGGCATGAGTCTGCAATTTGTGATGTCCCAAAACCACTATTGGAGAACGTACATGCATGTTTGCAAAATTGTATGTACTCCTTGTAAACCGATGTATATATGTTTAGATTATACTTCGCCAGATAATTACGCTTTAGTTAGTTTTCTTGGTAATGACTTTCCAGCCGTTTCTTACCTACATTGATACTACTGTTTATTTTATTTTCCCTTTGAGTCCACTACAAACTGGGACTTCTGAATGTGTTTTAATCGATCGATGAAGTTGGCTTTTGCGTCAGCAGGAGTTTAAAAGAACGGCTCATCCACGAAAGTTCCATTTCCGCTTTCTGGTCAGACTGCGCTGGTTCAGATTGATAGGACATCCGTTAATCTAACATATCAACCCATCACACTCTTCTGCACTTCACCCTGAACAAAGTGCGTGTGTGAAACTGACATAGACATAACCTAATGCATACACCCAACTAATATGTAGTGGGGACTAAGTGAACAATCTGTAAATATTTTGATCTTTCCCCATGCGGAAATAGTCTCTCGCATTATGGAGAAATAAAAGCTTTATTTATTTAGTTAGTAACAATTGAATATCCTGATTAGAGCTGGTCCACCGCTGTCAGATTTAAGACCTGTGTGAGTAATTAATCCACGCGTCATTTACAAGCTACTTCGAGTCATATTGAACAAGTTGAGAATTAAGAAATAGTTACGCCCGTTTGGTGCACACGATTTTCTCTGACACTGGTGTTCATACCTACAATTTCCTAACAAACTATTGTTCATCCCAGAGAAACAACTTCCGAATGCGTTGTTAGTTTGGTTGATTAATTTGAGGGGCCAATATTTGGTTATTCTTTCCGGCACTGTTACTACAAGCATATATACATGGAAAAAAGCAATTACCGAACCGTCAGGAACTTTATCCTTTGCTTCACTATGTACGCGAAATGAGTTCAGTTTTCAAATAGTTCGTGTCCTGTTAAGCTGTCATATCTATTAGTCTAAATCTTGCAGTGGGTTGCATTAGACACCACATTGTTTAGATGGTGTCGACATTTATTTCACCACCAGAGGATAGCATTAACGACCGCATCACACCATGGAATTTCAGGCTGCCCTCTCTTCATTGCACGGGCACACCATTGCTCTTGTGTGCACGGGAGCATTGCATTCCAACCCGTATCTCCGAAGTATCCGCTGACAGGCACGTAGGTACCAATCAGACGCGAATATTTTGTGATACGGTGTGTACGAATTGTGCACCACCTTATTTGTGACAGTCAAAATTTCGGCAAGCATACACTGTCCCGTTATGAGGTACCATTCGATACGTGGATTGGGTAAAAGCAAACATCGGCTCGCCGGATTAACTAAGTTACGACGAGGATGCTCAATGGTATTGGGTATACCAACAGCAAGTCAACACGCAAAAGGTTTTCCATTCCATTCACTGGATAACGGAAAGCAATTGGTTGAATAAAGTCGATCATTAGCGAGCAGTATCTTTTTATTTGCATGTGCAAGCACCGTTGGAACAACCCAATAGTGAACACAAGAGCCCTGGCTGACACTGCACAGCTACTGGTATCCGTAAATAAATTACTGAGCAAGTCCAAAGGATCATAATTTCTGGACATCCATCTGACTGAGGGATAATATTGCAGCACAGCATTAATACACCAGTTAACGTAGGTACCTTCTATGCCACCTATAACTCATCCCGTTTACTGGTGAATAAGACAACTTGTAGTTGTCTTATGTTATGTGTGGCCTTATAGTGATAGCAGAAATGGTGCCGCTAAATCTGCTTACTGTTTAGGTGCCTTATTTTCCTTGCTTACTTTTGCTCAAAGATTATCTTGAAGTTTCCGGGAAGCATACCAGTGTCACATATATATATATATATATATGAATGATATTTTGCTTCCCCTCAAATTAGCTAGAACTATGTCTTTCATCGCCTTGATGGTGATAACACGTTTGTTACCTATGGTATTATAATCTTTCCTTCTGCCGTTCAATGAACCAAGTATAACACTCGATATTTTATCTCTTTTAAAACATCAATCATTACTCATCATTTCTATAACGTCTGTCAAGTGACCAGGTAAACCTGGTCCATCGATACAATGCGTCATTCGGTAGAATTATTAGTTGAATATAACATCATTTCGTCTCGCAAAACTGGAATGAAATCGTTAAGAATCAATCAGTGAGCAGCGGCCTCAGATGGTTGATTCATTTAGTCTACCACCGAACCGGGAAAGTGATTGGAGCAGGACAAGCAATTTAGGATATAAATCTATTTGAACCTGCAGTGAAACTGAATTGACTTGGAAATTCACGCAGCTACATAATGTAGCAAGGCAAATATTTATGAAACTAGTAATTATATGTACAAGCAATTATCGCTCGGGTTTAAAACGCGTTCCTTTCGTCGGAAAATATAAATAGTTATTTCTTCGATCGTCGCTGATCCTCAAAACATTATGTCTTGCTCACAACATCTCTACATAAACTAGGGGAATCTAGTATCTAATTCATTCCGATACGTGTTACACATGTTGTGACAGCACACATATTTGCGGGATTTCGCATTCTATTGGACTATTTTAAAAAATCGACTACCATCATTCCTCAGAGGCAGAACTGTTATATTCACATACTTAGAGACTGCGAACTTACAGCGACGGACGTACCAAACTTTAACCGCCAATTAATCTATGACATTATAAGCAGTTTGGTCTGCGTATTGATTGCAGAGGAGTAGTAGGGGGAGTTGAACGGTATATGTTGCCCAATATCCTGCCAATATATGCTTGCTTATCAGGACAACAGCCTTCGATGATCTATCCTTAATTTGGAACGATCTCTTGCACTGTCGATTATCAAACCACTACATTTCGTTATTCAGATAAATGGCAAAATTAAATTGTACTAAATTATAATATGTTGGGAGAAATCTAGGTCATGTTGCAAAGTCATGAGCAAGAAATTAACCCCGATTTGATTAAACTAGATTGCTTTCACTCAGGCTTTAGCACACAACACACCTGCAACATTTGTGCCCAGAACCGATGGTTTTTCATTAGCTATCACATGCAAATATTTGCTCCAACTTGAATGACTTCAAACGAAACCTACCGCCAACCGTTAATTATGGATAATATCATTTAGGCAATTGCAACAATGATTACACCAGAACCGCCGTTACTGTGTGGTCAGCTCATTTAGACGGGCGACTGTGACCTGTAATTGGTTCACTACGTTTGGTTAACCGGTATACGATCCACGTACCATAAGTGGAACTAGCCGATGGTAATAGTTGCATGTGAGCAGCAATGGGCCGCAGCAGAATTTAAGAAGACCTTTCCCAGCACTACAGTCGTTTAAAAACATGCCTGCCATAGCTGTGCATTAACATATCCGATGGAATCAGCTAGATTCTAACTGGTTCATTCAACCTTGATGCAGAGTTTTTAGGCAATCTAACACTCACACAATTACTGCGTGCTCTAGTCATGCAAAACCGAAGGTCAAATTAGGTCGTCTACATATTGGGGTATAATGTTACCGACCTCAAATTCATTGGCAATTATTGTACCACATGACGCGAAATGGAACAAATTAATCCCAGGACAGGGAATTTCTGACGGTAGAATGATAACGAGTGTTTCACGCGGTTTTGCGGAAATGCAGCAGGACCATGGCTTTCAGGTGTGTGTGTAAAGCAATGTGAAATTTTAAGAGCCCGAATAATATTTTACCTATCCTGAATCACTTGTTGATAATCACTAGAAACACCCATCTCTAATCTAACTGGAAGCAATGATGCATTAGACAGACAAATTTTGCTATTTACTATTTGGTACACCATTATGTCATCGTTTATCCTGGATGGACTCCAGGAGCTTCTGTGTTTGCAAAACTGAAGTCAAGTAAAAGTACTCAGCCGTAGTTGCGTGTTAATATCCCAACTTTTCGAAGCTTGACGAAAGACATTGATAGGTAAGATATATGTCGTTAAATTGACATGTCGGCGAAACCTGATTTAGGATTTCATCATTGGTAAAGGAAATTTGAGGAGAAAAGTTTGTCAGCTATTTACTCAATTGTAGCCGGCTAACCATCATGGCGGATAAAAAATCTTTTTCTCCTACTTTCACATATTTCCCACTATTGTCATGGAGTAACGAAGTAAAGCATTAGGACAAGATTTAACAACGTAATTTCAATGTTTGATGTTGCAGCTGCACCGATGTTATTAATTCTCGTCTAAAATCATGCACTCAGGTTACATTGAATGAACTGCGAAACCCGGTTTCATGTTTTCATTATTATCATCGAATTAAAAGTTATTGACTCCACCTAATTTGCACAATTCTAATAAACAATATCGGTCATAATTTTCGTAGCAGACGCTCATGAAACAAGTTATGCATTGGTGTGACTTCTTAGCCTTCTTCATGGAAGAGTGTGCTAACTGCCATAGATCAGGTTAATATATAAAAAATATATTTACCAACCAATTATGTTCATTGGTTAGTTCAAGGTTTCTAATAAAACCACAAGGCGAGCACGAAAACTAAGTTTGAATTCTGGCGTGGGTACAGGAATTGTAAAGAACAATAGACTTGACGCAATCTTACTTGCAATATTATTCAGCGGCTTTGGAGTCGAATAAATTACGACGGTTTGCCATCTATCGACGGTTCAGCCATTAGTAATATAATGTTTCCCAAGTTGAATTCGACGTAATAACTGAAGATTTGGGCAATTCATCTTGGCTGATTGGTTCTAATAAAACCTAATTTTAAGTAATATATACTGCGCGCCGCGCACTTATCTCCTGCACACAGTTATTCCGCTTTTTGAAACAAAAAGCGCTAGGCAACTCAGCCTTGTATTTATTCCAAACAGCCTTTCTTAAGCGACTAATGAGAGTAAATACAACTAACATATAGATTACTGTACGCCCAGAATCACAGCATCCGTGGATGTGCGCAACATTATTTTTCGGGAGTATGAGCAGAATTATTGCTTCCACAGTGGGCTATACCTTGTTTGTCCAGTGATTTAGAGAAACTCCCTAGACTATTAACTGATGTCATGCGGACTGGGACAGCCAACTTACGACAATCCGCTTATGCTTTTATTTACATGGTCAATGGTAGACTTGGCTACCACTAGATTGCGCACGAGATTTCACTACGAAACCAAATGACTGATGCTTCAAATGCAAATTGAAATGAAATTCGTGGGTTGTAAACCATAAATTTTTACCTGCGTAGGTAAAGTTCCCTTTTGAACTGCAGTGCTGAAACAGCAATTTTAGTAGGAATTGGTACGGAAGCATTTGACTGAAGATGTTGATGTTGAGTTTTTAACAGCTGCGTGTTAAGAGCTTTTCTGTCACTGCTTTGGCAATTCATCGAGCCAATTAAATAGAAATTTTCAGCTTAAGCTCAATTAATAATATTCATTAAAAGGCCACACTAATAGGCACATAACGGTCAAAGCACTGGAATCGCTCTATGTGCACTGGCTAGGTGCAAGGAATTAAGTGATTTTATGATGGCCCCAGGTCATTTCGTGTATCACGTGATTCATCTATCTGTTGTTAGTTTGCGAGTAAACAGATAACACGAAATGGTACCATCTCGCAATACCAGTCTTCTTATTGTCTTATTTAGAATGACAAAGGGAACTCAGTGCTTTAAATATCAGAAATTAGTTTGGTTTGGTTTCGTCTCTTCTTGTATATGGGATAGTTACATTCCTCTAGTGCATATGTCTCAACCTGCTGCGGACATATTTCTTCAACTGGTTTGATCCATCAACCTAAACAATTTACTTCAATAAATGGAAGGATACATTGACTTCAGACTGTGAACTTTTCTGTATTTTACTAAGACGAGTAGCTTATATGACTGCATTACATGAATTATGCGTAATAATTTCCGTCACTTCAAAGCTCCTCTGTCTCAGCTGATCTGATTTGAATTAAACACGGAGAAAAATTACCATGAGTAATTATGGTTGGTGAAAGTATGGTGAAATATCTGGGTGCTGTTGGAAAAAGCGAAAAAGTTGATTGCTTCATGTGAGCTATATCTAACTGAGCTAAGGAATCTAGGCGGCTAAGACGATTGTCGGTGGTGCCAGTTGGCGTCACGTGCCACTAGCAGGATTGCTTTAAGTGGGAAATATTTTGTGCAGGAAAGTCAGCAGAACATGGATGCATGAACTGACCTAAGTTTATATCATATTTGCGCTTGACATTTTGGCGAGAAATAGTATATTACAACGGCCAACAAAGAGTCGCTATTGTGTATCACGGTAATGATATTCCCAACATGAACCAAAGTAATCACTTAAATAACGTCGAACGACTCTTAGCCAAACACCCCTGAACTATGTTATGGTCTAAAGTGAAATAGATAGGGTTCAGTCGTTCGAGTGGAACGATAACGTATATTTATACATCTCAATCCGGAGAAAGTGAGCATAGACGAATAAATAGAATCAAACAACAGCTGCTCTCTTTCAATAAATGCTTTTAAAAAGTAACCCATTGGAGCAGGCGATTAAATGGTGGTCACCGCCACTGCATCAAAGTAAAACAGTGTTGGCAAAGAGCAGCACTCAACTATTTTATTCAGTACACGTTGCTCGAGATCGGAATGATCAAATTTTACCTCAAAGTGGACCGAGGTCGCAATAGAGTTTGCGAGTCGCAACCCATTCACACAGTGTGCTCCCTAAATTCAGCTTTGTACACTAAGATCAACTAAGGAAGTGGTCATTAAAACGTCTAAACAAGGTAGGAAAGAAAATGGACTCATCAACTTTGGTTGTCAGCATAGCAGAATGTTTCGTAATGAAATGGATTGATGCCGTTCGTTCTCTGTTACCAGTTCTCTCTTTAATCTTTGACTTCTTCAACACTCCAAAAGTCAATCAGCATTAATTCTCCCGAAGTTTCGGCATAAGGCATTTCGTCTCTAATTAAATTTACTCAAAGAAGCGTCACTGGAAGAAAACATATGTTTGCTCGATCGGCACCGAATGCCGCTTATATTGTGGAACAAAACCTGTAAGCTATGTTCGGTCCAAAATTGCTACACCCTCTCACAACTTGTCGTGAAACTGATGCTGCTGCAAATTATTTGCAATCGTTCAAATCTGACTCACATGTTCGGGTTCTTCTGACTCCTGTCGCCACTGTTGTAAACCCCCTCTTCTTTACTTCTGCTCTCTTCCACTCCCAGCCTGGTCAAGGTAAGAACTCACAACACTCTGTACACAAGTCTTTTATTTACGAGTATAAGGAAAAATATAAATAGCTGGGTTTTGAAAACTCACTATCCTGCTCGATCGATCGCTTGATCAATCACACTGAGGTAGACGCTTCACATTTTCAATTCCGCTTACGCCTCTATTACTAGTTAATTGCAACTGAAGGTTACATTTTACTAATGCCAGAGGGGTTTGCATCGGCCATTATGTTAACAGTCGTTTTATCTCACAATCTGAATATCCGAAACAGTCTTTTATGACAAACATTCCTAAACTTTTCACCGACGTGCTAGTATGGTTTAGTCAAAACACGACGCCCTGATTTGGAAAAAAGAGCAGCATAGAAGACAATGGTTGCTTCTGAAACAAAGCATAATATTTCCGGCAAAGTAAAATGATAATCATAAAGAGCATGATATAAGTAGGAAAGTAGCCACGATAGAGGTCAATGTGTAATTTCAAATGGAACAATAGGGATTGAAGATCCCAAGAGGTTCTATGCACGTTGTCATTACACGTAAGCCTACCGCTGATGGGGATACGGTGAGTTGATTTTCCCCTCCTGCCGCGGATCCTTCCACCGACGCTCGGCAGACTGGCTGGCTAATAAAGGCTCACCACCTGTCCGAGAACACCACATATTTTCTGTTTACGCAGCTGTTAGCTTCAACTATTTCCTAAGTCTGAGCAGTTAGTATTCGGTATGTTAAATACGACTCATTCCTAATGATCTCGACATTTTCTAAACTAATTACGTGAACGGTATTTAGCGCTTGTATTGATCCCCCTGAATCTTTTAGCAGAGCCCGTATTAATGCTCGTTCCTCTGTGACTATAACGTGCATCTCTTGCGGTCTGTAGCGGTTTAGCCTGTGCACAATAGAACACTGTACTTGATGTCAATTTTAAAAATTTTAAACCAGCACTGCGTAGGCAATGAGGCATAAATTTTAAGCAACGCGTGTTAAGTAAAAGGTAAAACAAATGAAATATCCAGTGCTTTTCTTTTACCCATATAAAATCGACGAAATGGTGTGACGCACAACCCAATCGTCCGTGCGTACGTAGGCCTAAATCCTACGTTTCAGGTGAGACAAAACTGGCATGATTGTCTGATGGAGAAATCGTTGCGTCTATTCTCATAAAAATGCTTGTATCATAGGCACGTTGGTGTCGGTGCAAAGTGGAGGATAAAAGCTATGGAAATGATACACTACGAATCTGCTAGCAATATGTTAGCACATGCTGATGGAAACCGGGTGTTGTCCGCCGGAAAACGCCGAACTCTGCTACGCATTTTGACCTTATTTAATCGCATCAGGTAGATAGTGGGCCTCGAACCCGGTAACATTGGTGTGCTATTTGTGGGACCTCTACCGCTTTGACCACTTGGTCAAGAAGAGCAACCCTTGACATTGTGCTTACTTACTGATTGCGCATGCTGTGGTTGTTCTAAGGCAATGCTGAAATCGGTCGTCCGTAGCGAAACTACTCGATCAAATTGCAGCTGGTTTGAGAGATTCATAAATTAGACATCAGTTTTACTGAATAATTAAGGAAAACCGGCACCACAAAAGCGTCGTTCGAAACCAGTCGCTTTTGGTAACCAGTGTATAAATAAATAAGCAGCATATTCTCCACATTTCGAGACATGCCTCTATAAGAATGATCATGGCGAAACGTACACGCGTGACCGGTAGATATACAGGAACTTTGGAATTTTGCGGGCAAAATATAATCTCTTTGGAACGGTTACTTGGATTTGTACAATTTGTCGCTGCATTTGTGTTTGTATTCTGTTGGTTCAACAGTGCAAATAGGTTCCAAAGGAAACTTTATATATGAAGGACTGACCTCCGCGTATGTGGTATGATCATATGGATAAGTGAGGAACAGTGCGTTTTACTATTGCCGTGTCACATCCACCAGTTCGCAATGTTACTAAGCGGACATTTGTTGCCAAAATACACCAGGTACTGGAAACATTAGCTAGAATGAAATTTACCCTAACAACCTAGTTGGCACAAATAGTAGGCTGTTCAGCAAGCCGGCCGGAAGCAACCGGTGAACAGCAATAAGCTACAAGTTTCAAGGAGCACCCTTTCGCGCCATTAGAAAACTTATGCAGATTGTACATATTACACTCTCTAATTAGTATCAACCGGATAAAAAGTAAACTCCTGCTACGGTTTGCACTCTTTGTTACTGCAGGTAATTTAGGGATGACCAAGTAAAAAAGATTGCAGATACAGGAAAACTAGAACAATAGTTTCGGTTAGCTATTAGTTGTATCCTAGGGCGACCACATCAGTGGGTGAAGAAGTTATGCATGATGCGCAGATGTTGATTACCTGCACTGTAGTTTAAATGCATAACTTATTGGACAAATTAGTTTAGCAGGTACATTCACCGGATGATAAAGTGGGGACCACACTGGGTGTATCCCCAGATAAAAATACTTCCCAGTAGTTGGTATATTGCACGCTGCCGGGTTGAACTTTGTATGTGTGCCAATTTGGTTATATAAGGGGCAGGCGTCGTAAGGTTTGTCACACAAAAATGTGCTTCTTTTTTCACTATCAATTAGGTGCAGGGGAAGAGAATGCAAACGGGTATTGTTCAAAGAAGAAGTGTTCAATAAAAGATCAATTGAAAAAGCAAATGTTTTTCGTCTTGTCACCTGCGCCTAGAGCCAAATTTCACAACCGCACTCGGCGCCTGGTCATTGGCAATGCATATCAACCCGAGGATATTTTTCACACAACACCACCTGTGGCGTCTGCAACAGAGCGCAAAGCTGGACGAGTGTTATTTCTTGTATAGAAGCAGCATAACAAGTTGGTTACACTCGAATAATCAAAACTATTAGGGGGACACTTGCACAAGAGCAGCAATCCAAATAGGGATTCCATGGACATGTGTCCGTGTTCTCAGAGGATCAGGAGCACATGGAGTATAGGAAGATACTCATGCATTGAACGGCCATGAACCATCGCCTTTTAACTGAAATTATGGGTACAATCTTTATCAAAGTTGACAATCAATTCTCCAAGAACAGTTCAAGTAGTAGCCCAGAGTGACTACTAAGTCATTCACAATTAATTGTTGGCTCTGCGGCATATTTCATCCGAAATACCGAAGTAAATTTACTGAACCGCCACAACATATGTCCAACAATTACCCGTAACTTTTCAGTACCATCGAGTTCACTAGCCCCTTTCTTTAACCACTTCGTTTGTACTCCTCGTATGCTTCATACACTTTTGATCACATTGTCAGTGAATCATAAGCGAACAGAGTGAAGAAAACGGGGTCCACATAATTTTGTTTTGTGGGTCGTTGTCATTTAACAGAACCGAATCTCCGTTCAATCACTTACTGCGCCGGTTGCACGTATCGCGAACTAAAATGATCAAACTTCACATAAACAGGACTATTGTAATCAATGCGGTGTTGTTCCAAAGTAACATATTTCCAATTATTTACATGCTCAGTGGTAAACTGTAGATACGTGAATAGCCGAGGATAACCTAGAATCCACTCATTGTTCACACCAGTAGTTTGTATGTTTAATTATCAATCCTGCTATTCTACGAGAAAAAATAATTGTATATCTACACTATATCCTGCTTTTCGTGTTACGGATCACTATGCAGAACGAAAGCTTTTCTTATTTGTGTATGAAATCAAATAAACGGCGCTAACTTCTACCTGGAAAATTTACCACACTCCAGATATGCGCAAGCCTCGCTTGTACTGCCAGTGGTTATAACTCTGGTAGTCTGTGGTTATCAAGACAAATGCCATTGAGGATTCCGCTTTGATGGTGTCTGAATATCTACTGATGACCGAAAATTGGGATCCGTTACCTTCCATTTATGGCACGATCTGAATTGGTTGTACTGTGTGCTTCGTTTATACAGATGTACGTTAGCAAGCATAAATGGTTCAGTGCAGTTGAGAAATATGTTCCCACTTCCTTTATCTTTAGTGGTAAGGAACAACACAGGCAGATTGGCCTGCGCTTCGAAGTTAACGCGTGCCTGATTTGTATTCGGCCATACATTCTGAATGTGGGAACCAAACTGCGATAACGGGGTTCCCGCTCCACCAGATCACGTAGCAGTTCGGTAAAAGTGTGATAGCAAAATAAAGCACAGCTCCGCGGCTGTGTACCATTATCTCAATTCGAATTAGGTGCATATTGTAGGCCACTCACAAACAATTAGCTGACGATAAAACGCGCACACTCACTGCGAGCAAATGAGCAAGCCGAAATGCGCGGCACAAATCATTGGTTCATCTTCATAATTAGTAATTTTCGCAGGGCGTGCGCAAGGCACACATTTAACCGAAGGAATCTGTTTTGATTTGCTTAACTTACCAAAGTAATCTTGAAAATAATGAAGGAGCATTTGCGATTTCCGGCGTGATAAAGGCACAGCTAAGGTAAATGTGTAAAACTATAAAGCACATAATAGCTAGCAAGACGGTAACATTGTCTTGCTAATCTATAACTTAGCCAACAACCTAACTTGTAATATGGCATTGGACGGTTACAACAACAAAGTGAGTAGCAAACTGGTGTCAACAGCATGTTCTATAAGAATTTTTAACTCATTGTGAAATACAAAAATCCTGAGAATAGGAAACACAAGGAAAAATAAGATGTCAGCGACTGTTTATGAAATTGTACTTGCGACGTATTATATCCAGCCCTCAATAACCTCGTTGTGTCAAAGTCATGTCGTACTTGTTATGACGGTGCCTCCGAAAGGGTAGAAGGAGTAAGCTTGTTGTCGTTCCATAAGGATTGGCTCCGCATCCGCCTCATTTTTCAAAAACATACCGAGCCTGTCCATTTAGACTGGCAAGTTTATACTTTGAGTAATCTACAGGATGCGGAAACATTGTGTTACAAATGTTAGTTAGCTCTGAGACGGATGTCAACATAGCTTCCACAATTCTTCACATGGTGTTAAAGAAAAAACAGTCGTTACCACCAGGTTGGCACTGTAGCTGTCGTCTCAAGTCTAGGTTGGTCGATGGTTTTGCAAAAGTCAACCTGTAAAGGTAAGAATAAGTTTCTTCTGCGATTTACTCAATTTGTTCACGTTCAACTTAAGTTGGTATGTTTTTAAAAGCTGAACTAGTTTACGTTTCTACGCATAAAATAATTGAATACCTTTGACTAGATATTTATGTGAGCTATGTTAATTTTCGCAAATATACAGACTAACCAAGTCATCATCCAAGATAGCTAAAAACTAAAATCCTAAATGGGAAGCACAAACCATCAGATATCTCATGTTCTAATCTCACTTGTGCATCGGGATCTCAACTATAGTGAATGCCTTTCAAATTCTGTTTTAGTTTTTGCAAACAGCGGGAGAATGTACATTATCAAATATTGTTTACTAGACAAAGGTACATGGGTAGACGCCACCAAAAAGCTATGTTATTTCTGAACTGCGGAGAAACAAATCCAGATACGCTGAGATGAGTATACTACACAACCGACTTGATCAACAACTGCACCTATCAACTGCTCAGTATTTGCCTATTAGACCCAAGGCAAACATTTGTGAAGTAGACTACTTTTGGGCTGCTTTGAAGTTGCATAATGCTGGTGGGCCTTGAGCAGTAGGTAATGAGTTATATCGTCACAGCTGCTGACAGGAAACCCTTTTTGCCCGGACTTACATTTAGTCCATAAATGTATGGGCGTCCAAGTTGGATCGGGATAATGCTATCAGGATTGCGATCTGTCAATTAGTCCATGTGCATATCGATCTACAGGTGTCGGTGATTTAATGGAGGACTATGCACTTGTATACGATTTATACGATGTATGTGATATCTACCATCTAGAAAATCCTTTAAGAGCTTTTCGGAAAGATGCTTAGTAGATTGATATACCTTCTTTCTCAGTATGACAAGAAAACACCAGAAAAATGAATGGATTGGAACAAGGTTTACCGCCCCGCTTTCTTTTCCGCAACATCAGTAGGTCATTATTTTCTAAATAATATTATGCTTTAACCAGAAGTTAATCCTTTTGCGAGCTCTGTATTCTCATCAAAGATTATAATAACAGAGTTGCGTTCTGCCTTGCTTTAAAAAATCGATTAAGAAGTTGTAAAAAATGAGATGCTGGGTTAATCGATTAAACAACATGTTAAGACCCGCACTGATAGCACCAATTCAAGGCAGCAAATTAGTCTCCGTCAAGCTACCACACCATACCGTTTGCCTGTGTAAACCAACAATTATTCTTAAAACTAAGAGCACTGTTTAAGGCTATAGACAGACGTTTTCTTAGTTACAATGATATTGAAATAAGTTATATGCTTTGTTCCTGTTTACAGGTCAGCATATTTTATCTTCCAAGTCTTAATGTGTTGATCCCGGATTTCACATAGGGGGACAAACCTTTAGCTCTAAAGGGCTTAAGGTATCGAGGTGTATTCTGTCAAGCATGATGTTACTAATTACGGCGCATCTAGTCATCTGCATTATAATGCAGAAGCGCATAGCTTGGACATCGTCAACATTGGCTTCATCATATCATTTCGGAAAAACAATGTGTGACACAGTGCCAGAGTAGTGACGCGTGAATCAAGTCTGTTGATGACTAACATTTGTGAAACCGCGACTAATTCTTAAGATCGTCACAGCTGCGCTTCCATGTGCATAGCGCGATTACTAATAACAACAAAGCCGTGCTTGTTCAAACCTGCTTAACTGTCTTAGAATAGTTGTTAAACTGACGGAGTCAGTATGCAAGTTCATAATGAATTATTGCACTCTGCGTCAAGACTCTGTGAAATAATAGAGCTAAAAATTTTTGAAGCCTTGTGGATCTTCCGCATTGGCTCTGGAAAAATATCCCCGAGGCAGCTGATCCTTAACCTCTGGATTAATACGGTACCCTGCATAAATCAACAATAATTGAATGTTTAATGCCGTCAGTTTCCTTTAGCAACTTGGAATTTTTGCACGAAATGAAAGCAAAACGAAGGAAGCTTGGTTAATTTTTATAAAATGCAGTGTTGAACATTGAATTGAGCTATTTCGATGGCCAGAGACCAGTAGGTGTCTTTTCATCGAGTTGGCCGGCGGCCAACACGCACACAACTTGAGGGGGATGGAAAATCTTAGAAACTTAATATTGAATCGACCGAGGCATACATTTTTACTGACTAGTTAACTGTCTAAGTGGCCGCACACAAACTGGCATGCACACTTTGATTTATTAACAATAGCGTAGGACTCATTTGTTGAGGATTCATTAAACTTTCCTGTTTATTGGAGAATAACCACTTGAGCAGTATAGCAACACCCCTTCGTATCATAATTCATGCGCCATTGGCTGCTTTTTGCAGAAAACCATTTTAATATGTCCTTATCCTCATAGCTACTGTCGTTGGTACCTTTTCAAAGCTGGATGCTTGTGAAGAGTTTGAGATCAAAGCTAGCTCATTAGCCATCGAATCAGTTCGGTAGATTTGTTTAGTAAACCATCTATAGAGTCCATCAATCTTTCGTCATGTACCACACTGGTTTGGAACTGGAAAAAACCAGTGCCAGCTGTATAAAGTTGCCATGATTTAAAAGGAATATTTTATTAAAGCTTATGAGAGTGACTAGATATGACAGTCATTTATTCATCTACTTCAGAGAGTAGCCACATTTCAGAATATCCTCATCAAGACGGCTTCGATGAATGCAATGCCAATGTAGCATCTTATCGTCTTTAATACGGCACCACGACAGTTACAGCCGGAAGGCTTGCTTCTATTATTAGCAGGAAGGGACCAGACAGTATATCTTCCTTGTTATTTGCATACTGTTAAGTCATTTATTTGGCGTTTCTGGATATTGGGGAAATGAAAGCCAGTAATTATCGTACACAATACTGCGGGTTCTGATAATAATTTGCTCAGAACTGATCACGGACACTCATAAGGTTCAGCTAATAGGCTTGCGTAACCAATTTCCTTTATGAGCAGAAGTTGCTGAGTAGGGAATCCACATAACGAAAACATGGCCAGTTGAGAACCTGATTTCCATCATAAATTTGCAAGTTAAAACGAGTCGCCTCACGGAATTAAAAAGCTTAAATAGTCAGCGAGTCAATTTCTGTTGTGGCGCGTTTAATAATGCAAAATTCCACCTCCAAACTAATGGAGTACACTGTGATCTCGGATCTTTTTCAGTTGAGTTATTCGCTGAGCTGGACTAGCTTTATTATATTTTGCTCCCAGCCTAATTGACATTACCGGCGCAATGGATAGCGGTTTTATAACAGTTACTGGTAAAGCTGAATTCGAGGACAGGTTTCGCGCACATCTTTCCGCTTTTGTATATACTTTACTCCGATTGGTTAAACATTGTATACCTTAGCTTCGTACTTACCATTAAACACAACAATGTCGATACTGTGTGGTTTGGATAATAAATAAATAAAATGACTAAATCACCTGCTACACGCCTTAACGACGATTCGCTGCCGCGCGACAACCACAAGTCGCGCGTGGGTTGAGTATACGGCGAGGTCGCCCGCCGCTAAGCGGATTCGGACCGGTGACTTTATGATTGCAAGTCGGGAGTGTAGGCCCCTCGGCCACTGACCATGTTAACTTTGCCTGCTTAGTCAATTTTCTGGCAATGGATTGTTGTACGTCTAAAGCAGCCGTTACTTCAGCTGAGAACTTCTGTTCTTGTGGTTGATATTATAAATTGACGTAGATATCAGTGTTGCTTAAAATATTTGTGGAAATCCGGACTTGGAGGTGTCTCCACACATTTGTGACTTTTTCGAGTCAGGAAATCACTGCTGTTATATTCAAATACGTATCCTTCTTCCTTTACGTGCGTCGCAACCGAAAACATTGAATAACTCTTCTCGCATGCATGTTGTTATTCCTTCACCTTTTAGTAATTCCTTTGTGGGAACACCATTCTTACATGACTGCTAAACGCCTGTGAGAAAGTAGAAAATCCGTACTGTAGAAGGCGAAACAATGTTGATTTTACACAGAGTCAGGCCATTTCACAAAACCACCACGTATTATGCGATGACAAAGCATACAGCTACCTATTCGTTCCCAACTACAAGCTTTTCTATGCAGAGTGACTACTTCAAATACGCAATCTGTTACGACCTTTCATCCGTCCGACTCCCACAACCAAACGGCATAATTCAAGATAGTAACACAAAACCACTTTTCTGAACAAATTACTTGCTACATACTTCTTTCCTCAGGTATATTTTGTGTTAGGGCAAACAACTCCTAATGAACAGTTCAGAACTGCTTTCGTTAAATGTGCTCACGGAATCTGACTGGGAAATCCAAAGAAATTTTATTCCGATGATAGATTTTTGAGCCATGTTTGAAAGAGCTACATGAACCACGGATTTTCATTCCTGTGTTCCATTTTTCTCGTATTAGAAGAAGTTTTTAATCGTAAGTTGTTCGACTTCTTTTTCTAATGATTTTAGCTTCGATAGCAATTGGTCACGGACCACAACAGATTGGAAGTTAAACCTAGTAGCCAAATCAGAAGTGCGATCATATTATTTTAGAGATTCCGAAAAGGCAGGTGATCGAAATCGGTAAAACATGTACCATTTACCTCAAGAATACCGACGTATTAAGGATTTCTGGTAGACGATATTGGTATTGGTGTGGTGACTCTATAAGGTTTATCATATGCCACACAATGGGAATACTAAAGGTAATCACCTCATAAGACAGAGCAGTATACATTTGTATACTGGCGTCAACGAGTATTTATTTTTCTACGTATTTGTCACAATTGGATGACAGCTAATTGTCTATTATATCCACCGATAGAATGATGGTACTAAAATGCTGTATAAATTGGTGTAATTGTCTTCATGGACCAAATAACATTAACAATACTTTAGAAAATACGAAAATTCAACAAAATGTTTAGCAGAAATGTTTTAGCCAAAGTAATTGCTGTAAGTTTGGGGAACCGGTTTCGTTTGGCAAATCTCTGTTAGTCAATTTCATAGCCACTGACTAGTATTTCGGGTTTTCCACTTGCGAATGCGCAACCAGCCATCCAACCCGGCTTATTACCAGTAATATAACGCAGGGAAAATGACCATCATTTCTAAAGAAGCTAAAGCATTTTCTTTTTCTCATGCCTCCAGTAATGCTGTAATGTTTCTCTTCATTCCTTTGACCTAGACGAAAAGTTTTCTAGGTTCCGTTAATCCAACCACCTTCAGATAAGGCGAGTAATGTTAGTGTACGGGCCGCATGTGTGCCCGCGGGTACTTCCTGTTCTCGTGGGATTTTCATTGTCCAATGAGTAGGTTTGGTGCCAGACAGCGGAAACTAAGTGTTCTATTCCAATGGTGTGCCAGATGCTACACTTAGTGGTAGTACGGCAAACATTTGCAGTGCTGTGTGTCCAAGTATTTGTTGGTGGACAAATAAGGAAGTCTGAAAACAATCTAATACTCTTGCTTTATTTGGTTGAGTTTAGGCTGTCCATGTTCTGAGAATAATTAAATACTGAAGCAGCAGTAACCGCAAATTGTGGTGCATGCTTTGATTTGTTGAAGTAGTCTAAACAATTTTCACTAATTTAAAAGTGATTTCCTTTCAAACTGTGTATGAACCGGAATATTTGGTGAATCACATAAACGCACACCCAAAAACTCAAACAGCAATGAATTTGGTAGGTTTATCATTGTAATGATCATGCAAGCATTGATCACAGTAAACTGACTGAGCTTCGATTTTTCCCAGCCTCAATATGTGCGCACTGCAACATGGCAACCGCGACATGGCTGAACGACGTGATTACCGATGACGGAATTGCTCTGCCTGTTGTGTCACTCCAACGCAAAGACCTACCAACTAAGGAAAGTGGTGCAATTCTTTACTACCGTTCCGATCTACTCATCGACTGCGTAAACGAACCTGATGTTCAAACCGTAGATGAATTATGGTTCTGCCTACATTTAAGACAACGATATATCCTCAGTGGCCATCGTATACCGCATACCAATGTCCACATTATAAATGGACCATGCTCTGGCTCCGCAATGACGAACCTACTGGCAAGATCGTACAGCAATGTTCTATTGGTAGGTAACTTCAACACGCACGGTCTAGAAACCCCGGCCACCTCGGTGAGCAATTCAAATCGAAACTGCATGAGCTAATCGTTGCTTCACCCCTGTAATACCACGTCAATTCTACAACATGTCTCAAGACAGGCAACAACCCGGCCACCGGGTACCTCACTTTCATAAAAGAGGAATTCCTTTGGGTTACAGCGACCATACGACTCTATGGTGTGCTAAGAAAAATATGCTACCAAAAATACCAAAGATAACACCGTGAAATTTTAGGCCGTAACCTGTCCGACCTCTTTGTTGCAAAAAGCCGGTCTTTGCTAGCCGAATGGTAATCTGAGATGGCCTGGCGAAAACTTTTCAACAGGATCAAGCGGCTAGTGGCCAGGACATCGGAAACTAAATTCCTAAGGAACGGAACTCGTAATTGCATAACGTGGAGTTACTCAGTTCGGCTCGCTCACATAATCATTCTGAACATGAATACATGGGATTTCTTTACACTACGTAGAAACCACGGATTCAAACTCGTCCAGATTGCGAAAATAAAGTACCAAAAATACCTGGTTATAAAATTTTGCTATAAGCTCAAACTACTTCACCGAAACGCAACCAAACCTCGCAGAGATAGGCGGGGAATTCCTGCTCTGTACATAGAATGCTGGTTAGCACCGACGGCACAGATGTACAAACGGGAATGTTGTCTTTTCGCGGGTATAGTTGTCCTAATGCAGACGACATTCGCCTAAGAGCGCTCAAAGTTGATGCCCCGAGTTCAGCTTAATCGTTGGCAATACTTTTATCTATGTCTTAACAGGATGCATGTTTTAATAATGTAGAAGCGCGGAGTCAACACTGCAATCTACAAAGTGGTAGCGTGCAGTACCAGCGAATTACTGTTTGAAAACGCAAGTTACCATGATTTCCAAAATCGTGAAATCCAAAGTAGCTTAGCCGCTAATGGGGTACCCGGAGAGCAGCAAAACGTTTACTCCGCAGCAGCAGGGATTTCGTCAAAATCTGTCCACTACTGCTAACCTGTAATAGTTCGTGCATGCTACACTGTATAATTGGATGCGGGTGTAGGAGGAGATGCCGCCTACCTGGATTGTTAAAAGGCATTCGACGATCTGGACCATCGCATTATACTGCACATACGTCAGAAATATGGAATCGGCTATCATGTTCTGGGCTGAATAGGCAAATATCTCGTATCACGTAATCCAAATCAATCGAAGTCCAGTGCGGCCTACCTCAGGGATCAGTGCTGAAGCCCCGATTATATCGGGTCTTCCGATATGACCTCGCGCAGGTGCTACCTTCAAATTTCCTACTATCATCCGATGATCTAAACAAAAAGCATGTTATCTACATAGTGAATAATGACAGCCCTACTAGATGACCTAGATAAACAGTACACATGATCCATCTGATTATGCTGCAGTGCAACGCCACATACTGCAAATATCTCAGCAAAGCCATCAGAATAGGCAAAACTAAGGACTAGTGTCACAAATTCTGCAGCAGGCTTCTCATGACTGTGAACTCGGCGTACTTGTGCAGATGGACATTAGCTCTTGGAGGCAAACTGAAACACATCAAAGAAAAAATATACAGTACTTCGGGCTCCTTCGTAGAAATTTCGGGAATTCGGACGCCTCAGTCCCTCCGGAAATGATCGGCGCGTACGTGTGATCGTGTGCGGAATGCGCTATCTAAGCGTGGCAACCCTGGCAGAAGCTTCGCCTCATCGCGCTCGATACCGTACAAAGTAAGGCGACGAAGAAGGTCAAAGGTTTGTCCAGCCTTCCTTACCCACTCCAAAAGTTTAGAGCGGACCTTATCCTCGCCTACGGGTAAATCACATATTGGTGTATCAGATCAAAAATAGCCCCAACCAGCCATGTCATTCACTTTTGAAAGTCAACCATTAAATATCTCCGAGAGATCATCAGTTTAATTTGGCCACGTGGTACAGCAGGCTGGATTGAAGACGAAACGTTCCTCTCACTGAGTCTCACAGCCCTGAAACGCCTTTCCGGCGCTTGTAATCAATGCTGACACCTTGTTCACAATTAAAATACTTCTTGACAATACCCGAAAAATATTACACTGCGTGATTTAGCCCATAACCAAAGACAATGCCACTAGTTCATAAAAATAGGTGCGGTGTCATAAACCTTCTTAGATCCAGGCAGGAATGCTCATGTTTGTGCTAATGCAAAACCCTTGGCAGTTGATGTATCACGCGCGTACTTTTCACTGACACTGTTCTTTATCTTGTACTTTCTACCCTAACCATCCTAATGGACTTGTCCAGCATTTGCATTACATCTGTCATAATTCATTACCGCATCGCTCCATCTCTGAAGCACTCCTTTGCTGGGATTCAGCATTCGTCATTTTTCTTGTTTATATATTGAAACATATTTTACTATAGTACTATTGATAACATTTCTTCCTTTCTCCAAGTCTCACGATACTGTGGATTGTGGTGAACCATGTTGGAGTGCATTACTAATGTAATAGAGCAACGATCCTTAAGATTCCTTAAATTTACATTCTCTGCAAGCAGGACCTTCTTTGTAGTAAGTGAAATGGAATTTGGTGAAATCTGAAAACCGCAAATACTTTTTATTAATTCACCAAGAGTTGAATACCTGTAACTTAGTTTATCGATTGTGAAGTACTTAATCATGTAGAACAATCCATAATTTTCGACGCATTCGTGTTAACAACTGGTGCCGATGAATACTGAATCACAGTGTATTACTTTGGTTTTATTCTCGCTAATAAACCGGAAGTGAAACATGTCTGTTTACGGTAGACAAACAAACAAACGGGTTATGCCCACTGGTGAATAAATGCTTTTATGTAACAAAGTAACTAAGTAATTGGAGCAGGAATATTAGAGGTAATTAGCTTCAACCTCTTTTGTGTGCATGTCATTCGCCTCAGCTAGATTCGAGTTCGCTGGTGCAGCTAAGATGTGCACGAGGTAGGATGGCGGTTTAGCTCCGTTCGTAATCCCAGCAGCTAATTGCCCATTAACAAGATAAGCACCTGGTAGGTGCCCTTTGGACAACACGTGTGCACCATATGGGGCGACAGGAGCGATAACTGAACTCTTACATGCGGTTGACATCCGGATTTGTAAGAACAAAGGGGCCGTGGTTTGTAAATGGCTTTCCTTTTTTTCCGATTGTGCACAGACTACGACGTAGTTTAAGTCTATTATATGTTTGTTGCTAAAACTACCCCAAGCTGAATAAACCAGTTAATTTTGGTTTGATGTATCGTAAACCATCTTATTGCGTTGGTTTCACAAATATGGGATAACTGGTGGATTACATACCGTGTCAGGCATTAAGTGAGGACCTTGTGTTTCATCCGTGAGATAACGATACATTATACGGACTAAACCGGATTTCACTCAAAATCGCGCAGCAAGATAGTCGAACTCATAACACCTGGCGTTATTGAGTAATAAAACTAGACGTGACGAAAATTAGCCCGTAATATGTTTTAGCTTACTATCACTGCTAGACGTGTCTGTATTAAAATCGTATTAAGAAGTATTAATTAAATTTACCCGGAGCACCTAGACGTATGCGATAGTTGATAAACTTTAGGGAACGCGACGAATGCTTAGGTATTTTGCACAAGGTAGCATTTATCATCACCAATATACTCGTTAGTTAGAGATGGGAAACAACTCAGCTACTGTGCCGCAATACATAAAAGAAAATAGTGAGAAATGCAACAGATGCAAGACAGCTGAGCTACCGGTGACGGATCATCATCGTTCCGATAAGCTACCAGCTGGCTACTATACAGCGAATAAGATGACTAAGTAAAATTATATAAGATTTGGTACTGAGATTATAGTTGGATGGGAGGCTAAGTGGGATGGGGTGGGACAAAGAAACTCACAGCAGGAACGGCGTTATGATCAGCTCGATCCATGTCAGCACGTGCATCCAGCCAAAAGAGTTTATCGTCTTTCAGACCCTAACCAGGGAGCAATAGGTCCGTCACTACAGAAGCTCGATGCGGGGAACACAATTTAAGGCCATTAACTATGGTGTTGACCACGCTACAGTATTTTGTAATTGTAGGAACGTTGTACTCATACATCTGTCTTGCGGCAAATAAATATGTTATTCCTGCGAATGTAAGAAACAAATTCAAGAGACAGACCAAGCAGTGGTGCACAGATACTTTGTTTAGACAAATCCATCTTGTCGTATTAATTTAAAATTAGCAAAATACAATATAGTTTAGAACGTTGTATGATCTTAGAAACATTATTATTTAGCTTCGACTAATTAGGACGTATTATTGCACTTAGTTCAGCGCAGCGTGGATGGTACAGTGTCAATTTTGTGCACTAAAATTGGGGTAGAATTAAACAGTTATGATGATATTATTGCTTTGACTATGTGAGTACTGGAAGTGAGTGCTTTTTCTAAACCTCAGGTTGCAGTTTACCTCCTCATTTATAACTCACTGTTCTACAACATTGTGATCACAGTAATGAGGGCCATATGGAAGCTTACTGCTTCAAACTGTTTTATACAGCATTCTCAGTGACGGAACAATCCACTCAGGCTAATTGTAGCACGAACTGATAGATCAAACTAACTTGATTGTCCCGCTCTTGCGTACAGCAGGCTGTCGAAATCAACGATCAAGGTAAGTGGGTACAGTAATGTCTAATACCAATTTCATACCATGCAGTTTATTTGTAAGAAAGAAGTCTAAATTTAGTAAACTGGTCAAATGCGTATGAAATATATTGGTCTATAAACAGCTACAGCAAAGTCATATTTCGACTACCTTTTCGATGTTCTTGGGACGGATTTGAAAAGAATAATTAAAGCTGGGTTTGAATTATCATAACATTTAAACTAGTGCATTTTACTTAATGGCGCGCTATTTCTTGGTGATTATTGTAACGAGCAATTAATTCTCTTGCTACCCATACGACTTTATAAACTAAATTACTCTCTTACTCCTACATGGCACGACGACAAATTTTAAGCATTTTACGGTTAACCTTATAGAACAAACTGGCGTTACCGCACTTAGATTCACCGCCATACGCTCTCATTCAGGAGCTGGTTTACTCTTAACGTCACTTTTGACCATTGCGATCAATAGAACCTCATAAAATTGATGTTTAAGTTAAAGGAGAAACCTTGTTGAAGCACACAGTTTACTGGTTCGTGAAGTGTGTGGTGTAGAAAAATACAATTTGCATAATATGACCCTGTGAGAAGCTGCAAAGTTTGTGGTTGCTGTCCAGCAATTCTAGACGTCCTGTGGCTTTAATCGACGTCTTGTTTCACGGTTTCCAGTTGCCGTAAGTTAGAGAAAGTGGTAATCTGTTAGTTGGTAAGCAACACAAATGCTTTTAACTCTTACCATGTGGTGTTCCTTGTATCTGAGCGCTGTTACAGACCAACGGATTCGGATTTGAACGACGCGTAGGACCTCCGGGTCCATCGGCAATCTGAACCCGGTGTTGAGCTATTGTGGTGTTTAGCAAAGATTATTGCGGCACCTTAGAGAATGACCGCAAGAAGTCTAGACCAAGAAACTTACAACGTTACTGCCATCAAACTATAACTGGCTGACAGATAAGGCCGAATGGAGGCACCATCAAGTTACATAAAACCAGTCGCAGCCAAATATGAGAGTGGTATTCAGACGCACATTTTAACAAAAAATTTGAACAAAAGAATACGAGTGTATTTTTGTTTTATTTGCAGAAAATCGATCAGACTGCTTAGTTGGACTTCGCCACGCATGTTAAAACGCGATGGTTCACTCTGGTAATTACAGAGGGTATAAGTGATTATCAAGCTTCTAGTTCTAGGTATAAGATTGTCAGTAAATATTTGTCGACAGCAGTGGTTGTCAACCGTCTTTGCAAGTTAATATCCACTATTATCAAGTACTTTTTATCCAGTTAAAAATACGTGGCCGGATCTATGTGACCCACGAGACGTAAATGATCCACTCCTGGAGCTGAATGACCCAAAATATGAATAAAAAACTGCGTTGGACGTCTCTAAAAAAGTATACGAGCACTGTACAAGCTTGGCTGAATAGAACCAGAAGAAAACAGCGGGTGAATAGAATTTAGGTCTTGGTAACCTTTGGATTCTACAATGTTGGTGTGTGCCATGCATGGGATTTACTGCATTGTGGAATAGATTTTGAAAGTGCTCCAATTATTGTCAAAAGGAGTTTTGCTACATAATTATTACGACTATTGATGTTGTACTTGGTTAAAAATCCGAAAAAGTCGCCGATGAGCTGTTGTCAATGCGAACCTATGGTAAGGTTCAACCTTTGTTTCGTTATGTGCTTTGGTTTTCACATTAGTAAATGTTTAAACGCACTCTCAGATAAGCAAAATCATACGGGTGCAAAACCACTTTGCAGATGATGATATCTGTGTTCTCTATTCTTCGCTTAACGCCCCGAAGAATACATTTACTATCATTATCGTGCACGCTTTTATGAGTTCTTTCTAATTGGATGGTGTCTATTTTGCTTGTTACTTGCTGATGCTAATTTATAAGACTCCTGAGCCAATGTTATGCTTTTTCATGAAATCTCGCTGATCGAATATGTCTGTCGCGTTTGTAGCTGCTCGCAAGCTAAAGAAAGAATCCCACGTACTATTAAGTTTTTAGAAATCTTTCGTTTTCAATTGACGTATGAGCTCTGAAGGCTTCACAGACACAGAACCAAAAACAGCGTTGCACAAAACGCATAGTGATACTTTCTGTATTGTTACTTAACTAAGTGAAGCCATATCGCAGAGAACCCCTGAATATTTACGTTTAACCATGAGAAGGGAGTCCTAAAAGTAAAGACAACAAATTGACATTGACTAGTTAATCATTTTACTACGAGCAAGGTAAGTATCTAAAATAGTTATATTTTTGAGTCATTAAAATAGACAAATTCTTTTAAATCAAGCTTTTCTGGTAATTTACTGCCTTGATACTTGATGTTAACGAAATCCATTCAACATAGCAAGTGGGGTCATGACCATTGAGTTGGAAACCACTGGTTTACACTACAAGAAATTGATCATGTACTGGAAGATAATAAATAAGGTTGGAGTCAAGGTTGCCTGTATGTATGTCGTTGAGGTACTTCAACTCGAAAGTTTTTACTGAGCAACGCTTGTACTGGATGGGAGCAAAGCTGTTGAAATGTCCATACAGTCCTGTCCATGTAGGCGCATTATAGAGCATATCCCGAAACGGATTGCTAAACTATCGACACAAAACAAGCAACCAAACAAGAAAAGGTATATAAGCTACCTGCAACATCTATCGCCAGATACCTAAACGAAACAGGCCATCAGATTGACCTTGGGTCAACATTTACTGTTATCTATCGAAATGAAAACTCCAAAGTATTGAGGTTTGCTGAAGCTGTGGAACTTAACCGGCATCGCCCTATCCTTTGTGTACAAAAACAATTAGTAGTCTCCCTAAAGCTTTCTTGGGGCTCATGATTCTAAGCACAAGCTCGTTGGTCTGTTAATACCGACCAGTTTCAAACCTTCGATTCTTCTGTCACGGTTCATATTTATGTTGTTATTTTGCAAGTGAGTAAATAACACGAAACTGTTCCAGCTTACAATACTAGTCTTTTCATTGTCATATTTAGATATCAGAGTGTTTGCCTGGACCACTTAACTAATCACCATGAACAAAAACAACCGATTGGTGCCATGTGTCTCATACACATTTCTTATGCAGTAAAATAGATTTGAGAATTCAATCCTTGAAATTGGCAGAAAAGTATAGCCGCCTGTATGTACTGTATTTGCAGCCTGTGGAAGGTTTCCTTGAAATATAATTTTCCTGCTCCAACTTTAGCCAACTTTAAAACAAGATTGGACGACGCACGCAGCCTTCTCCTTGTTTACTTAGCGTTGGCTCTCTGTTCCACCACAGGAACATATATTGAATTTATTATCTGCCGCCTATTCGTAGTGCGAATGTATGCGTTATTAAACTACCGCACTACAGACGATAAGTCTTTTAGATAGTAAAAGTTGCAAACGTTTTTAACATCATTTCATAACCTTACAAAATCACTCGAGGCAGGCTGTAAAGCAGTGCTTTTTAACCCGTATAATGTTCATTGGCAGTACAAACAGCAAATAACATCCATAGAGGTTGACCACTTATATTGCATTGTATACTACTTTACGCTTTCATAAGCGTGTGGTAGATGACCTTGTAGAGTGTAACCTTAATATTTGCGTCTTATCATTAGCCATGATATTTAATGGAAGCTTGGTGACAAGCCCAGAACATCACATGCACTGTGAAGGTAATTTTGATTTTTGCAAATGTTGATTCATTTTGCCTTGGAAAAAAACAATCAACATTTAAAAATGCCTGTATACTGCTCACGTTCCGCTTTGCGCAAACAGGGGACTCTATGTGGATTGTAACACCGGTGTATCAGGGGATGATCATACACCGATATCATTACACACTGTCGTTGCGTTAATTAACTCATTAGGTTATGCTTGTTTTAAAATATCTGTTTCAGAATGCCCAAATTATGGCTGAATGTTAAAGGAAGATGATAATAACAATGATGTTGGTCAAGGTTTATTTGGAGTGCTGTAATCCATCATTGTTGGGAAAATCATGATTCGATTTTACAACTGAAACGTATTACTCTGCTTAGGCGATATATGAAATAGCAAAATGTAAGTTCAGCTGTGAGCCGCTCTCTATGGCATTGCTATGTGACGTTTTTGGTACAGTTTTTCGGTTTCACAAACAAACCATGTTTTTTTCTTTTAAGACAATATCACGTCTTACTTGCAACTAGGACACACTGACGAATATGCAGCTTCATTGGAAGCGACCGAATGCCGAATTTGCCCTAATACATGTAACCGTTTTTTGTTGATATAGCTTTTGTTTCCAAGCGCCATTTGATGGGGAGGAGAATGACAGGCTTTGGTTCCCTATTGGGAATTAGCTTTGTTTGCGCCTCTAAATTCTGTTTTGAGTTTTGCTTAGTTTACCCACAAATCCAAGCTGGTCACCTCGGAAGTACTATATCTGGCGGAAGTACCTTTCTTCAAATGAAAACGTGGTTAGCTTTTCGTGCTCTATGTAAACCAATTAATATAAGTTCTAACTTTCAGTTGGCAAGATAACTTTTCTGATCCAATAAAATATTTTAGACGGTTTCTAATGAATATTCGCCAACCACTATTGGCAAATGTTACACAACCAGACTGTAATGTGGAATTATGTAGTGGGATAGGTAAGATGTATTTCGTGATTTGTAACATGCCATAAATATACAAAAAAATCCGCAACCAGCACTGATGTCCCTGTGAAAGTCGACAATTAATGTAGAATATACCTGCTTATTCGCAGAAAAGTACGTCACTACTTTCAAATGATAATCTGGCGCAAACTACCAATAGGCGGTCAACGAGCTTCGGTAACACTACGTTTTTTCACTTTTCAGAGTAAATCATCATTTCAACCGCATTTGACACCGCTCGTATCGCCAACATTTTTAAACCACATACCGTTCAAGGCAGCTAATGTGATGAAAAGGCTACTGTCATTCCGCTTGTGCAGCTCACCTGATGTGTACAACATCAAACCGAAGGTATTGTAGGCCGCGGCCGTGAACCCTGCCCGAAATATTACTACGGTGCTTTCAATCATATCTTGGTGAAATGCAGGTTTCCATAATATGAAAAAAAAAAATAGTAAATCGTATTTATAAGGGTGGGAATATGCGGAGCCCTTGAACCACCGTCCATTCGCTGTCCTTCTACTTCCGATCCAATTGAGTCCTGGGTGGCATCACCGAAAGATGTGGTACTTGGTCCACTTTTATTCCTAGTATTTATTAACGAATTTGCTAGTGTACCGCAGTCCAACTACCTACCATTTGAAGGTTTTTTTTCACAAGCTGGTGTGACATCCAGGCAGTGGATAATAACAATGCACTGCAGCGTGATTTAAACAGAGTGTACACGCGGTCATACGAAAACCAGATCCAGTTAAACTTGACGAAATGCAAAGTTGCGAGCACACACCATCAGCGTACCAGTTAACATCGACTTAGGCAAAGCTGTTGTAACGTGCTTCCCATGAAAGTGACTTCGGGGTGAACGTGCAGGACAATCCCTGCTGCTCTAGGCTGGCTGAAATATCATCGAAAAAGCCAGTCAACTTCTTGGACTCATATTGAGGGCTTTGAAAAGTTTTGGGCAACTAAGATTTCCGCAAATTCTGGACGCAAACGTGAAGCCTCACATGGAATATACGATCCAGGCCTGGGGTCCCTGATGAAAACGCGACGTCGACGCACTTGAAGCACCCCAACTTAGGGGGACCAACTTCGTCAGAGGATATTTTTACCTCCCTGTACCAGCGAAGACAGCAGGCTCTGAGATCGTACGGTAGGGTATATCGACGTCAGCGAGGAGATTATATCATGGTTTACCTAATGCTGAAGAACCCAATTTACCCTTGTCGCAAGCTGTAGTAGCTGAGCTTAAATACCAAACTGAGTGGCCACAAGCTAAAACTGGTCACAAACTACAGTAGAATAGATTGTAGCCAAAACATTTTCTTCCTCCGGGTACTGAAAAACTGGAAGGCCTATTCAACCCACGTTATCCTTGCCCCTAAATTAACGCTATACAAGACACCTTGGTGACCTACTTTTCCATTTACATTATTTGGTATAGTTTGATTCACTCGGAGGAAGAAATAATGCCAACCAAACTATGTGCTTAGCAGCCCTCTCCTCAACGTGACGGTAAGGAAAAAAGTACAAATGCCCTCGTGATTCTCTTGAATGTACCTAAACTGGATTACCATGCCACATCGCCCAACTGAAGCGCCACATGAGTGAGCGTTGTCAGTTTCGTTTCTTTTAACTCCGCACAGCGTATGTGAAATATAACTGCTCTCCATGCTACTTTGTGTGCGCATTCCAATCCCATTTCAATCTACGTTATTCAGCGGTGTAGTTAAATCGGTAGAAGTTTTAAGTGACGAGATACTTATCTATCGAGCCTTTTAATTTTAATGTTTGCTCTAACCATCCTACTGGACTTACAAGCATATGCCTTTTTACCCGTGATAAATAAAAGTTTAATGTTCATTGTTTACAATTAGGCGTCAAAAGCTAATGCAGGTAGGAGTTCTTGAAGCTTCTTCCGTTCCATTATTTCTGTTCGCAATCTTTGCATCCTTGGCGCTGTGCATGCAGTTATCTTCGAATAAACCCAGGTGAAGAAATTAGTGTATACGAAAGAAGCATGACATAAAAGCAAACCATAAAGATGGATCAGTTGAAAACAAACACAATGCTCTAATGGCGTAAAGTGACTGGTTAATTCTCAGAAAAATATGATGTAGAAATGCAAAATTGTTTCGAGTTGCGGAATAATTAACAAGACGTAAGCTTGTTTTCGGGTAAATAAGGAATTGTTCTTCCGTTTGTTGAAAAAATTGATAAACATTACGATAACGCGTTATGTAGGGAGTGGTTTATTTCGGTACTTATAGCTGACGCCAGTTTCGTGCAAGAACTAACATGATTGGACACTAGTATATCAAGCATAATTAGCAATGGCACAACGCTGCATGGGGTTACGTGTTTCAACGATGGGGCGATTATTTTAAAGTGCTTACTCAGTAGCTGGTAAAAATCACTAAAGAACACTATGCCGAATGTGGAAGAACACAAAGTTGAGGAAACCTGGCATCAATTAGTATGGTACAGCTGAAGCCTGTTGACTGAGGGAGTAGAAAGATAATCTCTGCATGATTTTAAACGGTCCATCCATATAATATAACCAAGATAAATCGCAATAAGGCGTGACATTTTGGTGATTCACCGATAGGGCTTAACGAAAAACCTCAACAGCTATGTGAAGTTTTGGTAATTTATTGAGAAGCTGTCAATACCGATTTTCTTTGCTTGGTGAAAAATCGTTAGCATGACATGTTAAGCGACAGTCAGCGGGCTTTCGATCAAACTATGAGATTTATCAAATCCTGTAGATTGACTCATAGGTATTAAAACTTTCGGTGGAGTGTAGCACAGCAATGGAAACACTAGGGTTGCCAGGTTAAAAGCTTCACCCTCCCTTCCCCTGTATTTCAAGTTTATACACACATATATATATGCTTTTTACTGGCCCGAAAATACTTGCAATGTCTTTAGGAAGAACTCGCTTAGGAATGTGTGGCCTGGGGCGGTACATACAGCAGCGTCAACTGGGACAGCGACTTGCGCTGACATATGACAGCTGTTCCAACGAGCAGCGTTCATTTTTAACTGCGCATTCTGAATTGCTGCCTGAGTTAAGCTCAGGTAAACTCAGTGCAACTTTCGTTGAGCTAGGCGAGCTCTGCATCACCAGTCCAGAACTTTTCTTTAGCATACTCAAATACTTCAACTTTTTAATGCCGGTAAGGTGGGTTGTTGACATTAAGTCGCCACAATGGACAACATTACCATAATTCAATCTCCATTCTGAAGTAGTTTGGCTAAAATCCATCTTGGGATACATCACATCGGGAGACCCAGCTCATGTCGCTTGATAAGTCAATATACAAACGGTCTGTAATGCAGTCGAGAAATAAAATAATTATTTTTAGTCACAAAATTATTTTCGGAGAATTTGTGCGAACGTACGCCTCTTGTTTTTGGGTAACTTGTGTTGCGTCTGGATATTAGGTTACTTAGAGAGTACCAATCTTAATTCATTTGGCTACTCTGCGCATAGGGTATATCGGTGAAGAAAATTTCGCCCGTTCGCACTATGAGTCGAAACAAATAGGACTGGCTATAAGAGAGGCTCCTCATATCCAAACAAGTACTACCAAAAGTCTGCTTTTGGTAATCGTCACGTCTGCTTATTTCTTATTATTTCCACTTTGACTCTGGTCTCATCGAAAAATACGGCAATATTGCAACCGAGAACGGAAGGAAACTGGCAGTTAATCACTTGAATAAACAAAACTTCAGTTAGGCTTCTCTTGTGCTTTTCTATGCTTTTGTTAACTGAAATCCGCATATATCGCAAATTAGGAATATTTAAGCTATCTTCTACCATTTGTTATCCAGAGAGTTTCATAAAGTCATGTGTGCAAGACAGCTAAAATCCACTTACAAATTCGGGCCTGTGTATTAGTATATACACGGGCTCGTACACTTCGACTGCTTTGATGGCTAACGTACCCGTTGACGCAGCTCCAGGAATTCAATTCCAGCATATTATGACCACTGTATTTCTCAAATCAAGAAGTTGTAAGCACATCTAATTATGTGTGTAATTTGACCTACTGAATGTCATTTGACGCATTTTTGTTGTCTTTCGGGAACGGATTAATGGCAAGAACAAATTGAGATAAAGTTGACACGATACTGAGAATGCTTGAGCTTTTAGCCTACGTATCACCAGATTTACCATTGAGATTTGATCACAAAATTTTCTGCATCATACAAACTAAAAAATATAATTGTTCTAACATGTCCATGGTTAAGGGACCCTCGTTTATCATTAGTAATGTTGATCTGATAGTGTGCTCCTGTGCATAGTCGATGCTAGTTTCGTACACGATTTCCCAATAATGTGATATCGGTGACATATATATGATGCATTTCACAATGATGCAGTAGTTCTTGATTTTTGATGCGAATTTTTAGTGATTAAATCAAACAATAGGAAAAAGGCTTTAGCTCAGTTTGCTTTCGTTCCTAGACTTGTAATTCTGCAGTTCAACTCATGTATAAGATACTCACAATTCTATGCTATGCACTAATTTACGCCTATACTGTGAGCATAGTTATTGACGATTTGTAACGGAAAATACCGACGTAATATCATTCTTTGCAACCATATGGGTTGAAATTCAAGAGTAGGAAAACGCTCACCTTAAGACATTTTGGTGTTGCTCCAACTGCGTCTTTTTAGAACAGCTTTGTATTCAAACAAAAGTCATTGCGTCCAAATGCCACAATTTTGTACACACTGTTGCGCAGTTCAACATTTGGATAAAAGCATGCTTTGTACATTCGAATCCGAGACCCAGGAAGAGGAAAGAAGTGTACATTACATATACTTTGCGCCTTTAGTATTAAGAAAACTCATCCACTGAGAATTTGAACGTGTGCAGGTATAGCATTTATATGTTGCGAATTTAGGCACATTGACGGATGTACTGTGCAGCTTAATACTGCATGATAGATTGCGACGCATACGGCAGGATCCCACACGCATCTGCGGCACACGACATTAGGCACATGTGACACGAATTTACAAGAGCTGCAAGCTCGTCCTGAATATATCGCTAAAACTCCTGTGTTTCTGTAACCTTGTAACAGTTAACAATTTATTTGCTTGTAAAGAGGAAAGCAATGTCGTGCGTCATACGGTCAAGAAACCATTTACGTAAACACGAAACTGTAAAGGAGCAAGTACTCTCCCCTGGATTACTTTAGTATTGGACGTTCAAGAGTAAAAGGAACAGATCTGTATGTCTTCCTTTGCTTTCTAGCCAATAACTGTGACAAACATCAGTGGATTAATACTGAATACTGAACAATGAGAATAGAGAGCAAGAAGATTAAAATTGGTGTTGCTCCATTGTAGGTGGATCGCTCACACGCGCGGAATCCCGGTGCTGATTCCTGCGCGGTGGCAACATATTGCAGCTGCATTACATATTATGCGAATGAGATGCCCGTCAAGGAACCGCTTAAAGTACGACAGATTTCGCCTCGATTTGCGTCTCCGGCAAGTCATTTCAATATTTCAACACCCGATGCTTGAAGCATGGAGGTGAGCGATGCGGTTTAAATCCGGTACCACTAGTTTGTACCGGTGTCCGCGTGTGCTGCTTGGTGCGCGAACCTACAGCAGCGGCTTCAACATAGGGAAGTGATTCAGATGCCATATTCCGTGCGTCATAAGCAGACCAACTCGAAGCCGACGATATGACAAGGTATACAGTCCCAGTCTACTGCATCGGTACTCTTACGACACGCCGTAAACTGGGGATGAGCCGGGTAGCTACAAGCTGGACACATTCCAGTCCCGGCACCTCATCTATTGTGATCGGACAATAGGACGATGAGCCGTACTCAAGCACCGGCCTTATTATGAATGAGAACAGACCAAGTGGAAAAGGTGCCTATAGGTGCCCAAATCAGGAATAGCCCGTTTATATACAGTCTGTTCGTGTTGTCGACAGACTTCAGCCCACTGCACAAGAGCACGCATAAATCCTTTACGGAGCTGGTGGGATGCAACGGTTGGTCAGCCCTTGTGTTGAAGCTTTTTGTAGGAGCTAAGATGCGGAATACGGTCTAATAATTTACGTAACTCAAATATATAACTAGAACTGATTTTCCGGCTCTGACAGCCAGTGTATTACCCTAGAAATTTTACAGTGTAACACGCACAACTAAGCATGTAGAAAACCAGATTACGAATTATTGTTATGCTTTAAATAGCATGCTACTCTGATGCTGATGCAGATGTAGTTGGAGGTATCGCGGATCGTGCAACTTGTGTCTTGCGCTTCAGGCTGGACCTAGAAATAATGTCATGCATAAACAAAGAGTCGTTCAACATTATTTGCATTCCATTAGTTATGATTCCCGATTTTACTCAGTGAAATAGATTGGAAATAGTGTTGCTGAGAAAGGTAAGCTGTACTAATGCACACAGCTTAAATAACGAGTTGATTCGCCAAAAGCAATTGGAACGAGCATTTTAAATATTATGTTATACTTTGACACTCAAATTTTCCATGCTAATCCCTCTACATAGCAGTAAATAGTAACGCAGTCAGACACGTTTCATTAAAATTAAGCTAATTAACGTTGCTTTAATAATGCGCTGTATAGATGTTGTCTTACACAAACACCTCTCATAAAGCTTTGCACTGATGTGCTGCAGAATACGGTAATCAAGTTAACAGTTTCATTCTTGACAATTTTCATCCTTTCTAATGCACTGTGTGCAAGCAAAACACCTACTGGTCGGCCAATTCAAATCAAATGTTAGAAGGTGCAGCCTAGTGCTCTACTATCAAAGAGCAATTATCACCGTATCTGGTAGTTCGAAAAATTAAGGCCATAGTATTTATGTGATTTTATAAATTGTCCCTTGTCTTCTTAGGTTCGGGCGTCCTGCAGTGTTTCCGTTCGGGAACTCGGATTAACCGCCGACATTTCTTCACTTCATAAGCTGTTTTTACTTTTGGAATAGACAAAAGTGGTACAATTTCTTTTGGTGTGTTTGGGTTTATTTTACTTACAAGACATCTACGCATACACATTATTCCCGTGAACGAAGCATCTTGATATTCGGTGCAAATCACGCGCAAGCACTTCTCTTATATACGAAACGGTTTTAGTGATTTGTAAATTTGAGCTCCGTCGTTGTTCGAAATCTTAATTGTTTGTCTTTCTAAAGTTAGTTTACACTTAAATATTTACCCATCATTTATGAGGTTAAATAACACTCAAAATGAACTGCTGGGAAACGCGTGTAACTGGAACCTTGCATGAAGCGAACAGGGATAAATGACCCACTATTATTGGTGTCATGTCACTCGAATTAACTATAAACATGACGGGTTTGGCTGATGCAATCATTACCCTAGCAACCAGTCTGTTGTCAAGTCAGATTGTGCTGACAAGTGGTGGGAGGTGTTATCTAACTATTACCATCAGTGTGTTCGCATATTCACCGTGACTTAACACCGGCTGAAGATAAACAATCAAAAAACCGGCGCGTTTTCGGTCTCCTTGAGATAAACAATGCCGGTCAGCATTGCGACATCATCTGACGGTAGCTGGGGAGGCCTTTTTCCACCAAATCCCAACGAAACGATTTGGATGAAAACAAGCTAGTAGAACAGAATATTTGCAAGACTAATTTACAGTATTCTGCCCTACATATATTCATCTTTTATCGAGGTATAGCCGATGATTACTGAAACATAATACCGTGCTGCATCCCCTGGTTAGGGTGAAAAGCTGTCTTTGAACTCTCGTCCGTACATGCGTTTAGGCGACAAAATTCACACAATTCCTCTTCATAATGCGTTCAAGCTACTGTGTGTATACAAACTTGTAGTGTCGATAGTCATTATATATTATGGCGATTGTTGATTAAGACTCATGGAGCTGCATTAGGACGTTTCGATTTGAATCGGGTTTGAAAAGTTAGAATGTTGTGTAAGGAGCCAATTGCTATCTCTAATACAATCGATGGAAATATCAAGGATTTCTAACTTCCTTTCCAACGTTTTGGTAAATCTGCTCTACCTGTACTTCAGATGTTAACGAAACTGGTAATAAGCGCTTTTCTTGAATCGAAGATCAAAATCGTCTTTACCTCACGTGCAAGCACCAGAGACGTCACCCAGCCCCACCGCACCGATAACCCAAATCGTATGATCCCGATGTTCCGCCGATTTTACTGATTTAACTAGCATTCTTCGATGCGGCTTCCGGCTGGTACACTCAAGTGATTTCTCCATAGCATCGCCAGTTGTCTACCTGATCGCTTCTACTCGATGACAGCCGTGGCAAAATTGTGGCTTCGCTTCTATCCAAATAATGGCATTCTTGACAGGGGGAGGAAATTCCACTTATAGATTTGGGACACGGCGCCTGTCATAGTAGAATAACCGAACATCATGAGTGGGCAAACACGCGCCCGTGCATCAAGCTCAATACGTTTATCGTTTTACATGTGTGTTCAAAATTCTGATATTCAGCCAAGAGTGGCTTGCAAGAAAATGGTTAGATAAATGAGCTGACCCAGAAACGTACGTGGTGGCATATGCGAGGTACTAGAAGTCATCCACGATATGTCGCCACTCGTTAGCAGTAGGACCTCATTTACGGGTTTAGGTGTGCGACCAGCTGTCCTCCAAAATACAGATTCTATTATCGACTAGTGGGGCAGCAAGTGGTGCGCAGTTCTGAAATACACAAATATAATGAACTTGCATCACACAATTAACACACACACAATTAGCTGCATGTGTGGGATTGCGCGACTAACAGCGGCCTGTAATGAATCACACCTATGAAATTATCGTAGCGGTGATGCAAATTCGTCCACATGCCTGATTGTTAAAGTTCCATTGAACGCGAGTTATGCAATAGATGTTCATTGTCAGAAGATCACAGTCTGGTTGAATTACTTCTCGAGTGCAATCATGACGCACTACGAATGCGTGTGGTAACACGCTGATAAAACAATATTGAGCTAGGCTTTCTGCTTTGAAGCATACACATCATAACTACTGAGCTTACTTACTTGAATGTGCATAATCACTGAGTACCAATACGATACAGCAAAGTGAACCCATGGCCGTTATGAACTTAATATATTGACACAAATGTTAAATGTCATAACGGAGCAAACCTTATAATATCATCCGTGACATTCGAGTCACATACACAACATCAGAACAAGATTCTTTCTTAGCAGAATTCCATGACGCAACGAATCCGGTTGCAGTCCCAACCTTGAACCTATACTTTAATGGACAACCTCGCAAGCAAGCCATAAAATGTAAAAGTGAAGATCTGTCGCCGAATTGAAGAAATCAAAAGAACTTTTGAGATAGATTAGTATTTGAATCTTGGCATTCTATTTGATTTGAAGTTGAAGTGGTGCAGTCAGAATAGAGTAATTAGCGTCCGCTTTACTGACCTAGTTTATTTCGCACACATTCGGTGGGTCATTCA
Organism: Dicrocoelium dendriticum; assembly: GCA_944474145.2. Classification (NCBI taxonomy): domain Eukaryota; kingdom Metazoa; phylum Platyhelminthes; class Trematoda; order Plagiorchiida; family Dicrocoeliidae; genus Dicrocoelium; species Dicrocoelium dendriticum. The sequence continues at coordinate 40,554,446 of OX104071.1, forward strand.
ATGTAACAAGAACTTCTTTTGATACGGAACTCACAGAATTCGATTTAGCGGTACCACATATTATCGTCCGGTAATTGAATCGTGAAGCACCAAAGATAATGTTAAATTTTAGACATGCACACAAACACCTGCCAAAGTGGTTGCATAGAGTATAAGCACGGTTCAAGGCTTCAACTAGTTCGAAGGCATTTTGGTCATTTGCGCCTAGTGTATCATACAAAAAGTGGCTGCGTTGTTTACCTTGAGATCCATGATGAACTTTTCAGTGAGAAACCTTTGCATCATAACATATGGCCTTGGCCAAATCGGTGAGGATTATCTCACACGCCGAATACTGGGCAGTCATCAAAAACACGATGTTGCCTGTCCCTAGGTAATAATTTTATGGTCTAAAGTGCGTCTTGCAATATGCCGACAAGTCGCGTTTAATTGGTTCAAACATGAAATGTAGTTGATAAAAATAACAAAAGAACATCCTATTCTAATGCTGCTTTAACATGAGCGGTTGGCGGAAAGTTGTGGGTTATTTTGGCGAATGTAAGAGCAGATTTTGCAAGACTTAGAAGCAACGTGCGCTACGAAATGCCTCACGAAATTATACTTTATCAGTAATTGTACCTTGCACAAAGGAAATGTTTATTTGCAATTTCTTATTTCTCAGCTAATACGGGAAATCCACACTGATTAAACTAGCATCATGCATCAACACACCAGTTGAATTGCGGACTGCATCATATTTGGCCAACGCAGAGTTGTTTGTGTACCAAGATAGGTTGCAACAAACTGACAGTTGCCCGTTGCCAAAGCCCAACTGGTATTTGAAGCGCGCCAACTGGAATCGGATATGATTTCTGTTCCAAAGTCTGGTAAGTGGAGCTGGCAAGGAATGGTGCCAGGAATGCCGCAAACGGTAAGGTTGAAGGACATCCAAAGCCAGAATGCGTAGTGGTTTACCTTGGTTCTGATATTTCAGTCCCCGGTGTCATGGTGAGAATCTGAAGTGTCCGGTGTCCGTCACGCCTAAAATAACTTTGTCATCTTGATGACTCCTGCTGTTGCCACAAATATTTTCGCGCTGCTTGCTCGCCACTACAGATCCCAGTAGTGCGATTCGTCAACGTTTAAAAAACATCATTATCAAGCCACTGAAACACATCATTACTGTTTATACAACGGGCCCACACTGCTGATTACATCAGGCCTGTCGCAAGCGTGATGATGGATCACGGAACACCGATAACGTACAATACAGCAAACACTCGAATGGTCCAGTTTTGCTCAAGCCTTAGAATATACGCTCTTGCAAGGAAAATGTTGACTGACATTGTTTGGTGTAAAAAAGGTCGACAAGAGAAAATTTAAACCGTTATACTTCCACTAGAGTCGCACTATGCAATTCATCAGCGACTTCCAAATATACGGAAATCGATGCGGCCAACATAAGGATATAACTAATTTAATAGTGCATTTCAGATTATCTCGGTAGCTTACATAGACCAAGATAACTAAAATAGGTTTAGACAAACAATAATATTCTGCATTTTTGATGTCGACATCCGAAGTTTAGTCTAAGCAAAATTTTTACACTTTGGGAGAAGTTTCTAGCCATTTGTTATGAAAGGTACCCCAACAAGCAATGCCGCAACTTTTAATTCGTGTCATATAGCTCAAAGATACTTGTAAAGATAACGTAATTGCTGTCAAAACGTTTGTTGTCCATGCTTATGAACCGTGTAGTATGTAGATTGAAACACAGAATTCGAAGCGATAACATAGTTCCATGTTCTTAATTAGCACTACAATTTTGTGCATATCAGTGAGCAGGAGTCACATCAGAGATACGTAGAGTGAGGAGGTGACGGAATATCTCAAGTCCCTAAAAGATATCGTTACCTTATTTCACAATAAGCTAACCAGAAAGCGACCTTAATTAATAAACTCCAGCCGCAAACTCGTTTGCAGTTCTTAGTTAAATATAACAGGCAAAGACCTGCATAACTACATTTCCACCAAGTTCATCGGACGTCGATATTTTATTGCGCAAGATGATTGTGTTTTCTGATACGCATAGTTTGCAACAGGACTTGAACGGCTAAACAGGATCCTTCAACTTGTAGCGATCAGATTCGAATGGAGCACTTGCAGTGGATAAAAATGGCCGCAGTCCGAATGATATGTGTGTGAAGACACATGTATGACTATTATTTTGCGAAAATATGCTCTAAAATTATTTGCTAACTGCTAAGACATGCATGCTGACTGTGACACTGCGCACTCGACGATTCATTTCATCAATGTTACACTATCGATAAGTAAGAACATAACGACGGTACGGTGCAAAGTGCTCACTACATTAACAAAGTAAAAACATGACTACATAAATTATACGCAGTCGTGCGCGTATTTCTTGCCGTTATATATGTTGCTGGCACTCTTTCAAAATATGTTACCTTACACAGTTTACATGACTTAGAATCATATACTAATCTTCGTAACTTGTTATTAATAAAAAATAAAGCAAATATTTGCTGATTTGAAGTTCAGGTTGTCTATGGTATTTGCGGAAAGGACAAGCCTCCATTTGTTTACATTAGGAATGGCCTTAAGTAGGTGGTTACTTGCATTTCAGCGCACAGAATGAAATGTCAATAACTTATTCATGTAGTGATTATTCCAAGAGCATTAATAATGATGAATAGCTTAAGATTTGTCTTCCTAGTTAACTGTTAATAACGAACGTGTTTTAAAAATCCAGCTAACCTTGTAATTATCTATTACAGAGGAGTATTAGGGGGAGTTGAATGGCATAGGTAGAAATTCGTTACATCTAGACTCACGCAGACATCCATCACCCTCCGGGAAAAGCACTGTAGACACGTTTCAACCTTTCGGGAATCGTCAGTATTGCGCATTCCATTGGATCCTGGTAGTGCTTGAACCCGCAACTCGACTGTTGCCAGTCTGATCTACGGGGGAAGGCAGCGAGCAACGGAAATAAATTACTACGTGTGATATAGCGTACTACTGACGATTCCCGAAAGGATGAAACGCACGTACAGTGCTTTTTCGGGCGTGTGATGGCTGTCTGAGTGAGTCTAGATGTGACGAATTTCTACTTAATTATCTATTAACAAAGTTGGTTGCAGCTCATGTCTTAATAATATAACGGGAAAGTGTAAAACTGACTAAAAGAGCGTAATAATATTAGGAAGTAACGTTAATCTTTAGAAAACAGAAGCAATCGAACTAACTCTTACGAGTAGAGTTTAAACGATGAGACCACCTCTCCATCAGTAATTTGGTTCGCCAGTGGAAAGCTGAATGCCTTTGTGACAGTTTAAGATTAACACGGCTTTACTCTTGAAAAATCACAGCATTGGCGACTCTAGTCAGCGCCATCGATTGTATAGCACACACGAGTGTGATCTGAGCAATATAAGAAAACGTGTTTTCTGCCTAAAAATTTGGTAAGATTAGCTACACGTAATTTGTTTGGATAGCATGTTTATTATCCTGACATATGAGTGGGAGCGCAGCTGTGTGCGTATCACCAACATGCCAGTTCTAATTTGGAAAGGGGGTCAGTTTCTGAGGTACCGGATACTGATTGCTATGTAAGTTGCAGAACTAACTTACTGTTCAGTCTGAACTAATATTAACTGAGGATTCTTCGTAACAGCCTTCAATTCACATGGTACTCCACATGCCCGTAAGTTCATTAGAATGCACTTCAACCTTTTGCGGGTCATCAGCAGTGTACTCATGAGCACACCAACCTATTCAGAGTGATATGTTTTCTAAATGCTGCGTCCTTCATGGCAGCTGTCATTGCATGTCGTGTATTTTGGGGGCGTACCCTGCACCATGCAATGTTCGTAACCTGTATGTTAGTGGAGGAAACTGAAGTTAACTCGTGAATTATGACGGCGCAACGCCATTCTCCATGGCCCAGTGGTATAAACTGCTGCTGGCGGGACTAGCCGCTGGTGACCGTGCGTTCGAGTCCTGATGGATCTGATGGATATGTAATACCAATGTTGCCGAAAATATTGAAACTGCAGTGCCTCACCAAGCAAGTAGAAAACTCTCTGATTTGGACGCTGCTGTGCGAACCCCTTAATTAATCATATCAATTAACTTATTCTTATAATACATTTGTCAAAAAGTGACAATTCTGGGAATGGATTATTTTATTACCCTTGTGATTAATCATTATCCCGTGATGGGGAAATCAGCGATAATCTGCATGTCATTTCGTGACGCTTGGTACCCGCGGCAACAGTGAGTGACATAAACTCGAACGATGGAGCAATTCGTACAATCTAGCGCACTGGAGGAAACACAACTCAAGCGCGTCTTCTGGCAACTGATCATATGGTAAGTTTACCTTCGTTCATAAAAGGTAATTCATTTTGTATCATGTAGGCTGTATAGTGCATGTTTTGTTGGTCAATTGCAGGGTGGCTAGAGCCAGCGCAGCAACACCCATGGCTGGAAAAACTAGTATTCTTTCCATGAAATGTTGTTTTCACACAGGATTTGCCAAATTCCCATTTTTCGAAATGCGCCCGACACCTTACAGTAAATGAGTGTCGCACAAATGCGTTAAAGTGAAATTGGTGACGTTTTCTTTTTGTACAGCCGCTCATCAGAGAGTGGACTGAGCCATAGGGTGGCAAATTCCATAATAACTGGAATGACCAAGCTACGAATCCGTACCTCCCAATATTGCCTATTGTAGTAACTTTATGTGCCCCATAGCAAATCATCCAAGTGGTGTTGGGATTTGTGATTAGGCCACTCTTCACTCACGAATGATCCTGTTTCAAGCTGGCATGCACAGATTATTCGTTGAAGTTCAGTCCTTGGTGAAATGAAATTCATTTGTGAGACAAAGCAAGGTTGAAAGAAATACGAGGAGCACGTGCATATTGAACTAACATCGATTGGACAAACCTGAAAAGGAAGTGTCTCCGAATCCATAGTAACTGAGTTGAAAGTAAAGCTACCCGGAAGGAGAAAGTCCCCGTTTTACGTGTTTCGAACATGGTAGCAGTTACATAATCAAGGAGGTCAACCACTATTTAAATATATCCCTCCCCACCATACGCGCGGAGGAACCGGTGGTTAGTTGCTCCATAACAGATAAAGGATGAGATAGCTTAGGAGAATCATTTTGATAAATATACAAGGCCAATCATTTCCAAACCAGCTGTGGAAGCAGGTGAGGTTGGGGCTGGCTGCCATTTGATGAGGCAATTAGATGAGGCAGCACTACAACTAGCAGAAATCGGAGTAATATGGCTAACTTTAGCTAACTATGGAAATCTGAGTGACCTCCGTGAAAGCCGCGTTGCCGTGGCAATCTCGCTCTTTTGTAGCAACCAATCTATGAATGCCCGCTCACAAGCATTCTGCGCTGAATGGATTACAGCTCTATTATTTTTTTGATATCCTTATTAGAATATTTCCTCGGACTACGTTAACGATTTATCATTGTGTATGCACCTGTGATAGCAAACGACGTTCTGCATTAAGGAAAATTGAGTTAGTGCGACTAGTATCGCTCAAATTTCCTTACCTTGCCCTTCTTCTCATTCTCCTTGATTTAAAACCGCTTTGAAAGCATCGTGAGTCTATAAGCGTTCCTGATTTTAAGCCTGAATTGCACGACAAGTTACGCCGACCACGACTTCATGCAAGCATTTCTGGCCTTTGTTTCACGGCCAAGGCCACCACAATTTCTGAAAGCTGTCGCCAAATCGTCTCCACCAGGAATGCTTGATTCTGTCGTGATCGGCCGTATTGCACACTTCACGACGCACTTACATTTATGCACTAACCGTGTTCTGCATGGACATGCGCACATGCGCCAGTAAAATTCGGCTGGGCATTGGTGTTGGATGCACGCACCACCGTCACTCTACCTGTCACCTTATTATTGGTGGTCGAAAATTACAGAAAGCTTGTCATCCACTGCTTCTGACACACCGTGCTACGCGGTGATTGGATAGAAGTGCCGCAGCGCCCACCAGGGACACATTGGTGCAAAGACACTGCCACGGACGCACTGCATTCGAATCAACAAGTCAACGCACACGAGGCCTTCCATCTCGTGTACTGGATACCAAGGGGAACTGGTTGGATGATGGATTGGTGGCATCCGTATCCGGATTTTTCTGTCACTGTGGCCTCCACGGGGACAACCACAGGATGCCCTCGTCTGCAAAGGGACCATGGGTGGCTTGCTCTGCACCACCCACAGTTCCACCCACACACCCCATATCCATTGTAAATCGGAAAGAATAAGACCGGGAGGCATGTGGATGGGAGGCACGTTCCATCAAAGAAGTCCGCCTACACTCCTTCAACAAGTAGAATAAAAGTTTAATTTGGAAATTATGCGCACCAGACGAACACAAACCGGTGGCTGGGCCATAGCGCGTTCCATACAGAATGAAGCCACTCTTTGGACCTAGCGTCGTCAAGAGGATGATGCACCCCGTCCCCAGAGTAAATACCAAGTGTCTCTTGGTGCCAGTATGGACGAGGTGGAGGAAAATAGACAGGTACGCATCTTGTTAACATTCACACCAGGAGCAGCCACACCGGGAGCTAAATCAACATCTAAGCTTTGAAATACACGAATACTCATCTCAGGCAAATGTACCACATCCTCCGTCTCATTGGCTTAAATTAGTAAATCAAACGGGAGCGGACGCATCGCCATTCTCCTTCGCGCTCACTACAACCTTCTACAGCACCTGGGCAAGCGCCCTCTTGATCAGCCCACGGAATTCGCACTGATCGACTTTGCCTTTGCTTCCCACATCGGAAATCAAAATTAGTTCGTGATAAACTCACCTGATTCATGTTTCGGTAATGTTGTTTCGGTTTGCTCGAGTGTTGCTTCCCTGTAATACGTTGGCCGTAGAAAAGCTGTACATGTTTGTCGAACTCATTCAGTATACATATATACATGGATTGGCGTCATCCGCGTCCAGTGGCAATTCGAATACAACAGTTGCACATGCGTTTGTCCACACTGAAGTACGAACTGCCACAAACTGGTTAGAAACGCATTAAACCTCATGAACAATAGCCCTGCAAATGTGCATGGGTTTCGTTTGGAGGTCAGGCTAACAGCCATTTTTACACGCAAGAGAATAATTACCCAATACCAACTGTTCACAATTTTTTAGCATTTAGACGCGAACAGAAATGACAGCCTTTGGTCTTGGACATCAATATTTGTACGAAACCGATAGATGAGTAGTGAAGCAAACGCCATCAGTACGGTTACCATTTATCATGATAAATAAATCAGGGGTGAAATAAATTAATGTGTCCTTAGGTCATGCCTAATATATGTACAGTCTGGTTTGCGTAGCTGATGGGGGTGATCGCACGGTTTGAGTATGCAATGGGGGGTTAACTTCAGGCTCTCAGTGTTGCCGACCGGTTCGATCATCTTCTGCCCGACGTTCATACGTTTTCTCAAAGAAAGGTTTTTGCTCAAACTTAAGCACTAACAGTTAGCAATGCCAAATATTCATCGCTTACGGCCTCGTTAGCACAACAACTACCGCAGTACTACATCAACTAAGTCCCACGACCCACTGTCAGACATGGGGCTTTCAAAACAGAGTTCACAATGTTTTGTATATGTCCAAGACGTTGCATGGCTGTCATCCAATACCCAACCGTTTGTGTATACCGCTCTGTACTCTGCTGTAGCCATAAGATATTTGGTACTGATCTGCATCCTACTTCTCGGGTGCATGCATTCGACCCACCTAAACAATTGTCTCTATGCGCCGATAACTTTTCGAGGTAACATACAAAGTCACTGCCGTACCATTTCCTTTGGCACTACTTCTTCTTAGTCTACCCGGAAGATTGGCCATGTGCATTGCAATTTCCTGTAGGTACCTCTGCACTATCGCCTTCAATTCGCATATTACCCGCGCTTTCATAAGCGTAGGTACATTCAATATGGCTGATGAACAACGGGTAATATAGCTATGCTCACTCCCCAAAAAATGTGAGGCGGAACATAAACTGTCGACGTCATGATACAGGTTAGGCAGTTACTTATCAGGTTTGTTCACTTGCCAAGGATTTTCCAGGGCGATTTCTCCTCAGATGCAAAGACCAACGTGGTTACGCGAGGGACAATAGTTGAGCATTGTGTTCCAAATTTCAAAGTTTGCAAATTATGATTATTGTAAGTGGCTAAGCGCTAGTAATCTGAGATTCACAGCTTACCATCGAACTGGAAACATATTCGTTAATTTGCCACCCTAGCATAGATTTACATCAACAAATCAGTGCACTCGGGAACTTCTTGCGCACGCAACATACGTATGAGCTCATGGATGGACTGAAACTTTATCCTACGATGTAAAGGCTATCTAAGCATCGTGCCAGTTAGTATCGCGCAGCTGGTCGAGATAGGGTCATATGTTTTACCAATCGATTCCAAGGAGCAGAATGTAGGTGGCAAAATGGAGGGTGGCAACCTCGCATATTCTGGTGCGCATTACCATGTAGTTTACATAGTGATGGGAATGGCAGACGAATACTAATAAGAAGAGGAACACGCCGTAGTTCTTCATCTTGATATGTCACCGTACAACAATCCACTTAAGAAGACGGCAAGGGTATCATGTGTAGCGAAAACGACCCCGGGGAGGAGGGGTGTAGCGTGTATTGCTGCAAGAACGTGCAACTCACAACTCAGAACCCCTTACAGATTTGGACCGTGTTTTCTTTCCACTACGCAACGCGTATGAGGATTTGTGTGACGGGCCATTCCAGATGCCTACGACGTTGGGCTTCGATGCAACCCCTCTACCTTTCCTTTACGTATCTCCGCTTCCCTACATCCGATTCTGGCCGGCCATGAGTCGTTCGAAAGCTGGCGATTTGCTCTCCCGTGGCTATATCACTCGACCTGAATTCACTCCTGTGGGCTCCGCTAGCGACGTATTCTTTTTGCTTCGTTGCATTCTCGACAAATACCTCCTCCACTGTTCTGCGCCCAGGCTCGTTAACAAATGCCGCCAATGACCTGCTGTCGGCTCTATCCGCAACGCTCGCAGAACCCTGTCTCCTCTCATCCATTGCGCCCGTTGTCAATTTTCTACAATCCCGTTTTGTTGTCGTTCCGATTCATCAGTAGTCACTGGTTTCCGCCGCCGTCACGACATGAAGAGTGCAAAATTGTGGTGCGCAATACATGAGGTAATCGCGAAATACTACCCAGCTAAGTAAGTCCAATAAAATATATGTTCATGTGGCTCTTCCATCTTAGACAGGTGCAATAAAGGTACTGTATTTCCCCAATTCAGTGCTTAAATATTCTAGAGTGAAAATGTACCCAAACGAGACTTACCTTAGTGATGGAATAAGGATGACACAAATAAAATGGCGGAGTGTGAGTAGGCAATTTTTAAGTTTACAGGGAAATGATGCGCTTGAGTTAACTGCTTTTCATAAGCTCAGTTAAAGTAAAGTTGACAAATGAAGGGTGGGAATTACAACTAATCACATTAAAGAATAATCGTGTGAAACAGAACATTAAACATCAACATGTTCATCGCCAGTCAGTTAGTTGCCGGGACTTTTCACTTTCCACGGATGTTCCAGAGCGATTTATCGTTGCATGCATGGTCCAATTTGGACAAGTCGATCAGATTGTAAGTTGCCATGAAAGCGAGCAGCGTTGCTTTTAAGTACTGTAATAGTAAGGTAAGGTGTTTGGTGGCTTTGGTAATGGTAAGGTTAGGTAACTTAATGTAGGTAACTTAATGTAGCCCAACTAAGGTGAAAAAGCATGGTGTATGTAACATCAAACCTTCTTCTATGTGGATATCTACTTTCGGACTACCAGTAGGACAAATACAGATTGCCGTCGTCTTTGCAGAAATTATGGGTGGTTGTCGCTGCGTTGCAACACTCAATGAATTAGTGCAGTATCAGTGTAAATGTCCTAGTCTCCGATGTTGCGAGAGAGCGGGGATTCCGTTCTGACTCACCTTTATAATTTTTTGTCGATTTAACATGCACCGTACCTTCTCCGTTGCACACCACCAAGGGCCACACGTCAGTTCGTGGTGCTTAGTTTCACATTTGGTTTGTCCGGCATAGCCCCATCGTGACCTCCTTGGTGACTGGCCAACCATGCTGAGCTAAAGCACACACAGCTGCACTACATCTCCATGTGGGAGTGGCAGAAAAATGGTAGACTGCTTGCAGCTGTTTGCGTGCTGCCCGTTTAATTTCCCGATGCACCAGTTGTCTTTCTTGCACTTGGACAACGGTACACATGCTGAGATCACGCCAAGTGCGGCGATTCATTGAAATCTCACCACAACCCCTTATTCAATACTTACTAGGGACGAACTAACCATGATATTCGCAGCACAACTTTGCTTTGCCTGCACTTAGGCTGCCGCACTCAGTTGCCCACGCAATATTTACTTCGTGATTCTCATCGCATCCATAAGGCGCATGTGTCCAAATCACAGGAGTTGTCGCAGCAGCAGCATGTAGTACATGGAGTACACTTATCTCCGGCGGTTCACAACAGAGTCCGTCACGTTGATCCACCACTGGAGGTGCAGAATCCAACGAAGGCACTGTTGATGGAATCCTTCCAAAAATCGGATATCCTTTCTGTACAGCGTCCACATTTCTAATTCATAGATAAAGACCGGGAAAACCATGGACTTTAACACCATCACCTTCTTTCTAACTGTGAGATGATTCATCCACACTTGATGTTACAGTTCCCCAAAAGTCGCACCCGCCTTCGTTACACGAGCGCGCAGTTGGTCGGTGGTCCGCAGGTCGTTTGTCCACGTGCTTCCGAGGTAGCAGAATACTGACGTGTTCTGTACCACTTCATCTGCAATCCATATTTCTAGCCTGAACCTACGCTCCATTCCCGGTTCCGACTGAAATAAGCATTCAGTCTTGCCTGTGTTTATGCTGAGTCCGAACTTCATCGCAGTGGAAGCTAACGCAGTCATCATGCATTGCAGTTCTTCCTTGGTATGTGCAAACAACGCACAGTCTTCAGCAAACTACAGCGTTATACAGACGGGTGATAACACGCACGACGGCTATACGACAGCAAAGTCCGGATTTTGTTCACAGCAATTCTTTTTCGCCAATCGAATTGAATCTGGTAAACATCCCACGTGGCAGCATTTTTTAAACCGCTGTTATTAAGCCTGCTTTACTGGGACATTTCCTCGAAGCAAAAGTTACATTTTATGAACTACCGCAGCATCCAGTCAATGTCTTTCTATGGACTCGTTGTGCATCTGCAAAAGTGTAAATTGATTTGCAACCGAAATAAAACAAACCTGACACACAATACACAATGGAAGTTACTAATTCAGCTTTCTAAAAGAACAAAATTTCATAGCGCGAAACACAACAAGTGCCAAGCTGCATAGCTCATTGAGTTGATTCCTGATTATATCCAAGCAGGTGTGCCAGTAATATGTTATCGGTTTCAGTTAGTTTGCTTACGCGAGGTACACAAATGTACAACAATTAAGCTCATGTGGTTAATATAACGACGGGTTGGGATGCAAAATATTAATCTGGGTGCTTCAATTCAACTCAAATTTGTCAAAAACGCTTGCGACTGTCGCCTCTAATGACTTGTGGATGAGAAGCAAAAGCTTTATCCAGAAATGTCAATGTGTGAGATTCGAGCCAAAGCCCTGTTTTCATTACCTGATGTGGGTGAGCAAGTACATCACCCACGGATTGTTTGTTGCCTAACGTACATGCCTTGAAATATGTATAGCTGTGGCCCCCAGTGAACAAGTGGAGGAGGTCACACTTTAATGACAGTCACTGTCTATGGTTGGGCTATTATTTGCAATCCATTCACACCATTTGTCCTCAAATAACACGCTAAAATGATAACCTACTTGAAGTCAAATAAAACACTGACTGTCCACTTGGGGGACAAAAGTTACCTGGTTCGGAAATTGGTGTATATTTTTAACTGGAATGACCTATCATCACTCACTGTGTGTGGATGCAGAAGTTCAGACAAAATATTTACCTCTTCCGAGAGATTTGTGCACAATTATAAAACATATTTCACTGCAATAAAAATGATTTGTATCAAGTATCAAATTGATTTCCCCCAGATAAAATGATCAGGTATCGAATTGTTAATCAGCAGCCATGAATATCTGGTTGTACCGCCAGCGTCAACTAGCACAGTGTTTAATGCTTAGATAGTATAAAAACTGAATACCACCAAACTTGTAACATGAACAATGCACAGTGACTTTATATGACCTAAGAACGGCTGTTTTACAAGCCCCGTTGGGTGACCTAGTGGGCTGTAGATAATGTTAATGAAGAATGTAGTTAGTACTTCTATTGTTAAAAGAGTGGATTTATCGTTTTTATTACAGTAGCCCTGTACTCCGCGTGGTTTCACAGATCCAGTAGACAGCAATTAATAAATACGACGTATTTCCCGGAAGTAAGAGGGAGAGATAGTGCTAAGTAACAAAATGCAAGCGGCTGAGTACATCATCCAATCGACTTTTACAGTTATTGCAGGTGCAGAAATTACCAATTCGAGGAGGGTTCCACTAATGACACACGCGAAAAAAGTGATCTCTGCGACACTCCAGACAGCCGTACTGCTCTGCTAGTTTTAAGAGCGACTTCTCAAGTTTGTGCAACCGTTGAGTTCTAGTAAAGAGCGGCATACAGGATTTGGATTTTGTAAACTCAAGAAAGCCTTTATCAGCTCGCTTCGTACTCGGCGATGCCATCCACAGAATATCCCCAAGAGTTGCAGCCTGGATTCATATAGTTGGTTGCGCTTTGTAATGAGGTATTTGGAAGCCGAACGTTGAATTTAGTCCAGTGCAGTAACGTCCTACTTCAGCCATGTCTGCCAAACTTGAATTGCTTTTTGACATAGGGACAAATATACATACTGAGCATCTGTCGGAAGTTAGAGGCGTCCACTTGTCCAAATGCCCGTCGTATGACCACTGCGTTTTGGTTACTATTCTTTAATACCCGTCCGGATTGCCAGAGCAACCTTAGTTATCCTGAACCAACAAGCCCAGGTAGCGTACGACAAAAGACAACTGCAGAACTTGCATTCGTAGCCCGTAAGAGTAGTTACCTTGGTGTCATATGGAGAGCATATTGTATCTGCTCAAGCTGAACTGCAGCAGATTTTGGGTAAAACATTGATGTATGATACCTAAGTCACACTGAAGCAAATTTTGATTGGCTTCTGCCTGAATCCTGCACCAAATCTTCATGTCATCAGCAAAATTTAAATAACGAAGCGACTGTCTGTGCAAGGCAGTTAATAAAAACGAAATACAATCGCGGTTCTGGAACTAAGACCTGAGGCACACCACAGTTGACTTGGGTGGACTCAACTAAGGAGCTCCGGACTGATCAATAATTGTCCTAGAAAGAAAAGGTTGGCGGTCTTGATCAAGCGAGAATCACTGATCTTGTAAGCTTGGAGCTTGGAAATGACAACCCGATTATCTAAAATTTCAAATGTTTCGGCAGATCCAACTAAAACGCAACAATCTCTCCAGCCTCAATGAACTCTATATAACTACGCCGTGTTTAATAAATTCCTTGTTCACGATCGCAGTCGATGGTAGCCGTGTTGGTCGAGAGCACAAGTGTTACGAATTTCCCGTTAATATTCCAACGTATGGACGACGGTGGATTCCATTAACTGGGAAAGTATAGTGTGAAGGGATATTGGGCGATGGTTTGAGAGCTCAAAACCACTTCCTTCCTTGTAAATCAAAGCTATTATTCCAAGCTCCCACATCACAGGAATCTAGTTCTGGTCCTAACAGCACTGAAGGAACCTGGTCAAAAGTTTTGCCAGTTGTCTTATTGCTGTTCCCAGTGCACTTGGGCCAATGGCACCAACACCCGGGGAGCTCTGGTTGCGCAGACTTTGGCTTCTGCATAACAGCTTCAGAAGAAGAAGAGGTGCAGGTGAGTCATGATGGCGTGGCAATAAAATCTCTAAAATTGCCTGATGATAAAACTCCCTGAAATGTGGGAGCCTAGTGCACCCACAACCCTGTGTTTAGCATTGAAAGTTTATGCCATGTTCTACTCTTATGCGGATTTCTCTTCTCTGAGCAGTTGAGTGCAGTTATTACATTGCTCTACTTATTTTTCCCAAGTGTAGGGCGTTGTAGATGATCGAGTTACTCGTCATGCTCCGTTTCGCACTAAGATCTATTTTAGAACTTTGCTCCATTGATAAGAAACGGTTACAGGTTTATCGCAAACCAATGAAAAATGAACATTGATACATTACAGTCAAAAAAGCGATTTCATTACAAGTCCGATAGGGTGATTGAAGTGAAAGCAAACATAAGTGTAAATCGTCAATTTAAGCTTCCAGCGATTCAGATGGCCTGCTTCATTAAAACATTTTAGAATGCGTATTTTAGAATGCGTCTTAAAAACAAAGAAACGCTAACGCTTATTCTTGCGGCGCTTTCTTGGACTGATGTACTTGATGGACGCAGTTGTAGGATATCCGAACAATATTCCACAGCAGCAGCATATAAGTAGTAAAGCACAAAGCTGAGAATAAGCACCGTTTGTTCGCGTTTGGCTGCCTTAGACATCACCGCTTGTATAGCGTAATGTAAGTGGATAAGCGAATCATCCAGACGTTATTTGAATACAGTTAGCGTGGGTTAAATAATGTGTGTGGGAAGTGGGTTCCAGTTTTGGCACACACGATGGGAAAAGAAATTCCTGCGACATTCCAACCGGCTGGATTGTGTGGCCAGTTTTAGCTGGTGTCCTCTGAGTGTTAGAATTGCGTCATTCATAAGCATGGTTCGTTTTGTCACTGCATCTCATTCCGGATGAAGTTAACTTGATTATAGCTCAGATTGGGAAATATACATCCGCATTTATTTTTATTTTTCGAAAAGAAGGTAGTCTATATATTGGTTCTGTTGCTATCATACAGTGATTGTTAAGCAGTCCAGTGCATATTATATATTACTATTAGTACTCTCAGGGTGCTTGATTCATTTCCACTTGTTGCTATTCCACAAAAAACGTCTTGGATTCTTGCTTGGTCAAGAAGTGTGAATAAGTTGACGGATGAAAAATGAGGGATAAAAGAGGAATCGCGAGGAGATTGGACAAATGGTGATTATCGATAACAACTGAAGCGAGTACTTTCACCTCGTGTAATCACTTATGGTATATGCACCTTTCACAATGTGAGCCAGACTGAAGTCAAATGTAAGCAGAGTAGACAACTAAAGATGAGACATCCATTTGCTCACGTTAATTTTCTCTATGAAGGAAGGAAGCCGCCAGGTAAGAAAGATTGATTAGGCAAGGCAAAAAAGAGAAATAGAATAGTGGAAGTAGACCTGGATTGTTTATTTTCTTGTGATTTTACGTAGACATATAGTTAGCCATTCAGGCTTGTCAGAGTAGTTGAAGAAAATTAAACACGTGGAGTAATTTTCCAGGTTAATTTCTGCCACATTTTGCGTTCGTCGTTTTCATGCACTTCACTGATTTCCCCAGCTGCACTCGGCATACTTGTTATGGTCATCCCGCATTTCTCGATTGTCATTAACTGGTGCTTGAGCATGCGAAGCATCCTTGCTCACTTTTTGATTTGTCACCATTCACAAGGAACTACGTGCACTCTATATGCGACAACATGGACAAAAGTTTGCTGACTCAGTATAGAGAGCAGAGTTTACGTACCATCCTCTGCGGCTACGACGAATCAGTACCAAATGTTGAGTTGTCTGCAGTACCGGAAGCTGACTGATCCATTCGACGACCGGCAGGTTTGGGTTATCATGTGAGATTTTACGGTTCTCCTGCTTGACGACCTAAATTTCCTTCACCACCAGGCATTTCACCTAAAACGCTTGTATGTTCACAATCAAAATGGAGTCCGAAACAGCTTGGTAAAGCCTGCCGCTGATCAGCGTAGTCATTTTTGCAACGTTGATGTATTACACTTGCCAATTTTTAAGTGCACTGGAATCTTGTGAAGATAAAACTGTATGCAAAATTGTGATGCCGGTGGGGTACTTGGGTGTACTATATATTTCTTTGTTTCCAATCTCTAGCCGAAATGTTTATGCACAGGCAAATTGATCAATCGCGAAGAAGCATCCTCATATCAGTTGGATTTCGTGGTCGTGAAGGAGTTTATTCTAGTCAGTGTCTTGGCTTTGTTCATTTTAGCCATGTTCCTTCTCTACATGTGCGTTGAGTGGAGGTAGAGGTAAGTGAACAGTAGTCGTCAGTGTTTACCTTGGTTTGGGGAGGTTTGAAGGTTCCGTTCATTTAACCTTAGATCCCTCAATTCGATCGACTGCGCTATTTGCTTGAAGGGTTCCGTTTCTACATCTGATAAGTTCACCAACTAGGGATAATCGCTAAGGTCGAGGACCCGACAGACTTGGTTAATCAAGTTGAAGTTGGTACGAAAAGGAAGGGTGATTTGCGTTTGTGCATAGATTCTAAGCCAATGAATGAAGATTTGTGCAGAGAACAATATGCATTTTAGGGTTAGAAGGTACCCTCCGCGTTTGGTTAGGGAAAACTAATTCAGCGAAGTTGGTCTTTCATCGGCGTTCCGGCACATAGTCCTGCTTGAGGAATTCATTTTCCTTACGACAATTTCCACACCCTTCGGACGTTTTTGATGGCTACGTTTATTATTTGGTTTGAAGGTCTCAAGCGAAGTTTTCAGAAGCGATTATAACAAGTTTTTATGACCTAGACGGTGTAAGGTGTATAGCAGATGATGTGCTCTTTTACAGATCAACCGAACAGGAACATGATGGCAATCTACACCACATTCTACAGCGATGCATACGAAGAAACATAAAGCCCAACCGCGAGAAATTTGAGGTCCGGAAATCGGAAGTGCTTTTGTACTGGCATCTGATATCCGAGGGAATAAACAGTTATCCCTGGAAATTAAAAGCAGTTCCGGAGAGGCTACAACCTACGATCTTCATGGCTGTTTAAATGGAATGGGGAATTATTTGATCGGGTTCTTAGCAAGGCTAGCTGAAATCATGATGCCCACCTTGAGACTGACACACAAAGGTGTAAATTGGCGTTGGTGAGAAGAGCAGGAGCCCCCCTTTACACCCACTAAGCATCACATCAGTCGTGCTCCATTACTGCGCTAATACGATCCATCTGTGCCTTTTTAGGTGCAATATTGTAGCAGTCACAGCGAAATAAACGTCGCTCTAATGCAGGATGGTAAGCCTTTAGAGTTTTGCAGTCGGACACTCACAATGGTTGAACATCGTTATGCGCGGATCGAAAAGAAGATGTTCGCTGTTGTCTTCGCGATGGAGCAATTAAACTCTGAGACCATTGAGAGGAGGAATTCCGCATATACTGACTATAAAATGCGCGTATCAATAACCAGCATACCGTTTCCCACTCCTTCCCCAACGAATGCATATCGGGCTCCAAAAATACGGTATGGATGTTGTGCACAACCCGGAAACGCAGGTGTTAATCGCGGAGGTCTCGTCGGTAATTCCCCCTCCGATAGTCGAACACCAGCAAGAAGTCAAGGCGGTAAGCCTGGTACAGCTTCTGGTGGTAATGACAAATCATCTGGAAGAAATAAGGCGTCATACGTAGGCAGACGCGACCTGCGCGGCGTTGAAGGACGTGATTTTGAGGGGATGGCTAAACACGAAGGATAAGAATTAATGTCATGCTTCAACTTTCAGGATGAACTTAGGGTGTATGACGGTTTGTCGTTCAATGGAAATCGCGTTGTTATCCCGCCAGCGCTTCGCAAATGGAAGCTAGAACATGCCCATCGAGCCCAATTGGGTGATAAATACAACATTAGCAGTGCACGCGAACTGATGTTTTGGCGGGGTTGATAAGTCATATTCGAGAACAAGTATCAAGCTGTTCAGCCTGCTGGTCTCGCGGGGCTGGCGAAGCCAGGGAAGCAATGATGTTGCGTGAGATTCCAGATTGCCCATGGAAGAAAGTAGCAGCTGACTTGCTCTATGACAACAGGAAAGATTACTAAATCACAGCAACCTATTACAGCGACTAATTCGAGATGGACTTGCTCATCGATATCACAAAGGAAGCATTCACCAATAAGCTTAAATGTCAGTTCGCCTGGCATGGAACATCGGATGAATTGAGCTCCGACATTGGCCCGCAATTTACGAGTGCTGCATCCCAGACCTAGGCGAACATGCGGGAATTTTCGCATCGACAGAAAAGTGGACGCAGCGGTCAAGCGAGCAAAGCATCTGTTGTCGAAGGCTAAAACCACTCATGAGGAGCCATATCTGATGCCATTCGAGATATGCAACATGTCATCACCAGACATAGGTCCCCGTCCGGTGCAAAGTCTGTAGAGCAGAAGGACAAGAACCATAATGCCTGCGTCGACTTCACATGTACACCCGGTCTTGCCGTCGAATGGTCAGTAGTAAATGGTATTAATTGCAGAACAAAAAGCCGAAGTTTGATATGTCCCACTGGATGATCAGTAAAGGGTGAGCGAAATGTGGGAAAAATAGCAACAGAAATAGTTAACAGCAGCAAATTGCAAAATTGCAGGTTAGAGTATTCCCTCGAAGCAGTTCGACCTTGGTTTTATCTAATATCCAAGGTTATTAGCTGTGGTTTACCGACAAAAATTGTAATGGGTTGATTTGCTTTCGTTTTTCCGCTGTTTGTTTGCGTCGTTTGGGTTACGTGACGTGGTGTAATACGGTCAGTGTAGCATAAACACGAGCTTTGAACACGGCTAACGTGGGGGCTGAAATAACAGCTTCTGAGACGGTATTCCACCTGCGGCAAACACGCAGAGAAAAGAAGTTGCTTCGGCATCCCTACCGATTGCAGTGTTCTGCCAAGTTGAGATGATGACCACTCATTCGGTGGTTGTGTCGCAGGTTCAGCAGGTGGTAAACTAAGATTAGGTCACCAAGCAAACGCTGATATTGTCTGCTGAAAATACGTAGCACTCTGAGGCGCTGATGGCATGACAAAGGAAGCAGCCCCTTGATATTTTTGTCGCTTGACGTTGCGGAATCTCCACGGCAGCGAGATCCCGCTATAGCCATGGGGGAGATGCTTGGATTTCATATTTTAGATGGTGGCATGTGTAAGCGGGAAGTATTTGGCTGAACATATGCAGATAGAATTGTCCCTAGAAGTCCAACGATTTGGATCCCCTGTATTAACTTAATCATTTTGCCACACAAGCTTTGGTAAGGAATCAGCATTAGTCAGCTGATATTTTTACCAGCTGTATCGACCACTTTTAAAAGTTCAGCCAACCGAGGTACCGAGTTTAAAGAGCCGACTACTAAGGTATACCAACATCAACACCTAGTAGCATTCCTTCACAAGTTCCCCCTTTTTTCCATGTTTAATTTGTGGGAGCATTAAAGTATATCAGTGGGAACGCATCCTTTTACTTCTTTACGGCATCGAAAAGCGACGGGGCATTAGTTAGGTAACCAGCAACTAAAACGAGCTCCTACAAATTGGTGACCCCGACGTTACTCGAATATTCTCCTACAACACTTCTTTGGTGAGTTCGTGAACTGATCCAAGCAGCCGAGATCTTCCCAGACCACCACACGGAGATACTTTTCATAAGAACTATGGTGCAGAGCCTCGTTCCTCAGCTGATTGGCGTGAACCAATCGGTGCTGTAAATGGAGCTCTCGAAATTTAGCCACACTGAACAAATGGCGATGTTGGGCCGATCATTCATAAATCTTGCCAAGGTCTGGTTGAAGCTGGATGGGTATTCTGGAGCTCTGATTTTTCGCCAAACTTTGTTGTCCTTGGCGTGGACTAAACAGGTTGACTTAATTTGGCTGACTAGGTTCTTTATGAAGACCAATAATAGTCGGGACACCAGTACTGAACCCTGTAGCACACCGCAATCTACATGAATTTGGGCTGACTTGGATTCACCTACTCTCACGTCCGGACGCCTGTGCGAAATAAAATTTTGGATCTACTCGAGAGAGTGTCCCCAGTGCCACATCTTTGAAGTTCGGAGTGAAGGATACGATGGTCCAACCGGTCGAATGCCTTAGAGAAGTCAGGTAACCCATATCACATCATACGTCAGTATCCACCTTTTCGGTTCAGCTGTCTCTTGTTACCAATAGGTTGGTGGTGCATGCCGGATTCTGGCGGAAGCCGTGTTGCTTCTGAGCAGTGTGACCAAAACCGTCCAGATTAGACATGAGTGCGTCGACATTGATAGCTACCATAACTATTGAGAGAACTAGAAGTAGAGTCACTGGTCGATTATTAACTGTTCTCTAAAAATGTAAAATCCTGTTTCTGCGCTAAACAGTCACGACGGATGAATAGCTGGATCGGAGTGACTACTCCCTTTATACATTAAAGATTTACTCCGTATTTCCACATTGAAGCAACGCGCCTATCATGGAAGAAGTGCAGGAAGAGCCGCACCAAGGATTCCGCCAAAACGTTATCCGCCACAACCAGCGCATTTGGGTAGATGTCGTCAATTCCTGGACAGGCGTTCAGGCGCTTGGATTGTAGCTTATCACGGTGTCTATGTTAAAATTTCTATGAGTGGATTCTGGTAGAAGCACCATAATTTCAGAAGGTTTAGGAGACCACGGGATGCAATGTAACGTTGGTGCATATAGCTGTTGCAGAACACTGGACGCGTCGTTGGCAGTCCGATTAAGACAGTCCGCTGTTTGAAGAGGGGGAAATCCACTTCTCGCCTTGCGGAGGCTGTCCACACTCTTGTATAGCAGCTTAGAATTTGAAGTAGATCGCTCTGCTAAAGCCTGTTGATAAGTCATTTTGTCCTCGCGCATTAATTGTGTAAAAAGGTTATGGTGAACAACATAACTCTTCCAGTTTCTCGGACTCGGATCGGTTATGTGGACAAACCACGCCGTGTTGCGCATCATTAAGCATTTGCGCGTCTTACTCCATATAAACGACGCCATGTTTCTCAAACGGATAGTTTTGTTTGCTAATGCCTCTCTATCCAAGGTGTTAAACATACTGACAAAAAGGCTGTAGGAAAATATCCGGTGTATCCTCGGTTAGGAAACTCCAGTGGGTTGCCTCAACGAGTCGAGTTAAATTGCCCCAACTGCTTATGGTTCGCGTCCTTTGAGTTCTGTCCTCGAGGTATTCATCATAACAAGTTACCATGTAACGTAAAGTCGCATGATCAGTGCTGCCTAGAGGAGTACCGGTTATCACTCTCTTGATCATCATAATCAGTACTTCATTAGAGGATATCCGGTCCAATATGCTTCTCGTGTTATTTCCACTGTATCTGGTGGGGCCATTGATGTGAACATAAAGCGGAAAAACTCAGGCAACATCTTGCAGGTTTGCTTTGAATGGCTCACCTGGTGTAACCTTATATTCTACAGCATGTAATTTCAAATCGCCGGCGACTAAAATGAGAGTGCACTTCCTGTTTAACACCTTCATAAACCAAGCCACAATGTGGTAGTCCACCTTAGGTGTCGACCATGATGATCGGTAGAAGAAAGCCATTGGGACAAGGTAATTCCATCTCAACCGCAAGTTGCACCAAATGGAGTCGGGCAGCTCGGATTCCGAATCATATATGGGTTCGCTCTGGAGAATGTTACGAAAGAAGTGTGCTAATCCACCACCTGTAACAGAACTCAGTCCTGCACGGACAAGCGATTATGTAGCAAAATCAAGTCGGCGAATCTTGCAGCATGTCAGGCAAGCCAAACACTTCGATGTAAGTTGCACGTACAAGTCCATAGCCAACGACGCTTATGAGTAAATGACTTTCCCCCTTTGCTTCGTTTAAACAAACCGCGTATCACTAGCACGAATATCGGCCAATTCGGGTCCGGAACCTGAATCCGTTACATCCGCCTCCTATTGGCTACCTGGCTCGCTTGGTTGGTCCATTCACTAAGTGTGATCTGACATTCCCAACACATCCTCCGTTTTACGTTTCTTTGCACCTCCATATTACTCTGCACTCGGTGCATATTGCCACTTCCAGTCATTTTCGTCGTATCTGCGGCCGTCGTCTCCTTGCCCCACACCAAATGGCGTACCACTACCAATTCCCATCGTTGTCTCCGGTGTTGCCTCAGATGCACTTGATGTCTTCTGAACATTTTCCCTCTAACATTTATTTCTGATGACCTGACACCCACTCTATTAATAGCCACGCACGTTTTCCACCGATCTAAGCTGGTTGGTTCTGATTGAACCCACACTACCTCCCCCACTATTAGCTCAAGTAATACCCGAGCACTGTTGTTGTTGTAGTAATATTTCTGGGCGGTTACTCGCCGTCTCAGATTGTTCTATAATTGTTCATGCTGTGGCGAAATCGGTCGCAAAATTGTGGCATGTGCCCGCATCAGAGTCCTAATCATTTGGCTGTATACAGCATCCATGCTCTATTGGACTAAATGCGATATTTGTTGCAGACGTTTTGTGATTCTCCAGTAGCATGAGGTACACGTACTCGCCAGTTATCATAGTCTTCCATTCCATTGATTGTGGCATATGCTGGTTAGCTAGTGCACGAATTCCCACTTGGTTGCGAACGCCTGGAATGCAACTCTGTTAAACTGGAGAAAATTGTCGGATTAAACCTCCTCCTCCTCCTCTGGTATACCGTGCCACGCGAGCTGACATCTCAGCTTGTTGCTTACTGGCTCAACGGTCGTAGTGGCCAGCAAATCGGTTTCAAAATATTCGATATAGTAATTCACAGAGAGTAAGTAATCTTTCCGTCACCACTGAATAAATCCACCGCCACCCTCTGCCACGGTCGGTCAGGGACATTATGCAGCATCATTGGTTCCCTCTTCTGCCGAATTTCGTGTGAACAGCACGCCTCAAAATTCGACACGTGAGCTTTTATTTAACCTTCTTTCCTAGCCAAAAGATCAATCCTCTTGCTCGGGTAATGGTATAGTTGGCACCAAGGCGAGCGCGATGAACGAATTTCAGCATTTCTCCTCGGAGCGAGTATGAAATAAGAACACAGCTCCCCTTGGACAGCAAACCATCATAGACAGATAGTTAATCTCGAAAATTAAACTAGGGTGTTGGTATCTTCGGAAGCTGTATTTTTGTCCATAGCTACCCACTTGGCATAACGTTTCGCAAAGCTGAAATTGTTGCCTCTTCCTCTGCATGGCGCCTTATTTCCTTTAGGCGATCTTTTGTCACTGCCAGGTGCTGTACTAAGTTTACTGCTTCGACCTCTTCCGCATTATGCTCAGGTACCAGCAGGTGAGCTCTTGACAGTGTATCCGCGATGAACATCTATGCACCAGGCGTATACACAATACCCACTTAGTACTTTGAAGCCGGATAACCACACACTGAAGACAACGAGGAACGACGTGTAGCGGTTTCCTTGCTATTGGCACAAGTGTTTTGTGACCGCTAAACACAGTTGTCATTCTTCCGGACGTATAATCGTTGAAACACTCCATGGCATAGACTACCGTAATCGTCTCCCTCTCTACCTGCGCATAGAGCTTCTCAATCATGATGAGTTCTCGACTGTGAAAATTCAGTTTTTCTTTTCTGTAAGAGAACAACACCTATTCCGTCTTGGTTACTGTCACACTGTACCTCCAAAGGCTGTGCTGGCTCGTAATGCACGAATACAGGCGCGTTACTTATGTGGTGCTTAATAGTTTCGTATGCGCTTTCCTGTTCTTTTCTCCAACTCCACTTTACTTCTTTGTGAGTTAACTTCCTGATCGGTGTCACGATATCCGCGAGTCTTGGTATAAAACAGCCAAAATACTTCACCATACAGTTTAAGCCATGGATTCCGTTCACGTCATTAGGAGGCAGCCTCTTTTGAAACGCCTTTATTTTTCATGGATCGACCCTGAGCTCTTGTGTTGTTAACAAATGCATGTGGGTATTCACCTGGTTTTTCTAAAGTTCAATTTTGTCACGTTTAAGCTTGCTGTTCTTTTGCACAGAAAACTGTAAGAAACGATAGAGATTAGCGTCATGTTCTTCTTGTTTCGAGCCATAGGTCAAAACATCGTCTGTCACCAATGTTACACCATCTAAATCGTCTACCGCTTGCATCAATCACTTTGGAAAAATTTCACGGCACCTTCAAATCAAACGGTAAAAATAGCCAACGATAACGCAAGAACAGTGTAGCAAATGTGGTAAGAACTCTGGATTCTTGTTCTAGAAATATGTGCTAGAATGCAGAAGAGAGGTCTAAATTCGGGGAATACTAGCTTTGACCAAGCGCGACAAGAGGTCTTCTAATATGAGTAGCACATAATGCTCAATGCACAGGGCCTCATTCAACGATTTTATTCAACAAATGCGCAGTTCGCTCGGCTGCTTTGCAATGAATGCTATCTGACCAAATCAGTCGGTTGGTTCGTCGGATTTGCCAATTACACACTGTCTCACTACTTTGCTCAATTCAACGGAAAATCTGTCACGTTGCGCAAATGGAACTATTCTAGCCGGTAGCGCTGTCGATCGTATCAAAGGATGTAAGGACAAGTCAGCGGTTCCCTACAATTTTCAAAAAGCCGGGCTAAGCACCTAAGGATATTGGTCACTAATATCGGTTTCTTCCTGGAAAGTATACACAAAACTATCATGATCTAAACAACGAAGCCGACAGACTGAACCGAATCAATACCGAGAATCGACATGAACACCTGCGCCAAGATCAAAAACTCTAGCCAATACAAGGCTCCATCTCTTGGGCTAACTATTTTGATTGTAGCTGAGCTCTTCGGATGAAGTCTGGTACTATCCCCCTTGTGAAGTAATCTTGATCGGATCAGACGTACACTCCTGAATCGCGCTTCCTTGTTACATGTTGATGACAGCACCCTTGTCTAACTGGAATCGTACGGCTTTGCCTTTGTTCACAAGACTGGAGTAGACAAAATTTTGTGAGGCATTCCGAGTCACCTTGCCAAATGAATCTGCTACTTCTGTTGGTGACTTGTTACGATCGAACAAATTCACGCTACTTGAGTTGCAACAACGTACGAAGTGCTTCCTTTTTCCATGTTTGGCGCATTTTCCTTCCCACGCTGGACACTGTTCGCGAGTGCCGGGGTGTCACGCAGCGCAAAATTCGCAGATTTCCCGTCACAATTTGGTAGTCTTCGTTGTTTCGCCTCCGGAAACATCACACAATGCTGCGTCAGTTGTAGCCTTCATTTCTTGGTATTGATAGGTGGTCGAGGACTCAATGTAACCCATTTCGACGTACTGATAATGAGATAAGTTGCGTTGCCACAAAAGCCGCTTTGTCGCACCTTCATAATTGCTTCCTAGAACAATCCGTTCGCGTACGAAGCTGTCGCTCATGCATTTAAAGGAATGGCGAGACCAGTACAAAAGCTTCAGCATTATGATGTGCGCGTCTATGTATATATTTGGGCCTCTGCTTCCCGTAAAGAAAAGTTTGCGCTGGTACTTCTCGTTGGTTTGACATGCATACTATTCGCTGGACTTTTCAACGACGTCTCCAAATCAATGAGATCTTTGCCTCTGTAGTAGTGCAACGCCTCTAGAGCACGGCGCGCGTCAACCCCGACTGTGTGTCGAAATATGGCCAAGCAATATGCATTCGACTGTTTGTCCAAACTTAATAAGGTGAAGAAATTCATCCACTTTCTCCTCCATAGACGCCAACGACTTGCCAAGTTTCATTTATCCATCTATGATCAGCGGGGCGAGCATTTGAACAGCCGTGGTTGATCAAACCAGCGTTTGAGTGTGGCCGGTGGGGTTCGTCTTGGTCTTCTCTGATACCATGTTGCAAACACAGCACTTCAGAGAAAAGCAATTATTTAGCAAAATCAAGTCGGCGAATCTTGCAACATGTCAGGCAAGCCAAACACTTCGATGTAATTTGCAAGTACAAGTCCATAACCAACGCCACTTCTGAGTAAATGAGTTTCCCTCTTTGCTTCATTTAAACAAACCGTGTATCACTCACACGATTATCGGCCAATCCGAGTGCAGTAACTGAATCCGTTACGCCCGCCTCCTATTGGCTATCTGGCTCGTTCGGTTGGTCCACTGTGATCTGATGCTCCCATCGCACCATCTTTGCAGGCTAGATCATTCCTGAAAACCAACCTACTGTTAGCGCGATTTCGTCATCCATTTTCTCACTGAGCAACCGTGTTTCAGTTGCAGCAGTGCTACCCCAAACTGCTGACGCGTGTCGAAGTCTCAATTCAGCTAAGTGTTTGAGTAGGCCTTGGGCACTTTCGTACACGCTTGATAGATTCACGGACACCAAAAGTATATTGGATTTGATGGATCAAAAGGTGTATTTACGCCGACCGTTGAAGGGTCGGCGGCTAATCTCTTTTGGATCGGTTGCACGCTCTACAGACGAAGTTGTGATATATTCTTGTAGCAGATGGCCTGGATCCCAGTGATTATTTGGGCTCTGCTGTGTCCCTATTTGTGTTATGGCTATTGCTGAAACCGTCACCTAATGGAGTTCTTCAGTTGGTGTTTCCAGTGAGATTGGTACTTACATTGGGGTCTCCTTAGAACATGATTGTGTTCCTGCTGTTTTCAAACGAATTGGCTGCTACGGATAAGCCCAATAATTTAGCAGCTTTTGGGCCGATAGTTCAGATTGTTAGACCGGATACAACAGCTAAGGAATGTACGCCTTTTGTTCGGTGACACGAGGATCCTTGGCAACGTGGTAACAATGACGTTTTCAACAGAAAGAGCGACACGGGTGTAGCGCCATGGCTGCAGCGCGTGTACCCAGGCATCCTCGGAATAGAAATCTGAAAGCTATGGAATACCATGAGCAAACAAATTTATCGCATGCTGATTTTCTGTGTTTTCCTCTCGGTTAAGGGGATTCGTTGCACGTTCTTTCCACGGAATGTCAGGTAGTATGCGCATTGTACTGGTGGCGATGTCGAGTCGATTCACAGGTAGCAGAGCTGGCTCCGTCTCATCCACCGATTTTATTGTTACCCGAAGTAGTCAGGGTTCACCGTAGCGCAGTGAGTTTGGGTGACGCGAGATAAGTCTGAATTTCTTGGGATCGGCATGGACGCAGCTCACCGTACAGGTGAAACTCCATTGATTTCGGTCGTCTGTCAGCTTTTCCTTAATTGGTAGAAATTCCGTTATCTTCAATGTTATTGGATTTTGGTTTCGGGGACATTAGTACCAAAAGAATTAAATCCCTATGGTTTCGCTTGCTGACTACCGGTTTTTAGCCTTTGTTTCCCGAGCTTTTGGTGAATTTGTGAACCGCACCCTTTGAGGCCATCAGTGCTGCGACAATTCAGTTTTCTCCAGTCAGGCCACGGAAGTTACCGGTGCCGTTTCCGGAGTGTGCTTTTCAGCAGCCGATACGTATGTTGCCTGGTTCTTCATTATGGCGGGTTGATTGTAGTTTTTAGCCTTATGTATAGCGAACAAACTGCTGGGTGCAACACGCCGTAGAGAAGTTGAAGCGAGCACGCTGCAGTCAATGTGCGCACTTTTGGGAGCGAGAATGGAGTTGATATTGGTGGAGAGTGCGATGGTGAGGGAAAAATAGGATGCCCGGCTCTCTTCTATAAGCTGAATGGGTAATTAGGGGTGATTTTTCACCTTTAAATGCAAGTCTGTTTCTTCCTAAAGGTATAATCATGACGTACACCAGTTGCTCGACTGGTTTCGTTAGCCTTTTCCACTGCTTCAGAAGCAAAGTTAGACAGCTAACAACTGTAATAACACTGCATAATTGGCAGGACCAAACTGACTCGGTCGGGCTGTTGTGCCGTTTCGTTTTTATCTATCCCATCCCAAGAATCTTAATTTCATGAGATTTCAAGTAATTGGTGCACACTAACCTCCTCTTCACTACTTCCTACTTGCCCTTAAGGTGAGACATGTTCACAGAGTGCGTTCAGTTTTAAGGTCACGCGTTTGTCCGACGATCGGTCAGCGCAGTTTTCCTCATCTACGATAAGCTTGCGGCAGCTTGTTGTGGCACGCTCTCGGTTCCTTGTGGTCTATTGATCAATCGATGTTGGGCCTATCTGGATTAGGATAAAGTAAAAGAATAGGAACACAACGATGAACACAGAATGCTGGATAACAAATTCCTTCACAGCTCCGTTGAGAAATTGGAATAAGCCTGGACCTTACGGACTGCCACGGGAATGTTGTATTTAAGGTTGTTACGCAGAAGGCAAATCGGCACAAAGTGATTCAAGTACTCGCTTTTGTTTAAGCATAGATGGCAGTTGAATCCGTTAGTCGTGATTAGGAATTTAATCATAGAAGATAATTCTACGGATGATGGATCAATTTGTAGAGTTGGTAAATCCGATTCGGATGAGCGTGCAGTGACTACGCTGCTAGAATATAGTGAGGATTATTCCAAACGACCCAGAAGCAAGCGTATCAAGCATGTGGCACCTCCTGCAGGAGCAACTTCAAAGGAGTTTAAGAAAATGACTGGCCGATCAAATCCGGTATTACGACCGTGGTACCCTGGCGATACCTGCACTCTTAGTAAACGAGGATGCGTGGATTCAACCAATGGCGGGTATCAACGGTCGATGGGAGAAAGGTATGGTGACTGCAACTGTCGCGGAAAGATCGTATGCGAGCAACACTAGAGGGAAGATTAATAGAAGGAACCGAGTGCAGCTGAGGTGACCCCAGGCAGGAGGATGTGCTCCTAAAATGTTGTCTTTTTGTTGAATTTGCCTTGTCAATTAAACCGTTTGTTCCTTATTGACCGAGTTTCGCAACATTCTATACCCCCTTGAAAAATTACAGGCAGCTTCCAACGTTAATGGGTTATCAGCCAACAGCCAATTATGAATGCGAAACCTTTTAACCATGTCCGCCAAATGCTCATTTCGTTTGAGTATTGTCCGAAATCACAACGTTTGTTCAACTTCCGAAGCGCCGCAAAGAAGGAAGTAAGACTGCCATCCTAAGCGCAGCTGTCGAACTTAATGGCCTGCATAGATTCCAGTCCAGTGTGGCCCCTTCATCCACCTGTCTGCAGCGCGTTAAATCCGGAGTCACCAGACTGTAAATTAGTTAGTATATTTGTGAGCCACAAATACTCGGGGGATGTTAACCTTACGTCTACCAATGTCAATCCCATAGACCTAGAAAGCCAAATTATCTCAAAAATAATGGTCCGAGAAACGGGATCCCTCCGCGTACTAGTTCAGCGTTCCGTGGGAGTTCACGGTGTATTCCAGTAATCCTTTACCTGTGTTGTACTTAAGTGCACAACGCATAAAGGTGCACGGATGTAGTGTGTTCATGTCGAAAGCATGGTCCGTTTAGTTCGCACGCACTTTTGTTTATACTCAACTCACGTTTATTGCCCGACAGAGAGAAGCTGGTGAAATTCAATCACAATGGCCTAGTCGGACCATTCTACTTAGTGAGATGTAACTGAAGAGTTACATCAAGCGGGTTCGCGCAGCTAAATGACCAGACCCAAAATAAATCAAATGAAAGTGAAGGCGGTTCTAGAGCAATATAGTCAGAAGCACAAATTTTTATAACCTGAACTACTCTCAGTAGACAGATGAAATAGTGGAGTGTAGAGAGGGCCGGTTGTATTGATACAGAGATACTACAAGACAATACGGGTTTGATATGAGTTGTTATATGACTGCGGATATCGGCTCCGGTCGGTTATTTTTGGGTGTGTTGACAGGGTCACTTTGTGTCGGATTTCATCGTTCATTGGAAGAATTTGGTGGAAATTTAGGAGCAACGAAGTTTCACTTCTGATGATGAATTTTTGGACCAGAAATACTTTTTTATCGCTTGGTTTCGGCGATCTGGCTACCGCCATTTTCTCCGTCAATAGGCCGCCATCTTGTTTTCAGATTATTCACAATGCCGATGCAATCACCCTGTGGTACTTGTTTCAAGGTAGTCGGATACCGTGCAAATGCCCCCACGTGGGTTTTGTGCCAAGCTAAATAGCGCATTTCATGTGTTGGATTATCGGTTGAGCGTTTTCATCGTCTTCATGAAATCCAACACGATTTCGATCAAACATTAGGTGAAAATTGCCGAAACAAAATACAAACAGCAATAGTAAAATTTACGTGTAGGCTCCATCATTCTGTTGCGAACAGCTCTGTTTGTTTGGCCCGGGAACCTAGCCTGAAAAGCCTTCAGGTCCCAGCTCAATTTTCCTCCTCTACCCGTGCAAACTCACCGGTACCAAGTCCAACCGTCGTTAGAAGCCCAGTTTCACCTGGCATAAGTTGTTTACCTTTGTTGTGTCCAACTAGCACTGATGTCCTAGTAGGTGAAAGTCTGGGTGCTCAAGAACAGTGGAAAGAACAAAGAACTAAATTATGTAGGGATGTTAGGCGTTTAACTTCTGAACGTCAACAGTTAGCCAAACCACATGAAGCTGGTAATATGTTTTGCCCTACAAGATCAACTTAGTCCGACCAGAGGAGTTTTAAACTCGTGGTCTTCCAGGCGCCTGAGTCCAGTGATCCATCACCCCAATTACGCGACGATCACAATGTAGAGGTTTTACAAAGTCTAATTCACAGACTCCTTGACACTGGTGAGGGCTCGGTAAAAGTGAGGCAAATTACCAGTCTTGAAAAGCAAGGTGATCAACAAAATCGGCCTACGAGAGTCACTTTTGTGGACGAAGCCAGTTCAAGGTCGATCGTGTCCAGCCTAAGTAGACTGAAAGCTTTGAAGATCCAAGTTCATCCAAACCCGGACCAAGTAGACAGGGAGTGGCTCAAGTCTGCCATCATTGAGCTGAAAAGACGCACTGATGAGGGGGAAACAAATCTTCGTCTCGTAAATTTTCAAGTGGTTTCCAACAATCTGCGAATCAGGATAAACATGCTGCTTACACTTCAAGCACGCCCGGCGGCTCCTGCTGTGGCTTGCGTGTAGCCTTCACAAACGTTTGCCGTGTTATGAACAAGCGCGATGAGCTTTGTTTTTTCAATGCGTCTGTGCGGTCAGATGTAGTGGGACTCATTGAGACATGGCTGCTTTCAGTTATACACCCAGGAATTTGAACTCAACGGTTACTCGTGCTTCCGACGCGATAAACTAACCAATGTCCGCGGTGATGTCTTGCTTTACATCCCGTCTTCCTTGCGTGGGAGACTTGTGAGCACTTACCGAATTGACGGTAGTTTATGTGAGCTACTGTTGTGCTCCATCCGCCTCAGGTGCGGAGAATTTATTGCGGGCGCAGTCTATCGTAGACCTCTGACTCGTTGTTTGGATTGGCTGCCCCATCTTCGAACCCACATCAGTCGTCCACACTTTTTACTTACGGGAGATTTTAACTGTCCCCGAATACGGTGGCCAGATGTGCATTTGATACCTGGACATTGTGAGGTTGAAGCAATGTTCATGGATTTGGTACTTGAAACTGGCGCATCGCAACACATATGCCAGCCAACACGCATAACAACACGCTCAACCCCGTTCTAATGAGTCACGAACAACGAGGTGTGACGTTCGGATCCTGGAGTCCCTGGCAACAAGCCACCACCCAGTGCTCATAGCTGATATGGAATTACCTTTACCCTATTCACGTCCGCTGGAACCAGCTCCCAACTACTGGAAAACAGACTTTGCAAATCTAGTTCGAGTCGCGAGCCAAATGGATTGTTCTCTGTCACAAGCTGCATCTGTGGAAGACTGTTAGATATTTATAAAATTCAGATTGACATCATTGTTTTCCCAAGTTGTGTCCTTGAACTATCGGTCGGTTGGGCCGATTAAGCCTCATTGGTTTGACAAGGAGTATGAAAATCTGGCTTGGAGGTGGCGCTGACTGTGAGACAAATTCCTCCTCTCTTGCTCTGCTAATCATTACGAAGGTTATAATAGTCAGCGATTCCTCTGCAAAAGTACAAAAAGGAATAAGCGTCTATATTACGAAGAGCAAGCTCGCAACCACCACGTACACCGCCCCAAAGAGCGTCTTTGCTTACGCGAAGCGACGCCTGAAGCCGGCAGGTGATATGCCAGTGCTGGATGGCCCGGATGGACAGCCGCTAACCTCCAGCACTGAGCGTGCGTTCGCGTTGGCGGCGCACTTCGCTTTTATTTACAAAGTGACCAGGTGTCTGTTTTGAGTTCGACGTGTACCGCTTTTATCGAATTCGACAGTCTGGATTGCGGTGATTAAGCGGTATGTAAAATACTCGACAGCCTTGAGGGCACCAAACCTGCTGGACCTGATGGGCTTCACCCATTGATTCTCAAGACACCTTCGGCCATCATCTCTCCTGTCGTGACTGAACTTTTTAACAGCTCGCTGTCCGAAGGTTTGTTGCCGAGTGACTGGAAATGTTTGGTGGTGAAGCCCCTTCCGAAAGGTGGAGACCCTAGCAAAGTAGACAACCACAGGCTAATTTGTCTGACACCTATTTTGGCAAAGGTTGCTGAGAAAATCATTAAAAAGGGATTAACGCGATTTCTACAGTCAAAAGAGGTCCTGACACCCCACAGCACGGTTATATGCAAGGGCGCTCATGCATTACAAATTTACTTGTGACGAGGCATGAGTGCTTGAAAGCAATAAGCAGGGGGAAGTCTGTTGACGATGTTCATCGATTTCAATAAAGCTTTCGTCAAGGTTAGCCATGAGGTTCTCCTTCACAAGCTCAGGATGTGTGGTGTCGGTGGGTCATTGCGCCGGTGGATCCGCCACTTTCTTGTTGGACGAAATTGGAGGGTACAGGTCGACGACCATCTAACTGAACGGTATCCTTCTACAGCTGGTGTGCCACAAGGCACTGCGCTGGGGCTCACTCTGTTTTAAATCCACCTCAACGATCTACCTCAGCTTCTTCGCTCGCCGTGTGCATTGTTGGCGGACGACCTGAAGCTTTGGAGCAAAATTGATGCTCTCGACAACTGTGGCCTACTTCAGCAAGACTTCAACCGCCTATCCACATGGTCTGCAGAAGTACATCACCCGGTCAATCCAGCCAAGTCTGTATTTATGAGTCCGCGGAAGGGTGCTGACGGTCGAACCCACACCCTTGACGACTAACCGCTATAGTCCATACCCTCCGTGAAGTACCTAGGTGTACTCTCGCGCCACGATTTGAAGTCCGTGGACAACCCAAACAGGCTATATCGTAACAGACTGCGCATACTTTGGGCGCTCAAATGTAACTTCGGCACATGATCTGAAGAGGTTGTCACTCGCCTATTCTCTTCCATCATTAGACCAATGCTAGACTATGGTTCGCCCGCCTACTTTCTGATTACCCGAGGCGAGGCACAAAAGATCAAACGGGTCCAACACGTTGCATTCAGGCCCATCCAGAGTTTACATGGCTCGGGGTATGAAGACCGGTGCGAGAAACTAGGACTTTAAACCTTGTTCTACCGTCGGGTGCAAGTCGACCTCATTAATACCTACCGTATTCTGTATCTCTGTTACTTCCCCAAGCTGAGGCCAATGCCACAATTACGAGATCCATGCAGCATACACGGACACAGATACAAAATGGTCGTGCATTATGTGAAGCGAGTTCCCCACATCGAACGGAGAGTGGCAAATATTTGGAACAGTTTGCCTGAACATATGCTGGAGGCAACGTCTATGCAACAGTTCAACATGCTGTTTCATGTATATTTTACCACTATTCGATTCAGAGTACGATTGCACACTGACGATGACATGTCACTTTTGTGAGCCCTGCAATACCGCGAGTAAGATATTTTAAATGTTACATGAGAACAATAACGATACTCACGACTGACAATTTTTATATGGTTTTTCACCATATTTCGAAAGAGTTGTCCAGAATTCATTTTCCTTCGTCTAAAACACAGTATTCAGTAGTCAGTTCAATGGCAAATGACCCACTGATAATTTGTTGACAAATGAAAACGTCTGATCTTATCAGGACAAATGCAGTCATCGAGAACAGTTGTATCATTTGATTTAGACTGCCGTATACGACACCTTCCACCGTTTGGACAGGTTTACCATGAGCAGGCTTTCTATGGGTCCTTAGGAAGCGATTGGGTGGTTGGTGATTCCGCGCGGGCTGTACACGAATCATATCCAAATCAAGAAATAGCTCTTGGCCGGTGTAAGTAACTTGTTAAAATCTGAATCTATTGGTTATGACAGGAAAATATCTCAATAGTAACTGAAAATCTTGCTTTCAATTACCTCCCGGTACATACTAGTCGCTTTTGAAACGGAGTAGTGGCTGGTCAAAACGGTAACGCGAACTTTCACCTTCGACCACAGTTAAGTAGGTGACCGTGCCAGGAGATAATTTACTTTTGTGTCGACGATAATCTCTGGCAGCCAACAAGTCACTGTTTTTAAGATTTCTAACGACCCCGTTCTGTTGATTTTGAGGCAAGCCTACAGTTGTCCGGTTTATCGACGACATTTGCTGGGAAGTAGCAAGGCGATGGTTCCATGGTGTGTCTAGTCACTGAGACAAACTGCATGAGCAATGCGTCCGCGGTCTCCTCTTCAGTAACCGTTAAGCCACTGACCGTCTCTAGTGGTGGTATTCCCGTCTTAACCTTCCTTTTGTCATTCACATACCGGTAGAGCAGTTTGTGATTGCTAGTGAATTTGCGTACCATAGTTTCCTGCCATTCGTACTTGTCAGCTTTAAGGAGTGACGTGCAGTAGTTTCTGACCGTTTTGTAATGATTCCACGTGATATCACTTGGACCTAGCAAATGACCCCTCCAAGCCTAGTCTCGCCAATTCAACCACTTACGTGTTCTACTCCGGATCCAGTTGTTGCTCCGTCGCGAAACTCGTAATGGTACGTCTTTTGAAGCTGATTGTAGGACCCAGTTTATCTTGCCTTTCAACACTTGCCAGGCATCATTCGCCGAAGCGTGCATCTGGAGGTCCCAGTCAACGGTTGTCGCTATAGTGTGAAGCTTGGAATAGTTGGTGATGAATCGTCGGGTTTCTGGTTCTTTGTCAACCATACTGGCATAACACACATAATCAAACGTTAGAACTGAATGATCGCTACAACCTAGCGGGGGGTTGTATGAAACCGACTCAACCATTAACTCCTCACTAGTCAGGATTAAATCAAGTATTGAAGGCTTGTTTGAACCGCAGTGTCTGGTTGGTTGATCCACATGGTTATACGAAACTGCCATAGTCAAGAACTCAAGGAGTTTTGATTTGAAGCATGGTCCACTGGGGAACACAGATGCTATTGACGGTACATTGAAGTCACCCATTATTAGGTAGTGTGAGTACTTTTTCGACATAGCATATTGGAGAGCATCTAACAGAATATCATCGCTGTCGACGGAGGAGTTCGGCGGCCTGTAGACAACTGCTATGAGGCAAGCATCATGTGTCTTCTTCTGAGGACAACCATCGGGACCGGATAGCTGCAGCCGGCAAAATAAGGCGTCGGGGATAATAAGGGAATGCTCAGTGAGAGCTTCACATTTCAGGTGATCTCGGTAGTAGATAGCAACGCCACCACCGCGAGATGGACGATCATTTCGAATGACTGACATTTCACTAAGTTCAATTTCTGGATCCAAAATCTCGTTTGAGAGCCAGGTTTCAGTTAATGCTATGATGTCCCAAGTTGCTGCTTCATGCCGATGGCGCAATTCCGGCAACTTGGAGTAAAGCCCTTGGGCGTTTGTGTAGCAGCATTGCATTTGTTGCCGCATTAGGAGGTGGGTTCGCTGTGTTTGACCGGCACAAACATTGCCGGTCTGCCCACGTTTTTTGACACGAGTGTTTGCACGCTTGGCTGGTCTATGGTCGGAAAAGCCAGGTCTGACTCAACTGTACCAGTGGTCTGTACTGCTTGCAGGAATGGTCTCAGTCGTACTTCTGGTGGTCCTAGCCTTCTGCTGTGGTACCACACGTTAATTGCCATTGATGCCATCTCCGGCGTAGCCAAGGTAACTTTCAAAATTTTCGGCCCGCTCCCTTGATAGTTTGGGGAGGAAGCTAAGCGGCTGACGTCGAATGCCACAACATTCTGCATGCCATAGAGTTCTGTGATGTAGCGCCACTCATCAATATCGTGTTGTTGTCTTTCACTGGTGTCGCCATGTTTCAGTTCGGGCACACCATGAACCAACACCACTTCCTTCATTACATTTTGACGAGACGCGGTTGGGTCGGATTTTCGCTTTTGTCTTTCCGTCCATGGCATGTCTGGAAAAATGCGGGCACTGAGAAAAGAGTTCGGTAGACTGTGGCTTGCTAAGAGAACATCCTCCAAGTCCTTTGTGTTGCCAAATGTTACTCGCAGTAACCGAGGTTCCCCTACGTGAGGAGACGATGGGTTTCGTGACAGACGTGTAAGACTAGTTGGGAGAATGTTTAGTCCTAGCGCGCAGCTTATCTCAGTCCAGCGATTTTGCTCTTCAGCTTGTCGACCTTTTAACGACTCGCTGGTGGGTTCTGGTACGTTTGAACATATGACTGTCATCGCTTGTTGGTTGTTGAGTAATTTGGCTTGTTGCAGTTCTTTTTGGGTGGAGGTTTGTCGTGTGGGAGTGTTGGTCTTGTCTTGTGGGGAAGACAAGTCAAGGCTGCAGCAAGAATTCTCCTGTGCAATGACGTTATTCACACAGTTTGTAATGTGCTGCCCAGCTAATAGCGATGATCGTGCAATTTGTGCATAACTCTTTACGCCTTGCGGTACAACAGAAGATTTTATAGAATTTTCAACTGGCTTGGCATCACAGTTGTTTATCGCTAATGGTGCTTGTTTTTCGCCGGAACGTGTAACATTTTTAACGGATAACTTTGGTCTTTTGGTAGGTCTGGGGTTAGGGCTACTTAATAGACTAAGCTGCAACTCGAGTTCAGCGATTTTCCCTCCCAAAGCCTTGACCAATTCTTTCTGTTCGGATGACGCAACAGCTAACATTTCACACCTCGCGTTGAGAGTTCGGATAATCTTGGCTATTGGGCTATCTGAACACGCATCACAGAACCACAAACTATTTGTTATTACGCTGCGGTTTCCGCCAATTTCTGAGTTCACGTCCACTTCGTCGTAAGAATTTGCCCACAAAGAGCACGTGATTTTTGCGTTGACAGTTCTCCGCTTCCTTGAGCCATGATTGACCTTCGTTGTTTTGTTCATGCGTGGACCCGCTGATAAACTTCGCCTTCCCATGGCTTAGTGACTCGTATGCACTTTAAATCACGCCGGTCGCACCGTTGTGAGCTGCGTGAATTGATTAGTCCGGCTAGCGGTAACCGTCGCTGTCCGGGTTTGGTGGTGATGGGTCCTGGCGCAAGCGTGTATGGAATCACAAACACTTCGTGTGGTAGGGTGCACGAAGGAATATAGATGAAAGGACAAAATAGCCAGTATCTATGGTGTATGGTGGTGCACAGTACTAAGCTATATGTCACCTGATAGCTTTAGAAAAGCTCTGTAGAATAGTTCCTTAAATTCACTGAGATTACCTTGAAAAAACAAGCTTTCAAGCGTGGTTCTTAATGTACGAATTGCCGAAGACGCCGGTTGGGATGAAATAGCGAGACGGAGGACTTACTGCGCAAATATAAATCCCGTTCGATAGAACTCGGCGAGCCGAAACGAATGGGCGTATTTCCGAGAATGTAGCACAAAAAATGAACGGAATAATCCAGGATTATCACAGAGCACAGAATTATGCGACCGTCTGTGACCTTGATGTATTAGTAGTCCGCTGCACGGTTCGTAACTGGCACGGCAGTGGAAGATGAGTCCGGCTATATCATGG
Organism: Dicrocoelium dendriticum; assembly: GCA_944474145.2. NCBI lineage: Eukaryota > Metazoa > Platyhelminthes > Trematoda > Plagiorchiida > Dicrocoeliidae > Dicrocoelium > Dicrocoelium dendriticum. The sequence goes on from OX104071.1 coordinate 40,592,312, forward strand.
ACAACTGTCAATCACGCAGGTCCGTGGCTTTCACCCATGGCGAAGTGGCACTAGTTGCTGGCATCCTGAAATCATGGGAGCGGTACTCGGCAGGGATCCACTGGGAGGCGCACCACTGACGAGACGCAGAAGGTCGAAACGCCTGCGTCTGGTACTTTTCGTGACCAGCATAAGTCTGCTGAATGGGAGTGACGATGATGACTCAGTTGTATTATATATATATATAGGTATGAAAATGAATTTATATGGGTTAAGAAGCGTTTCCTTACAAGTCCCGTTGGATAGTTGGTGGGGATATCAACATACCAATAATGATGATGAAGATCGTAAAATAGTTAATAATTTAAATATGATAATAAGGACTTATCGTTTGCTCCGCTGTAGTCCTGCGATCCTCTTAGATCCACAGCTGCCACAGTTAACAACAAATAATTCCGTGGTAAACTCCAGGTTTAGGATGTAGACGTGTTAAGTAACAAAGTGTAAGTGGATGGGTGCATCGTCCAACCGTCTTTTAAATACTAGTATTGTCAGTGCAGAGACGACCGATTCTGGGAGAGCATTCCAAGGGTGACAGACACGAATGGGAAAGAAATTTCTGCGGCACTCCAGACGACTGTATTGTTCTGCGAGTTTTACTGAGTGGCCCCTCAGGTTTGTATTGCTGTTGAGTTGCAGTTAAGAGCTGTACACATGATGTGGGTCTCGCAGAATTAAGTATGCCATAATAAGGTCACCTCGTAGACTGCGATAGCTTCCACTGAACACCCCCAATCGTTGCAGCCTCTCCTGGTATGGAATATTGCACATTCCAATTACGTTCTTCCATGCCCGACGTTGTGGCTGCTCCAGTGCATTAGAGTCGTGTTTCAGCCATGGATGCCATGCTTGAATTGCGTGTTTGACATGGGGGCGAACATAAGCACTGAGCATTTGTCGAAATATGGAGCTGTTTATTTGTCCAAACGCCCGTCGCAACAGCCCCACGTGTTGGTTCCCGGTCTTCAAGGTCTTTTCGGATTGCCTAGAGCAACCCAAGTCATCTTGAACCAGGACACCCAAGTCACGTTCGACAGCTGATGGTTGTAGTATATCTGTTCTGAGCCAGTATGAGTAGCTACCCCGATGTCGGATGGAAAGCACCTTGCATTTACTGACGTTGAAATGCCATAAGTTTTGGGTCGACCATTGATATACCGTATCTAGGTCACTCTGAAGCACATGTTGGTTGGTGTTCGCCTGGATCCAAGCTACAGATCTTGATATCGTAGGCAAACATTAGGAAGTTTGAAGCGATTCCCTATGCAAGGTCTTTAATAAACACCAAAAACAGACGTGGACCTAGAACTGAGCCTTGCGGCACACCACACCCCACTTGTATGGAGTTCGATAAACAGCTCCGAACTCTGACCAATAATTGCCGTTGAAGTAGCAAGTTGGCGATCCAGCTTAAATGAGAGTCGCCTATCCCGTAAGGCTGAAGCTTGGATAGTAGTATCCGATGGTCTAGACGATCGAAAACCTTGGAAAATCCAGGTAGATCATATCAAGACCTTCTCCAGCGTCAGCTGCCTCTTTCCAACTACTGCGTGCATTTAGTAAATTCGTTGTACATGACGACTGTCGACGGAAACCGTGCTGCTCAGGAGTGATGATGCTGCAGTTTTCCAGATAGCACACCAGTGCATCGGCAACTATGTATTCCATGACCTTGGAGAGTACAGGGAAAAGAGATGCTGGGCGGTAGTTGGAGAGATCACTTCTGCTTCCACGTTTGTGAATCGGGGTTATAATTCCAAGCTTCCACATGGCGGAAACTTTGTTCTTGTCTAAGCAGCGCTGGAAAACTGAGCTAAAGGTCCTTGCAATTGGCTTGCTGCTGTTTTCAGTGCCTCTGAACGAATGGTGTCGACACCCGGCGAACTGTCTTTGCACATAGACGTCAGCTTTTGCAATACGGCCTCGGCGGTAAAAGTGTTGTGGGTTAGTCCTGGCAAGGAGAAGACAAAGCTTGGTAGATCGCTTGGTGGCAGATCGTTTGGTGGCAAGACCCTTTGAAACGTGGGGGCGTATTGCATCTGCAGCGGGTTTGCTGCTTCCACAGCCGTTCCTGTTGGGCCATTAGCCGTCCTGAGTGAAGGAAAACCTTGTCTCAACTTTCCTAGGCTATTAACGTGCTTGTACAGCAGTTTGTGGTTAGAGCTGAAGATTTTGCGATGTTCTGCTGATAGGCGGCTTTGTCTTCTCTTAACAGTTGAATGCAGTGATTACCTTGGGCTACGTAGTTGTCTCAAGTTTTTGTGCTGGAGCTTCTCTGTACACTCGCGATTCTGCGTTGTGTACTGTCATCCATTCTCGAGATCTGCTGCTGACGTAAGAAACTGATTTACACCTATAGCAAACATTTATTTCTGAAGACTCTGCAATCAGCTGACTGATTTTATTGACGAACTCGAGCCAGGCGAATTCCTGGGATTCTTCTTCGAGGAACCACCAAGTTGTGGCGCTGACGAGCTGGGCTAATTGATCGTAGCTTTTGATGGTTCTCACTGTCTCATCGTTCTTATTCAGATATTCTGCATAGCAGACGAAGTTGAAACTGATCACGGCGTGATCACTGCGACCCAACACATCAATCATATGATCCTTGTTGGTAGGCACAAGATCCGGCACAGATGACCTGTTACCTGTTCTTAACCGAATGGGCAAAGTGATATGATTGTAAAGAGACACAGTAGTTACGAGATTTTCTAGATCAGTTTTGAATTATTTTCCGATCGTGGCGAGAGTTTCTAAACAATGTACGTTGAAATCACCCATGATAAGAATGTGAGTGTACTTTTGTTGTAAGCTGCATCGTAATGCAGTTGCTTGGTGGCAGTCGGTTTCCGTTGTTGAGTTTGGGGGGCGGTACGCCAAGACAATAAGGCAAGCGTCTCTGCCTTTTAACTGCAACCGGCACCAAAGAGAGTCGGGGAACTGCGAGTCTGAAGCCTCCACGGCTTCGCACTGTAAGTCGTTTCGGTAATGCAGGAATACCTCTCCTCCTTTTGTGAGCATGTCCTTCGGGATCAGCGACATGCTCGGTAGTGAAACTTCAGCGTCCGTCATTTCCGTGTGCAAGCACATCTCGGAGATACCAATGACATCATATGGCCCGGAGGCTTGGCGATCTTTCAGTTCAGCCAGTTTGTTAGAAAGACCCTGATCATTCGTATACAACCAGGCCAGTGTCTCGGTCTCTAGGAGCCCACATATGGTTGAAAGGGTTGCGTGTGGGAGAATGCCGACCGATGGGACCCGGCAGCTACTCTTTGTTTTTGATGGGATAATGATACCTCGTTTGCAACTTGATTCCGTCAAAATGCGTCCCAACCTTCGTTTAGACCTACGTCAGAATCAGTTAAAGCAGCAGTTAAGTTACGTTTCTGCACATTCGTCGGTATGCTTGCTGCTTTACTTGCTTTAATATTTGAGCTGTGAAAGGAATGTGCAACCTTTAAACGAATTTCAGCAGGAATATTTTTTCGATTTCTCCGCCATTGATCCAAAACATCCTTTGCTTATTGCTGTGATTGCACCACAAATTTTAGGAATCTGGCACGCCATGTATGAAGATTTCGTTTAGGTGGTCTTGCTTGCTGTGCCCCTCTTCGGTGTTTCTTTTTGATTGTTGCGCGCTCCCAGGGACATCGGGATAGATACGTACCCCACAGGATCCGTGTTTTAGCGCGCTTGCGGAGAGCAAAACATTTTCTACGTCGGTGGAGGATTCTAGTGTTACTCGAATAAGTCTGGGTTCTCCATAGTGTGGCGAGTTCGAATGACGAGTAATTCGTAACAAGTTTATGGGCTTGGCTTTGATACTCATCTGCATGAACAAAGAGTTCCATTGGTCTTGGTCGTCTGATAACCTATCCCGTAATGTGATGGCAGTAGATTCAGGGACATTTGAGCATACAACAGTCCGGGCACTGTTGTTGGATCCCTTTTTCGTTGACCTACGAGTTAAGCTGCTTGTTTGTCCTGAACGGCTGGCAAGTGTTGATTGTTTACTGTTTGTCCCTCTATTCGTGTTAGCGGTGTTTACAATGGAAGCGGCCGCAACGGCGGCCTCTCAGTGGACGTTTGCAGCAATCTCTGCATAGGTAACTGATGTTATAGGAAGCTTAGTCTCGACAATAGATATTTGAGCTGCGGGTACCGAGGGTTGGTGTTCGGCTGCTTCATCCTTGTTAATGCTAGATGTCAGGCCTAGTGGAATTTGCTTAAACAGACTTTTGAATGGTGCCTGATTTTCCTTGCCGTGAGTACTGTTGGACTCTCGTAGGTACGGTCTGTTTTCGCCCAGCGTTCTACCAAATTTGGAGAAGACAACGGAGATGGAGACATGGCTGATTGCGGTTCAGGGGAAGTGGATTGTTCAGCATTCCGTTGCTCAGAAGCTGCTACGCTTCTGTGATGCATACTAGCTTCCATTGAAGTAATCTTATCGTATATCCTCTGTTCTGCTTCTGTGGTTAACCGGTCGCATTTCTCAGCAAGGATAAGCAAACACTTAACAAAGGGGGATGGTGGAACACGCGGTACAGAACCAAAATGCATCCTGGGAGTTAGTTCGCTCCCGTAACTGTTGTTGGGGCACATGTGCACATTTCGTATGATACCATACCAAACAGTGCAAGCAAGCCAGACCGATTTTTATTACGCCATGACACTCTCCTAACCTGCAAATGACTTTCGCTTGGAGCCTGTTCGGTTTCACACTTCTGCCATTCAATTTGGTGTCGTTACCTGACCCAGTAGTTTGGTTAGCTTTCCGTACTTTTACAGCTTTGAGAGCGGCGCACCTCGGTCAGGTGAGCGTGGCGGTTGCAAGGTCAGATAAGCCGTCGGCGTGGTCGCGCTGTCCGTGTGATGGTTTATGCAGGCGCTGTGAATGCCAAGTTCAAAAGGAATGGCGAGTGATTGGAACTTGAACAGAACGCTGAACACCGATTGACACAAATTCTTTCACAGCTGTGTTGAGAAACTCTGGAAAGGAATAAGCATACTCTTTTCGGTCTGCCTCGAGAATTCTGAATCGAATGGTGTCACACAGAAAGGTAATCGACTCAATGTGATTGAGTTAAACGCTTGCGCTTAATCACGGATGCCAAGAAAAACGGCTAGTGATGGCGCAGCTTCTAATCGTAGAAGATATTTTCACGTATGATGGATCACTGTGTGTAGGGCTGGTAAATCCAGTTTAAACGAGCGTACAGTGACAACGCTGCGAAAAGATGGAGAGAAGCTAGAGGGGAATAAAACAAAGGAACCAGGAGCACGCACGTCACGCGTGTGAGGGGATAACCTTGATGATATATATATATATATATATATATATATATATATATATATATATATATATATATATATATATATATATATATATATATATATATATATATATAGGGCGAGAGAGCCCATGGTGAAAGGAGGCTGGTGGTGTCTAGAACCTGACAGATGGTCTACCCACTGCTGCTACTGTTGTGCCATTGGCTCATGTCCTGGGCGATTCTTCGTGGCGACCGCTGGGTGGGAATTGGCTTTCGCCCTTCTCCCTCCAAACATCCAGGACACCAATCCGCATGAGTCAGTGAACTGACCATGTGCTAGACCCGCTGCATTTCGGGTGTTCATTTAATCGAAGGCCTTGGCTGAGAACTCGAGTCGTTCTCCTGTCAGGATTGGGCGCCCTGGCAGTATCCTAGTCCATCCTCTTCGGAGGTTAGGAAGTGGTCAATGGCCCTCTTCCCGCAAAACCTAACAATGGGAAACACCCAATCTACGGGTTATAAGCTCACAGCTCGATCAACTTAGAGTACGAGCGCCACACATTTTCTGTGATGGTGGGAGGGCACCTCCAGGTGCCCAGTGGTTTGCTACTGCGAGCCTCAAGCCAGTCAGCTGCTGGTCTAATTGGTGCAAACCCACCATAACCCACCTGTGTCTGCCCGTGGTCGCAGGTGTATACTACTAGGGTTGCAAAACATATATGAATCGTTCCAGTAGCTCAAAGACTGCGTGGGACGGACCTCAAGCAGATCCCATTCTGTCTCCGCAGTCACATTCCCTAGCTGGATCTGCACCACTCTGCCTTGTGCGTCAGACTATCGAGCCAAAGGCTCCGGGGGGAGTCCCTCAAGGAAATCCACGAAGCACAACTGCCACCTCGCGTGCGATTACCCACCAATACAATCGTATTCCTGCCCGCAAAGCACTCAACATCGGGTGTTGGAACGTGCGCATACTACTGGACCGGAACTCGAGTGAACGCTCGGAGCGACGCACTGCACTGGTCGCGATGGAACTGGCGCGCTGCCATATCGATACTGTGGAGTTCAGTGAAACCCGACTCGCTGAGCATAGTAAGTTGCATGAAGCAGGTGCTGGCTACACATTCTACTAGGTGGGCAACGCCGCCTCAGCAACACTTGAACATGGGGTTGGATTTGCAATATCGATCGCCAGCTGGTGTGTGAACCATCCGGCATCAGCGCGCGACTGATGACTGTTCGCGCACGACTCGGAAGATGTAAGTTTGCCGCTTTTACAAGAGCGTACGGTCCCAAATGGGTTATTGTGATGACACGTGTGATCAGTTCTACACTGAGCTATCCTCCGTGATACGGTCTGTGCCGAGGAGCGACCGACTATTTCTGCTGGGTACTTTCAAAGCGCGCGTTGGGCTTGATGCATCAGCGTGGACAGATGTTATCGGTCCGCATGGCATTGGTTCTGCGAATGCGAACGGTGACAGGCTGCTCTCACTGTGTGCCACTCACGGCCTGGCGATCAAGAACACTCAGTTTGCACTGAGTGCGAGTGATATAGCAACTTGGACGCATCCACGGAGTGGTCACGCTCACCTGCTCGACTATGTCATCGTACGTCAGCGTGATATGCGTGAAGTGCACAAGACACGTGTATTGCGTGGAGCTGAATGTGGCACTGATCACAAGTTGGTGCGGACCAAACTATATATATATATTTTCTTAAATCTATGTATTGCACTCCCGCCGTGAATCGGCGTAAAATTAACATTCTCTCCCTCGGTACTGTGGCGAAACGTATGGAGCTGGAGAATACGATGGCTACACGAATGTGTGATTTGGGCTGCATAGCCACAGTGGGCGACTTGTGGCACCACATTCGCGACCAGGTGACAGCTGCTGCCAAGGAAACCATCGGGCGCGCCAACTGTAAGCGGCCAGATTGGTTTGACGACAACAATGCGACGATCAGCACATTGGTGTCGGAGAAGAATGCAGCCTTTGCTGCACATGTGACAGACCCCAGTGACTTGGGGAAGAGTAGCCGGTATCGCAAACTTCGACGAAGAATGACCAGAGAGCTCCGTCGCATTAGAAATGCATGGTGGACGGAGAAGGCAAAGCAGATGGAAGGCTACGCTGAACGCTGCCAACATAAGGAATTCTTTGACTCCTTGAAGGTGGTGTATGGAGCGATCTTGGAGCCGCTGAGGACAATGATCAATGGTAGTTCAGGCGCCACCTGCACACAGACTACAGATATAATGCAGATCTGGCGAAAAAAATTGGCTGTCTCTTGAACAACCCTTAAGAAATTGACTGGCCTACATTGAACGGACTCAAGCAGCACGATGTGAAGGTGAGTCTGGCGGACACGCCGACACTGGATGAGACGCAGAGAGCACACCCTCAGCTGCGAAATGGCAGGTGTGCCAGGGCCGACAGGATCCCGCCTGAAGTATTGAAACACGGCGGACCGGCGTTGGTGACTGTGCTGCACCACTTGGTGCAGCGATTAGGGATTGAGGAGGTGGTGCCTCCTAAGCTGTTGGATGCCCTTTTGCTACCATTGTACAAGGGCAAAGGGAGCAAGCAATGTTTCACGAATAATCGTGACATCAACTTGCTGAGTTGTGTGGGCAAGGTGATTGCCCGAATCCTACACAACCGCCTCGTCAGTCAGGATGTGGAACCTTACGTGGCGGAAGAGCAGTGCCGATTCCGTTCGGGTCGCAGCACTATAGATATGGTGTTTGCGGCTCATCAGTTGCGGGAGAAGTGCAGAGAACGACACCAGCCATTGTACTCGCATTTTGTTAATTTCACTAAGGCATTTGATACGGTGAAGAGAGAGGCATTGCGGCTGGTGTTGGGTAAGTTTAGTTGCCCGCGTAAGTTTGTAAGTTTAATTGAATGTCTGCACAGTGGTATGCGAGCGAGGGTACAGCTGAGTGGAGAGACCTCGGATGACTTTGCAGTTGTCTCTGGTGTGAAGCAAGGATGTGTCTTGGCTCTTGCCCTGTTTACTCTTTATCTGCATGCAATGTTGTCCTGTGCTTTTGCTGCAGCTTGTGCTTACGGTGTTCGTGTGGAGCACCATATTGATGCGGGTTGCTGAACATCCGTCGTTTCTGTGCGAGAATTCTAGTCTGTGAGACAAATATCTGTATGTTGATGTTTGCTGACGACTGTGCGTTGTTTTCACACAGCACGGATGAGTTGTAGCACATGACTAGTGCTCTGGCTTCGACAGCGACCAAATTCGGGCTCACCATCAACGCAACCAAAACTATCTCTCTCTTTCAGCCTTCACCCAGACTGCAATCTTCTAAATTGCCGCAAATCAGCATTGGTGCTGAAGTAGTATAAACCACCTCCCACTTGTACTACCTTGAGAGTGTGATGTCGACTGATCAGCAGCTACACAGTGAGCTGCGTATCCACGTATCGAAGGCAGCAGCGGCATTCGGGAAGCTTGAGTACCGAGTGTGGAACAACCGTCAGCTTACCATTGCACGAAGCTGATGGTGTACAAATCCATGGTGATATCCGTTCTTCTATACGGCAGTGAAACGTGGTTGATGTACTGGCGGGATGTGCGTTATCTCGAGCGGTTCCATCACCAGTGTCTGCGACGGATTTTGCGCATCGGCTGGCGCGACAGATTTGCGGCCACGGGTGTTGCGCCGAAGTGGGATGTATGCAGTGGACTGCATACTTTTATTGAGATACCTGAGGTGGATCGGTCATGTGAGTCGTATGGATTCGACGCGGATACCGAAGCAGCTATTATATGGTCAGCTGAGTATTATGAAGCGGCACGTAGGGAAACGAAAGTTACGCTACCAGAACATGATTGAAGTGAGCCTCACACTTTCTAATCTTGATTGCAGATCATGGGAATCGAAGGCGGTTGATCAGCGTGCATGGCGCGATCTGATCACGAAGGCAGTTGCCGAGGTGCAGGAGAAAGCTCTCATGCATGCAGAGAAGATGTGGCAAGTGCGGAATCGGCAAGCACCGATGGATTGTTCTCCATCGACATCAAGCGCATGGTGTTGTAGAACATGCGGTCGCGAGTGCCTTAGTCAGGCAGGCCTGGTGAGTCATGAGCGTGGCCACCCGGGACTACTACCGAAGCGATGACGGGTCCTGCAGAGAACATAGACAGAACCGGCGCAGCGTTTGTAGGTACGCTGCATTCGATTTACTAACCGCGGGCTAGCATGCTAAGTCTGTTTATTTCAGGTGGTGGGTTTTCAGTTTTGTCGTAATGCCTTTCTTTCTCATATAAATGTCTAGTGAGCCATGAGCGAGGCCACTCGGGTCCCCTACAGAAGCGACGACGGGTCCTGCAGAGAACGTAGACAGAACCGGCGCAGCGTTTGTAGGTACGGTGCATTCGATTTACTAACCGCGTGCTTGCATGCTAAGTCTCTTTATTTCAGGTGGTGGGTTTTCAATTTGTCTTAATGCTTTTCTTTCTCACATAAATATCTACCTGTACTCCATTCCATTAATTTGCACACCTCGCTTAAGAAAAATTGTATTCGATTTCCGTAACAATTTGTGTTCGTGGCATTTCCGTAAAGTATACTTTCTGACCTCTTGAACTTATCTAGGATTCCTTAGTAAACAACTTATTTCATATGCTCAGTAACTTAAGGTTTATGTCACCGTTTCCTTACGCATTAATCGAGTTATTTTCTTTGTATCTCTCTCGCAAGTGATTGGCTGTTGTTTGATATCTCCGGTGTGGCTGCGCTTGACGTGCATGTTGACAAGGTGCCTACCTGTCTATAACCCACTATCTCGTCCATACTGGCTCCAGGAGACAGTTGGTCGTTGCTGGAGGGGACGGAGTGCACGGTCCTTGTGGCCGTGCTAGGCTCAAAGAGCGGTTCAATGCACTCAGTGTGGAGCGGACTACCGTCCAGCCACCGCCCTGCGTGCGGTTGATTCCCCAAATACAGCGTGCTTGTGTTTGTCTGTAAAGGAGTGTGGGACGGCTCCGTTGATGAAACATGGCTCCCATCCGCATGCCTCCCGGTCTTATTCCTTCGGGTTTACACTGGATATGGGGTATGTCGTTGGAGCTGTGGGTGGCGCAGCGCAAGATATCCATGGTCCCTCTGTAGGCGCAGGCGTCCTGTGGCTGGCCACATTGACAGGCAAATCCGAAACCGGATGCCGCCAGCCAAATATATATATATATATATATATATATATATATATATATATATATTTGGTTGGCGTCATCCGGTTTCGGATTTGCCTGTCAATGTGGCCAGCCACAGGACGAATTTGGCCGCTGTCGAAGCCAGAGCACTAGTCATGTGCTACAACTCATCCGTGCTGTGTGAAAACAACGCACAGTCGTCAGCAAACATCAACATACAGATATTTGTCTCACAGACTAGAATTCTCGCACAGAAACGACGGATGTTCAGCAACCCACCATCAATACGGTGCTCCAGACGAACACCGTAAGCACTAGCGGTATCAAAAGTACAAGACATCATTGCATGCAGATAAAGAGTAAACAGGGCAAGAGCCAAGACACATCCTTGCTTCACACCAGAGACAACTGCAAAGTCATCCGAGGTCTCTCCACTCAGCTGCACCCTCGCTCGCATACCACTGTGCAGACATTCAATTAAACTTACAAACTTACGCGGGCAACCAAACTTACCCAACAGCAGCCACAATGCCTCTCTCTTCACCGTATCAAATGCCTTGGTGAAATTAGCAAAATGCGAGTACAACAGCTGGTCCATCGCAATCAGGCTGGACCTTACCGTGGTGCGATGGTTTGTGTGCCTCCGTGTTCCATTGAGCTATACTGGGTGGTGCATTTTTTGCACCTTCAGATCCACTCATACCAGATTGGTCAATGGTTAGAGGCCAGACAAACTCAGCCTCCTGGTCCTCCAGGTTGTGAGTTGTAATGAGGGTGGCTCCTCATTCTTTAAAACGAGCTCCTTGTAGCCCAATGCCAAACCCGCTGCCTTGCGTACAGGTTTTTCTACCAATGGTTTTGGTTGAGAACCCTAATCGTTCTCCTGTCTAGGCCTGGGCAACCTGACAGTATCCTGCCTACGCAATACAATGGATCACATTTCAAACAAATTTCTGATGCTCTGGCCACCGCAGAGGATAATCAACGATGCCCTATCTGCTGCATCGGGCAGGGTGGATAGGGGTTTGGATGCTACTGCTCAAGCCTTCCCGTCTTCTTATTCCCCCTCTTGCGCTTTTTCACCCTTATCCACCCGTTCCAGCTTCACTTTTACCCCCCTGTTTTCAACCCCCAATTCTCGGCCCTGCCCCACCTTGCGTCAATAGTCGCTTGTCTTTTAGTTTCAGCTCACATGTGAACGCGGAGCGTCATTCTTGCACTGTCAACAGGCCCATGTCCAACCAAGTGGCCCGTTCCAGTTCATCGGCTTCCATTTGGAGCCATCGATCCTCCTTCAGATTGGCATGCCTCAACTTTCGCACAGTGCTTCCGATTGGTCAACAGGCAGCACTTGCCCGAACATTGGAGACCCTCTCGATCGATATCTGCTGCTTATCGGAGACCCGCCTGCAAGACTCGAGCTCTGTACTCACTCTGCGATCCCCTTCAGCTGACACTAGCAGCACTTTCTCATTGCTCCTATCCGGTGATGATGAAGCTTCGAACACCGGCCAAGCCGGTGTTGGTATTGCTCTGAGTCCCCGGGCTGAAGCTACTCTGGTTGATTGGATTCCAATCAGTAGCCGGATGTGTGCGGTCCGATTGGCTGGCTCGTTCAAAGCTTCGAAGTCCCATGAGAATAACAGGTGCCTATTCCTTATCGCTGCCTATGCACCGACGAACTGTAACGATGACTCGGTAAAAGACGACTTCTATCGTCAATTGAACGAGCTCCTTAGCCACAGAAGAAGCACGGACACTGTTGTGCTGGTTGGGGATCTGAACGCTCAAGTTGGAAAATTATCCACAGATGAGTTGCATCTGGGCGGCCAACATGGTGTATGCTCCCGTAATGATAACGGTGAGCGGTTGCTTCATTTGTGTGAGGATGCTCGCTTATTTCTTGCGAGCACTAATTTCAGACGCAGCACCCGCCAGAGGGTGACTTGGCGCCCACCAGCCTCGAACCAGCTATGGACGCAAATTGATCACATTGCGATAAGTTACCGCTGGAAAGGCTGCATCCAGAACTGTCGCTCGATTTGGAGCACAGGTGTGGACACCGACCATGCACTTGTGTGTGCTGACCTGCGGATGCGCCTTGGCGGACACCCACGACGACGTTGTGAGCGCATTGACACCAGTCAACTGGCGAAGCCAGCTGTGCTGAATGCCTATCAAAGTACGCTGTCATCCGAGTTGGATAAACGCTCACTGGATGCAATTGAAGCTCACTGGTCTCATATGCAACAGGCCTTACTTGCAGCAGGCAAATCCTCATGTGGTATGTCTAATCGCCAACATGAACATTGGGTCTCTTCACAGTCTTTGGAACTTATAGATGCTCGCCGGCATATTCCGGCTGGATGCGAACACAATGAAACCCGCAATGAGCTCCGGGCAAAACTCCGTGCTAGCCTGAAGAAAGACCGCGAATCCTGGTGGTCTCATCGTGCAACAGAGATGGAAATGGCCGCTGCCCTTGGTAAACATCGTAAGTTATTCCGTCTGATACGGGAAACGGGCAGCAGGAGACTTGGTGTTGGTGAAACTATCAGTGACGAGAGTGGACAGCCTATCCACAACTTATCAAAACGCTTAGAGCATTGGGTTTAAAAGGCAATTTAATCGGTCGGAATGGTTAGATTTTTCGCCGGCCACTGATCGCCCCGCTCCCTGGGCTGTCCCTTTGGATCCACCCTCTCGCTCAGAAGTCGAACATGAGATCGAACTGTTGAAGTTAATAAAGCCGCGGGACCAGATGATCTTCCTCCAGCCCTCTTCAAATTCGGGGGACCTGCTCTTGTGGATGATTTACACGAGTTACTAGTGAGACTGTGGGAGCAGGAAACTGTCCCAACCGATTGGAGCCGTTCCGTCATAGTCCCAATTTTCAAAGGAGGCTCACGATCGGAATGCGGCAGTCTGATCTCCATCGCCTCCAAATTGCTTGCCTCTGTCATCCTTCACAGACTGACTGGCACTCGTGAAAGCCAGATTCGTGAAGAGCAAGCTGGATTTCGTCGAGGTCGTGGCTGCATTGACCACATCTTCACCTTGTGTCAGTTGTTGGAGCACCGTCATATATATTGGCGGCCCACCGTTGTCGTGTTTCTCGATATCAAAGGTGCATTCGACTCAGTGGATAGGCATGCACTTTGGGACTGTCTACTCAGGAAAGGTGTACCTGAGAAATATGTGAATATTATCCGAGCTTTATATGCGCGTAGCTCGGGCAGAGTGAGGGCTTACGGCAAGTTGTCATCGCCCTTTAATATCTCCAGCGGTGTGAGGCAAGCATGCCCGCTATCACCTTTCCTCTTCAACTTCTCTGTTGACGAAGTCATAGAAATCGCGTTCACAGGACACGACTTAGAAGGTCTAGAGTTACTCCCAGGAGAACGACTTCTTGATTTAGAGTATGCTGATGATATTGCCCTAATCTGTGACAGCTCACAAACGTGCCAAGCGGCACTGGACAGATTAGCACTAGCTGTCCGTCAATTCGGGCTTTGCTATGCACCCTCGAAGTGCAAAGCGTTCCTCCAAGATTGGCCTGGACCGCCTCCTACGCTGACCCTTGGTGGGGATCAGCTAGAAGTCGTTCAAAAATTCAACTACCTGGGAAGTTGTATCAGCACCCGTGGGATTGGAGATGAGATCATAAATCGTATAGCAAAAGCTCGGGGCGATTTTGCTAACCTTCGCCACTTATGGCGCCGGCGCGACATCACTCTTGCCCTGAAGGGTAGAGTGTACAATGCAGCGGTACGTTCGACCCTTCTGTACGGTTGTGAAACCTGGCCGCTTAAAGCAGCGGACCTGATGAGTCTAGTTACGTTCGACCACCGATGCCTTCGCAATTTAGCTCACATATGGTGGGAACACCGAGTAAGCAACGTGCACCTTCGACGCCTTGTTTATAGCACAGGAAAAGGAACTGGACGGCTCAGCACCGTCATTTCACTCACCAGGTTCCGATGGCTCGGCCACGTTTTACGTATGCCAGCCCACAGACTCCCGCGTCATAAGTTGTTTGCGCGCCGGGGGTGTGGATGGAAGAAGAGGAGGAGTGGCCAAGCGTTGACTTGGTCCAGAGAAATGAAGGCCCTCACTTCTGAGCTGGCCTCGGTTGAAACATCTCGGCTCCCTGGTTGGGGTCCAAAAGACGATGAACACGTTTGGTTGGACACACTTGCTGATATTGCTAGAAGCCGACCTCAGTGGCGTTCATGCTGTGAGTTTCTTTGTCCCACCCCATCCCTCTTAGCCTCCCCCTCCAACCACGATCTCGTTATTTAGCCTTATATACTTTTGCATAGTAATTTTTTTTGGTGCACAGCAGCCGGCTGGTAGCTTTCCGGAACGATGCCCATCCGTTACCGATAGCTCAGCCAGCTTGCACCAGTTGCTTTTTTTCTCATTTTTTCTATGTATTGCGGCACAGTAGCTGAGTTGTTCCCCACCTCTAGCTAACGTGTATGATGATGATGATGACAACGGCTGGTGTCGTTCTCTGCACTTCTCCTGCAACTGATGAGCCGCAAACCCCATATCTATAGTGCTGCGACCCGAACGGATTCCGCACTGCTCTTCCGACAGGTTAGGTTCCATAACCTGACTGACCAGGGGGGCTGAGCAGGATTTGGGCAATCACCTTGCCCACACAACTCAGCAAGTTGATGTCACGATTATTCGTGAAACATTGCTTGCTCCCTTTGCCCTTGTACAATGGTAGCAAAAGGGCATCCAACAGCTTAGGAGGCACCACCTCCTCAATCCCTAATCGCTGCACCAAATGGTGCAGCACAGTCACCAACGCCGGTCCGCCGTGTTTCAATACTTCAGGTGGGATCCCGTCGGCCCTGGCACACCTGCCGTTTCGCAGCTGAGGGTGTGCTCTCTGCGTCTCATCCAGTGTCGGCGTGTCCGCCAGACTCACCTTCACATCGTGCTGCTTGAGTCCGTTCAATGTAGGCCAGTCAATTTCTTAAGGGTTGTTCAAGAGACAGCCAATTTTTTTCGCCAGATCTGCATTATATCTGTAGTCTGTGTGCAGGTGGCGCCTGAACTACCATTGATCATTGTCCTCAGCGGCTCCAAGATCGCTCCATACACGACCTTCAAGGAGTCAAAGAATTCCTTATGTTGGCAGCGTTCAGCGTAGCCTTCCATCTGCTTTGCCTTCTCCGTCCACCATGCATTTCTAATGCGACGGAGCTCTCTGGTCATTCTTCGTCGAAGTTTGCGATACCGGCTACTCTTCCCCAAGTCACTGGGGTCTGTCACATGTGCAGCAAAGGCTGCATTCTTCTCCGACACCAATGTGCTGATCGTCGCATTGTTGTCGTCAAACCAATCTGGCCGCTTACAGTTGGCGCGCCCGATGGTCTCCTTGGCAGCAGCTGTCGCCT
Organism: Dicrocoelium dendriticum; assembly: GCA_944474145.2. Classification (NCBI taxonomy): domain Eukaryota; kingdom Metazoa; phylum Platyhelminthes; class Trematoda; order Plagiorchiida; family Dicrocoeliidae; genus Dicrocoelium; species Dicrocoelium dendriticum. The sequence goes on from OX104071.1 coordinate 40,608,220, forward strand.
GGTCGCGAATGTGGTGCCACAAGTCGCCCACTGTGGCTATGCAGCCCAAATCACACATTCGTGTAGCCATCGTATTCTCCAGCTCCATACGTTTCGCCACAGTACCGAGGGAGAGAATGTTAATTTTACGCCGATTCACGGCGGGAGTGCAATACATAGATTTAAGAAAATATACATACAGTTTGGTCCGCACCAACTTGTGATCAGTGCCACATTCAGCTCCACGCAATACACGTGTCTTGCGCACTTCACGCATATCACGCTGACGTACGATGACATAGTCGAGCAGGTGAGCGTGACCACTCCGTGGATGCGTCCAAGTTGCTATATCACTCGCACTCAGTGCAAACTGAGTGTTCTTGATCGCCAGGCCGTGAGTGGCACACAGTGAGAGCAGCCTGTCACCGTTCGCATTCGCAGAACCAATGCCATGCGGACCGATAACATCTGTCCACGCTGATGCATCAAGCCCCACGCGCGCTTTGAAAGTACCCAGCAGAAATAGTCGGTCGCTCCTCGGCACAGACCGTATCATGGTGGATAGCTGAGTGTAGAACTGATCACACGTGTCATCACAATAACCCATTTGGGACCGTACGCTCTTGTAAAAGCGGCAAACTTACATCTTCCGAGTCGTACACGAACAGTCATCAGTCGCGCGCTGATGCCGGATGGTTCACACACCAGCTGGCGATCGATATTGCAAATCCAACCCCATGTTCAAGTGGTGCTGAGGCGGCGTTGCCCACCTAGTAGAATGTGTAGCCAGCACCTGCTTCATGCAACTTACTATGCTCAGCGAGTCGGGTTTCACTGAACTCCACAGTATCGATATGGCAGCGCGCCAGTTCCATCGCGACCAGTGCAGTGCGTCGCTCCGGGCGCTCACTCGAGTTCCGGTCCAGTAGTATGCGCACGTTCCAACACCCGATGTTGAGTGCTTTGCGGGCAGGAATACGATTGTATTGGTGGGTAATCGCACGCGAGGTGGCAGTTGTGCTTCGTGGATTTCCTTGAGGGACTCCCCCCGGAGCCTTTGGCTCGATAGTCTGACGCACAAGGCAGAGTGGTGCAGATCCAGCTAGGGAATGTGACTGCGGAGACAGAATGGGATCTGCTTGAGGTCCGTCCCACGCAGTCTTTGAGCTACTGGAACGATTCATATATGTTTTGCAACCCTAGTAGTATACACCTGCGACCACGGGCAGACACAGGTGGGTTATGGTGGGTTTGCACCAATTAGACCAGCAGCTGACTGGCTTGAGGCTCGCAGTAGCAAACCACTGGGCACCTGGAGGTGCCCTCCCACCATCACAGAAAATGTGTGGCGCTCGTACTCTAAGTTGATCGAGCTGTGAGCTTATAACCCGTAGATTGGGTGTTTCCCATTGTTAGGTTTTGCGGGAAGAGGGCCATTGACCACTTCCTAACCTCCGAAGAGGATGGACTAGGATACTGCCAGGGCGCCCAATCCTGACAGGAGAACGACTCGAGTTCTCAGCCAAGGCCTTCGATTAAATGAACACCCGAAATGCAGCGGGTCTAGCACATGGTCAGTTCACTGACTCATGCGGATTGGTGTCCTGGATGTTTGCAGGGAGAAGGGCGTAATCAAACTCCCACCCAGCGGTCGCCACGAGGAATCGCCCAGGACATGAGCCAATGGCACAACAGTAGCAGCAGTGGGTAGACCATCTGTCAGGTTCTAGCCACCACCAACCTCTTCTCACCATAGGCTCTCCCGCCAGGCATAACTGCCCTGGTAATAGCATAACTATGCCACACGAAATTGCACCATGAATGATTAAAGTTTTGTTCAGCCTCACCTAACAACTTAACCAAAATCCCCAGTAGTTTACAGTGGACATTATTGGCGATTTCATGGCGGTTTGTTACTGATGCATCAGGTGTTATAGTTACTCAGACATGCTTGATGCTAAATACTGTAGACGAATCCCAATACCACATGTATAAGTCCTCAGTTAAAACTGGTCACATGATAACAATGTTGACAGTATCGCTTTACTTTCTTCCTTTTTGGCATCGGCTAAACTGGGAACGCCGTACTTTTTTAAGTTAATTTCTTTTAAACATTATCGGTTTCAGAAAACACATTGACACTTCACTCACTATTTTTTTGGGCGCCGACGCTTTTTGCCTTGGCTTCATTGGTACGCGGTCGGTTTGCTCAGTTCGAATACCTTGTAAATCTATCGACAATCTCCTCAATGCATTGAGCTCATTTTTTCCTAATTACTCAACTTTTCATTCTACGGAACCTGACAATAATTGGCTTTCTTATCCACGGTAGACCATTATCTCCACAATAATATGAAGAGGTGGAACCAGCTGTCACAAATGGTTCTTAGTACCTACTAAGATCGTAAGCAGCTTCGATTTGTGCGAAATCTGTTTCGATTATTCGGACCACGACTGCAATGTATGTGTGAATTAAATATGGAAGAACTCTGGGATGAAGGTATGGCCTCGAGCACAATGATAACATAAGAGGTAGTCTGCGAGGATCAAGAACTATGTGGTTAGACTACAGACTATAACATGCCTCCAACCAGAGCGGCATACAGTCCAGTATTTAATTGAATGTGCGTCCGACTGCTGCATTTGCATTCATTTAAAATCGGGGTTGTTAGGCCAATGTTTAGAATAAAAAGCGATGTTCAATGAAAACTATTTATCATGTGTTGTTCCTGACACACTTTTCATCTGTTGTTAGTTTCTCAGAACTGGGATATGTGAGCTCGGATACCTTGACAGCGTGGCTGCTAGACGGTGCCGCAGCTGCAACTGGCTTATGTTGAAAGTATTAGATGTTGGTTGCTCTGCGCCTCGGGCCAGAAAACATACCACTGCAGCGCTACATTATCTTATCTAACGTAGACGTACATGAGTAATGGATCGTTCTATGACTTCTTATGAAGTATCAGTAGAATATGTAGCAGCTAACAAGTATTGGAATACAACTGAATCTTATATTGACCACTTGTAGGAAACACCAGAGCATCACTCAACGTACTTAGGTAAAATGGTATAGTTGGCAACCGACCACTTGCTTCCTGTTCTTTTTAATAGTGTGTATTAATTAACTAAGGCATGAGGATGGCACCTGTTAATCTTGTTTGACCATACCATTATACCAACTGAAACGGTATTTGAGGCTATTTTAATTGCGTAGAAGGAAGGTGCGTTGCAATTTCTTTGCAGCTGACATTTCTGCGAAAACTCGGGAGTCTTCATGAGTCAAGAACATAATCTTTAATTGCTTCCAGTGAATCTTGCGATGAGAACTGCTGAGTACGTTTACATTAAACGTCTAATAGAGGAGGATACTGTATATTCCTCTCTGCTGGTTGGAATATCTAGTGTCTCCACTGAACGTTTTATTTGCGCTCCCGGGAGATTGCAATTTTTGAGTATTCATCTTGTGGGTTGATTTGGGCCACCGTTCCCGAATGGGATAATGATTCGGACTAAAGTGAAACTCATGAAATTCGGTTGCTGATGCCACAGCTGGAGCAGATGACTTGTTGGGGTTTATCCCAGTGTGACACGTCAAGTCGCCTGATTTTCGTTCCACCGTTGACAGGGTACTTATCCATCACGCGCCGACAGAAGACTGGCTTATAAGACAATCTCCACCGAAGAGTAGTTTATGACAGAATTTATCTACGATAGCGTCAGTAACATCGTTTGTATCTAGCCTAAAATGATTTGAGACGCATAACGATCCTGCGCGTATCGGGAATATGTGTTGTAACGCTGCCCTTTTGCCTCTGCCTCTCTGTCTCTCTGCGCTTCCAACCAGCCGGGGAAAACAAAACGCAGAGCCTTCTAGACCGAAGTATATTAGGCACAGAACATGGCTACTTTTATAGGTCACATGCACTTACCTCGCCTCTATCACTGAGGTGAGTCACACCGCTTGTCTGAACATATTCGACTCTGGTAGCGGCCATCTCTCTCTGACTGTAGGTAGGATCGCGTCCGCAACATAGAAACCCGTGCGGCGACGACGATCTGATTTCGTCAGCTTCCGGTTCGACCATGACAACGAGCCTGTCAGCCGCTCACGTGATCTGGCCGATCTCGCCCCGCTAGTGTGCACCATCGTAGTCAGCTGTTTCGCCTCCGTAACAATGTGTTTCACATACGTTCAAAACGTGAGTGCCCGACAGCCGGCGGTCCTGGACAATGTGTCACCACACAACATAAGCGTGTTCCATGTTGTTGAATATTGCATCCACAGTCTGTGGAATCCTGTGGCAATGTTATGCAGACTAATGTAAAAGCGTATGATGCGTATGTTGAATTATAGTGAGGTGCATTTTGATCAACTATACCCTCAACCTGCATATGTCCCAGTCCTATTATTTCTGGTTTGCAACCATTCTGAGGTATACTGGTTTAGAGTAGGTATTGCAGAGCAAGCTACCCACGCACTGCTTATACTTGGACATTCTGTGACTGTTTGCATTCATCGTGATAGATAACTCTCGAAATGGGTACCTTCAAAGATCACAGTTTATGAAATGTCTAGGTGACATTTTGACCAACACAAATCATTTGGTTGCATCTGCATCCCTATCCCGTATAGTCATTAGTTTCATGGTAGACATCGTTCCACGAAGTTACTCACCTAAAGGACAACCCTAAAAAGAAAAATCGTATTACATGTTCTAGCGTAGTAAGTAGATGGAAAGCCATAGGTGAGGAGTTTCTGTGCTGTGCGATCGAATGTTTTAAGAAAAATTATTTTGCGAACAGACTGCAAAGATTTCCTCGATGTTAAAGGTCTATTTGATGACATACCCAGTTTTCGTCTACCATTGTACTCAAATAGATTGAGTACCCCATGTGAAGGAAACTGGACTGATACTCACTGTGACTAGGCGAACACAATCGGTACATACTAATCCCCGATAGGCCCACCAGAATATAGTATATTTGTGCCGTCCTTCAGTAATTCTGGTGAGATCCGACTGTTTGTTCGTCATGGTAGTTTCATGCTCATCGCACAGAAAGGCGGAAAACTAACGCCACCAGCAATGCTTTACGCAACACCTGTGGCTCACCTTTACATTAGTTACAACAGATGGATTCGATACGTCTTCTTGCAAATAACCTATGTTTGCGAAGGAATATCCTTAATCTCATTTGATTGGCCAAGCGGCGAAAACGACTTATTTCGCCCGGATGCCTAAGGTGAGCAAAATAATCTTCTCACAGCCATTTTTGTGAAGATCGGGTTAGGACAGCCTACGAAATAAAATGGTATACTTGGACCAAATTATATACGTGACCATTTCCAGAGGTCCTTCAAAAAATTTGAGCGCTTAGTCTACGGCGAGGGCTGGAATAGTGCTATACCAGTAAACATAAACGTCAACCATCCTGATTTCTCAGCACATAGTGCGAACATCATGGTAATGTTCGTGTCTCATAAACTAAATGTTTGATCCGCCATTAATCTTCGTTCATCCAAACGCTAAGCCACGAACTCAACTACTCCCGTCGATCTCCGGTTGGCGATTCACTGGCCACCACTGCAAACTCCGGTAAACAGCCAGGCGTCACCTTCTGGGCTCAAATGATAACGGTTTACAATAAAGTCTTATAAATATATGGGTATTTTGGGCAATAAGTTTAGCGAGCGTTGCACCCGTGGCAAATCTCCAAAGAATTTTGTGTGATCGCAAAAATGTTTAAAGCTACCTGTCCAATGATGACGCTCTGAAGTGTTTTGATCAACGAATCTGACTATAAATTGGTAAGAGCACGCAGGGGCTCCGTTCAGTTTATGGGCATGCGCACCCGCGTGTTTTGTGTATGCACACTGTGGACCCACATAGGTGCATACCACCACACTCGACAAAAGCATGAATGCGCGGATGACGCAGAGTAGGTAGAATAGAGACCTTCAAGAGTTGGGAAGCATCTGGGGGAGAGTTAGGCTCCAAAAAAGAATGTTGCCGGTTAGCATACTCAAAAAGATAAAGTGGTTGACGTCTGAGAGAGGTTCCCCAGGTTTTAAAGAGGTGTATAAAAAGTTTCGCATTAGGAAACCTTTGCGCTCGCACGTCTATCGGTCTCTCTGTTCACATTCTGGAGCTGAACCCAGGGGTACTGTTTTGTAGGATCACTGTTAATGTGATAACTCATGGTGTTTCTGAGGTGCCATTCAGAGGGATTTCAACATGAAATGCTGACATTATCAAAACAGATACGTATATTGGTCATTAGTAGTCTACAGGGATATTCGCTGTACAAAATTGCCAATAATTTGGTAAGATAGCTGAGAGTAACTGAAACGGGATTATCGGTGTTTCTGTGTCTTCACTTTAAAGCAAATCACAGTGAATACTATTCATCGCAGTGATTAGGCTAACCTCCGACAGATCGTGCCGACAACAAGGCATCCAGTTCTACTGCCTAAAGCAGTGTCCGTGGTTTTTTGTGCCTAGCACATGATTGATGTGCAATCGAGAACGACTACTTGGAGTTCAGTTACCACGCCAAGTTCCAGTTGCGGTTGAGTATCGAAAGTGCTCATTCTAACCCTATAAGTCTCAGACAATACATATTATTTTGACTACTTGCAAGGAAAATCTTTGTAGGTCGGTTCAGTCGTAACTTCTTAACAGCCGACCCAAGGTTAGCGATTTCGGATCATCCTGGTGTTATTTCATAAAGGTATGCATTCTTGGATGAGAGCGCACAGGCATACGAAGCAGAAAGTCGAAGCTCATAGGAGTCCAGTTGATAAGCGATGAAGTAGTTATTAACACTTCAATGACCAAGAGGTGCAACATTGAAACTACATCTTAAGCCTATCAGTAAATTCGCTTTTCACTTCAGTGAACAAACATGCTTCGAAATGTGTGACACAACCTTCCAAACCGTTATGTTCGCCACAACTGTGTACACACCTCCTAGAGAATGAAACAAGTCGCCCAATCCATCCCCGTTCGGTCAACCGATGATAAGCTTCGCGAGTGAGCTGTGCAGCAGTGCCCAGACCAAACAAACATGACGCCCCCTTCCGGTGCGCGCAAGAGTAAATTCGCTCCTATCATACCGCCCGCATCCTCCTACTTGGGACCTATTGTAGATTGCATGTATATTTGAGCCAGTGCCGTTGCAAGGGGCCACGATTGCAGCAACAAACCAAGTGCAAAAGTTCTTGAGTAATAAAAATGGGATTTGTATTTCGTGCATTCCCTAAATCCGTGCCCACAAGTTGCTAAATAAGATCACAAAAGATTTCATGTATTCGCACTTGAAAGTAGATTTGACATACCATATATGGAGGATATATTAGACAGTGGGGAGGATGAACGTAGAATTTCAGGGGTGGTTTTGTCATTAAACAAGTTTCATCCAAACGTTTCCAAACGTGAAGTTAATTTCATTGGATCACAGGTACTGTTCTACTGAGTATACGGCAGGGGAGAAACAGAGCCAGCACAATATGTTCGCTGTGGGGGGAATTTACGCAGAAATGTAAGAAGCTAATCTACGGTGGACTGTGGTCCACAGGTTGTACCTACAGAATGTAGCAAACGTTAAAGTAGTACGGCTTTATTTTATAGGATCATACTATTGCATCAGCTGAAAACGAGCGAAGCATACGCAACTAAAATGTGAACTGATTGCCTGCAGGTGAAGAAATACGAGTCCATACGTACAGGTGAGAACGTTCATATCACTGATTTCGGTATGCATTTCTAGTTGGCACTGGAATGTACACTGTGGTCAGATTAAGGTAGTAAAACACTGTACAGATTAGTTAGGTTCTGCAACCAATAAAAATGTTCAGTACTGTTGGTTCCCATGCGACTTAATCATTCATCTATAGCAGCTGTGTACAGTGCTCATTACTCATTTGTTCAACCTTTCCTTGAAGCAATTTTCATAGATTACTCGTTGAATTTCGTCCTGAGTAAAAAGGCGTTACCCCCGAAAAGGTTGATACACTATTGTACACACACGTTGTAAGAGAAAGTTAGCTGGCTGAAAGCTGCGAAGATGATTGAAGCAATAGGGAACTAATAGAGTGGTAAGCGGAGCCGAGGTCTAGATACGTGGTCGCGCGCAGGCTTACTGCGGAGCACGTGAGCTGTCTGCTGTACACAAAAGTCACAAGCACGAGCGTGGAACGACCTTCGACTGTTTTGCTAAATTTGGGAAGCTGGTGCGAACTGATTGGTCAGCAAATGCAAGCCCGGCTCAACGGACGCGAACAATTCTGCCAAATATGGAAAATCCGTTTGACGGAATTAACGCATATTGCTTGAGAGCCAAACATTTCCAATATTAGTATGTTTCGTTCACCATTAAATAGAACTGACTTATCGTGTAGAATAGACCCCCTGTTACCGAGCCTTGGCCTTCTGTATCCAGGCGGTTGATTGGGCGCGTGGCCGAGCAATCAGTCGGTCGTAGTCTAGCAGGCGCAGAATAGCAGCAATGCAGCAGTACGGAGGCAGTTTTACAACAGGAACCGAGAATTCGGATTTACGGTTGGGCGTACGCCTAACACAGTGACCGTTTTTCACTGGCCATTATTAGGTGTTCCAACCACGTACTACGGCGGCCAAATAGTAAGTGCTATGATGAGTTGAAAAGATGAAGGTTTAGGCTGCCGTGTATCAATTTAACACTAAGCAGCGATAATTGCAGAAGGCAGCTTAGACCTAAATAAGTAAGCAAAGGCCTAGACAGGTGAAACAAAATTCCGTTGGTGGCGCATCTAACGAGGTTTTGGTTGAGTGTACAACTTTCGGGTACATATTGCCATTTAACATTTTCCAATATCCTTCTTTTTCTGGTACACTTACGCTGAATGCCTCAACTGATCATGCCTGATCAGGCGTGCCTTGCTAACTCGAGAATAAAACATTTACTGTGAGGAATTATTGGATTTGACCACGAGACACCTACCGAAACCCGCAGTATCTTAAGGGCGCTGAAACTCTATTTCAGATGACTGCATGTTATTAAGGAAGGATTTCGTGAGTGTTTCAGTGTACATATTTAATTCTGACAAGTGAATTCACTGTTCCCTATTTCTTAACGATGACTGTGTTGGAGTAGGGGGCGTGACCCTTCTCCTGGATGAGGTCTCTAGCCGGAAAACCTACGACTATACGGGACCTGTGTGCAGTGAGTTGTCATGATGCAGCAAGTTCCCTCCTGTTCGAGTCATTTTACGACGCCTGTCTACAACTACCAGCACTTGTGGCTGACAATGGGTGGTATATAAATCTCCGGCGTGCGTCGTCGTACCAACCGTTCAGTAACCACATGACAGGTCTCAGCCATGAACACAGCCACCATCTGCCTAGCCAAACTGCGCTCACGCTAGAAGTTCTGATGCGGCGGCAGTCCACTGGGCCGATTTTTGCCTGGTCTCTGGGTCGAAGCCATATATCCAGGTCTCATCACTACTGCGGATCTCGCAAATCTCATCGGAACGTCCGCCATGAAACCTCTCAGATTTGGTGTAGCACCACTTCGCTCGAGCTGCTTTCTGGTCCTCACTTACTTGATGGGGTATCCAGTGTGCGCAACTATTTCTGTGGTCATGGTTCATATATAGGATGAAGCGGATTGATCCCGATGAGATCCCGATGACATTCCGCAGCTGTACTACGGTCACCAACGCGTCCTCCTCCAGCATCACTTGCACGACAACAATGGAACTATGGAACAATTGTGTATTAGAGTAAAAAAAAGCAATAATTCTCAAGTCCTGTGGGATGGAAAAATCTGTGAAAATTAAGATGCATAATAAAGTGAAAAGCGTTTTTATGGACTCACCATAGACTTATGTGGAATAACGGAGATGTTCGAGTATTAAACGTATACATCCATAAATCCATTGGTTGAGAGTTTGGTAAGACACCATTTGATTGCCTTTTGTAGCCCCTGGCTAACAAGTCATAAAATGAAATGCAAATGAGACAAACCACCGTCAACTCGTTTTTTACATATCGCCAGATTGGGAGCAGTGACGATATAAGTGGAGAGAGCGACCAAAGGTTGGCACACGCGAAGAGAAAAGAAATTTCTACGGCATTCAAGCCGGCTATACTGTATTGTCAGTTTCGGAAAATGACCTCTTAGGTTAGTGTTGTTGTTCAATTCCAACAGCGGAAGGCAGATGGAGTATGATTTCTGCAGAACCTAGTAAACCATTATGTGATCCCCTGTAAAATCGGAATTTGACTGCTGTACATTCTTAGAGATTTCAGTCTAAGCTGATAGGGCAGATGAAAGAAGCCCCTGACGTTCTTGGTTTCCCTTCGTTGAGGAGTCTCGAGAGCAGCGAGATCCTGTTTCCGCCACGGCTGCCACACCTGGATACCATATTCTAGGTGCGGTCGCACGTAGACGTTAAGCATTTAGAGGAAGATTGTGGGTTCAAACCGACCGAAGGCTCTGCGAAGCAGGCTAAAATATTGATTGCTGCTTCTCATCGACTTCTCTGCTTGTTCTGAACACCCGAGATCTTGTTGTATCAGTACACCGAGGTCATGCTCCTGAGAAGCCTTCTGCAAGGTGTGGTCTCCAAGCTTTTAAGCACTTACCGACTGATGACGCAGTTGGATCACGTTGCACTTAGCTATTTTCTACTAACACAGGTTCCTCTTTGACCATTCATATATGCAATCTTGTCACGTTGGCGTAGATCGTAATTTTCTTTTTTACTAATCGCCCGCCATATCTTGACGTCATTGGTGAAAAGCAGGAAATTGGAGGGGATAACTCTCTCAAAGTCGTTGATAAACATAGGAATAAGCGCGGTCCCAGCACTGAGCGTTTTGTGACACCACATTCCACCTCAATCGGGTTAGAGAATAATCCCCTAACGCGTAATTGTAGCTTACGTTGGTGAAGAAACTTGCCAATCCAACCAAGTACATGATCTCCGATTCCGTAGCTTTGTAGCCGGTGAAGTAGGAGGCGGTGAACCAAGAAGTCAAAAGCTATGGAGAAGTTCTGATAGATAACGTCAACTCCGACCCCATCATCAGCCACTTCCGTCCAAATACCTCGTACAATCAGTAGGTTGATGGTGCATGACCGTTGTTAGCGAAAGACATGTTGCTCTGGTGTCAAGACGTTACATTTTCCAGGTAGTCCTTTAGAGCCTCAACTACGATCGCCTCCAGCACCTTTGCGAGCACAGGAAGGAGAGTAACTGGGCAATAGTTTGCAGGCTCTGAACGGCTACCGCCTTTAAAAATTGGAGTGATAATGCTACGCTTAAACATAATGGGGACTTGTTGTTCATCAAAGCAGTAGTGTCGTCCACAGGTCGATCAAATGGTACCTCATCATGCACGGACGGCCTGCCAAGGTTGAATCCAGCAAACCATTCAACCACGGTGGTTCTTGAAGGGGTATCATCACCAAAAGCAACACACAATAGCTCAGCACTCTTGTGCTGCTTTAAACTACGTTTTTAATCATAGCATTTCATCACTTTCCAGTGACATCGAATAAGTTGCATACTCACCTAATCTGTGTACCGTGGATCCGAAAGTTCAAAACATGGAGAGAATTTATTTGTAGCTCAACAGCTTTAGTACCACAAACAAGCTAGGTGTAATATCTTACGTCATGAAGGAGCGTTGCTCTTCGCAACTGAGAAACTCATTCTGATGTGAAGCACCACACCTCAAGGGCGTCTAGATCAGCTTGTATGGTGCAAATTACTTCCTTCGGGTGTGTAGGATTGACCGTGTACACCGTTTGATGCCATCAACGGATATGTATTGGTGACCATGGACAAATACTTCAATGATATTTTCGATGCACATGGGGACTAGTAAACAAACAGAACATGGTATTGGATTACACTATTTTATAGCGGGGTGCGACAGGGAAATTATTTTATCACCCAGACTGTTTGGGTGATACCATTCGCAACAGGTGCTTTTCATAATAGCCGTAAATTGATGGTGGCTGTTTTCTTTTCCGATGTCCAGTAGTAGCTGTTTCAGTAATGTGTATATCTAGCTTTAAAATAACTGAATAGAAATCTTTGAATTGCCGGGAATCTCGTGAGGCAGCACCCGCAGCTGTACTCTGCAAATTTTGTGGGCATCTCTACATTCGGAGTAGAACCAAATACTTGTGGACAAAATAAATATAGTATAGAGCACATCAGTAGCGTGGCAAGGACCTTTTCCACCTGGGGCAGTAATCAAATTAGCCGCCCCCTTCTCCAGCATAAGCTAATCCGTAAACTCTCAATAACGCGAGCAACCCTTAACTTCTTTGTGTCAGTGAACAAAAATAAACGGCGAACATTATGATATACTTAATTCACAAGTGTGCTTTCCGTGCTTTACTGGCAGCAAAAGTATCATTACCATTATTAAACTTCAGTTCAGCGGCTAGCTCTCTCCCTATGGAAAAATTTGCCAAGTCCGTGAGTAGTAGCTGACTCATAGCTGATCGAAGTTATTGCTTTATAAGCTTGAGCTTGGTGAACGAAAGCTCACAACTAGCATGGCTGACAGCCCGAGTAAGAAATATACGTAACAAGACCACAATATTTGTCGCAGATTCCACAAGGTGATATTTATGGACGAATTTCAGAAGTTCGAATGGTACATTGATTTCAACCTTTCCAAAAGTGTTCACAAAATACGGTAATCTTCTTCTTTTCGCATGTAATTGCCGTTTTTATATCCTCCGCAATTCCCCTAAGCGGACAGGGATAGTATACATTAAGATGAGCCGGCGTAAGGAAAGCATATTTCGTTGCAAGAACATGCACTTGTTGAACTCTGCAGACTATTTCCTCAGTTAATCTGCCTATGACGGACAGCATTTCTCGTTTCAAATATGCTTCAAATCCCAGTGACATGTCGAACGGTACTTCCCCATCCATTCGAATACTTTGACGGATTGGATGCTCCATGCTTGTCCATAATCCGGAGCACCTTTTTTAGATATCTTCATTACACTGTCCACTATCTCCCCTCTATTTTGAGCACGAGTAGCTCTGAACGCTTTGAGCTTGACAGAACATTACGTCAGATCCAGCGCTTTTGTTTGCTAGTACTGCTGTGCGTCGTTTGCCCTGGGGAGAACGGAACTCCAAAGGTGGAGCAGGGACATAAAAGGAAACGACTGAACCAAGATGAGATATGACGACGCATCTGATATTATTATTATCGAATTCTCTCCTTTTTAGATCAGCTGTTCTAGAATAGTGACGAGTTCGGAGTACTTTTTTGACACAACGTTTACAGCACCTGCTCTGTTACTCCATCTGGCTGCTAGAGCCCGTTTGATGTTTAGACAGATCACTCGAGTCAGGACATTCCAGCGGTATGTGGTTGCGCAAAAGAACGATAATAGCTGGTCCATGGTCCCAAAAAATGTAACGGAATAAGCCGACGCAGCAGCTGCATATACACAAGCCAAATGCAGCGAATGGTTTGTATATGACACAAATGTGACTTTTAGCTTAATTTCGGAAATGCCTCTCTGGACTCTGGATCGATAATCTGCCGTAAAGGCAGCATTGTCAAATGCCTGGTCACGGCAGTCATCAAACTTAATTCCCTCCGTCTTCAATTCCAAAAAAATTAGCCCAGAAATTTCCTCCGCTCGTTTCTTGTGTCGCAATAAAGTGAATAAAGGAATCCTCAAACTTCATTTTATTTTCATTCATTTTTACATATCGCAATACCTCACTCATTTAATTTACTGGAAAACATCAGGAGTGCTACCAAAAATAAGGCAAAACTGTTTGTTTTTGTTGACCCGATAAGGGATTTTTCAAACTTGCTTTGCTATAATATTCACAAACTCCTTTTGAACATCAGAAGACAAATAGCAAGTATTACTTTACTTTCCTAGTTGGATTGTCACAGAATGTTCACGAAGGACAGGGTCAAACGTCGCCAACAAATGAATCAATTCAAAACCGTTACCTCTATTTTCATAGCCTTGTTTATCATCCGGGGTCGCTTCTCGCTGACCAAGAAACGCCATATTCAGCTTGGCAAGTACCTGACAATATCCAGTGATCGAGTTTGTTGGAGGTGAAAATAAAATACAAGTATGCATCTGTAGCCGTTCATGACTGCAGACTTTCGTTCTACCATGGAGGTTCACCGATGTTTGTTTTAACGCATCATTTCGTCATCCATATTGGCTATTTGTAGTCGTCTTTTTTGCCTTCAGATCGCAGGCGCAGTTTGACGCTATCACTGTCACCTTACGTCCTTTGTGTGCACTTGATTGGTTCCCCATTTGTTCCGTTCTTATTGGCTTTAATTGTCCGCTTGCATTCCGCACCTTGGTTGGCTTTCATGTTTGTGCGTTATGCTATATAACGAACTGGTTTCCCTATGTAAAGAACACTTGAATCGCTGTCCCTGATCGTTCGTGTTCTCACTAACGTTAGTGGGTGGAAGCAGTCGCGGGGCTCCGACACAACAGAGTTAGAAGTTCAGGCCACTTCTTTGTTTATTTTCCAGAAATCTTTGCTCGACTTTGTCAGTTGCCTCTCCTTCAGCTAGCCGGATCTCAAGTTCCTTCCAGTTAAGGAATGCTTACGCATGAGATGTACTAGCTTCATGTTCGTATACTTTTGGGCTTAATTTTCACCAGTTCCGGAAACCCTCATCTGTCGAAAATCTAGACTTTCCAGCCGAAAACAGTTTGCAGCAGAAGGTAATACGCTATCCATACTCGCAATCTCTGCTCTCCGTTGAACGAATCACGAAAAAACCAGTTCTTCGTACCAGGTCGAAGAAGTTCTTGGAATTCATAATCGATACGCTGCACTGCAATCGATCCCTGTCTACTAAGCATAGTGCCTACTTCATGGTCGATGGTAATAGGCCACTGGTCGGCATTCGTAAAATCGGTTGATCGAAGTGTCATGATCCCAGGTAGCGATTCACTTTCCAGATTTTTCAATTCCAGCTCATCTTCTGCATCAGCTTCCCAGACGCTTCCCGTAGCATCAGTGCTGCGAACGTCGCTTTCTCTCACCCGGGTATCAAAGTTACCAATAGCAACAGCATTTTTGTCCTCAGCATGATTGACTCCTTTTATTTTGGTAACCTCGTTAATCGAAATAGCTTCTCTGAGTCTTAATAGACCATCTTCATTTTTTGATCTCCTCTTCTCTGGTCTTTTTCTTTCTACGAAACGAGGCACCGCTTTCCTTTACTAGCTTCATTAAAGGATATATACCAAAAACTCACACAAATTCTGAAAAACGCAGAAAGCTGAAAGCTATTAACAACGAAAAACAGACATTAAAATAATAGAAAGTAACGGAAGGATGGGAAGTGTTAAACAGTCCGCGTTTATCTAAATAATACGGAACTGCAACGGGCTCATAGTAGTAGATACAAACAATTAGTAACAGCAACTACACCAACCTGAGCAAGTTGCGATTTGACACAAATCCGCGTCAACAGTGTCCAAGTTGTTTCAACCAGTCAACGAATATGACTTCAAATGGAAGGTAAACACCATAATCCAGCCCCAGTAAGCGGCGCTTTGTAGGAAAAATAAACCGAGGGGAAACCGCCACAAGTGTGGTGACCTTTGGATGCTTTCAAAGCACAATCCGTACACAAACTGGTGTCGTAAATCTGCTACGTAATCGAAACAGTCGATGACCGTGTAACCAATGGGAGCTTTACCCACTCCAACGTCCAACCATGACGGGGCCGATAGAACAGTGGAACATAGTGGGTCATCGACGATGCCACTGGAGGAGTAATCCTAAATGGACGCTGGAGGAAAGTGCAGTGGGCATACGCAGAATTGAACACAAAGATTTCAACGCCAGATGCATGTTGGTATATGTTCTGACTGGAGGAAAAGCTTGCTTATGATGAGCCATTCAGCCTAAATTACCTATCAGTTTTCCATAAAATGGCCGATCATTTGGGTGGTGAATGTGCCCACAAAGTGACACCTAACGTGACCGTCTGGAATGATAACGTTTGCACGGATGTGACACCTGACGTAAAGGTTTTGTTGGTCAAATAATGCAACATTGCAATACTCAACTGTCATTTGTTTTGGTAAATTCGGCACTGCACA
Organism: Dicrocoelium dendriticum; assembly: GCA_944474145.2. Classification (NCBI taxonomy): domain Eukaryota; kingdom Metazoa; phylum Platyhelminthes; class Trematoda; order Plagiorchiida; family Dicrocoeliidae; genus Dicrocoelium; species Dicrocoelium dendriticum. The sequence continues at coordinate 40,624,330 of OX104071.1, forward strand.
CCTGGTGCCGAGCCCTCATCGGTCGGAAAATGCAATCCTCTGTCAAGTGGTGCCCGGGTTGCACCACCACCCGCCTTCCCTTGCTACGCTGGTGGGTGCCATGTATACTGATTCAGATAAACCCTTGGGACTATGAAGTAAGTGCAGGTTTTATCAAATGGTTCAGTATTTAAGTCCAGGAGGTTTAGGTCCTGGTAGCTAGCTGATACACAGTTGAAGGCAGCACATGGATTTGGGGAGTGAAAATGAGCCTGCAGAATTTTCATGGTGCAAAATTAAAAGATTGTTACCAATTACAAAGTGAGCCCAAGACATTAGACAATGTAAACCCTTGGATTAGTGCCTTCGGAAGAATCCAAATGTAGACTAATCGGATGTCTAGACAAACTGACTAACAGAAGGGCTATGGCAAGCCCATCTTCATCTTCCCAAAAGCTCTTCAAAGGCAGTATTCATTAAACATTCATTTGGGCTTGCCTGTTCACACAGCGACAAAAGACATTAACAAATGCCGCGTTAAAATTGACAAATAGAATGATTATTTATAATACTCATTATTAGCAGGATTTCAGTTGTAAATCTGATAAGGCTTTCATCCCAATAGTTCAAAAGCTACATAGCAGAGTCTAGTCCGGAAAAGCGCCAGACGCGTTTCGCCCTATTGGGACTCGTCAGTGGCGCGCATTCCCTCGGTCCTCTAAGGAGGATCGAACTCATGACCGCTAGAGGCAGATGCCAACTAGCCAGCAGCTTCGGCCACTGAGCAATGGGGGACGTTGGCTGGGCTACATAATTTGCAAACTAGCTGGGATATAGCACAACCTATCTACCACTGTCACTGACAGTGGTTAGCCTGCAAGGTGATGACGTCCTCTCACTATACGCTATATCCATAGCATTTGAAACCAGATATAGATATAAATAGATAGATAGGAAGATAGATAGATAGATAGATATAGATATAACGTCTAGTGAGAGGACGTCGTCACCTTGCAGGCTAACCACTGTCAGTGACAGTGGTAGATAGGTTGTGCTATATCCCAGCTAGTTTGCAAATTATGTAGCCCAGCCAACGTCCCCCATGGCTCAATGGCTTAAGCTGCTGGCTAGTTGGCATCTGCCTCTAGCGGTCATGAGTTCGATCCTCCTTAGAGGACCGAGGGAATGCGCGCCACTGACGAGCCTCAATAGGGCGAAACGCGTCTGGCGCTTTTCCGGACTAGACTCTGCTATGTAGCTTGTGAACTGTTGGGATGAAAGCCTTATCAAAATGATTATTCTCGACTACGCAAGACACGCGTTCTCAGACATGATCATGTTAAGAATAAAATATGTGCTCAGTTCGTATACAACGGAACTGTAGGGTTGTCACTTATGTTGATATATGAATGTATGCATGTGGACATGTAGGCGTGGGCAGCCGTGTTATGGGATTTGAAAATGATTTGCTGCACTTTTTTCCTGTCCCCGGCGCTAAAGGGATGCTTGATGTTTGTGGACTTGAAGCGGTTGTACGGATAAGCAAGGTGTTGAATTTATTTGGTGGCGAGTCACAATCGCCACAACACAGAGTTGTTAAACAGACATTTGTGGCTCTTATAGGGATAACGCTTGCCAGGCGAATACCCACCATGTCCTGGAACACTGCCGCCGAACGGGGTATACCCGAACCATCCAGCTGGCTCCATGAGGAGGTTGTTCGCCTAGCCAGCCTGTAAGTTCAGTCATCTCGCATGCGTATCTTAGATTTCGGCAATAATATTTTGCTGCACTATCGGATTCCTTTCTTTCACGAATCCACATAGACAGACATTAGAATTCGGCATGTGTGGTCTAGGGAATTGAACTGAAACGCGGCAAAATGTTTTTTAATCTGATCGCCGTTTCCGTCTGTAACTCACTTCGACTTATTTGCCATGGCGTGCGTCATGACCGTGATGACCATTATTTCGACAGCGTTAGGGTCAAGTGACCCGCATGAGTCCCGACCCCACTACGATTTCGCTCAATATACAGTGAAGAATGAGGGTTTCGCTTCAATTCTATCCTGACTGACTAAGGTAGGCGGGGTGCACTTAGCGGGTACCATCATAATCAATGAACGCGGCTGCTATTAGAACACCGGCAATACTGTGGAGTGCGTGCGTGTGAAGTGTCGGAAACCAGGTATGAGCTAACTTCAGTAAAATAAATGTCTGATGCTTTGACTAACACTTATAAAACGTCCACCATGTGGAGGTATGCCGGTGATTATCAAAAGTCGTTACCCGATTCCAGTCTAAAGGTTTCCAGTTTGAAACCGGTTTGGGGGAGTTGAAATCAGGTACAGCGTTAATGGAAATTAGGCGTTGCCCGCCCGAAAACACTGCACAACCACGACGCGTTTCGATGTAATTTCATCTCATCAGGTGGAAACAGCAGGCCCTAACCCGCGACCTTTGGAATAGTAGCCGAAACCTCTACCCCTTTGGCTACCTGGTCACTGTGGGCAACGCTTGGCACAACGGTAAATAACCAATTGAGGGTCCAGTTTGGACTACACCTTGTGTGATTGGATTGCGACACGCAATCTCAATGTAATGGACCGCGATACGCTTGGAAGTGAATCTTAGTCACTGCGATCATTAGGACCGTACTCAAAGCAGCTGGAAACTGGATGTTGCCAGCCCGAAAACACTACACAACCACGACGCGTTTCGATGTAATTTCATCTCATCAGGTGAAGACAGCAGGCTTCGAACCGTGACACGGTAGCCACAGGAGTAGAGGTTTCGGCTACTATTTCAGTGGTCGCGGGTTCGATGCCTGCTGTCTCCACCTGATGAGATGAAATTACACCGGAACTTGTCGTGATTGTTCAGTGTTTTCGGGCAGGCAACACCCAATTTCCATCTGCTTTCAGTACAGTCCCAGTGAATAAGATTTACTTCCATGTGTATCGCGGTCCATTACATTGAGATAGCGTTTCGCCATCCAGTCACACCAGATGTAGTCCAAACTGGACCCTCCAATCATGTCCAGAGTTGTTCTAACTGTGGATCACAGGTCGTCACATCTCTTCCCACAAAACCCAGTGAGCCAACAAGTGGAAGCTGTACAGTGGACTAGGGGAGTTGTATGTATTCGGTGCAACCACATACCATATAACTTTGCACACAGTTTCTTTAAGGATGTGTGTTCATAATGCTTTGCATGCACAGCAGCTGTGAAAGGATTAGAATGCTTACCGTAGTCTTGAAAGTGAAGTGCATTTTTACTCATACAATTGGCACAAGAGGATGGCCTCAGGGAGAGAGAGAGTGAATGATTTGGCAAGGAGACTTTTGAGCATGGATCTCCTTGTGAAACCGTCATATAAATCTGCTAGCCTCAACAAAAGCACGACAGTGCAATGTCTCTGTTTCCATGACCAGGTGTGAATAAGTATTTTGAGGGATTGTTACAACCCGTAATAGATCAGCTGAAAGTCTTGAGAGTAGGGTACGCTTTCACCGGTTAAACTCATGGTGACATACCAGATACTTGAGAAACCCAGTAAAAATTATCGCCTTCTCCCGAAGTCCGACTGCACCAGCATATTGATGTACCATTTGCGGATTGCCACCGGGAAGCCTACCGGCTGGAATAAAGAAGGAGATTCTTCCCATACTAAATGTCTTCGCTGTAAAACGATGGTGCAAACTGATATTTTCGTCACTAACTTTACGAGTTTGGAAAATTGACGTGCGACGCAGTAGCCTATCGTTATCGAGCTCTGCAGCCTGAGTTTATAGGAGGAAAACAGGACGCAAACATATTATCCGCTCACCAGTCTCCCAACTTGATCAATGTAAGTGGATTTGTACCCACGTTTATGTGAAGGTCTTGGTGAGTCCGCACTTGTGCGAGTTATGTTGGTAACTTATTTCTTAGTTAGCTTATCTAACCTTGATCATTCCACTGGTACGGACAGTTAGAAATTGTGCAACCGTTACAAAATGTTTTGCAATCATCCTATTACAAGCGTATCAATGACATTTCGTTCCATATGTTGGTTTAGATAAGAGTAATTTGGTTGCCACGTTAACATGTATACAAAACCGTTTCCATGGCGAAGCAGTGTAAAATTTCCCTGGCGATCTAACAGGTGGTTCAGCTATGTGAACCGCCCACACCTACTCTAAAAGCAAAGGCTAGTTTGAAGACATTGCAAAATATTTTATTTTCAGCCTAGTTAAATTTGTGTCTAGCACTGAATTGGGAGTGTAGCGATCTACGGACAAGAGTGAGTCAGCTGAATACCTCGCTCAACCATAACGAATTATCTGTACTGTGACCAAGCTTTGTGACAAGAATGTGTAAAATTTGAGTATACCGACTCACGAAATCATCCAACAAGGAGTATACCAGGTGTTGTTAAACGACATTACATTTGAGGGAGGTTCATCGCAGCCAGTTTCCAAATCAGATAGTTATCTATATGCCCGGAAAAGCACTAGACTACAGTTTCAGCCTGTTGGGTATGGTCAGTAGTGCGCATCCATCCGGACATGTGGACGGCTATCTGATTTGTAAACTGTCTGCGATGAACCTCCCTTAATTACATCAAAATCCCCTACTCATGAGGGCATTACATTTATTTCGCACGTTAATTGAGCACAAACATTCCTCATTGCGATGCAATCTGACAATTCCTACCTGATACCATGGAAGCAGATCACACAGTACTTTTCCATCTTGAAAAATGTATGAATAAATACAGAATTGCGGAAAGATAAAATATATACCCAAATGACGAGGAATCAAAGCATTGCAATTTTATATCCAAATGAGGTGACGTAAAATTCAGTAAAAGGATTGTGGTGGTGTTTTTACCTGTCTGAAATGGCGCACGAATGGTTGTAGCCAAAGACTCAGCAACAAACATTAGATATCACAACACGTAAGATAATAGAGGGTAACTTGTGTATGTGCCCAGCTTGCGTGACTGCGGGTGAAGTTGGACACCTACACACAACCCCAGACACACACACACACACATAAGTGCATATTAGCTGCTTCTCTATTGGTTCATTCTTCTATTTGCCTCATAGTGTACTCACGTAGTTTGATATGTTTCAGATTACAGTAGTTTGTTTACCGGAGCGGACCTACTTCCTTCGGCTCGTGCATGTGACTTTTCCTACACAACACTGGTGTTGGGGCTTACGAACCTACGCCATGGAATTACACCCTCCACCAGTTTACTGGTCTGATTTGACCTTAGGTCCCAGCAAAATTGCATGGGCAAAGTGGAATACATCATTTATAAACAATCTTTACTTAGTGTCTGCGGTTTCTAACTATACAAACGGCCAAAAACTGAAGCTTCTCAGACACCTACTCAGTGAAGAGGTACAACGTCAATTTGATGCTTTGGAGCTCCAGTTTCAAGATACTCTAAAGAAAAGAGAAAATGTGCTGGATAAGTTATGGGGTCAGCGTACGAACCTATTCATGGCTAGCCTCAAATTGGTCCGAGTTACACAGGAGCCATCCGAAACTCTAGACAGTTTTGTTGATCGCTTAATTCGCGGTGTATGACCCTACGAGTATCCAACCATATCGAAGAAAGAATTGAGAGCGTCATCCTATGGCAGCAGTTAGTTAGCGGAATTACAAATAAACGAATTCGCGAATACCTACTTTCCGAAGACACTACCAAATTGACCTGTGATAAAGCTGTATAACTAGCTCGCCTCAACACATGTGCGGCCGAACAGTTGCAATGTTTCTCTACCCAAGCAGGTATACAGGAGGTTTCCAAGATCCACCGCTCGCTAGCAGAATTCCAATCCTCACAGAAATGCTTCTGCTGGGGCAACCTAAAGCATAAAGCTAATTATGCCGTGCCCTGCCTTAGAAGTGGATTGCAAAGGTGCTGTTAGCGTGGATATTTTGCCCGTTATTATCCTTCAGTACGCATTTCATAGTTGTATACTATAGCTTCCGTTTCTAGGCAGCAGTTAAAGTCATCTGAAAATGTATCTACCATTGATAATAGAGGTACTGTGTCGAGGTACTGTGTCCAATCGTCCAGAGCCTAAACTACCTATGCCTGACATTCGTAATGTTACAGTTATTGCACGCGATAGAGCAACATGGAACTTTATTCAGCCTATCATATTACTACAGTACCAAATAGTTTTTATGACAGTCACCTGCACATCTCGCCTATACATCCCTCAGCCTATCGATTTGGCAATTATACAAGGGCTGTGGTAGAAATACGAGGATTTGTGGTGAAGGTTTTGCAACTTGGGGCCGTGAAATCATCAGTCGTTTTGTATGTCACCCGCAGAAATAACCGTCCCTTACTCGGGCGCAAGGCTATGGTTGCGCTCGGAATCATGCCGTCCCTATCTCGTATGCGGATCTTGGCGGTTTACCCATCAGACCTGCGAATACAGTAACCGAAGCTGTAAGAACAAACAATAACGAGCACTCCCTCGTCCGTTCACCACATATTTCTGAAGTAAGATGCTAAACCGGTAGCAGTTGCTCAGCCACGTCCAATTTCTTTGGTCAAAAGGAGGCTATTTCGTCAATGTTACGCTAAATGATTGCAGATGTTCTCATTGAACTCATTGACCCTTCTGAATGGGTCCACTCTTTGATGACAGTCCTCGAGAAGGACGGTACAGTGAGCATTTACAATGACCTGCATGCCCTAAATCGTCAAATCGTGGTCGAAAATTTTGTGTTTCCAACTGCGGATGAAATATGAGCTAAATTAGTCAGCGCCCGATATTTTCAAAATTGCATCTGAGGAAGTCTTACTTTGACATGTCTCTAATACAGCGGTCAAGACGGCTGACGACATTTCCTATACTGGACGGGATCTTCGAGTAGGCTTGAGTTCAGTACCAGCAACTTAGTGTAAGGTCTACATCCACTCATTTACCAATTTACCTGGTCAAATATATACATGGACGACATCTATGTATTCGGTAGGACACCAGAAGAAAATGATTCACGACTGCATGATCTGTTCCGTCGACTACATGATATAAACCTCCGGTTAAACCTCGAGAAGTGCAAAATTAATGCTAGTAAACTCAAGTTACTGGGCCACATTATAACAACTGAAGATATGAAGCCGAGTGTTGACAAGACTCTTGAGGTCAAGGTGGCTCTATGTCCACAGAACTCTACCGAACTAAAGCATTTTCCAGGTATGTATTTTTACAACCTGCGTTACTTGCAGAATTTCACGAATATGGCTGAGCCACTGCGTGAACTGACGAAGGAAAAAAGAGAATTATTTTAGCGCCACCACTAGCAAACCACATTTGACGAGATAGAAAGCTGCATGACAGCAACACCAGTCTTGGAGATTTTTCATGAGTCGTGCCACACGATTGTATCTACTGATGCCTCAAACATTGGATTGGGGGCAATACTATAAAAAATTCAGAATGGTCATGAAAGAGTTATTGCATTGAGTTCTAACCCACTTGGATGGATTTCGGATGTTCTATTCGGAACGAAAGAACTCTTCACTCATTGTTCCTCGCGCGCAGAGTAGCCTAGAAGATTCGTATTTGCACGGCTAGTGGATTTAATCGGCAGACAAGAGCTCGCAATTGATAAGGCACACGGAACGTGCAAAGGCCAAAGAGTTTACCGAGACCCGCAGAAAGAAGACTGACAGGTAGTAAGAGTGCTTTATTGAATCAACCGAGGCAACCGTGCTTTTTACATCTTCATATTTACAGTTCATTAAAGCAGTAATCGTTGTATAAACTATAAAGGAAAGGGTACGTTTCTTGGCACATGCGTTGCCAAGTCGTGGTCCAGTCTCCGAGATGAGACGTTGCGCACAACGGATTTGGTGAGTGTGCGCGGTGACTAATACATTTGTATGAACACGGCTCAGCCGACGGACGACTGACTTGAGGAGAGTCCGGAAGATACGATGGTGAGACTGGGCGAGTTCAGTGGAAACTGTGTTGGCTACGTTGGTCGCGCCTCATTGCGCACAACACCGTTGTGGTCTGTGCAGTTGAGTGGACCCTCGGCGGCAGTTTCCGTAGAGAGAGCTCCGCTCTGAACTGTGTTTTTTTTCCCGTAGTGTACTGGTGCCTGTGAAACCCGAGTGAGTTTTGCAGGGCTGTGGCAGGCCTGTAACACATACGTTTACAGAAGAACGTGGGCCACGGAGCATTCTTATTCTGCCGAAGAAAAAGAAGAAGAAGAAGAGCCTACAGCTAGCCACGACCGTATCCGCTCTCTGTGTGCACTGACTCCGCA